>BSYR01000046.1:9975000-10575000 GCA_030270665.1 Hibiscus trionum
TCAAAGAGTCTGAAGAAGAATGTAAAGGTGGTAGTCATACTCTTCCTCTAAAATAGAGTACACCAAGATGTCCTCGATGAAAACAACCGCAAACTAATCAAGGAAGTGTTGAATGATCTTGTTCATTAAATCCATAAAAACTGCCTGGGCATTTTTGAGGCCAAACAACATTATCAGAAATTCATAGTGGCCATAACGAGTTCAAAAGGTAGTTTTATGAACATACTCATCATTAACCCTCAATTGGTAATGCCCCGATCTTAATTCAATCTTGGAAAACACGCGAGCTCCCTTTAATTGGTCAAACAAATTGTTGATCTTAGGAAGAGGATATTGATTCTTTATCGTCACTTTGTTAAGTTGGCAATAGACTATACACAATCCCATGAATCCACCCTTCTTTTTAAAAAATATAGCAGGAGCACCCAAGGCAAAATACTCAGTTAGGTGAACCCTCGTTCAATCAACTCCTGAAGTTGATTTTTCAACTCTCTAAGTTCGGTCGGTAGCAACTCAATCCTGAACTCTAGCTTTCAGTTAGGAGGCAACCATGACAACTTCTTGGGAAAATCATCAACGAATTCACGTACAGTTTGAAGACTTTCAGGTGTGGCATAAGGAATCCTCGTATCCACCACGTGAGCTAAGAAAGCCTCACAACCCTGAAGCATCATATCTCGAGCCATTATGGCCGATATCACATTGGAAAGATAATGGTTCCTTTCATCTTAGATAATGGTTCCTTTCATCTTACACAAACAACATCTCTCCGCCAGATCCACGAAATGTCAAATTCTTCACCTGACACCTCAAGCTGGCATCATGCTCGAATAACCAATTCATGCCCAAGATTACATCAAACTCTTGGAAGGGTAACTCCATCAAATCTTCTGGGAACACATGCCGTTGAATCTCCACCAGACATCAACGATACACCTTGTCTACCATAACATCAAACCCCATAGGACTATTCACATGAACTCCAATCTCTAAATCCTCAACTATAATCCCTCACCCTCAGAAAATCTTACTATAAATATAAATGGGTGGATCCAGAGTCCACTAATGTAACAATAGGAAAAGAGAATATGGTGAAGGTACCATAAATCACATATGTAGCCTCGTAGTCATCCTTAGCCTTCACATCATACTGTCTCGTTGGAGCTCTAGCAGTAGACCTCTCGGTGCCTTTACTCCTCTATCATGACATGGATTCTTATTTTCCTCTGTCGAACCCTCGACCCATCTGTCCAGACTGGTGGGACCTCTGAGACTGGGTTAGGGGGACATAGCTAGCCTAGTGCCAATCCTTAACAAATTGATCTAGAGATCCGCACCCATAACAAGTCTTAGTCGACTTATCGCACTCCCCTGAGTGGTGTTGTCCACACCGATCACACAAGTGGCGGGTCAACGATCGAGATGAACCTCCCCAATTCATCATAAACGACAAAGTCAAATGCTCTTTGCAGCATCCCTTTGATTTAACCTCTATGAAAAGGGGGCCATGGTGGCTAGAGATGTTACTGATGGTGGTGGTTTGTGAGTAAGGGAGATGAACGGTGGTTTAAAGTTGAACACGAGAGAATATTGAAGAAAGGGGAATTTTCATTAATAAAAGAATAAAAAATACAATCGGTACTTTCTTAAGCCTATTTACATTTGTTATATAGGCTTGAGGTTCTAAACTCAACAATCCAACAAACTAACTGACTTTAAACTAATAAAAAACTAATTAATTGCCTGGTAATGCTTAAAATTCTTCCTGCTCTAAATCTTCTTGATGTTTATGAATTTGTTTCTCGAAAAAAATGCAATCATAGTGTTAAGTGGATCGAATGATCGATATAAACCAAGAGGGGGTGAATTGGATTTTTAAACTTTTTGGTAGTGGAATTGACAAATAAAAATGGTAGACAAGGGAATTTAGAGTGGTTCAAGTTCCAATCGAACTCTACATCCACTACCTTAGCTTCACTAAGGATTTTCAACAATTCCACTAATTGCTCTTCCCCTTTTCTATGCTAAGGAGGTAACCGTTACAATATCGGTCAAATTTTCTACCCAAAATTTGACCCAATCCTCACACAAGAGTTACAAAGAAGTTGATGGCTAAACAAGCATCTCTCAATACACAAAGTAGCCCAATTACAAGCCCTCAACCCAATTTGAAAGGATAAGAATGGAAATTACAATCTCACAATTAGGGTTTACAAGAAATAATGAGATTTAGGCTCAATTGCTTGAATTTGATGTTTGGATGTTTGCTTTTAGATCAATAGTTGTTGCTGAAGCTTTTAGAGGTCCCTTTTATACCTTCTCATTGAATTCTAGCTGTTGTGGTTGTTGCATTCATCAATAGAGCCGTTGGGGATGTTATCTTCCCTCCATAAATGTAGTCTGCAACCACCCATTTTGAAACGCACGATCCTTTTTCGAAACAAACCAAAAAAGAAAGAGTCGTTGAGGTGCATTAGAGAGACCGTATCGAAACGGTTATGAATGTTTCGATACGCTAAGAGTCGTTTCAAAACACGTTTCGAAACATTTAGCTACTGTCAAAGCTCGTATCGAAACAGGCTGAAAGTGTTTCGATACGCCTTAACGATCAGTATAAAAACGGTTAAAAACTTCAACGGTCATATTTTTAAAACAAGTTTGAATGCCGTTTCGAAACGTTTGAGGTCGTTTCGATACTACCGTATCGAAACGGGTCAAACTGTCTCGATGTTCTTAAGCCGTATCGAAACCTGTTTCGAAACAAAGGTTCACAGTTTCAAAACCATTTCGATACACATTCCGAAACACATGTTCACAGTTTCAAAAGTGTTCCGGAACGCCTAAGGTCGTTCTGAAACGGTGACTCAAAAATCACTTTTTTGGCTTCAAGAACACTTAGAAAAGTTTTGACAAATTGAGTTTTTAACTTAACCATTTTCCTTTAAACATATAGAGAGGTTTGAGGACTTAAAAATTCGTTTTCTCATTTTCAATTTAGTCCTTAAATTCTTTAGTTATATCAAAATCAATTTATCGGTTTCACAATCTCCCCCTTTTTGATATAACAAAACCAAAGTTAGAATTTTTAAGAGTTTTGAAAATCTTGAACACATTCTAACTCCCCCTCAATTTAAGATGGGTTTTAAAGTTTTAAAAAGATTTAAATCCAAGTTTTAAAACTCAAAAACACTTAAAAAGAATTGTGGCTCTTAGATTACTTCTCCCCCTTTTTGTTAGATCAAAAATAATAAACAAGGCTCAAAGAGAAGAAACAAGGTTAAAAGCAATAAGCAATAAGCAACATAATATAGATTCAAATATCCAAAACATAAAACTTAAACAATAAAGTTCAAAGCTTAATCCCATACAAAGTAATCAAAACATAGGTTCATAAAACATAAAGGAAATAAAGATGCAAACTTAGTCCTAATATGATAAGCTAATATGAGATGACATGAAAATCCTAAGCCTCGTCGTCGTCACCATCACCATCCAAGGAATCATCATCGTCCCTAGCTTGAGAGCGACGAAAAGCCATCCATTGACCATAGAAGGTAGAGAATGACATGTCCATAGATTGATGTTGATTCTCAAGGGAGGTGAGTCGATTCTCCAAGGATTGCAAGCGAGTATTTATAGTACCAAGACCCGCCTCCATTGTGTTGAACCGCTCGGTGAGAAAAGCCATAAGAGCTTCATTGTTAGGACCCGGAGCTTGTGGTTGAGGTTCAACTTGAGGTGGAGGTGCATCCCTATCAACTCGTTCCCAACGACCAAGGGTGTAATGAAATCCGGACTTGCGGAGAGAAGATTCACCAAGTTTTTTCTTACGGGGTTCTGGAGAGTCATAAGTGCAATCAAGCTCGAGAATGCCAAAGATACGGCTCAAAACAGTCCCATAAGTGAAGGACTTGAGAGCATCAGTTTCACGGAGCTTGACATTATTCACCATCTCGGCGAACATGATCTTGACAAGGTTTGGTTGTTCACCTCGACGAAAGCATTCTAACAAAAAATAATCAACTTGTCTAATGTGAGAGAATTTACCTCCGAAGGGACGAATAAACCAAGAAACTATCAAGCGGAGGAACCGATCATGAGCATCTAAGGAAAGCATGGAACCGGTTTGAGCACCAAAACGGGTTTCATCCTCGATGCCTACGTTCTTAAGGCCAAGAGTAGTCTCTAGATAGGGGATGTCGATGACGATCTTCTTACCCAAGATAAATGACTCAATGCCAACAACTTTGGAGTGATCTTAATTATTAATAAGTTGGGCATTCGAGTAGAAGATGAGAACCATGTGCTTGTAGCAAATATCCAGGATACTCAAGAAAGGCATGAAGCTCCATTCTTGCAAACGCTCAAGATAACGGAAGCGAAAGCGCTCGGAATCAAGAAACGAGATGTCAACAACACGCTCACGACGAACGACAATCTCCTTGACATATGTGAAACGCTCCTTCATCGCGGTAGTTTTGAGACTCTTGAGAAAAAGTTGGGTAAGGTTGGGACAGATAGCGGCTTGGTTTGAAGCTTCTCTCGATTGAGGTGCCTTACGTTTCTTGTTAGCGGGATCCATTGAAAAATCCTAAAAACATAAAGCAAGCAATTTGTAACTAAAATTGAAGTGTATGCATGAAAATCCTTAATTCAATCCAATGGTAAATCCCACTTAGGTTTAAAACAAATTTTAAGAACATAGATACAAAATTTTTTTTAAGAGAAAACAATTTAAAAAAACAGAAAAAAATACGAATGAAAAAAATAATATATTCGAATAAAAAATTTAAGATTTTGAAATTTTTTACAAGATTTGAAAAACCCATGTAGCAAAACACATAATCTATACAAAATCAAAAATTTCTAACCTAGGATTCGAATACTAATTTAAGGAAAAAGAAAAAAGATGAAAATATACCTTAGATTGGGATTTTGGATGAATAGATGGAAAAACTTGCACAAAATCGTTTATGCTTGCTTAGACTTGTGTTTGAGTGTAAAAGCCCTCAAGATTTGGTGAAAAACAATGAGGTTTAGAGGGTTTTTATAGGAAAATTTGATCTAGGGTTTTTAGGGTTTTGAAGGATTTTTAATTAAAGTGAAACTTTAACATTAGAAGGCCTCTTTAAAGCTGTCCGCAAACTTGTTTCGGAACAGGTTTCGACCGTTCTGAAACACGAGCACCGAATGTTGACTGACGTTTCAAGTCCAGCTGACCGTTCTGATACGACTTTGACCGTATCGAATCCCACGTTGACTCGTATCGAAACACGTTTCGATACACCTCTTGGCAGTAGCAAAAACGTTTTGAAACTCTTTGAAGGCATTTCGAAACACCCTTCTCTCAGATGAATTCTTAAGGCACCTGTATCGAAACAGTTAAACCCGTTTCGATACACCTGGGCCTGGAAGTGCAGATGAGGCTCTAAAATTGCAGAAAAATGGACAAGTTCCCGAAGTACTCTTCCTATCGATTTTACACCCCCCATAATCCGCATCCGAATAAGCATGAAGGTTGAAGGTTGAGTCTCTAGGGTACCAAAGACCTAAACAAGGGGTATCTCTAAGGTACCTAATGATTCTCTTAACGGCTATAAGGTGAGACTCTCTAGGACTAGCTTGAAACCTAGCACACAAGCAAACACTAAACAAGATATTCGGTCTACTTGCGGTAAGGTAAAGCAATGATCTAATCATAGAACGGTAAAGCTTAGAGTCAACACACTTACCTCCTTCATCTTTGTCAAGCTTTGTAGATGAGCTCATAGGTGTGGCTTGAGGCTTTGCATTCTCCAAGCCAAACTTCTTGAGCATATCCTTGATGTACTTTGCTTGATTGATGAAGGTGCCATCCTTCCTTTGCTTGATTTGGAGTCCCAAAAAGAATGAGAGCTCCCCCATCATGCTCATCTCGAATTCACCTTGCATTAACTTAGCAAACTATATGCAATGGCATTCATTAGTTGATCTAAAAATAATATCATCAACATAAATTTGTACTACTAAGATGTCATTTTTATACCTTTTTATGAAAAGTGTAGTGTCCACCTTACCTTTTTCAAAACCTTTTTCAATTAAAAAGTTTGAAAGTCTTTCATACCAAGCTCTAGGAGATTGTTTTAAACCATAAAGAGCTTTAGTAAGTTTGAAAACATGATTTGGAAATTTTGAGTCTTCAAAACCCGGTGGTTGTTCCACATACACTTTCTCATTTATAAAACCATTTAAAAATGTGCTTTAAACATCCATTTGAAAAAGCTTGAAATCATGATAACATGCATATACAAGCAACATCCTAATGGCTTCCATTCTAGCTACGGGAGCATAGGTTTCATCAAAAAATCAATTCCCTCTTCTTGAGTGTAACCTTGTGCTACTAATCTAGCTTTATTTCTCACAATGTTACCACTCTCATCTAGTTTGTTCCTAAAGAACCATTTAGTTCCTATAGTAGATTGATTACTAGGCCTATCAACTAATGTCCAAACATTACATCTCTCAAATTGATTTAACTCTTCTTGCATAGCCATAATCCAAAAATCATCTTTTAATGCTTATTTTATATTCTTAGGCTCTATGCATGAGATAAATGCAACATGGTTCATAAGTTTAAGATAAGATCTAGTGGTTACCCCCTTGCATGGATCACCCAAGATTTCACCACCTTTGACATAGTTGAACTCCCTTGGGTAGCTCACTTCCTTTTCCTCAAGAGCCAAGTTCTTCAAGGCTTCAAGAGGTAGATCTTGTGTATCCTCTTCTTTTGTTGGAATCTCATCCTCCTTTGAAGTTTGTCCTCCATCAAAGGCATTAATGATTCCTACATTATCATCATCACAAGAATCCATCCTTAGAAGGAGGTTATCATCGAATACAACATGTATAGATTCTTCTACTACTGAAGTTCTCTTGTTAAATACATGATAGGCTTTAGAGGTTAAGGAATATCCTATGAAAATAGCTTCATCACTCTTTGCTTCAAATTTACCTAAGTTGTTTTTTCCATTATTTAAAACAAAACACTTGCAACCAAATGGATGAAAATAGCTAATGTTAGGCCTTTTAGATTTTAAAATCTCATATGATGTTTTCTTTAAAAGTGGCCTAATCATTACTCGGTTTACAATGTAGCAAGCGGTGTTTGTGGCTTCTGCCCAAAAATATTTAGGTAATTTTTTTCCACAAAGCATGGTTCTAGCCATTTCTTGTAAAGTTCTATTTTTCCTCTCAACTACCCCATTTTGTCGAGGAGTTCGAGGAGCCGAAAAATTGTGGCTAATGCCATTTTCATTTAAAAATTCTTCAAACCCTAGATTTTGAAATTCGGTTCCATGATCACTTCTAATATGAGAAATTCTAAGTTCAAGATCATTTTGGGTTAATTTTGAAAATGTGATGAATTTTTCTAAAGCCTCATCTTTAGTACTTAAAAATAGAACCCAAGTAAATCTAGGAAAATCATCAACAAGCACAAAAGCATAAGATTTACCACTCGAGCTCATAGTCCTAATAGGCCCAAATAAATCCATACGAATAATTTGTAAACACGTACTTGTAGAAACGTCATTAATGGATTTAAAGGATGACTTATGTTGTTTACCCTTAGAGCATGCATCACAAATTTTATCATTTGAGAACTTAATTTTGGGTAAACCTCTAACTAGATCTAGGGAAACTAATTTTTCTAAAACACTAATGCTAGCATGTCCTAGTTTCCTATGCCATAGCGATGCATAATTTTCATTTTGAGCTACTAAACATGCATGGGATGTATGTATGTCATCTAAATGCACCATGTAAATGTTACCTATGCGATGACCTATGAGCGTAATGTTATTTGATTTAATGTCAACAATTTTACACCTTTTTTTATCAAATAAAACATTAAACCCTTTATCACATAATCGGCTTATGCTCAACAAATTATGTTTAAGACCATCGACATACAAAACATTTTCAATAAGAATGGTAGAGTGGTTACCTATGGAGCCAATACCTTTAATGTGGCCTTTGGAGTTGTCAACAAATGTTACTACTCCTCCACTTTTTGGCTTTAAATCCATGAATCTACTTGTGTCTCCGGTCATATGCCTCGAGCATCCACTATCAAGGTACCATGAATTTTGACTTTGTGCTTTGGCCTTGTAGCAATGCTCCCCCTACAAACTAAGATATTAAACTTTTGTTTTTGGTACCCAAATCATTTAGGGTCCACGAGTGTTAGCTCCCAATAGCTTGGTTCCCTTAGGAATCCAAGGTGACATAGCAACAATATTATTGGATTTGACAAGTTCCTTAGGAACCCATACACTCCTAATCTTTTTAGTTCTATTATGTCTATGGAAGCTACTTTGTTTGTAGTTATTAGTCTTTCTCCAAGGTTGGTTTGTTTTAGATGATTCACCTTTTTCATGCTTCACATTACCAACATATTTAAAAGACTCTTTGAGCTTGTTAAGCTCACTTAACACCTTTTGGTGTTCACTATTTCATTGAGGAAGAAGATTATTTAGGTCTACATTTTCATCTTGGAAAAATTTAAGTTCATCTTTCAATCCTAAAATCTTTTTCTCAAATTTTAAGTTAGCTTGAGAGAGTGAGTCATATTTTATCATTTAATTCTGAAATAATTTTCTTATTCCTAATGACCGACTCTTTGTATTTCTCAACTAACTCAACATAAACCTCTTGCAACTCATCATATGCATCATGTAATTCATCAAATGTAAAGTCAAAAGATGATGAGTTAGAGGTTACCATGGAGGAATCTTCCTCAAGTGCCATGAGACAAAGGTTGGCCACTTCTTGTTTGTCATCCTCGGATGACTCCTCATCACTCCAAGTAGCAAGCTTGGCTTTGAGCTTCTTCTTCTTCTCAAAACCCTTCATTTTGAGTTGAGGGCACTCCGAACGAATGTGACCCGGCTTTTTGCACTCGAAGCAAATGATTTGATCCCTATCTTCTTCTTTGTTTTTACCCTTGAAGTCCATCTTTCTTTGAATCTTTCTTCCTCGGTTGGACCTCATGAATCGTGAGAATCTTTTGGCTATCATAGCCAATTCTTCTAAATCATCCTCCTCACTAGAAGTGCTCTCGTCATGTAATGAAGCTTTGAGAGCCACTCCCATTTTCTTCTTCTTTTCTACCTCTAGCTTCTCCACTCTTTTCTCTTCCATCTTCTTTTCTTCTTCCCTTCCTTGCTTCATTATTTCATGAGTAAGGAAAGAACCCACAAGTTCATCAAGTTTTAGAGTCTTCAAGTTTTTGGCCTTGATGATGGCGGTTCTCT
The DNA here is from genome assembly GCA_030270665.1 of Hibiscus trionum. Classification (NCBI taxonomy): domain Eukaryota; kingdom Viridiplantae; phylum Streptophyta; class Magnoliopsida; order Malvales; family Malvaceae; genus Hibiscus; species Hibiscus trionum. The sequence goes on from BSYR01000046.1 coordinate 9,984,294, forward strand.
TCCCATCCCAAGATTTGGGAAGTGAGTAGAGTAGCTTCCGGACAAGTTTGTCTTCCGGGATTGTCTCTCCAAAGCCCTTAAGCCCGTTGACGATAGTTGAGAAGCGATCGAACATCTTGGACACCGTTTCGTCGGGCTCCATCTTCAAATTCTCATAACTAAGATTGAGAATTCCAATCTTGTTCTCCTTCACATCATTGGTTCCTTCATAGGTGGTCTCTAGAGTATCCCACACTTCCTTGGAACTTTCAATGGAGGAGACTTTGGAGTAGATATCGGGACCGAAAGAAAAAAAGAGCATGTGAAGAGCTTTGTCATTTATTTGGATCTTCTTCATGTCATCTTCACTAATCTCTATCTTCTTCTTTAGAACCATCTTTCCTTCATCATCTCTCTTCAATGGAATGTAGGGACCATCTTCAATGACATCCCAAACCAAGTAATCGTTGGACTTGATGAAGAGGCGCATCCGGTTCTTCCAAAACGGATAGTTGTCACCATTGAAGAATGGCAGTTTTGTAGTGGATTGAGACTCGTACATGCTAGATCCGGAGGTAGATGCCATGCCTTGATTTTTGGATGATCACACTCTTCCTAGGAACTCCTCGTGTGGTTGTTAATCCTTCAAAGAGGTAGGCTCTGATACCAATAGCTGAGTGGATCGAATGATCGATATAAACCAAGAGGGGGGTGAATTGGATTTTTAAACTTTTTGGTAGTGGAATTGACAAATAAAAATGGTAGACAAGGGAATTTAGAGTGGTTCAAGTTCCAATCGAACTCTACATCCACTACCTTAGCTTCACTAAGGATTTTCAACAATTCCACTAATTGCTCTTCCCCTTTTCTAGGCTAAGAAGGTAATCGTTACAATATCGGTCAAATTTTCTACCCAAAATTTGACCCAATCCTCACACAAGAGTTACAAAGAAGTTGATGACTAAACAAGTATCTCTCAATACACAAAGTAGCCTAATTACAAGCACCAAACCCAATTTGAAAGGAAAGAATGGAAATTACAATCTCACAATTGGGGTTTACAAGAAATAATGGAATTTAGGCTCAATTGCTTGAATTTGATGTTTGGATATTTGCTTTTAGATCAATAGTTGTTGCTGAAGCTTTTAGAGGTCCCTTTTATACCTTCTAATTGAATTCTAGTCGTTGTGGTTGTTGCATTCATCAATAGAGCCGTTGGGGATGTTATCTTCCCTCCATAAATGCAGTCTGCAACCACCCATTTCGAAACGCCCGATCCTACTTCGAAACAGACTAAAAAAGAAAGAGTCGTTGGGGTGCATTAAAGAGACCGTATCAAAATTGTTACGAATGTTTCAATACGCTAAGAGTCGTTTCGAAACACGTTTCGAAACATTTAGCCACTGTCAAAGCTCGTATCAAAACGGACTGAAGGTGTCTCGATACGCCTTAACGATCAGTATAAAAATAGTTAAAAACTTCAACGGTCATATTTTTAAAACAAGTCTGAATGCCGTTTCGAAACGTTTGAGGTAGTTTTGATACTACCGTATCGAAACGGGTCAAACCGTCTCGATGTTCTTAAGTCGTTTCAAAACCCGTTTCGAAACAAAGGTTCACAGTTTCAAAATCGTTTCGATGCACGTTCTGAAACACTGGTTTACAGTTTCAAAAGTGTTCCGGAACGCCTAAGGCCGTTCCGAAATGGTGACTCGAAAATCACTGTTTTGGCTTCAAGAACACTTAGAAAAGTTTCGAAAAATTGAGTTTTTAACTTAACCATTTTCCTTTAAACATATAGAGAGGTTTAAGGACTTAAAAATTCGTTTTCTCATTTTCAATTTAGTCTTTAAATTCTTTAGTTATATCAAAATCAATTTATCGGTTTCACACATAGTGAGCTGAAATAGGATGTCTGAGCTGATTCTTGCTGCTGAAAAAAAAAACTTCATCATTCACCCTAATTTTCTTCTTCTTTCTTCTTTTTTTTTAGATTTTCTTGAATAAGAAAAATAGAGGCCTGGAATTACAATTGCATAGTGAGCTGTTTCACAGATTATAACATTCTTCATTCATTTTTACTTAGGTGAGACATGAATCGAAAGTATTCTTCATTTTACTTCCATTCTTTTTCATAGCTTCACATGTTCAGTCTTCATCTACACTACTCTTTTTCTCACTTATTCAGACTTTCTTTTTGTCAGAAGCAAGGCGGTTAAGCTACATGCTATCCGGTGCAATCTGAAGCCTCTCTTGGGCAAGAAGACACCCTCTCATGTCTGGTTGAGGAAAGCAACGTTGTTAAACACTTAACTCTCCCCAGAGATTTTCTTCCATGACAACTTGGCTGTCAAGCCTCAAGTTTCATGTTCACTTTGGAGTAGAAGCAACAGTTAATGAAGCCAAACTAATTTCAAATGACCGACACAAATCTTTAACAACGAAACCAACGACACCAAGCATCAGTGACAACAAGTAAAAATAAATCTCCAGCTTTCTGCAACAATATGAGGTTGTGAACTTTAAGCAACAATATTAGATGACACCAATTGAGATGCTCAAAACCTAATAACCAGCTATATCGAAGATGTTTAACTCAGAACTTAACTTCAGTAATCTATCACATTTGTAACCATTACCTAAGAACCCATACATACCAACACATCATCAGATTATTCAACAGAAACTCAACCAATACGCTAGAGTCTTCAATTTAGAAAACAATATTCACAAAACTCTTGAATTCCCTATCAAGTAGTAGCAGTAGTGTTTCATAGTAAGAAGCATCAACTACGCTGTAAGTAGCATAAGAGGACATCACCAGTTCTTCAAATCATACATCAATAGCACGTGTGCTCACATCTTATCAATGACAAAAGCTTGACATCAGACCGAAAAATATCACTATATCACACTAGGAGAAACCAATTTCTACAATAATCTTAGAAGACTCCCACATTAGCATCAGTAAAAGAAGATAATAGCAATCCACAAATTTCATAACATTGAGCGAATCAAAAAATATGCCGAGAGAAAAACTCAGAAAATCAGTTATAATCGCACAAAATCTAAGTAGAAGAGATGAACCAAATCGAAGTAGAGCAACTCAGATTATGGTGGACTATATCGATTGTGAACCAGAGATACAAGTAAAACTATTCAATGAATCAAAATTGCAAAGATCTCACCAGATCGAAGAAGATTTACAGATCGCACATGCATCAGCAACATGTGAAACAATCGATGGTGCAGATGAAACTCGCCACTGAGGAAATCGATTGCTGATTGATGAAGCAGTGTCAAGATAACATGTAAAGAGTCGAAATGACTTTGAAACAAAATGAGAAGACAATTGCAACGAGAAGCAACAATAGATTCGAAGAATTGGATTTGAAAACTGAACAAAGAAGGAAAAACAAAAACGGAGAGAGAAGAATGACCGCAGGATCATCGGCAATTTGAGTAAAAGAAACGATTTCAAGATTTGAAATCGAAGAACGTTTGAAGAACTTAGCAGAAAAAACGATTGAGGATTTCAAGATCTGAAATCAGAGAACTCAAAGAATGCAGCGGAAATGAACTTAGATTTGAAAGGCAAAAATGAAGTAGAAAGGGCACGAGGAACGACAACGAATGATACCATGTGAAAAGAGGGCCATGGTGGCCGAAGATGTGACTGACGGTGGTGGTTTGTGAGTAAGGGAGACGAATGATGGTTGAAAGTTGAACACGAGAGAATATTGAAGAAAGGGGAATTTTCATTAATAAAAGAATGAAAAATACAATCGGTACTTTCTTAAGCCTATTTACATTTGTTATATAGGCTTGAGGTTCTAAACTCAACAATTCAACAAACTAATTGACTCTAAACTAATCCAAAACTAATTAATTTCATGGTAATGCTTAACACCCAATCCATCATAAACGACAAAGTCGAATGCCCTTTGCGGTAACCCTCTGATTTAACCTCTGTAAATGATTTTTGTTGTTCCTCCTAGAATCTCTAAATCTCTTGCCTAAACTTTTAGACGAACCCAGTCTCATAGGTCTTGTACTAAGCTTGGGAACCTCTAGCATGTCCTTAAATCAGGCTCCCCACCTTCTCAAGGGATATGGCACTATTGGCTAACTACGCAAACGTCTTGTGTGGGTTAGCAGTCACATACATTTGTAGCTCGAGTTTCAGCCCCCGATAGAACCTCTTAGATCTTAACTCCTCATTTGCAACTAACTCGAGAACAAATATAACCAGCTGCAAGAACTCTTGCTCATATTCAAACATTGTACGATTCCCTTATTCCAAATGAGAGAACACATCCATCAACACGTCCATCTAAGCCTCTCCAAAGTACTTTCTCTTGAACTCTTTCAAGAAGTACTCATAAGTGGGCAGTGCAGGGTGCAAACCCATCTCAACGGTTTCCCACCATTCTCTGGCATTACCCTTCAAAAGGAAGGTAATGCAATCAAGCCTATCACCGGGTCTGCATTGCATATGCCTAATAGCGTTTGGATTAACAAACGCAGCGATATTTTTCATTTGCCTATTACTCTTCCTCAAACAGACAGACACGATCTCCAAATACCAAATTCCTAAATCATTATTTTTATCTCGCCACTCTCTCGTCGCCGGCGGTCCTTCCAGTTGTCCCTTAGGTCGTGTCTTCACCGAACATTCGAGGATCTCAATTGTAACACCCAGGTTTGGGGGTTGGGTGAAAATAATATTTAAATAATATTTTGAGTTTCGGTTTTATAATTAAAATAATAATATATTATTTGGGCTTCATATTTCCAAAACAAACATTTTATGCTGGACCAAAATTGAATTGAAACTTATTTTCCATGGAATTTGCAAATAAATGAAATTGCCATCTCATTAATGGCAAAACCGTAAATAAATGGACTTCCAATTAAAAACCCCCTTTTCGTTAAAATAGACATGTGCTCATCTTCTTCCTCACCCTCATTTCAAAACTCACGACATTGAAGAGCTCTTCAAAAGGTAATTGCATTTTTGACTTGGCCTTGTCTTCCTCTTCATTTTGGTACCATTAGTTTTGATTAAAACTATGTATTTTGCATTTTGGGTTTTCAAAGTTTTTGTCAAAAGGTTGAAGCTTTATTGTCTTTAACCTAAGCTATTGATTTATTGTGGTTAGATAAGTTGTTTATGAACCATAAGGTCCAACATATGTGAATTTTAAAGTGTTTTATAAAGATTCCCGGATTTGGGTTTTGAGGGGTTTTTTGAAGGGTTTAAAGGTTAGTTTTGGGTGTGTTTGATGTTTGAAATTGAGGGCTATTGGTTGTATGTTGGTTGAGGGTTGTTTTGGAAGCTTTTAGAAGTGTTAAAAGTGTTTGAAACGAGAGTTTTGGATTGGGTTTGAGGGCTACTCGGGTTTGAAGTTTTGGGGTTGTTCTTGGCTTGAAAATCATGTGTTTTATGCATGAGTAGTGTTCCGGGTTTGCTACATTGTTGTGTGAACTGATTCGAGGTTTTTTTGTTTGTGTTGAGTTGATTAGAAGCAAGAGTTTGTGTTGGTGAAGCCTCGGCATCGAATTCGGAATCGTTGGAAGCTTGATCGGCAAGTGTGTTGAGCTTGGAATAGTCGGTGAGTGGTTTAATGTTTTTAAATGGTTATCGAGTATTTGGTTCAAGCATATGAACTAGGTTGGCCTTGGTAGACCCACCTAGAGTTGGGATTAGATTGGTAGTCTAATCTCAAGCTTTAGTAGAGACTTTGGTTGCACTTTGATTGTTGATATGCCTCGTGTTTAATTGTGTTATTGTGGTTATGTATAAATGTATTATACACGTATGTTGAGGCATGGTTTGATGCATTGTGATATGCATGTGGATTGTGCATGATAGTGATCATAGTGAGTACGTGCTAAGCATGGAAGTTGTTATGAAATGATGTTGTGGATTGTGTTTAGTATTGGCACTAGTATGCTTGGGTACAAATGATCGATCATTAGGATGTTTAGTGTGCACACGTGAGTCAAATGCGCGCGTGGTCTTGGTGATGGTAGTCATCAAGATGGAGTACGGGTTCGCCCGGAAAACCTTCTTATATATATGATAGTCGATGACGAGTGTAATCCCATCGACGGGACGTGAGGATGAGTGGAATCCCCTCCGCGTGAACGGTGATGAGTGTAATCCCACCGTAAGGTAATGGTTGTGTTGGATGTGAGTTCCAACGTGTTATCCGCGTATTCGAGTCATAGCTAGGTGCCAATATGAGATGGTATGTGTACCAATATGGTTGACATGTGATGCCAAAATGGATTAATATATGTGTTTACATATGGTGTGGATATGAGCATGGCATAATATTGAATATATGTTCATGCATCATGTGTATTTTTGGCTCATGTGGATTGAAGGTAAGAACATGCATTTTACCTTGGTTGTGCTCGTGCTTGGACCCTGCATTGTCGAGGTTTGTTTTAATGAGCTTACCCTCACTAAGCTTTATGCTTACGCTCTCTTTTGTTCGACAATGTAGATCTGTAGTTCGTGGGTTGCTAGTGCAAGAAGGGGGCCTCCAAGTGTGCTAGTTGGGCTTTTGAATCTATCAAGTATGTATTTTATGTTAATGATGTAATGGTCAAGCAATGGGGACTTATGTGGTTGATGTTGGTTTGTTTAGAAGCATGTTAGACTCCTCTTTATGATGTTGTTGACTTGGCTTTTGGATGCTTTGTCTTGCTTGTAAACCATGTTTGAATTGCCTATCTCGAATTCCTAAGTATAAGTTCTTGTGAAGCATGTATCTTGAATGCTTGAATGTTCTTATGTTGTTGATTCCTTTAATGTATGTCTTCTTTATGTTTGAGGTGTTATAAGCATGTTTGACGTGTGTGTTTTGCCTTGTAGTTGTTGTATGTGTGTTGAGAGAGGTTTTAGTGGGGTTTAGGAACATCCTTGTGCCATAAGCCAACTAAAACCATTTTGCAGGCAGAGGGCGTTTCGAAACGGTTGGCCCCGTTTCGGTACGGTCCCTTTGTTTCGGGCCAGGCGTTTCGGTACGCTAAGGGCCGTTTCGATACGATTTTGCTACTGGAAATCTGAGAATTTGACGATAAATTGACGTATCGAAACGAGCTTTAGTGTTTCGGAATGGCCTTCATATCTTTGACCACGAGAAGTTGACCACTGAGGTCGTTTCGGTACGGGTCACCCCTGTTTTGAAACGGTCTCATCGGGTTGACTTTGGCTAGTTGACCAGGTCAAGGCATAACGAAACACCCTATGGGCGTTCTAATACGGCCTGCTGTATAAGATTAAAATGGGTTGTTTTAAGTGGACTGTTGGTTGTTTACCTCATCGTTTCTTCTGTTGTTTCTTTTCTCACATATGATCTAATAATACATCTAGAAAAGATAATTTAAATGAAAAGTTTTTCTTAGGTTGGTAACCGAAGTGGAGCCTTGACGGGTTTCGCATCAGTTATCCCCGTGTAGCCCACTCGGATCGGTCAAGCGTTCGGACCGGGACGAGGGGGTTACACTTGTTGGTATCAGAGCCTAAGGTTTCCGAGACCTTAGGCAGGTAAGTGAGGTAAGTTGAGTTCTTGTGTTGAAAATGCACGGTGTTTGCTTGCCATGAAAGCATGTTTGCTTGTTTATTAAGTATGCCTTGTTGTATTCTTGTTTAATCATGTATGTTGTTTGAAGCCTGTTGTGTAGAGTCCCATTGCTACTATTACATCGGAAAAAGGATTTTTAAAGTGAGGGAACATACTTGAGCCACTTGGAACCCTTGCCTTGCTAACCCTATCTTTTGTGCTTTGTTGTTGTTGTTGTAGTTGTTGTTTGTGAGCGCGATGTCGAGGCCTAGGGGTAGACCGAGGGTGGTTCGTCAGGAACCACGTGTTGCAGCTCCTGTTGATGAGCCGGTGGCTGGAGTAGGGGCTCATGTAGTAGAGCCTGCTGTTGGAGTTGGAGCTCCTCCACCACCACCTCCTCAGCCTGAAGCGGGAGGTGAGGCCGCAGTTGCCGGGGCACAGGCTGCAGCTCAGCTTAGAGGTGATGATACCAGTTTACCGTTAGAGGGGCTCCGTAGCCTAGGGGCAGAAGAGTTTAGAGGGTCTACACTTGAGAGATCCGAGTTGTGGTTGGAGAAGACAGTCTGCATCTTAGCTCAGATGGGTTGCGTTGGTGCTCGCAAATTGGGCTGTGTGATTTCGTTGCTACAGGGTGATGCCTACACCTGGTGGGTCACCATTACTACGGGTTCCTGAGGCTGAGATTGGTTGCGATTTCTTTGAGTCTGCTTTCCGGAAGAGGTACTTGGGATCGAGATATCTTGATGAGAAGAAACGAGAGTTTATGGCTCTTGTTCAGGGAGATGCTTCAGTGACTGACTACGAGATCCGTTTTGTTCGTTTGAGTCAGTATGCTCCAGAGTTGGTTCCTACTGAGAGGGACCGGTGTAACTGTTTCAGGTATGGGCTTCATGAGGAAGTTAAGAGGTATACCTTAGCTTCAGATTATTTAGATTTTGATGTCTTGGTTGCTAGAGCCAAGGACATTGAGCACAGCTTGGGGCTGACCAAGCGTTCAGGAGGATCTAGTTCTGGAAAGACACATAATAACTTTGAACGTGGAGATGCCAAGAGGCATCGGGGTGGCGGACATCAGTTTGACCATAGGCGTGGCGGTGGCCACCATGGTAGAGGCCACCAGGGCCATAGAGTTGGAGGGCGTTTGCCCGAGTGCACACATTGTGGGAGACAACATTCTGGAAAGTGTTGGGGTAACTTCCATGCTTGTTGGAACTGTGGTTCGAGGGACCACTTTAGGAGGGAGTGCCCGCATCAGGCGGCACAAGCACCGAATCTTGCTCAGGTTCTTGCGATGGCCATTGATTATCAGAGAGGCCGTGGGCGCGGTCGTGGCTACTTTCAGCCTAGGGCTGATGCACCTAGGGTAGAGGCACAAAGAAACCTTGCTCATGTTGTGGCCGTACAGCCAGAGGCCGGTGGACCGACTAGGGTCTATGCTCAGAGAGAGGCAGGGAACGACACAGATGTAATAGCAAGTAATTTTGAGTTACAGTCTATGTCTTTGCTTTCTTTGGTTGATTCGGGTTCTACGCATTCCTACATTTTGAGTGAGCATGCAAAGAAGTTAGATATACCTGTTGAGATCTTAGATGTAGGTATGCATGTGACTAGTTCCATTGGTGAGACAGTCGTAGTTAGACGAATGTATAGGAGGTGTCCGCTGAAGATTCAGGGTCATGTGTTTCCCGTTGATATGATGGAGCTTCCTTTCTATGGGTTTGACATTATTCTGGGTATGGACTGGTTGGTTGAGCACAGAGCTAGTGTAGACTTTGAGACGAAGAGAATTTATTTGAAGCTTTCTGATGACTACTAGGTAGTAGTAGTAGTAGGCGAGAACATTAAGTTCTTGTCGAATGTTGGGTCAGCTTTGGAGGCTCATAAGTTGATGGATTCCGGATGTGGGGCTTACTTAGCATATGTGACGAATCCTAATATGAGTGAGGTCAGACCGAAAGACATTAGAACAATTTGTGATTTTCCGGATGTGTTTCCTGAAGAGTTACTAGGTTTGCCTCCTGACAGAGATGTGGAGTTTGTGATTGAGACTGTTTTAGGGTATGCTCCAGTTTCCATAGCTTCGTATCGTATGGCTCTGAAAGAGCTGAAAGAATTGAAGAGTCAGCTTCAAGAGTTGTTAGACCGTGGTTTCATTAGGCCTAGTAGTTCTCCTTGGGGTGCTTCTGTGTTATTTGTAAAGAAGAAAGATGGCAGCATGCGAATGTGTATTAACTACAGACAGTTAAATCAGTTGACCGTAAAGAAAAAGTATATGTTGCCTCGTATAGATGATCTGTGTGATCATTTGAGGGGTGCTTCAGTGTTCCCAAAGATAGATTTGAGGTCAGGGTACTACCGGTTGAAAGTAAAAGAGTGTGGTGTTCCGAAAACAACTTTTAGAACTAGATATGGTCACTATGAGTTCCTTGTGATGCCGTTCGGGCTCACAAATGCACCAGCAGCATTCATGGATATGATGAACAGAGTTTTTCAGAGACTATCTAGACCATTTTTTAGTTGTTTTCATAGATGACATCCTTGTGTAGTCAAGATCAGAAGAAGAGCATGATGAGCACTTGAGACTTGTTTTGCAAAGATTGATGAGTAACCAGTTGTATGCGAAGCTTAGTAAGTGTGAGTTCTGGATTCGAGAGGTTGTATTTCTTGGCCATGTTGTTTCAGCTGAAGGTATCCGTGTTGATCCGACCAAGATTGAAGCTATTGTTGAGTGGAAACAACCTAAGTCTGTGACTGAGATTAGGAGTTTCCTAGGATTAGCCGGTTACTATAGGAGATTCGTTGATGGTTTATATAGAGTAGCTGCTCCTTTGACTAAATTGTTGCATAAGGGAGTGAAGTTTGAGTGGTCAGATGCGAGACAGAAGGCCTTTGAGAAATTGAAAGAGGCTTTGACGAATGCTCCAGTGTTAGTATAACCAGTTTCAGGTAAAGAGTTTGTGATCTATAGTGATGCTTCCTACATAGGTTTAGGGTGTGTCCTAATGGAAGAAAGAAGAGTCGTTGCCTATGCTTCGAGACAGTTGAAGGTGCATGAGAAGAACTATCCTACTCATGATATTGAGTTAGCCGCAGTTGTATTTGCATTGAAGATTTGGCGTCATTACTTGTATGGTGAGAAGTGCATAGTTTACACCGATCATAAGAGCTTGAAGTATTTTATGACACAGAGAGAGTTGAACTTGAGACAGAGAAGATGGCTTGAGCTGTTGAAAGACTATGATTTGACCATTGAGTACCATCCGGGTAAGGCAAATGTAGTAACCGATGCTTTGAGCAGAAAAGTTGCAGTTGAGTTGCGAGCTATGTTTGCTAGATTGAGTGTATCCAGTGATGGTGGTTTGATCACGGAGTTGCAAGTGAATCCTTCTTTGATTCAGTTGATTAGAGAGAAGCAGTTGCAAGATGTGTCTTTAGTTCCTCATGTTCAAGACATAGCCGAAGGTAAACCGACCGAGTATAGTTTCAGTAGTGAGAATGTGTTGTGTTTTTGAGACAGAGTTGTTGTACCAGAAGATGTTGAGTTGAGACGTACGATTCTGAGTGAAGCACATTCGAGTCCTTTTTCTATGCATTCGGGTAGTACCAAGATGTACCGTGACTTGAAGAATGAGTATTTCTGGGTTGGTTTGAAGAAGGATGTAGCCGAGTATGTGAGCCGTTGCATGGTTTGTCAGAGAGTGAAGGCAGAGCATCAGGTTCCTTCAGGTTTGTTACAGCCTTTGAAGATTCTGGAATGGAAATGAGAGAGGATCACCATGGACTTCGTGTCGGGGTTACCGTTGTCTCATTCGAAGAAGAATTCTGTTTGGGTGATAGTGGATAGATTCACTAAGTGTGCTCACTTCTTAGCAGTGAACACTACAGATTCTTTAGATAAGTTGGCGAATTTGTACATTCGCTAGATTGTGAGACTTCATGGAGTTCCGAAGTCTATTGTATCAGACAGAGATCCAAGGTTCACTTCGAGGTTCTGGAGTTGTTTGTATAGTGCCTTAGGTAGCCGTTTGCATTTCAGTACTTCTTACCATCCTCAGTCAGATGGACAGTCAGAGCGAGTGATACAAATATTAGAGGATATGCTCCGTTGTTGTGTGATTGACTTCCAAGGTTCTTGGGAGAAGCACTTGCCCTTAGTTGAGTTTGCTTACAACAACAGTTACCAGGCTAGTATATAGATGGCTCCTTATGAGGCTTTGTATGGTAGACGATGTAGGACTCCGATCTGTTGGGCTGAAACAGGTCAGAGATTGTTACTTATGCCGGATTTGCTTAAGGGGACTATTGAAAAATGAAGTTGATTTGCGACCGTTTGAAAGCAGCTTCTGATCGTCAGAAGTCTTATGCATATTTGAAGAGAAAAGAGATTGAGTTCTCCGTGGGTGAGAAAGTGTTTCTGAAAGTATCTCCGTGGAAGAAGGTAATGAGATTTGGCCGGAAAGGCAAGTTGAGTCCGAGGTTTATTGGTCCGTATGAGATAGTTGAGCGGATTGGGCATGTAGCTTACCGTTTGAGATTGCCTTCTGAGTTAGAGAAGATCCATGATGTGTTTCATGTGTCGATGCTTAGGAGATATAGATCATATTCGTCTCATGTTATGCTTGTTGAGGAGATAGAGTTGAATCCGGATTTGTCTTATAACGAAGAACCGATTGAGATACTTGCTTATGATAGCAAGGTGTTGCGTGGCAAGACCATAGAGTTGGTCAAGGTGTTGTTGAGACGTAGAGGCGTGGAAGAGGCCACGTGGGAGAGGAAAGCTGATATGCTTGAACAGTTTCCGTCAGGTAATTTTGGGGAAGAAATTCCTTAAGTGGGGGAGAGTTGTAACACCCGGGTTTGGAGGTCGGGTGAAAATAATATTTAAATAATATTTTGAGTTTCGGTTTTATAATTAAAATAATAATATATTATTTTAGCTTCATATTTCCAAAACAAACATTTTATGTTGGACCAAAATTGAATTGAAACTCATTTTCCATGGAATTTGCAAATAAATGAAATTGCCATCTCATTAATGGCAAAACCGTAAATAAATGGACTTCCAATTAAAAAAACCCTTTTTGTTAAAATAGACATGTGCTCATCTTCTTCCTCACCCTCATTTCAAAACCCGCGACATTGAAGAGCTCTCTACCCCATTTCACTATTCCATCCCCTTTCATCTTCATATTTGGAGCTTTTCAAAAGGTAATTGCATTTTTCACTTGGCCTTGTCTTCCTCTTAATTTTGGTACCATTAGTTTTGATTAAAACTATGTATTTTGCATTTTGGGTTTTCAAAGTTTTTGTCAAAAGGTTGAAGCTTTATTGTCTTTAACCTAAGCTATTGATTTATTGTGGTTAGATAAGTTGTTTATGAACCATAAGGTACAACATATGTGAATTTTAAAGTGTTTTATAAAGATTCCCGGATTTGGGTTTTGAAGGGTTTAAAGGTTAGTTTTGGGTGTGTTTGATGTTGGAAATTGAGGGCTATTGGTTGTATGTTGGTTGAGGGTTGTTTTGGAAGCTTTTAGAAGTGTTAAAAGTGTTTGAAAAAAGAGTTTTGGATTGAGTTTAAGGGCTGCTCGGGTTTGAAGTTTTGGGGTTGTTCTTGGCTTGAAAATCATGTGTTTTATGCTTGAGTAGTGTTCCGGGTTTGCTACATTGTTGTGTGAACTGATTCGAGGTTGTTTTGTTTGTGTTGAGTTGATTAGAAGCAAGAGTTTGTGTTGGTGAAGCCTCGGGATGGAATCCGGAATCGTTGGAAGCTTGATCGGCTAGTGTGTTGAGCTTGGAATAGTCGGTGAGTGGTTAAATGTTTTTAAATGGTTTTCGAGTATTTGGTTCAAGCATATGAACTAGGTTGGGCTTGGTAGACCCACCTAGAGTTGGGATTAGATTGGTAGTCTAATCCCAAGCTTTAGTAGAGACTTTGGTTGCACTTTGATTGTTGATATGCCTCATGTTTAATTGTGTTATGGTGGTTATGTATAAATGTGTTATACATGTATGTTGAGGCATGGTTTGATGCATTGTGATATGCATGTAGATTGTGCATGATAGTGATCATGGTGAGTACGTGCTAAGCACGGAAGTTGTTATGAAATGATGTTGTGGATAGGGTTTAGTATTGACACTAGTATGCTTGGGTACAAATGATCGATCATTAGGATGTTTAGTGTGTACATGTGAGTCAAATGCGTGCGTGGTCTTAGTGATGGTAGTCATCAAGATAGAGTACGGGTTCGCCCGGGAAACCTTCTTATATATATGATAGTCGATGATGAGTGTAATCCAATCGACGGGGCGTGAGGATGAGTGGAATCCCCTCCGCGTGAACGGTGATGAGTGTAATTCCACCGTAAGGTAATGGTTGTGTTGGATGTGAGTTCCAACGTGTTATCTGCGTATTCGAGTCATAGCTAGGTGCCAATATGAGATGGTATGTGTACCAATATGGTTGACATGTGATGCCAATATGGATTAATATATGTGTTTACATATGGTGTGGATATGGACTTGTTGAGCATGGCATAATATTCAATATATGTTCATGTATCATGTGTATTTTTGGCTCATGTGGATTGAAGGTAAGAACATGCATTTTACCTTGGTTCTGCTTGTGCTTGGACCCTGCATTGTCGAGGTTTGTTTTAATGAGCTTACCCTCACTAAGCTTTATGCTTACGCTCTCTTTTGTTCGACAATGCAGATCCGTAGTTCGTGGGTTGCTAGTGCAAGAAGGGGGCCTCCAAGTGTGCTAGTTGGGCTTTTGAATCTATCAAGTATGGGTTTTATGTTAATGATGTAATGGTCAAGCAATGGGGACTTATGTGGTTGATGTTGGTTTGTTTAGGAGCATGTTAGACTCCTCTTTATGATGTTGTTTGCTTGGCTTTTGGATGCTTTGTCTTGCTTGTAAACCATGTTTGAATTGCCTATCTCGAATGCCTAAGTATATGTTCTTGTGAAGCATGTATCTTGAATGCTTGAATGTTCTTATTTTGTTGATTCCTTTAATGTATGTCTTCTTTATGTTTGAGGTGTTATAAGCATGTTTGTCGTGTGTGTTTTTCCTTGTAGTTGTTGTATGTGTGTTGAGAGAGGTTTTAGTGGGGTTTAGGGACATCCTTGTGCCATAAACCAGTAAAAACCATTATGCAAACAGGGGGCGTTTCGAAACTGTTGGCCCCGTTTCGGTACGGTCCCTTTGTTTCGGGCCAGGCATTTCGGTACGCTAGGGGCCGTTTCGATACGATTTTGCTACTGGAAATCTGAGAATTTGACGATAAATTGACGTATCGAAACGTGCTTTAGTGTTTCGGAACGACCTTTATATCGTTGACCACGAGAAGTTGACCGCTGAGGTCGTTTCGATACGGGTCACCCCTGTTTCGAAACGGTGTCATCGGGTTGACTTTGGCTAGTTGACCAGGTCAAGGCGTATCGAAACACCCTATGGGCGTTTCGATACGGCCTGCTGTATAAGATTAAAATGAGCTGTTTTAAGTGGACTGTTGGTTGTTTACCTCATCGTTTCTTCCGTTGTTGCTTTTCTCACATAGGGTTTAATAATACATCTAGAAAAGATAATTTAAATGAAAAGTTTTTCTTGGGTTGGTAACCGAAGTGGAGCCTTAACGGGTTTCGCCTCGGTTATCCCCGTGTAGCCCACTCGGATCGGTCAAGCGTTCAGACCGGGACGAGTGGGTTACATTAATATATTATTTCAGCTACTTATCTCGCCGACGGTCGTTCCAGTTGTCCCTTGGGTACTTTGGCAGCAACGATCTGCAATGAATGTAACATCTTCGGCGACGAACATTTTTGCTATCAATGTTTACTTTTCTCTTTGGTTTTCATGAAAAGAGAGATTCAGTTTTAAGGATAAGATGGAAATTGGAACAAATGAAGCTTCTAAGAAACGCATGAAACCAAATGTAAAAGCTTCCTTGATATCTCTTTTTTTATTTTTCTAATCAAATTAATATATGATTGTGTTGTAACCATTACAGATTTCTAGTAACTAAACATATGAAGTTACTCGAAAATACAATCATTTTTGTTTTTCCTCCCACTCTTGGTGGACAATGGAAGTAACGCTTTTCGGCTCTCATCGCTTAAACCCTAGCCTCTTATCAACAAAACCTCGTAAAATTCTAGGTTAGTCTTCCCCTGTTTGGTTCTTTAGAAAAATCTAGATGTAAAAGCAGTGAACATTAACAAAGTAGTGTTAAGCAATGTTTAAATTTTTGATAGTTTCTGTCAATTGGTTGTTTCAGTCAGGATTTCAAATAGCGGAGCGCAACCGCGATAGCGGCCGCAAAATTGCGGTCACACCGCCGTCCGAAACCGCAATCGAAAGAAATCACGGTGGGCAACGGAATCACGACGATAGCGGGCTGTCGCGGACGCGAAATAACGAGATAGCAGCTGTCGCGGCGATAGCGGGACGCTATCCCCGTTTTCAGCTCAATCGCGGATGGTGGACGAGGAGGAGGAAAATGTTGCAGAGAAAAGAAAAAGAGAGAATCAGGGTTGAAGATAATGTTATAACATTAAAATGGTAAATCTAAGAAGAAGGGTTCGTTTTTTAGTGAATTTTTGGAGAGGCTTAAAAGTTTTAGTTCTGTTACAATTTAGTCCTTTAAAGCAGATTTTTAGTTTAATTAAAATGTTTTGTTTTATTCCATTTCCAATTAAGTCTTCAAATCCATAACGAAACTTCCAATTGAGCCTTTAAGTCTTATTTTCTTTCAATTAAATCCATTAATAAGTGTTGGAAAATTTTTTATAATTATAATTTAAATTTTCCATTGTTGATATTTACATTGATCATTTTTTTAATTTAGGTATTGACTAGTTGAACATATATATATATATATATATGTATATATATATATTAATGTCTTATTTTTATCCATTAATAAGTCTTATTTTTTTCAGTCGTCCAGACCGGGACGAGGGGTTACATATAATTTATAATAGATATTTTTTATCTATTTTAATTTATGTTCATTTTTGTTTAGAAAATACTCTAAATATCATAAAAGATGATTTTTTATAATTATAATTATTATTTTTTACAATAAGTTGTGCAAATTTTAAAAAAATTCACGACCGCGACACCTGCAATGACCGCAATAGCCTCTGTTATGTCCGCAACCGCGATGCGACCGCAAACCTATCTAAATCCCTGGTTTCAGTATCTGTGCGTGATTTTTAGGTGATTCCATTTACAGATTATTTATATTCAGGATTTAGTTGGAAGGAACTTAGTTAACATGCTTATAATATGTTTATGTATTCTGTTTGAGAAATGCGGTTTTGGTTAGTTGGAGCTATTTCTTCGTTGATGATGTTTTAACTATGAATTTAATTTGTTAAGAGGAAAATGCTTTTAACTCTTGGCTTCTAAATACGTATTCTTTGGTGTATTTACGAGCGGGGAAGGATGTACAGAATGCTCAAGTTCTCCTCATCATTTAGTTTAAAGCTAGATTAGAGAGATATCGGCGGACAATGGAACGAGTTGTATGATATTTTCTTGTTCAATCACAATAACTAGAATGTTTATTTATACATATCAAACTAACATGTAGTTCCCAGCGCTGCATGCTTTTTCACACTCAAACCAAAATTTAAACATTCCTTAATGAATGAAATGCCCTTAGATTGTGTGTCCATTTTGTTTCTTTTACATCAATAAGTAGTTATAATAAGTGCTTTTTTATAGAGTGAACAATACATACATAATTCTGTTGAGTGTTGACAACCTTTTATATTGTCAAATGTTGTTATTAAGACATATTCCAATTAATCTATTTGTTTGGTATTCTTGTATTTCTTCTTTCACACATTTTTATTTACTATATATTCGAATATTGTTTTGATTGGTCTCTATCCCTAAATACGTTGTTTTATATGGTTTAATGAGTTAATGATAGAAAGTTGATTTAATGGCGAACTTTGGTTCCTGAGTTTTGGTGCATTTGTGTTCATTCTGCAGGTTATTGCAAGGAGGTAATTGGAATCTAAACAGACTACACCACATTTGTATTTATCTTCAGGTAGGAGCATAAAATGTGTATCGACAAGCTGTAGTATCGTTTAATCTTCGAACTTAACGGTTTTCATGTGTTCATCAGATGTTGTACTGGACAGTGGCGGAACTTGGTGATAAAGTTTGGGGGGGGCCAACGTAATTTAAAAAAAAAATTAAAGCTTTAGATTAAAATTTTCAATATTTTGAAGGATTCAATTTACTTTTTTTTTCTAAAAGTTTAGAGTCTAACTAAAACTTTTGAATTTTTAAGAGACTTAATGAGAACTTTTAATAATTATGGTAAAGATTTAATTAAAAACATTCAAAAAATTTGAAGCTTAATCTAAATTTAAAAAAAAAATTGTGGGGGCCAAATTGATATTTTTTGAAAATTACAAGGATCTAAATTTAAATTTTTCAAAATTTGAGGGGGCCGTGGCCCCCATACGTCCCTCTTGTGTTCCGCCCCTGGTACTGGATCCTCTTCTTTCTCTATCTATTTTTTGTGTTGTAGTAAATTCTCAAAGTGAACTTTATCTATTGCTTAAACAATTTCTTATTGATTCAAGTGATATGAGTGTAATGGTTTGAATCCTTGTTATGGATCAATTTCTTAAATTTTTAGTCATTTTACATTTTAGATTTAAGAATTCAATTTAATTGTCAATGGTTTGAAATACTAATTTGCAAAAAAAATCAAAAAGGCAAATTTGCGGCGTTTGTGGCAAAAATGCCACTAAATATCGCAAATCCAATCATATTGAGCGATGTTTTGGTGAAAAGTGCCACTATAACTCAACATTTGCGGCGTCTCAAAATACAAACGCCACTCAAGACATGGTATTAGCGGCATTTTGAAATACAAACGACATTGCAGACATGGTATTTTTAGCGGCGTTCTGAAATACAAATGCCACTAAAGATAGGGTATTAGTGGCGTTTTAAATTTCAAACGCCACTCAAGACAGACTATTAGCGGCGTTTTGGTTTTCAAACGCCACTATAGAACTTCACCTTCTGCGGCGTTTTTTGTTCGCAAACGTTGCTAACTATTGCGGCGCTTAAAAACGCCATTATAGAGAAAAAAGGCCATTAAAAACATGTTTTGTTGTAGTGTGGGTTGCAATCACCAATTGCACAGAAATCCTTGACCCCATATCGACTGATCCTTTTTTACAAGAGTCTGTCGTTGTGCTTCAAATGGCCTAGGTAAGGCCCTCACTAGGCGACGGAGGAAGCCATTCAAATTTCGAAAATACGCTGCATCCTCATCTCTAACATCCTCCCCATGTATTCGGGACATACTCATCCTCATAATCGTCCACTAGAGGTGCATTACTCTCTTCACGACCATCGTTACCATGATTTGTGCCACCTGGTGTAGCAAATTTCTAAATTCAAGGGAAAACATAAGAAGCACATTAGATTCCTAGTCTTGAAAGAGTACAAACTTAATCTTAGGGGGTTGTATCCACTAGAAACCTTACGACAACTCCCATATACCCCGAAAATTTTCTAGAACCGACTAAACTTGTAACCCTCTCGTCCCGGTCTGGTCGACTGACCGGCCCGAGTGGGTCACACGAGGAAAACAAAAGTGAAACCCGTTAAGGTCCCGCCTCGGTTAGCAACCCTAGAAAATTTCTTTAAACATTATCTTGTCTAGAGGCATTCATACGCCCTATGTGAAGCAAGACAGCAGAAACACCACGAAAGGACACGAAGCATATGAAACAAGCAACTGAAACAGCCCATTTTAGTTTGTTACAACAGGCCGTATCGATACACTAGAAGGGCGTATCGATACGCCTTGACTAGGTCAACAACCCACGGTCAACTTGGGGAGACCATATCGGTACGCAGCTTGACCGTACCGATACGCCCTCACCGGTCAACTTCTCAGGGTCAACGGTAAACAATCGTACCAATACGCCTAGGTCCCGTTTCGATACGCCAAAATCTCGTCAAAATCTCAGATTTCCAGAGAGGTTTTGGCGTACCGATACACCCCCCGTGTATCGGTACGCTAAGCCTAATCTGAGTCCCAAATTGTAGGACCGTATCGATACGACCCTTGGGCGTGCCGATACGCCCTGCACTGCAAAACTCAGATTAGCAGCAAAACGCACTAAGACCCAACTCTAGATGCAATTTACGACTCGCCTAACCACAAACAAACATCCATACAACATTTAACAACCATGGAACAGCATACGAAGCAATTTAAACGAACAACGGAGCATTAACATCAAGGCATCCACACTTAAGAGAAACTTGCATTCTAAACATACATATACTAGAGAATTTCATTCCTAAGAAGCAAACACTTACCTAAACACTTCATATCAAGGTTTACATGCCTTAAAACATAACAAACAAGCAAACGTGGAACATGGTCATAAGCCTTTAAACACAAGCATTTAAGCAACAACATAACATGGTTTACAAATACATTAACACATGCATTAGCAACATAAAGCCAACATAAAGGAGTCTAGATACATGCTCCTAAAATACGTAGCATTTCCCATTGCTAAACTGCTACATTATTTAATAAACCATACTTGAGCAAACTACCACACGCTTCGATGCCCTTTTCTTGCTCCCTGCTAACTCCAAGCTAAAGATCTGCATTTCCAGAAAAAGGAGAGCGTAAGCATAAAGCTTAGTGAGCGGAGCTCGAAAACATAACAACGACAATGCAGGGTTCAAAGCTTTCTTTAAAACAAGGCCAACACATACAATTCATCCAACGATATAATCCTCACACTAACTCACAAGATCAACCAAAAGTCAACGACATGGACATTTATCAAGGCGTTACACTTCATTGAATACACAAAGGCATAATCAATCATAACATAACATGACCCTCCAATAACATCATAGCAACTTACGATAACTCAAACACAACAACATATAGCATGGCATCATAAATCGTGTTATGCTCAACGTAAAGTATGTTAACATCCATCCCACATCATCAACAACATAAATGTGAATCATATTGGTAACTAGTAAGTGTACTCGGATACGCGGATAACTCCCGTAGGGATTTTCACCACCAACGTACTCAACAACAACAATACCATCGGTGGGATTACACTCATCACCAGTCCTTGCATGGATGGTATTACACTCATCATCACATGCCCTTGCGAATGGGATTCCACTCATCATCACGCACCGTCGATAGGATTCCACTCATCACCGACTAATAGAAAGAGGATTTACGGGCGTACTCGTACTCCATCTTGGTGACTACCATCACCAAGACCACGCGTGCATTTGACTCAAACGTGTGCACACTCTCATCCTATTGATCGATCATTTGTACCCCAAGACATACTAGTGCCAATAGTTAACCAAAACATCAATATCAATAGCTCAAGGTTTACCTCTTACCGCTTTCGTGCCTAGCACGTACTCACCACAACATTCCATGTGTTGCACGTACTCACCATGATTCCACCAATCATGCAATACGATAAACAAATCACCATCATACCACATGGGTACACTATAACATGCATGACCAAAGACACCTTGCAACAAAATCCACCATTGTGCACAAACATACATATACATTACAAGGCATATCAACAACACCATTGATTTCATCATGCATGATTAACAACATAATAACAAACAACATGCTTCCTTCCAAGGTATTGAATTTCATACATAACAAGCTATCATTTCAAGTAATGAAAAACAAACGATGAAAGGGAAATTTAAAGAGGCAACACACATTAACTTACTCTTGAGTTTAGATTGACCTTTCAAGCTCAATCTAAACTCTTTCAAAACAACCTTTGAACCAAAACGTTACTTAAAAACATTTCCACTCACCATACTTCCTTAAGCAAACTAAGCAAAGTCGATTCAAGACTCTACAACTTCCGGAATCACACCCAAACCTTCTCCAACGTTTCCCATTGATTCTAACCAATCAAAAACAATGCATTACTCAACCAAATCATCACCAAACACAGCCACAATCCCAAACTACAATCACAAGCCAAATCCTTATAATTTCAAGCCCAAGCTAACAACCAAAATCCAATTTTCGTACTCCCATCAAACCCAGCTGAAAACTACCAATTCCAACACCCAAATAACCTTTAAAAACCTACAAAACACTTCTCTAACAACACTATATCATCAGCTCAACAACCTTACACGAAATCACCCCAAAAACACAAGTTTTGATACCTTTAAAATGCCCCCAAAAACACACTTTGGAATTTTTGTCAAAATCACACCATTTCAAGATATAGTGTGTCTTAGGGTGAGATTAGTTCAAATCTAAACTCTACAAATCAAAAACAAGTCAAGAAGCCCTTAAAGTTTCATACTTTTCTTCAAACTTTGGATACTTGAAAAACTAAAAAGATGATGTTTTTGAAATCTAAAACCATGGAAAAGCTTGGAATAAGGAGGAGAAGTCAAAAATGAAATTACCTTGAAAGGAGCTCTTGAAATGATGAAGAAAGGTGATGGAATAGTACCAGGGGTTTGGGAGGTTTTAGGCATCGTGATTTTTAGTTTTGAAAGGGGAGGAAGATGATGAATAGCAAAAACCCCATTTTTTCTCATCTTTTTCATAGTTCTAAAAATTTACAATTTTGCCATTAATGTGATTTAAATCCTTTTTAAAATAAAACCAAGCCTATTTTAATTAAATCGAGTCCAACGACTCGAACCTGACTCACACACCCGACTCTCGCCCCCAAAACACGAGTGTTACAACTCTCCCCCACTTAAGGAATTTCGTCCTCGAAATTACCTGACGAAAAGAGATAAGGAACTGCCTTTCCATATCCTCCTTCCTCTACCCCAAGTGGCTTCTTCCACACTTCTGTGTCGCTACTTAACCCTGATAAGCTCAATACATCTCCCACACAACACTACAGGTCGAAAATGCACATCTCAACACGTCCTCTAATATTTTAATATCTCTCTCTAACTGATCATCGGACTGAGGGCGATACGATGTACTAGAATTCAGACGGGTACCCAATGCACTATGCAGACATTCCCATATTCTAGCTGTAAACCTCAAATTTCTACCTGACACAATCGACTTCGACACACCACGCAACCTCACAACCTCACTGATGTACAAATCGGCCAACTTATCTAGAGAGTAGGTCGTATGAACGGCTATGAAATGAGCACACTTTGTGGAACGGTCAACAATCACCCAAGCTAAATTCTTCTTAGAATGAGTCAAAGTCAAACCTGATACGAAGTCCATAGTAATATTTTGTCACTCCCATTCTGAAATTCTCAACGGCTGTAACAAACCAGAAGAAAATTGATATTATGCCTTAACACACTGACAAACCATGCACTTGCTCATAAAATTGGCAAAATCTCCTTTCAGACCAACCTAATAGCACTCATCTTCGACCCACGATACATCTTTGTACTATCCGAATGTATAGCCAATAGGTTGTTATGAGCTTCACTCAAATTAGTACGTCTCAAATCACTGTCATCTGGCACAACTATTCTATCTCTGAAACACAAAACCCCATCATCTCTGAAATTGTACTTTGTATGTCTTCCTTCCGCTATATTTTGCACGTGAGGTGCCAAAGGTCTATCTAACAATTGCTTCTCTCAATTCAACTGACCCTAAGTAGATTCATCCTGAAGCTCGGCTACTAGACTGCTATCACCGAACAAGCTCTATCTAGCAAACATAGCTCTCAACTCAACGGTTACCTTCCTACACAAGCATCTGCCACTACATTGGCTTCACCCGGATTATACTCAACCTTGAGATCATAGTCCTTAAGCAATTTTAACCACCTACGTTGTCTACGATTCAACTCTTTCTATGTCATCAAAAATTTCAAGCTTTGGTGATCCGTATACACTATGCATTTCTCATCATACAAGTAATGCCTCCGAATCCTCTTCAAAGTAAACACAACTGCAACTAACTCTATTTCATGTGTCGAATAGTTACGCTCATGAGTCTTCAACTGTCTCGAGGCATAAGCCACCACTCTTCTGTCTTGCATGAGTACACAACCTAATCCTACATACGAAGCATCACTGTAGACTACATACTCTTTCCCCGACTCTGGCTAAATCAAAATCGATGCATTGGTCAAGGTTTCTTTCAATTTCTCAAAGGCTTGCTATCTCTCATCTGACCACTTATACTGAACATTCTTCTGAAGTAACTTCGTCAAGGGAACAGCTATCTTCGAGAAACCATTCACAAACCTCTTTTAGTATCTGCTAAGCCTAGAAAACTATGGATCTCTGTCACAGACTTCGGTTGCTTCCACTCATCAATGATTTCTATTTTCTTCGGATCAACTCTAATCTCATCGGCTGACACCACATGTCCAGGAAGACTACTTCTCGGATCCAGCACTCGCACTTATTCAACTGGTTGTCTAACAAGGTCTGCAAAACTATCCTCAACTGCCAGTCATGGTCTTCCTCAGTACGCGAATAAACCAAAATATCATCTATGAAAACAATCACAAACTGATCTAAGTACTGATAGAAAATTATGTTCATCATATCCATAAAAGCAGTTGGCGCCCTAGTCTACCCAAGCGGTATAACCAAGAATTTATAACGACCATATCTAGTCCCAAAAGATGTCTTCGGTACATCAACCTCTTTCACCTTCAACTGGTAATACCCGGATCTCGAATCTATCTTAGAAAACATTGAAACACTTCTAAGCTGATCGAACAATTCATCAATTCCCGGCAATGGATACTTGTTCTTCATTGTCAATTGATTCAACTATCTATAATCTATAAACATTCTCATACTGTCATCTTTCTTCTTTACTAACAACACAAGTGCGCCCCGAGGCGGAGAACTCGGACGGATAAAACTTCTATCTGACAACTCTTGCAATTGAGTCTTAAACTCTTTCAATTCTTTCGGTGCCATACAGTACGGAGCAATCGAAACAGGAGCAGATTCCGCAAACATCTCTATAGAAATTCTACTTATCTACCAGGCGGTAAACCAGACAATTCTTCCGGAAACACTTTCGGTGGGATCGCAGACTGTTCCGACATCCTGTGGTCTGACCTCGATCAATTTCAGATTCATCCCTAAGCTAGGTAGGCCTAACAACCAAACTCAAACAACCTCTGAGCCTCGAAAGCTAAAACAACATTCGATAAGAAATTCACATTCTCACCTACCATTACAGTCCCATAGTCATCCGTAAGCATCAAGGAGACTCTCTTGGTTTCAACGTCAACCTTAGCTCTATGCTCTACGAGCCAATCCATGCCCAGAATTACATCAAAGCCATAAAATGGTAACTCCATCATATCCACTGGAAACACATGCCCCTGAACCATCCACGGACATCCCTTGTACATCTTTCTTACCACGACTGTATCCCCGAAGGAGCTAGTAACTCTAACACCTACCTCTAATATCTCACAAGGTAAATTCAACAACTTCGCATGCTCACTCGAAATATACGAATGCGTAGATCCAGAATAAATCAGAGAAAACAACCTCAATGGCTGTATCGAGAAGTTACCCGCTATAACATCAATATCATTCTGAAGCCAACTCATATCAGGATCAGTCACATTGTTCTTTCTCAACATGAACCAACTTATATGCACGGTGACCCAAACAGACAAACTGTACCTCAAACCCTGGTACGGTCATACTACCCTGAACTAAAGCGATGAACTCTCTCATCATTCACATTCTCTGAAACCTCAGATTCATGATTACCAGCTCCAGGCCCACGCCTTGGTCTCATACTTGCCAAAGACAACAATACAACAACGAACAAAACACGCAAACAAAATACATGGGGTTAGCAAGGGGCAAGGGTCCAAGGTGCTCAAGTACTCCTTTACTCAAAAACCTTTTTAAATAAGTAATAGTAGCAATGGGAACTCGATACTACGCTTGCACACAACCATCATGCTAACACATGCTTTCAAACACCGTACTAACAAGCAACGTCAAGCATACATGGGAACACATTCACCGAGACATAGCAACAACATAACACATCAAACTCACCTCACTTACCTGCCCGAGGTCTCGAAAACCTCAGGCTCTTATACCAACAAATGTAACCCCCTCGTCCCGGTCTGGTCGACTAACCGGCCCGAGTGGGTCACACGGGGAAAACCGAAGAGAAACCCGTTAAGGTCCCGCCTCGGTTAGCAACCCTGGAAAATTTCTTTAAACATTATCTTGTCTAGAGGCATTCATACGCCCTATGTGAAGCACGACAGCGGAAACACCACGAAAGGACACGAAGCATACGAAACAAGCAACTAAAACAGCTCATTTTAGTTTGTTACAGCAGGCCGTATCGATACACTAGAAGGGCGTATCGATACGCCTTGACTAGGTCAATAGCCCACGGTCAACTTGGGGAGACCGTATCGGTACACGGCTTGACCGTACCGATACGCCCTCATCGGTCAACGGTAAACAACCATACTGATACGCCTAGATCCCATTTCGATATGCCAAAATCTCGTCAAAATCTCAGATTTCCAAAGAGGTTTTGGCGTATCGATATGCCCTCGTGTATCGGTACGCTAAGCCTAATCTGAGTCCCAAAGTGTAGGACCGTATCGATACGGCCCTTGGGCGTACTGATACGCCCTCTACTGCAAAACTCAGATTAGCAGCAAAACGCACTAAGACCCAACTCTAGATGCAATTTACAACTCGCCTAACAAAAACAAACATCCATACAACATTTAACAACCATGGAACAGCATACGAAGAAATTTAAACGAACAACGGAGCATAACATCAAGGCATCCACACTTAAGAGAAACTTGCATTCTAAACATACATATACTAGACCATTTCATTCCTAAGAAGCAAACACTTACCTAAACACTTCATATCAAGGTTTACATGCCTTAAAACATAACACACAAGCAAACGTGGAACATGGTCATAAGCCTTTAAACACAAGCATTTAGGCAACAACATAACATGGTTTACAAATACATTAACACATGCATTAGCAACATAAAGCCGACATAAAGGAGTCTAGATACATGCTCCTAAAACACGTAGCATTTCCCATTACTAAACTACTACATTATTTAATAAACCATACTTGAGCAAACTACCACACGCTTGGACGCCCTTTTCTTGCTCCCTGGTAACTCCAAGCTAGAGATTTGCATTGCCGGAAAAAGGAGAGCGTAAGCATAAAGCTTAGTGAGCGGAGCTCGAAAACATAACAACGACAATGCAGGGTTCAAAGCTTTCTTTAAAACAAGGCCAACACATACAATTCATCCAACGATATAATCCTCACACTAACTCACAAGATCAACCAAAAGTCAACGACATAGACATTTATCAAGGCGTCACACTTCATGGTATACACAAAGGCATAATCAATCATAACATAACATGACCCTCCAATAACATCATAGCAACTTACGATAACTCAAACACAACAACATATAGCATGGCATCATAAATCATGTTATGGTCAACGTAAAGTATGTTAACATCCATCCCACATCATCAACCACATAAATGTGAATCATATTGGCAACTAGTAAGTGTACTCGAATACGCGGATAACTTCCGTTGGGATTTTCACCACCAACGTACTCAACAACAACAATACCTTCGGTGGGATTACACTCATCACCGGTCCTTGCATGGATGGGATTACACTCATCATCACATGCCCTTGCGGATGGGATTCCACTCATCATCACGCACCTTCGATGGGATTCCACTCATCACCGACTAATATAAAGAGGATTTTCGGGCGTACCCGTACTCCATCTTGGTGACTACCATCACCAAGACCACGCGCGCATTTGACTCGAACGTGTGCACACTCTCATCCTAATGATCGATCATTTGTACCCCAAGACATACTAGTGCCAATAGTTAACTAAAACATCAATATAAATAGCTCAAGGTTTACCTCTTACCGCTTCTGTGCCTAGAATGTACTCACCACAACATTCCATGCGTTGCATGTACTCACCATGATTCAACCAATCATGCAATACGATATACAAATCACCATCATCTCACATGGGTACACTATAACATGCATGACCAAAGACACCTTGCAACAAAATCCACCATTGTGCACAAACATACATATACATTACAAGGCATATCAACAACACCATTGATTTCATCATGCATGATTAACAACATAATAACAAACAGCATGCTTCCTTCCAAGGTATTGAATTTCATACATAACAAGCTATCATTTCAAGTAATGAAAAACAAACGGTGAAAGGGGAATTTAAAGAGGCGATACACGTCAACTTACTCTTGAGTTTAGATTGACCTTTCAAGCTCAATCTAAACTCTTTCAAAACAATCTTTGAACCAAAACGTTACTTAAAAACATTTCCACTCACCATACTTCCTTAAGCAAACCAAGCAAAGCCGATTCAAGCCTCTACAACTTCTGGAATCGTGCCCGAACCTTCTCCAACGTTTCCCCTTGATTCTAACCAATCAAAAACAATGCATTACTCAACCAAATCATCACCAAACACAGCCACAATCCCAAACTACAATCACAAGCCAAATCCTTATAATTTCAAGCCCAAGCTAACAACCAAAATCCCATTTTCGTACTCCCATCAAACCCAGCTGAAAACTACCAATTCCAACACCCAAATTACCTTTAAAAACCAACAAAACACTTCTCTAACAACACTATATCATCAGCCCAACAACTTTACACGAAATCACCCCAAAAATACAAGTTTTGACACCTTTAAAATGCCCCAAAAACCCACTTCGGTATTTTTGTCAAAATCCCACCATTTCAAGATATAGTGTATCTTAGGGTGAGATTAGTTCAAATCTAAACTCTACAAATCAAAAACAAGTCAAGAAGCACTTAAAGTTTCATACTTTTCTTCAAACTTTGGATACTTGAAAAACTAGAAAGATGATGTTTTTGAAATCTAAAACCATGGAAAAGCTTGGAATAAGGAGGAGAAGTAAAAAATGAAATTACCTTGAAAGGAGCTCTTGAAATGATGAAAAAAGGTGATGGAATAGTACCAAGGGTTTTGGAGGTTTTAGGTATCGTGATTTTTAGTTTTGAAAGGGGAGGAAGATGATGAATAGCAAAAAAACCCTTTTTCTCATCTTTTTCATAGTTGCAAAAATTTACAATTTTGCCATTAATGAGATTTAAATCCTTTTTAAAATAAAACCAAGCCTATTTTAATTAAACCGAGTCCAACGACTCGAACCCGACTCACACGCCCGACTCCCGACCCCCAAAACATGGGTGTTACAAAACCTAGGCTCTGATACCACTAAATATAAAACCTTAATCCCACCTAATCTGAGACTCGACATTCGGGTTACCTCTAACCCGACTCATAAAATTTTGTTCAATTTAAAAATCCCACTTTATCCATAAACTATCATTTAAAAACAAGTCATTTAAATAAACGTCTCATCAAAGTTTCAAATCAAAATATAAGAGGAGCTTCGTACGAATTAAACACCGTATATCAAAATAAGGGAGTAATAGAGTTACAGACCATCTACAATAAGGTCCTATGGATATATATCCCTAGAACTAAAATCAAGGTATTGTACTCGAGTTGGTTCAGGGTTGGGAAATCCTCATCGATGTGCTCCCTCCAAGAGAGTGACTTGTCAACCTACGCACGAAAAAACAACACATCCTCACACTAAGCTAGCAGTGCTTATTGGTACATGTCTACTCTACAATAATTCACGATGTTCATAAAAGTAAGCATGCAATAAGCAATGAGTATATGGTACAAAAGCAAAAGAGTTGACAAGTACCGCCATAGTGGTAATCAAACCTTGGACCACGTCGACATCGGCTCCTTTCATTGGGTACATACCCGGAAACACTTAGTCATCGGGTAATAACAAGGGTCATCTACTAAAAAACACCTAGCCATCAAGTAGAGGGCAACATTTAATCGGAAACACATAGCCATCGAGTAAGGTCGTTGCATACTCGGAAACACTTAGCCATCAAGTAGTAGCATCTTGTATTCGGAGACACGTAGCCATCGAATAACGATTATCTCGCACTCTGAAACTCCTAACCACCGAGTACTACTCTTGGGTATCTGGATCCTATACAAATGCATCACAAAATCAATCAAAGGCTCACAAGGCCCATATACGTACAATGCAATGAAAGGCCATATAATAAGAGCATCCAAAGTCATAGTTCAACCAAAGGCTCAGTCTAAAATTTAACATGTTTGATCTTATACCCATATAGCCCTTTTTAGATTCATGAATCAAATTGGGCAGTGGCTAGTACGGCCCAGTGAGTATCGATACACAACCATGGTTATCGATATTGAACCTCGTACCGATACTAAATTTGGTTACTGGAATTTTTTAAAACCCTCGAATATCGGTACGGGCACCCCATGTACCATTACCGTAACCCAGAAATGCCATGTTTGGCCATAAATTTCACTAAGAAAACTCCCCAATCGAACCACCCAAATTGTTTTCATGCTTTCTATCACTTAGTAGGTATATTATTGGCAACTTATATCCCTTTAAACATATTAATAGTCATAGACACCCAAAATCAAGAATATCCAAGTTAACATGCTTAAACACCCATAACACTTCAAAACTTAAACAATGCAAATAAATCACATTTAAGAAGAGCATGAAGCACATTAGAGTTGGAGATGTACAAACCTTCTCAAAATCCCGAAATCCTTCTCCCACTAGCTCATATTCACTTCTTCTTTTTGCCTTGGGTATTGGATGGCTCCCCAACTTCTTTAACTAATCAACAAGTGTAAGAACATATTTGTTACACTCTCAAATGATTAGAAACATGTTTTTAAACGAATTTGCAACATGAAATTTTTCCTAAAACACCTACCACTCAAAACCCCCAACTAAAACTCATTTTCTCCTCTTACCACCATTTCCAACCATACTTACCTCGAAATGTAGATCGTGAGGTGGGGTTAACATATCTAAAACTCAAATCTGGGACGGCAAGATTGAAAGACAAAGTTTGAACCTTTACCTTGAATTTTCTTTAGAGCTCTTGCAAGAAAGAGGGAGTTTTTGGGTGAAGAAGATAAGTTAAGGAGGATGATGTATTATGGGCAGCTTTTGGAAGGAGAGGGGACAAAGCTTAAGAGTGTTCAGCCCAAAAATGGGAGAACCAATGACGGAGCCATGTTTAGTTTAGGGGTCAATTAACCCCACTTGATTTGTTGTGGTATGAGATTTTCAAATAGTTATATGAGTTTTTGAGGAGTTCGCATAAAATTTTTCATGGAAATATTACAATTGACCCCACTTGATTTGTTTGAGTATGGGGTAAACAATATTTATATTGTAGTGGTATGGGAATCTTCGTACCTCAAATTCTACTCTGACCCCACTAAATGAAAATCTTGACTCCGCCACTGGGGAGAACCACACTTCAATTCCCTCATCTTCCAAAGCTTCACAACTTGGCTTATTATCTAAGCCCAAAGGCCAACTCTCAAGGCCCAAAAGGTTTGAAATCTACTTGAAGTAAGGCCTAAGGCTCAAATCAACGCTAACTCATCAACTCGGAAATCTTGGTTGTTATAGTATCAACCGTACGATAGACTTTCTGCTATAATTTCGTAAATTGAGACCATTCAAAGATTATGGATTGTGTACAATTTATTAGAATAAAAAAGTGTTTTGTACTAATTATTAAAATAGGATCATTAATTTATAATTCAAAAGAGATTTAAAGGTGTTTGATTTGGGAGTAATGTAACACCCCAAAATAATAATAATAATTCATGCAAATAAGGGGAGAAAAAAGAAAGAAAAAAAAAGAGAAAAATGTTATCAATGGGATTTGAACCCATGATCCCTTTAATGGTGAACAAGTGCACTAATCAATTGAGCTAAGGTAATCCTTGGGCTTTGTTTACTCGACCTTAATATTAAGATATGTTATTTTACCTCACAAGTGAAAAATAAATAAATTAAAAGTCTGAATTAGCCTCACCAACCAAATTGAATGCATCCACCCTAGATCTGAAAATATCAGATGGATCTGGAAAATCAAAAGACTCCTCATCTTCCTTTTATCTCCGTTGTGTCGCCGATCTTCCTCACTGTTGTGACATGGTCATCACCGCCGGTGCCAGAGTGCTTGTCGTCGAGTCCCGAGCCAAACGCCATTAGCCACTCGCGCAGCTGCCGTCCCGATCGCCGCCAATCGAAGGATTAAGGTTCAACGAACCTAGGGTTCATCTGGTAGGTTTTTCGTCAATTTCGGCCACCGTGGGCGTCCGTTCGCCATGTCGTCGCCACCCCTAGACTCTTCGTTCCAAGCCGAGCAAAACCCATGTCGCCGGACAACGAACGACCACCGTTTAGACCGTCAACGGAGCCACGATAGTGTTGAGCGTTTTTTTCGGATTTGGGTAAGTTCGATTGAATTAGGTTGGATTTAGGGTTGTTTTTGGCGTTTTTGGGCTGTTCGGTGTGTTTTCCGACCGGAAAGGTCGCGCGTATGCTTCACGCGCCGTCCAAGGCAATTCCCAGCTACCTTGGATGGTGGCTGCCGAGCTAGCCGGCTCATATCCAGTCTAGCCGTGAACCGAGCCACCCGAACCGGTCCAAGCGAACCGGCCCAAGCCCAGTGGTAAACCAAGCCCGTTGACCGACCCGACCCGTTGACCGACCCGACCCGTTGACCGAGTCAACCCAGTGAGTCAACTCGCCCGTGTCAACTCAGTGAGTCAACTCACCCGAGTCAACCCAGTGAGTCAACTCGCCGAGTCAGCCTTTGGACCAATGACGTCAGCGTTGACTTTGACCGCTGATGTCAGCGTTGACTTTGGTCACTGACGTCTGCGTTGACTTTCACCAAAAAGTTTACTTTTCCCGAAAAGCGCTATTTTATGTTTTTTGACGTCCTGAGTCCGTTTTTTATGCCCGTTTCATGAAATTCTAACCCGAAAGCCTCCGAATTAGACCTTGAACTCGAGTTTGCTTATGTAATTTATTAATCAATTATGAGCAAAGTGAATAAGAACTGAATTTGGAATTTGTGCGATTGAAGGTATTCATCATTCCTTGTACTCGAGATGTTGAGGACGTCGCATTTAGGTTCGAGAGTGATCAAACGGAGTATCATGGTCGACCGATGTAGCAAGTATTAAAGGTAATACATTACTACCTCTTGTATGCTTTATGAACATGTCGATATTCGGTTAATGCATGCATAAATATGATGAGGAGTGATGTTAGCTCTGTATAAGTCAAACCGGATATGAAATTGAGTATGATAACCTAGATAAGATCGAAATGCTCAAACGGGAAAGTTAATAATTGTAAGGATCTGGAGTTCAATAAATTAAGTAATAAGGCAGCTAATCTCCAAACCTGATTATTATCATCAAATTATTAAATGCTAAAAAAATATTTGGATTTGAAATTATGAAAATGCCCTTAAGGTATGTGAATGACTAAAATACCCTTGGAATTGGAAGCGATTTAGAAATTTACACTGGATATGGTAAAACAACCTACTTGGAAAGTTATGGTAACAAGATTTAAACCTTCGAGATTGTAAGGTGTTAGGTTTCCTTGAATTTGGAATGAATCTCCGAGTATAGACTTACAGAAAACTATCCATAGCTCTGAATTAACCAAGTGGCTCAAAATACTAAATTGATCATAATGACTAAAAGTATTGGTAATATTGTTATGGTTAAATTAATCGGAATGATCGTATTGACTACAAAGGGCTGAAGTATCCTCGGACACCGAGGTTTACAAATTAACTAGAAGGGTGGATAAACCCTTGAGTTCTAAAATGAATGAAGTGGTTGGAGGTACCAAAATTTCTTGAATGGTTGAAACACCCGCGAGTACTTAATTGATTGAAATACTATATATGGTTCAATTGAAATGAATGAGGGATATCCCGAACGTTGAAATGACTGAAATACCCCCATGATTGGAATAAGTAAATTACCTCTGATAAAATTCTGGAAATGCCAATAAAGCTAAAAATGACTGAAATGCCCCTAAAGGTTAAAGCATGACTTTGGTATGTCAATCACTCCTGATATTAATATGAGGATGGAAGTTTTTCCGCACAAAATATAAGTTCGACTACTTTGTGGCAAGTTTTGTGGTGAAATATGAAGGCAACCGTTCAAATATACGATACAATCAGTATTTGGAAATGATACTTGTGAACTGCGTACATCAGAAGGTTTGGTTAGTACTGTAAGGTTGGGACATGTTAGTTCGATTGGTTTTAGAGGCTCGATAAACTTCTGGAAATCTTAAATATTGTAAATCTTCATTTTATCACTATTGGGCTAAATTACAAAATCACCCCTAATAGTTAAATGACCAAAATGCCCTCGTTGGCCAAAGTAATCAAAATAGCTCTGAATGTATCTTATATCGTGAAAGATCTTGACATAGAAATCTTTGAATGTCTGGTTGGAAACCTGATGAGCAAACAGAATTCTCGAGCCACTGTTTATGCATTGTTGGTATAAATTACCATAATACCCATGTATGATAAAATGACCATAATGCCTTGTAGGCTTAAATGACTAAATCACTCATGATATGCCAAAACTCTCAAAGATCATGATGTATCATCTCTTGAATATATGGTTTGAACCGTTAGTACAAACCCCTCTTTTAATAGGGGCCTCGTTTCAAAAAATCCGTTCAGTTGTCAAAAGATTAATGTGTTCTCTTCCGTAATTGACAATTATCTCCAAGAAAATAAACTATTCTACCTAGTGTGTTCCATGTGTGCTACACGACTGTTTTTGCATACTGATTTACATGTTATAATATCGATCCCGTGCACATGATTGACATACTTGAACTCACATGAACATGACATGTTTTATAAATTAAGCATGATCGTACTATATTTCTGGTATATGCCTATGCACCCGATATGACCAACATGCTAAATGGATAATGTGTTACTAAAAATACAGTTATTGATTAATGAACTATTGATGATCTGATTGACTGGGTACTTGGGACATGATATGAAGTTACCGTCGGCTCAGCCCTGATCCAGCTGGTAAGTCCGCTCGTATTCGGATCCTAAGCTTCGGCTAGGTCCGGCCGTTTTCGGATCCAAGGCTTCGGCCAGGTCCGCCCGTTTTTCGGTTCCTATGCTTCGGCAAGGGCCGCCCGTATTCTAAGGTATATCCTTAGGATGGTACCCATGCCCAATGAGCTCGGGTTAATGCATGTACATTATACCGCACTGGGGAAACTATATACTAGAGTATGGTTGGAGGGTAAATAAAGAATTAAAATGAACTTTACGGCTACTTGAAACAAATGTATTTTAAATAAATAGGTTTACTGCATTGTTATGTTTCATGCATTAACGTTGCACTGTTGGAACACACTAGACGCTAAACTCTCTGTTTCCACCTGCGTATGTTACCAGCCTATATAATTTCCGTCTAATTCACGATGTTTGAATAAAGAACAAATATCATTATTCTCAAGTATGATGCTACCTCGAAACAGTAGAACAAAATTGGAGACTGTTACTACATGAAATATCATGAAAATGTTATGCCAACCATATATTTGCATGAGCTTATAGCATCTTTTGGTAGTTCTGTATTACTGAGCTTTTTCAAGCTCACGTTGTTTTTACCATCGCAAGTTAAAAGAACATAGCATGGTTTAACGTTTGACATCAGTGTTCGGAGTTCTCTTGGCGTTTCTTTTGGAGTATGGTACTGTATAGTTAGTGGGCATGTATGTCATGTATTGTTTTATGATAGTATTTGTAAAGCACTTTCTAAAATTTCTGTTATGTGTTTAAATGACTTCCCGAAATGGTATTTTAAACATAAGTTGATTTTACAGTTTAATAAGTGTTCTGAAGAAATATGTTTTTATGTGTATTTTTACTGTGGGTCGTTCTTGTGACCCTAATGTAACCTTCTAGGATTCGTTGTAACGCATAGGCGGGTCTAGGGGGTTACAAGTAAAAAAGTGAAATTTTTAGGTGCAACAATATTTTGCTTTTACATGAATAAAAAATGAGTCTAACATGACTCAAACCCATGAGAACATAAAAATATTTTACTTTTCTTACATGTTTTACCACTAGTGTAGAACCAATCCTTTTAATTTTTCCCTTGTAAGTATGTAAGTTAACCTATTTTATGGTGCACCTGAATGACAGACAGGTACGGTTTCGCTGATTCTGCATTACACCAACACTAGTAGGGGTAGGTATTGGTATGAGTTTGGCACGTAGTGGTCGGGCATGGATGTCAAAAGTCATACTCGTTGTGGGTAGTAGGTAGGGGATGGATTTAAGACCTAACCCACCCGCCTTGTAATTTTATAATCCCTAGGATTCTGAAGGTGTTTGCCTTGTAATTTTCCTAAATCCTATGGTATAAATTCCCTACTCAATTAATTTAGCCTGATAAAATATTTGTTTTGTTTGGTTTGATTTTAGTGGTTGTTTGGCTGACAAATTTGACGGGCATGGACGGGTACGAGCTAGATGATGGGTACCCAACTAAGTAGTGGGTGGGTTGGATTTGGAAATGTACACACGTAGGTAGGTGTGGACTTGAAAATTGTAACCATCGTGGGAGTGAATTAGTGTTGAATGTGAAAATCTTAGGTGAGTATAAGTATGGGGTATCCACACTTGCCTCTGCTCCGTTTAAAAAAGTGTTTTATGTTTTCAGATATTTATATAATTTAAAAATATTAAACTAAAATTTTATTTTAAAAAACAAGTAGTATCTTTTATATCTTGATTTGTCTGAAATTAACTTTTTATTCACGATTGATGAAAGTTGAAGGATCCCCGTTCACATGTGCTTTGGTATATGATTTTTAAAAACTCTCGTATGATGCAAAACACTAATGATTATGTTTTAAATAAACGGGTTTTTTTAAATTCAACAAGTGTTCTCAGTAGAAAAACGGATTATGTTGATCTTAAGAGATTCGGGTTCAACCGCTCTATTTATAAAGTGTGTGCACTGTCAAATGTTAAGAAAATGTATAAACAGATACCATCTTATAATCACCTTTAGACTATTAAAAAAAATGAATTTTTAAATATAATTAATATTTCCGCTTTTTAAAACAATAAAACTGAAAGTTTTATTTTTATATTTATGTATTTTTTATAATCTTTTATTAATTTAACAATCATTTTGACTCTATGGCTTAACTAATCGATTAATATACAAGTATTGTTTTGAATCTATATTTTTTAGAGTGCATGTCTATTATATAATCGCTCACAATCTTTATCCCAAGTCAGATAATCTTTTTAACACTTAAAATTTGTGTATTTAATATCTCATCTATTTTGTGTATATGTTTTGGTTATTTAATTATTATTTTTGTAAAATAACACCCATTGATTTTATCTTACTTTACGTTACTGGTGAAGAGAAAATGATTTTTTTAAATGTTAAGTTAGTTTTTGGTTAATTTTTAACATTAAAATACTAAAATAAAAACAAAAAATAATATTAGGTATCATTTTATTAAAAAAATTAATTGGTTCACCAAAACAAAAATACAAATAGGGTGCCAAATAGATAATTTATCCTATTTTTTATTAGCATCAATATAATAATCAATTAAACTACTAAGATAAGTCAATAAGTGATATATCATATTTTTCCCTCGAGATTTGAAATGTTGAAATATAAGCACCTCTCAACTTGTAAGTTCAGTATATTAAAAAAAACAAATGTAGTTCATATGGTAATTTAATAATTCAAGATTGAAGTATAATTATTTAAAGATTTTATTGTCCAAAACTTTAATTATTACTATTAATCAATTTTAGTTTTTTCAATCCCTTAATTACTCTCTTATCCAAAATTTTAATTTAACCGTCTCAAAATTTTTTAAAAATATATATTAAGCTTTAAAATTTAAATACTTTTAATTAAATTACTTCTCAAATTTTAAAAGTTTTTGTTTAGTCTACCACGTGCGACGAACATTGATGAACACCACTAACGATGAACACCGATGAACACCATTAATTTTTTTTAAATTTAAAAAATTTAAAGAACTAAAATTATAATTAAAATTATCTCTTAAAAAATAAAAATCAAATTTAATAGTTACTTTATAATATTTTTTTTAATAGGTTAGAATCAAATATACCCAATTCTCCTAAACCCTAACAAAATCAATCTCTTAAAAAATAGAAATCAGTTAATAGGTTTAGGAGAGTTGGGTATATTTGATTCTAATCTATTAAAAATTATAAACTAATTTCTAATTTTTTAAGAGATTGGTTTTGTTAGGATTTAGGAGAATTGAATATATTTGATTCTAACCTATTAAAAAAATAGGAAAATTTTACAACGGCCGACGAACAATGATGAACATCACTAACGATGAACACCGATGAACACCATTAATTTTTTTAAAAATTTTAAAAATCTAAAGGAATAAAATTATAATTAAAATTATCTCTTAAAAAATAAAAATTAAATTTAATAGTTACTTTATAATATTTTTTTAATAGGTTAGAATCAAATATATCCAATTCTCCTAAACCCTAACAAAATCAATCTCTTAAAAAATATTATAAAGTAACTATTAAATTTGATTTTTATTTTTTTAAGAGATAATTTTAATTATAATTTTAGTCCTTTATATTTTTAAAATTTAAAAAAAATTAATAGTGTTCATCGGTGTTCATCGTTAGTGGTGTTCATCAATGTTCGTCGCACGTGGTAGACTCATCCAAACAAATATTATAAAGTAACTATTAAATTTGATTTTTAATTTTTAAGAGAGAATTTTAATTATAATTTTAGTTCTTTAGATTTTTTAAATTTTAAAAAAAATTAATAGTGTCATCTTTAGTGGTGTTCATGTAACACCCGGGTTTAGGGGTTAGGAGAAAATAATATTTTAATATAAATTGGGTTCGGTCTTATGATTTAAATAATGGTTCGGGTTTGGTTCTCAAATGAATTAATTCGATGATAGGCTATGCCAAAAAAAAATTAAACCCCCAAATAGTCTTGGATTTTATGCCCTTGTGATTAGTTCATTTCATTAAGGGTAAAGAAGTCTTTTGAGCCTTAAATAAGTCACATGTCAAATAAACACCCACATCTCTACTATTCATCTTCCTCTCCAAAAACTTATCAACGGGAAACCAAGCTCCCTTCCACTTTCACTATTCCATTTCCAAAGCTCCTCAATTTCAACTACGAATTGAAAAGTGAAGGTAATTTTGAACTCCCCTCACCTCCCTCTTCTCAAAAGTACACTTCATTTTCGTTTTCATGAAGTTTTAAGGAAATAGAGGTTTTTGAATATTTGATTAAAAGTGGTGCCTTTGTGTAGCTAAACCTAATATTTTGATTTATTATGGTTAGTTATGGCATATAGGAGTCAAATGATGTCACATATGTGAATTTCAAACGATTTTAAACAATTTTCGGAATTTGGCTTTAAAGGGGTTTTTGGGAGGTTTTAAAGTGTGTTTTGGGGCTGTTTAATATTGGATTTCAAGGGCTGGTGCTAGTATGTTATTTGAGGGTTGCCTTGGGTGTGTTTGATGGTGGTTTGGAGGCTTGAAATGGAAGATTTCAGTGGGTTAAGTGGGCTACTCGAAAATTCTGTTTTGGACTTGCTTGGGGTGTCGAATGCTTGTTAATATTAATCCGGGTTGGTTCCGATGATGTGATATTGATTCGAACGTTTTGTTTGTGTTTGGGTTTGATTAGAATCGAATTTGGGCATCGGTGAAGCATCGGAAGGGAATCCGGGAAGTTGAAGGTTGTTGCTCGCTTGATCGTTGAGCTTGGGTGTTTAGGTGAGTGGTTAATTGCTTTGAATGTTTTCAAAATGGTTGGTTCGAGTATATGGACTAGGTTGGGCTTGGTAGACCTACCTAGAGTTAGGATTAGGGTGGTAGCCTAATCCTAAGCTTGATCTAGAGCCCTTGGATGAACTTGAATGTATGAATGTATATGCCTCGTGTGTGTTGTGACATGAATGCTTGTGTATATTGTATTGTACATGTGGAATGAGGCATGATTTGTATTGCTTAGAGCATGCATGGTGTTGGTTCATGATTGTGTTCATGGTGAGTACGTGCTAAGCACGGAAATGATTGAGATGAGTAACGTGGAATGAGTAAAATATTGGCACTAGTATACTTAAATACAAATGATCGATCATTAGGATGTTAGTGTGTACACATGAGTTAAAGTCGCGCGTGGCCTTGGTGGCGTTGAGTCACCAAG
Source organism: Hibiscus trionum (assembly GCA_030270665.1). Taxonomy (NCBI): domain Eukaryota; kingdom Viridiplantae; phylum Streptophyta; class Magnoliopsida; order Malvales; family Malvaceae; genus Hibiscus; species Hibiscus trionum. Next base: position 10,024,190 of record BSYR01000046.1, read on the forward strand.
GAGGAGTACGGGTACGCCCGGAAATGGTATTTAAATATAGTCGGTGATGAGTGGAATCCCATCGACGGGGCGTGAGGATGAGTGGAATCCCCTCCGCGAGACCGGTGATGAGTGTAATCCCACCGTCAGGTAAAGGTTGCGTTGTTGGACGTGAGTTCCAACGGTTATCCGCGTATTTGAGTCATATCTATGTGCCAATGTTGTTTGATATATGTATCCATGTGTTGAGACTAATGATCCTAGTGAGGATGTTTGATGTGGCTATTTGTGTTGTGAAAGTAGAGCTTAATGATTCATGACATGTACTTGTATGTATTGTTCATGCATCTTATATTGTGGCTCTTGTGGATCCTTGGTATGTTTGTGTAATGCCTTGGCTAGATCGTGCTCGGACCCTGCAATGTTGAGGTTTGTTTTTAGAGCTTACCCTCACTAAGCATCATTGCTTACGCTCTCTTTGTTCAACATTGCAGATCCTTAAGCTCGTGGGTTGCTCGCGCAAGTGGAAGGCTCCAAGTGTGGTTTTTGGCTTGAGTTCATCAAGTATGGTTTTTAAATGTTAGACATGTAATAGTTTGAGCAATGGGACATGTATGGCTTTGATGAGTAGTTGTTGGTTGTGTGAGAGCATGTATGGACTCCCTTATATCTTTCTTTTGCATGGTTTGTGTTGCCATGATGAATTGTAAGTCATGCCTAATTGCTTACTTTGGATATTAGCCTATGCCTTAAGAGTTTTCACATATGTTTGAATGTTGTTTGAATGAATGCATGTTGTGGATTGTTGCTTTAGTGTTGGACATGTCTAAATCATGTTGAAGCATGCTAGTATAGTTGTTATCCCCTAAGTTGCTTTGTTTAGCTGTTGTATGGTGTGTTGGTGCTGTTTTGGGGCACCCTTGTGCCTCAAAACAGGCCAGACGAGTCTGCAGACAGGGGGCATTTCGGAACGGGTCCCCCCTGTTCCGGAACGGTCCCTTTGTAAATGGCCTGCCGTTTCAAAACGGACGAGGGCGTTTCGGAACGTTTTTGCTACTGGAATTTTGAGAAATTGGCGAGATGTAGCCGTTCCGAAACGGGCCTTGGGTGTTTCGAAACGGTCAAATCTCGTTGACCATGAGATATTGACCGTCAAGGTCGTTCCGATACGGGTCACCCCTGTTTCGGAACGGTCACCTTATGGTTGACCAGGGCCGTTGACTAAGTCAAGGCGTTTCGGAACACCCTAGGGGCGTTTCGAAACGGCCTGCTGTAATGAAGTAAAATGGACTGTTTACGCTTAGTTTGGTCGGTGAGTGTTCCGTTGATTGTATCTTCCGCTGTTATGCTCCACTTAGGAATTAAAATGTGCATCTAGACAAGATTTAAGTAAAAAGAAATTTTAGGGTCGTTAACTGAGGGGGAATCCTTAGGGGTTTTCACTCGGTTTTCCCCGTGTGGCCTATTCGGACCGGTCATCCGACCAGACCGGGACGAGGGGGTTACACTTGTTGGTATTAGAGCCTAAGGTTACCGAGACCTTGGGCAGGTAAGTGAGGTAAGATTAAGTTTTTAAGTTGAATTGCATGGTGTTTGCTTGCTTGTAAGAATGGTTGCTTGTTTGATGAGTATGTTGCTTGTTTTATTCAAAGCATGTGTGTGTGAGTCCCATTGCTACTATTACATTGGAAAATGGTTTTGTTTTAGTGAGGGAACGTACTTGGACACTTGGAAGCCTTGCCTTGCTAACCCAACTTGTATGTTTTGTTGTTGTGGTTGTAGTTAATAATTGTGAGAGCAATGTCTAGACCGAGAGGTAGACCGAGAGTGGTTCGTCAGGAACCACGGGTTGCGGCTCCTGTTGAGCCGGCTGTTGGTGTGGAGGCTCATCTGGAAGGGCCGGTGGCTGCGGGAGTTGGCGCTCCACCACCACCTCCACCACCACCACCTCCACCACTCGGAGCTGGAGGTGAAGATGGAGCCGGAGGAGATGGACTTCAAGGTGGCCAAGGTGGCCAAGGTCCAGCTGGAATTGATATGACTCCGCTAGTGCAAGCGATAGCGGGAGCGTTTCAGGCCGCAGTTGCGGGAGCTCAGGCTGCAGCTCAGCCTAGATGTGATGATGCTAGTCTACCGTTAGAGAGGCTCCGTAGCTTGGGAGCCGAGGAGTTCAGAGGATCTACTCCGGAGAGGTCGGAGTTATGGTTGGAGAAGACAGTTCGTATCTTGGCTCAGATGGGTTGTGCGGGCGCACGTAGATTGGGTTGTGTGATCTCGTTGCTTCAGGGTGATGCCTACACCTGGTGGGTCACCATTACTGCCGGGGTTCCAGAGGCCGAGATAGATTGGGAATTCTTTGAGTTTGCTTTCCGGAAGAGGTACTTGGGACTGAGGTACCTAGATGAGAAAAAGAGACAGTTCATGGCTCTCACTCAGGGGGATGCATCTGTGACTGATTATGAGATTCGCTTTGTTCGCTTGAGTCAGTATGCCCCAGAGTTGGTTCCTACTGAGGTGGAACGCTGTAACCGATTCCGCTATGGCTTGAATGAAGAGGTTAAGAGGTACACGCTAGCTTCTGACTACTCAGACTTTGATGTATTGGTCGCGAGGGCCAAGGATTTGGAGAATAGTTTGTGTTCGGCCAAACGATCTGGTGGTTCCAGTTCTGGTAAGAGGCACAACCACTTTGATGGTAGAGATGCTAAGAGGCACATAGGTGGCGGACATCAGTTTGATCAGAGACGTGGCGGTGGCCACCATGGTAGAGGCCATCAAGGCCATAGAGGAGGAGGGCGTTTGCCCGAGTGTGCACAGTGTGGGAGGCAGCACACTGGTGAGTGTTGGGGTAACTTCCATGCTTGTTGGAACTGTGGTTCGAGGGTCCACTTTAGGAGGGACTGTCCACGTCATGCAGCTCAGGCACCGAACATTGCTCAGGCTCCTGCGAGAGGTAACGATTTTTAGAGAGGCCGTGGGCGCGGTCGTGGCTACTTCCAGCCTAGGGCTAATGCACCTAGGGGTGATGCTCAGAGGAACCTTGCTCATGTTGTGGCTGTGCAGCCAGAGGCGGGAGGACCAGCGAGAGTTTATGCTCAGAGAGAGGCCGGGAACGACACCGATGTGATAGCAGGTAATTTCGAGTTACAGTCTATGTCTTTGCTTTCTTTGGTTGATTCGGGTTCTACGCATTCCTACATTCTGAGTGAGCATGCACAGAAGTTAGATATTCCTGTAGAGATCTTAGATGTAGGTATGCATGTTACTAGCTCTTTTCGTGAGACAGTTGTGGTTAGACGTATGTATAGGAGGTGTCCACTGAAGATTCAGGGTCATGTATTTTCAGTTGATATGATGGAACTTCCTTTCTACGGTTTTGATATTATATTGGGTATGGAATGGTTGGTTGAGCATCGGGCTAGTGTGGATTTTGAGACAAAGAGGATTTCTTTGAAGCTTTCTGATGACTACGAGGTAGTGGTAGTAGGCGAGAACATTAAGTTCTTGTCTAATGTGGTGTCAGCTTTAGAGGCTCATAGGTTGATAGACTCTGGATTTGGGGCCTATTTGGCTTATGTTATGAATCCGGACATGAGTGAAGCTAGACCGAGGGATATCAGAACAGTGTGTGACTTTCCAGATGTGTTTCCTGAAGAGTTGTCGGGTTTGCCTCCTGACAGAGATGTTGAGTTTGTGATTGAGACAGTTTCAGGGTCTAACCCAGTTTCGATAGCTCCGTATCGCATGGCTCCGAAAGAGTTGAAAGAATTGAAGAGTCAGTTGCAAGAGTTATTAGACCGTGGTTTCATTAGGCCTAGTAGTTCTCCGTGGGGTGCTCCCGTGTTGTTTGTGAAAAAGAAAGATGGTAGTATGCGCATGTGCATTGACTATAGACAGTTGAATCAGATGACTGTGAAGAACAAGTATCCGTTGCCTCGTATAGATGATTTGTTTGATCAGTTGAGAGGTGCTTCAGTATTCTCGAAGATAGATTTGAGATCCGGGTACTATCAGTTGAAAGTGAAAGAGTGTGATGTTCCGAAGACAGCTTTTAGGACTAGATATGGTCACTATGAGTTTCTTGTGATGCCATTTGGGCTCACGAATGCACCGGCAGCATTCATGGACATGATGAACAGAATTTTCAGAGACTATCCAGACCGGTTTGTGGTTGTCTTCATTGATGATATACTTGTGTACTCGAAGACAGAAGAAGAGCATGATGAGCACTTGAGATTTGTTTTACAGAGATTGTTGAGCAATCAGTTGTATGCGAAGCTTAGTAAGTGTGAGTTCTGGATTCAAGAGGTCGTATTTCTTGGCCATGTTGTTTCAGCCGAAGGTATCCGTGTTGATCCGTCGAAGATTGAGGCTATTGTTGAGTGGAAACAACCTAAGTCCGTGACCGAGATTAGGAGTTTCCTAGGATTAGCCGGTTACTATAGGAGGTTTGTTGATGGATTCTCTAGAGTAGCTGCTCCCTTGACTAAGTTGTTGCAAAAAGGAGTCAAGTTCGAATGGTCAGATGCAAGACAGAAGGCTTTTGAGAAATTGAAAGAAGCTTTGACGAATGCTCCAGTGTTAGTGCAACCTGTTTCAGGTAAGGAGTTTGTGATCTACAGTGATGCTTCCTACGTAGGCTTAGGATGTGTGTTGATGCAAGATAGGAGAGTTGTTACTTATGCTTCTAGGCAGTTGAAGATTCATGAGAAGAACTACCCTACTCATGACATAGAGCTAGCCGCAGTAGTATTTGCATTGAAGATTTGGCGTCACTATTTGTATGGTGAGAAGTGTATAGTTTACACCGATCACAAGAGCTTGAAATACTTGATGTCACAGAAAGAGTTGAATTTGAGACAGAGAAGATGGCTAGAGTTGTTAAAAGACTATGACTTGACCATTGAGTACCATCCGGGTAAAGCAAATGTAGTAGCCGATGCTTTGAGTAGAAAAGTGGCCGTTGAGTTGAGAGCTATGTTTGCTAGATTGAGTGTGTCCGATGATGGTGGTTTGATCACCGAGTTGCAAGTGAAGCCTTCCTTGATTCAGTTGATTAGAGAGAAACAGTTGCAAGATGCGAGCTTAGTCCCTCATGTTCAAGACATAGCCGAAGAAAGACCGACTGAGTACAGTTTCAGTGGTGATAGTCTGTTGTGCTTTAGAGATAGAATTGTTGTTCCAGAAGATGTTGAGTTGAGACGTCAGATTCTAAGTGAAGCACATTCGAGTCCCTTTTCTATGCATCCGGGTAGTACCAAGATGTACCGAGATTTGAAGAATGATTATTTCTGGGTTGGTTTGAAAAGAGATGTAGCCGAGTATGTGAGCCGTTGTATGGTTTGTCAGAGAGTGAAGGCAGAACATCAGGTTCCTTCAGGATTGCTACAGCCTTTGAAGATTCCGGAATGGAAATGGGAGAGAATCACCATGGATTTTGTATCGGGGTTGCCTTTGTCTCCTTCGAAGAAGAATTCAGTTTGGGTGATTGTTGATAGGTTCACTAAGTGTGCTCACTTCTTAGCAGTGAACACTACGGATTCATTAGACAAGTTGGCAAACTTGTATATCCGCGAGATTGTGAGACTTCATGGAGTTCCGAAGTCTATTGTTTCAGATAGGGATCCTAGGTTCACTTCGAGGTTTTGGGGTTGCTTGCATAGTGCTTTAGGTAGCCGTTTGCATTTCAGCACATCGTATCACCCTCAGTCCGATGGGCAGTCAGAGCGAGTGATACAGATTCTAGAAGATATGCTTCGTTGTTGTGTGATTGACTTTCAAGGTTCTTGGGAGAAGCACTTACCGTTGGTTGAGTTTGCCTACAACAACAGTTATCAGTCTAGTATTCAGATGGCACCTTATGAAGCTTTGTATGGTAGACGGTGTAGGACTCCGATTTGTTGGGCTGAGACAGGTCAGAGATTGTTAAATATGCCAGACTTGCTTAAGGGAACTACCGATAAAGTGAAGTTGATATGTGACCGCTTGAAAGCAGCTTCCGATCGTCAGAAGTCTTATGCAGATTTGAAGAGGAAAGAGGTTGAGTACTCAGTGGGTGAGAAAGTATTTCTGAAAGTATCTCCGTGGAAGAAGGTGATGAGGTTTGGCCGGAAGGGCAAGTTGAGTCTGAGGTTCATTGGTCCGTATGAGATTGTTGAGCGGATTGGGCCTGTAGCTTATCGCTTGAGGTTACCTTCTGAGTTAGAGAAGATCCATGATGTCTTTCATGTATCTATGCTTAGGAGATATAGATCAGATCCTTCTCATGTGATGCCCGTTGAGGAGATAGAGTTAAATCCAGATTTGTCTTATAATGAAGAGCTAGTTGAGATACTTGCTTCTGACAGCAAGGTGTTGCGTGGCAAGACCATAGAGTTGGTCAAGGTGTTGTGGAGGCATAGAGGTGTGGAAGAGGCCACGTGGGAGAGAAAGGCAGATATGGTTGAACAGTTTCCGTATTTGTTTCCACCAGGTAATTTCGGGGACGAAATTTCCTTAAGTGGGGGAGAGTTGTAACACCCGGGTTTAGGGGTTAGGAGAAAATAATATTTTAATATAAATTGGGTTCGGTCTTATGATTTAAATAACGGTTCGGGTTTGGTTCTCAAATGAATTAATTCGATGATAGGCTATGCCAAAAAAAAATTAAACCCCCAAATAGTCTTGGATTTTATGCCCTTGTGATTAGTTCATTTCATTAAGGGAAAAGAAGTCTTTTGAGCCTTAAATAAGTCACATGTCAAATAAACACCCACATCTCTACTATTCATCTTCCTCTCCGAAAACTTATCAACGGGAAACCAAGCTCCCTTCCACTTTCACTATTCCATTTCCAAAGCTCCTCCATTTCTACTTCGAATTGAAAAGTGAAGGTAATTTTGAACTCCCCTCACCTCCCTCTTCTCAAAAGTACACTTCATTTTCGTTTTCATGAAGTTTTAAGGAAATAGAGGTTTTTGAATATTTGATTAAAAGTGGTGCCTTTGTGTAGCTAAACCTAATATTTTGATTTATTATGGTTAGTTATGGCATATAGGAGTCAAATGATGTCACATATGTGAATTTCAAACGATTTTAAACAATTTTCGGAATTTGGCTTTAAAGGGGTTTTTGGGAGGTTTTAAAGTGTGTTTTGGGGCTGTTTAATATTGGATTTCAAGGGCTGGTGCTAGTATGTTATTTGAGGGTTGCCTTGGGTGTGTTTGATGGTGGTTTGGAGGCTTGAAATGGAAGATTTCAGTGGGTTAAGTGGGCTACTCGAAAATTCTATTTTGGACTTGCTTGGGGTGTCGAATGCTTGTTAATATTAATCCGGGTTGGTTCCGATGATGTGATATTGATTCGAACGTTTTGTTTGTGTTTGGGTTTGATTAGAATCGAATTTGGGCATCGGTGAAGCATCGGAAGGGAATCCGGGAAGTTGAAGGTTGTTGCTCGCTTGATCGTTGAGCTTGGGTGTTTAGGTGAGTGGTTAATTGCTTTGAATGTTTTCAAAATGGTTGGTTCGAGTATATGGACTAGGTTGGGCTTGGTAGACCCACCTAGAGTTAGGATTAGGGTGGTAGCCTAATCCTAAGCTTGATCTAGAGCCCTTGGATGAACTTGAATGTATGAATGTATATGCCTCGTGTGTGTTGTGACATGAATGCTTGTGTATATTGTATTGTACATGTGGAATGAGGCATGATTTGTATTGCTTAGAGCATGCATGGTGTTGGTTCATGATTGTGTTCATGGTGAGTACGTGCTAAGCACGGAAATGATTGAGATGAGTAATGTGGAATGAGTAAAATATTGGCACTAGTATACTTAAATACAAATGATCGATCATTAGGATGTTAGTGTGTACACATGAGTCAAAGTCGCGCGTGGCCTTGGTGGCGTTGAGTCACCAAGGAGGAGTACGGGTACGCCCGGAAATGGTATTTAAATATAGTCGGTGATGAGTGGAATCCCATCGACGGGGCGTGAGGATGAGTGGAATCCCCTCCGCGAGACCGGTGATGAGTGTAATCCAAACGTCAGGTAAAGGTTGCGTTGTTGGACGTGAGTTCCAACGGTTATCCGCGTATTTGAGTCATATCTAGGTGCCAATGTTGTTTGATATATGTATCCATGTGTTGAGACTAATGATCCTAGTGAGGATGTTTGATGTGGCTATTTGTGTTGTGAAAGTAGAGCTTAATGATTCATGACATGTACTTGTATGTATTGTTCATGCATCTTATATTGTGGCTCTTGTGGATCCTTGGTATGTTTGTGTAATGCCTTGGCTAGATCGTGCTCGGACCCTGCAATGTTGAGGTTTGTTTTTAGAGCTTACCCTCACTAAGCATCATTGCTTACGCTCTCTTTGTTCAACATTGCAGATCCTTAAGCTCGTGGGTTGCTCGCGCAAGTGGAAGGCTCCAAGTGTGGTTTTTGGCTTGAGTTCATCAAGTATGGTTTTTAAATGTTAGACATGTAATAGTTTGAGCAATGGGACATGTATGGCTTTAATGAGTAGTTGTTGGTTGTTTGAGAGCATGTATGGACTCCCTTATATCTTTCTTTTGCATGGTTTGTGTTGCCATGATGAATTGTAAGTCATGCCTAATTGCTTACTTTGGATATTAGCCTATGCCTTAAGAGTTTTCACATATGTTTGAATGTTGTTTGAATGAATGCATGTTGTGGATTGTTGCTTTAGTGTTGGACATGTCTAAATCATGTTGAAGCATGCTAGTATAGTTGTTATCCCCTAAGTTGCTTTGTTTAGCTGTTGTATGGTGTGTTGGTGCTGTTTTGGGGCACCCTTGTGCCTCAAAACAGGCCAGACGAGTCTGCAGACAGGGGGCGTTTCGGAACGGGTCCCCCTGTTCCGGAACGGTCCCTTTGTAAATGGCCTGCCGTTTCGAAACGGACGAGGGCGTTTCGGAACGTTTTTGCTACTGGAATTTTGAGAAATTGGCGAGATGTAGCCGTTCTGAAACGAGCCTTGGGTGTTTCGAAACGGTCAAATCTCGTTGACCACGAGATATTGACCGTCAAGGTCGTTCCGATACGGGTCACCCCTGTTTCGGAACGGTCACCTTATGGTTGACCAGGGCCGTTGACTAAGTCAAGGCGTTTCGGAACACCCTAGGGGCGTTTCGAAACGGCCTGCTGTAATGAAGTAAAATGGACTGTTTACGCTTAGTTTGGTCAGTGAGTGTTCCGTTGATTGTATCTTCCGCTGTTATGCTCCACTTAGGAATTAAATGTGCATCTAGACAAGATTTAAGTAAAAAGAAATTTTAGGGTCGTTAACCGAGGGAGAATCCTTAGGGGTTTTCACTCGGTTTTCCCCGTGTGGCCCATTCGGACCGGTCATCCGACCAGACCGGGACGAGGGGGTTACAGTTCATCAATGTTTGTCGCCCGTCGTAGAATTTTCCTTTTGTTTAACCCTCTAATTTTTTAAAATTTAAGTTAACCCTGCTACATGTTCCATCGTTGATGATTACGTTTTACTCATGTGTCACGTTTTTGTTTTACTTTTATAAGTTCATTAGTGATTAAATTGCCATCATTTCTACAATAATGACTATTTAATTATTATAAATTATAATTTATATCCTTTACGAGTGGTGCAACTTTGCAAGCTTATGTTTCCAAGGATAACGGAGGGTTGGTGACTCAGTGTAATAATACCTTTTCAGGCTGTAAATGGGTTGAATTCACATATGCTCGTGTTTGTTCATTTATTAAACGTACATAAAAAATTTTGTTCATACTCATTTATTTAACTTAATAAACGTTTATGAATAAATATCGTTTGAATGGTTCACGAACAATTCGTAGAACGCTCCATTCATTTATATCCCTAATAGCTCTAACGTTCTTTTCATTTAGGATGAGTCTACCACGTGCGACGAACATTGATGAACACCACTAACGATGAACATCGATGAACGCCATTAATTTTTTTTTAAATATTTAAAAATCTAAAAGACTAAAATTATAATTAAAATTACCGATGAACACCATTAATTTTTTTTAAATATTTAAAAATCTAAAGGACTAAAATTATAATTAAAATTATCTCTTAAAAAATAAAAATCAAATTTAATAGTTACTTTATAATATTTTTTTAATAGGTTAGAATAAAAAATACTCAATTCTCCTAAACCCTAAAAAAATCAATCTCTTAAAAAAATAGAAATCAGTTTTTTTTAAATCTATTTGATAGAAATCAGTTTAAACCCAAATTTAATAGACGCGGCAACCATGTGAACAGGCGGGTATATTTGATTCTAATCTATTAAAAAATTATAAACTGATTTCTATTTTTTTAAGAGATTGATTTTGTTAGGGTTTAGGAGAATTGTGTATATTTGATTCTAACCTATTAAAAAATATTATAAAATAACTATTAAATTTGATTTTTATTTTTTAAGAGATAATTTTAATTATAATTTTTAGTCCTTTAGATTTTTAAAATTTTAAAAAAAATAATGGTGTTCATCAGTGTTCATCGTTAATAGTGTTCATCAATATTCGTCGCTCGTTGTATAATTCTCCATTCATTTATATCCCTAATAGCTCTTAGGCTCCTACTATGAATAATCTTTTATATAAAAAGCTAATGGCTATTTGATATTGATTGCCTGCATTTCCCCATTTTGAGATTTTATATGCGGATCTGAAATTATAATATCTTAATCTATCGGATAATAATTTACATCAAGGTAACCCAAATTATTATTCTATTATAGATCTGATTTGAATAAACTAATATTAAAATAAAGTTGCATATGATTATAATAGTCAATGTATGAGTTTCATGTATCATCAATTAATAAAAAAATTCTTTCCTTCATTAAAAAATAAAACAAAAAGTATTACAAGACTTGTAATTTAGAGTTACGAAGCAAACAATCTGTATTTCTTTGGATCTATTCTTCTATTATCTTTCACAATTATCTACATTTATTTTTTAATGTAAATATATAAATAGGAAAATTCTACAACGTGGGATGAACACCGATGAACACCACTAATAATAAACACCGATGAACACCATTAAATTAAGAGCATATTTCCAATCACCGTGATCGGAGCATCTTTTTGTGCATCTTTTAAGTGAAATAGACATAGTAGTCCGGCCATCGAAAATGCCACCGGTTCGGTTTAGATGCCTTAATGTAATATTCCATATTCCTTATCTAACATATAAGAAGTAAAGATCGACATTTTCATCAACCTAAAATATACAAAAAAATAAAATTATATATCATATATAATTTAATTGAATTTTTAGGAGAATTCAACAATTCATTGAATTGAATTGAATCGATGATGGTGAAATTATTTTTAATAGTATATGGTTTAGGATATAGGTTTAAGAGTTTAAGGGTTTAAGGTTTAATAGTTTAGGGTTTTAGGTTGAGGGTTAAGGGTTAAATTATTTTTTTATAAAGAATAGGGTCAAATTGAAATAATATTTAAATAATGAGGGTTCAATAGAAATACAGAAATAGGTGATGTACTAAATATATAGTTTACCCTTATTAAAAAATAAAATTTTAATATATATATAAATAATTTAATTAAAAATTTAAAAATAATTATTAATTGTATGAAGGGTCCTTGAAATTTTAAATTTTTATTAATTAATTTAATAGTGTTCATCAGTGTTCATCATTAGTGGTGTTTATCAGTGTTCGTCGCACGTGATAGAATCATCCATATACATAATGTATTTATTTTTTAATAATAAAATTATTGTCTGTATTGCTCAATGATTAATGTACAAAGAAACAAAAAAATCAATCAATTAGATTGGCTTTTTCTGTTTAGGTATGGGAGTCCTTACAACCGAATAGATTGTAATATTGAAGTTAAAATTTTCTTGCAATGTTATGTTTTTATAATCGATCGGTCTTTAAATTTAGTTTGGTAAGAGTAAATGTTGTTTTTTTTAACAGCATGTATGATTTTATTAGCCAAATAATCATACACAAATCACATTACACAACGGCCTCGTTAAAAACCTCTCTAATCCTAAGTAGAGGAAAAGAGTACCGCTGTGCATGTGCCGATGGACAATCAAACTCGTCATTTGCTATACAACCATACCCATTTACCCCTATCAATCCCACTCTTAGCCAAGGAATCTGCCAACCCATTTGCTTCACGAAAGATATGGTTGAAGCACACGCAAGGCAAAACGGAAACGTCCTCATCAATCTGCTGAAACCACCGCCAAAGCTGCCACGGACGATTCTATGTACGATGCATCCATGATATCGCCACCATTGAGTCAGATTCCACCACAATCGATGAAAACGATCCCAATTGCATCTCACATAACAATCGCAATGCATAAGCAATCGCTTGAATTTCCGCCACATTAGAATCCGCAATGCCTATCGAACCTGAAAAAATTGCCACAATTCGGCTATGGCAGTCCCGTAAGACCCCTCCACACCCTGCCATTCTTGGGTCCCCCTTGCAGCTCCATCGACATTGAATTTCCACACACCTTCCAAAGGAGGCATCTACACACTATGCAAACGATCCAAATTGATTACATGCTGCACCGACCAGCAAACCCGCGGACAAGTCCACCAACTCGCCTCATTCACACAAGACTCTTGCATAAACGCACGAGTCCAATACAATGCCCGAAGCTGGGCCAAAAAGAAGACTACTCGACTCGACGCTCGGTGATCTTGGAACATAAGATCGTTCCGTGCCAACCACAAAGACCACAAAACGCTTGCACAACCTATCACCCACCACGCTCGGATTTCCCCACTAAACCAACCCAGCCAACATTGCGCAATAAACTCACTCACCGTTCGCGTCCGCACCACAGCAACATCCCACCATGAGAAGAAAAAAGACCATACCTCAAATGCAAACGAACACGACCATAAGATGTGGTCGCAATTGTCTTCACCATCAGCACACCATCGGCAAGCAAGAGAATCTAATGGTACTAGAATTCCACGATCACTTAGCATTCTTAAAGTCGGTAAACGATCAACAATAATGAACCACAAGAAACATTGGATTTTTGGCACAATTGGCATGTTCCATACCATCCCCACATTCATTGTATCGGTTATACCAACGGCACACATCAAAGCATGTAATTTACCCACCGAGAATAATCCCGAAACTGCATGTTTCCAAACAATTCTATCCGAAACACCCGCATGCAATTTCACGGCTGCCACACATGCTCTCAACTCAACAAGCTGTTTTGTTTCAAACACTCGTAAATCCCTTCGAAAGTGTGTCGCCCATTCCCCGCTTGGGCAGCTCAACATCTCACGAACAAAGAACATTTTATTACTCGCCAATCCAAATAACCTTGGATATAAGTTCTTCAACGGTACATCGATAGCCCAACAATCCCACCAGAACAGCACCTTATTCCCCTCCCCCACAAGCCATATAAATTGATCCCCATTTATAAAAGCATCCACATATTTATCTTCCTGCACCTCGACAATTTGTTTCCACATTGCCGACATGTGACGTTTGCCTTTATGATGAATTTTCCATTGCTGTACTTCCGTCCCATATTTCGCCGTTATAACCTCTTTCCAAAGAGACTTATCCGAGTGTGCAAAACGCCAAACCCATTTGGCCAAGAGAACCAAATTCCTGATATGTAAGTTCACCACCCCAAGCCCTCCCATCCGTTTCGGTTTACACACCACATCCCACCTAATTCGGCTCATCTTCGATCTCTCTTCCGATCCACCCCAAAGGAAATTTCTTCGAATGCAATCAATACGCCGTATCACCTTTTTAGGGACCATAAAAATTCACATGTAATAAACGGGAAGCGCCGATAAAACAATGTTGATCAAGAGCAATCTACCAGCAAAAGAAAGGGACTTGCGCTTCCAACCAGCAAGTTTTTTTCGCACATTACGGATCAACGGTTCCCATATTTCCTCCCCTCGCGGATGCACCCCCAGCTTTACTCCCAAATATGTGAACGGTAAATCACCCGTAGTGCAACCGAGAATCGAAGCAAATTCCGCCGTTAACTCATTGTCTACTCCAATGCCATACAAACAAGACTTATCAAAGTTGATCTGTAAGCCGGATGCATACTCAAAACAAGTCAGTACTCGTTTTAAATTCCTCGCGCCCTCTACATCGCCCGATAAGAATACAATAGTGTCATCGGCAAATTGTAAATGCGACAACATAACTTCCCCCACCACTCTAACTCCTTTTACCAGCCCCACTCGTTCCGCATTGACCATGAATTGGTAGAATAATTCAGCGACTATCACAAACAATAGAGGTGACAATGGATCACCCTGCCTAATTCCCCTCCTCATCGGAAATTCCTTCGTCGGACTCCCATTTATCAAAATCGACAGGCGAACTGAACTCACACACTCCATTATCCAATCCCGCCATCGCTCCCCAAATCCCATACAACACATAATTCTACTTAGGCATCCCCAATCTATACAATCATAGGCTTTCGCGAAATCTAACTTTAGAATTAAACCTCCATTCGCCAAATTATTTTTCTTCATGGAATGGATTACCTCATTGGCTAATAAAATACCGTCCATAATTTATCTTCCGCGAATAAAAGCAGATTGTACATCAGTAATCAGAGAAGGCAGCACCCCTTGTAGTCATTTCGCCAAGCACTTCGCCAAAATGTTGTACACGGAATTCAATAGGCATATTGGGCGAAAGTCACCAATCATTCGCGGACAATCTTTCTTCGCTATCAACACTACAAAAGTTGAGTTTACTCCTGGAGGTAATCTACTGGATGCATAAAAATCATTCATAAATTGCATAACATCTTCCTTTAGAAAAGCCCAACCTCGTTTAAAAAATTCGAAAGGGAACCCATCCGGGCCTGGTGCCTTTCCCCCCTCACAACTCCAAATCGCTGCCCTTACTTCAGCTTCCGAGAATGCCACCTCAAGGCCCCGCTGCTGGTCACTCGATAATCTCCCAAAATTCACATTAGGAACCATGTAACCCGCTGATTTTGGCTTATCAAAATGCCGCTGGAATTCCCTTCGGAACATAATCTTCATCATTTCAGGAGTAGTTTCCCATCGGTCCTCTACTTGTATGCCAACAATGTGATTTTGTAACTGTCTAAGCTTCACCATTTTATGGTAAAAGCTCGTATTACGATCGCCCTCCGCTAACCAAAGTACGCGTGATTTTTGACGCCAAATGGAGTCACGCAACTTCGTCACCTTCCACAGCTGCTGGTATAATTCCCTTGCCCGCGTTACGTCGTCCCTCGACTGCCCCTTAGTCCCAACCTTTGCATCCAACTCGTCCAATTCCGCAACCACACTTTTGTACTGATTTTCTATATCCACAACACCCCTATTCCAGCATTTTAACATACTTTTCAAGCCTTTTAGTTTCTTCGATATATCCGCACCCTCATCACCCATAGTTAGCCGTTTCCATTCATCCTCAATTGCTGAAATATCTTTCAGCCATATATTATAGAATCGAAACGGTTTCGGTCCGCTGTCAAACACATCACCCACAAGTAAAATTGGCGAGTGGTCGGACAACTCCTTCGGCAAATTCACTATTGTCAACGCCTCAAATCTGTTCACCCACCCTTGTGTCACAAGAAACCGATCCAAACGACTTCCCTTACCCCCCGGACCGAACCAAGTAAATTTCTTCCCCTGCATTGGCACGTCGATCACACCAATATGTTCTATGAAATCACAAAAAATACTCATACCTCTAGCATTGTGTGCCAATCCCGTGCGTTCATCCTCTTTAGTCACCATATTAAAGTCGCCACATATACACCATTCGATACGATGCTCTTGCACCACTTGTTTAATCTCCTCCCAATAGCACAATTGCTCCATGCTTGTACACGGAGCATACACACCAACCAATCCTGCCGCCCAATCATCTTGTATCCAACGACCAAACAGAATAATCATGTTCCTCCGCCTCTCCTGTGACTCTAATTGGAAGCCCTCAGGATCCCATATTGCAATTACCCCACCTGCTCTCCCATCCGAAGGCACATAACAAAATTCCACAACATCCTCATACCAAATTTGTCGAACAACCTCCTCTGTTATAATCTCCATTTTGGTCTCTTGTAGAAGAGTCAAAACACACCTATGTTGGCGTAGAACGCGTTGGACCGATCTCCTTTTCTACAACGCTTCGATCCCCCGAACATTCCACGACAACATTTTCATTTTTTGCTAGATTTTTTGTTTGCGCGCTTCAATTAGGCGCGCAATATCACTGATAATTTCATCCTCACGGCCCTCCGTTACTGCCCCAATTAAATTCCCCAAGTCAACTGTCTCCCTAGCCTCACGCAGTAATCCTTGTTTACGAAAAACAAAATCAGAATCGGAAAGAGACCCATTCACAATTACCTCGTTATCAGTAGGCACATCTTTCTTTTTCCGCGGTCTTCCACGCCCCCTTTTCGTGTGTTGATCGGTTGTCGGTTGATCCCCTCCTTTCGCCAAGCAGGCTTCAATTTCCTCTAATTGTCTGATACGTTTCTGTTCCCCATTTATCTCAACTACAATTGCTTTATTTGCTCTTGGAATTTCTACTCTTGGGTCATTCATCGCTGGGCTCAATTCTGTCCGATTCTCTTGCGATTGATTAACACAAATTTTATCAATCTCCTGTACTGCGCATAATACCTCACCACTACTCCGTTCGCCCTCATCCCTGTTTAACATACCCACCTGTTCATTGTTCATCCAACTTGATGTCTCGACTACCCCCCATTCCTCACGTTGATTGTCCTTCCAAATGCGATCGAGATAACTTCGGTCAATCTTTATCTCTCCCAATGTCTTCGTATCGTGTATGGAGACAGAATTTGGTACCACAGTATCCCCTATTGACTCGTTATCATTATAGGCAGAATTAGTTTTCCAATTAATTTCCTTTTCCCCCCTCCTCTGCATTACTCTCGCTTGGTTCGACTTCACAATTGCAATCGCATTTGGGGCCTATTGCTTCCTCAAATTCCAGCACACGGACGTGATACGTCTCCTTCCCCACTTCTAATTCAATTATTTCATCGATGTGGAAGGTCCAGTCGGTTTCAATTTGAATTCGCGCTCTTTCAAAAGATGAAGGAGCTAGTGTTTCTATGTCGTTACGCGTCAATACTCCCCAAAGAGCCGCGATGTTTTTGAATGTTTCCTCCGACCAGGCATGGATCTGCAGGTTCCCAATTGAAAGCCAAATTCTCATGCTTGGGATCACTGTCGTTGGCGACCACGACGATACACTCTCAAGCCACTGGTCAAGCTGATTTGATCGTAACATTGCTTCCCTGGCCTCCACTGTGTCGAACATCAACAACACTACCGCACCCGCTACTCGCATTACAGTTAAATCCAATAAACCTGCTTTATGCAATTCTTTCGCTAGTTCCGCAATTTGATATGGTCGTCGGCAGAATCCAATAGCACAGCTTTGGAGAATTTCCGATTTTTCCAAGTCAATTACCCCTATTGCTTTTTTCCGAGGAGTCGTGCCCTGCTGTTTTTCCTCCTCAAATGGAGTATCGTTAGCAATTGAAACACTCCCCTTTCCCCATCTGTTTCCCGCCAATACCTGACGATTATCGCTTCCGTTAGGTTTTGCCTTCGATTCCATCGGCCGCTGGTTTCTATTAGATTGGGGTTGGGATGCAGCCGTCTTCCGATAGAGGATTTCCCTCCCCCCATTATATGCCATAGAAATCCTAATTCTGGAACCATATAGCCAAAACCCATCTAGTCGTTCGATCACTCTATCCGCGTCAATTGCTGAGGCCATTCTCACAAAGCCAAATCGAGAACCGTCTCTCGCTCTCTTCCGGGGTACAAACACGTCAACCACCACCCCATGTCGATCAAATACCTGCCAAACTCTCTGCCAGTGTAGTTGATTCGGTAGATTCGCTACAAACAGCGTCCATACTCGGTTCCCAATTCCTTCTCCTCGCCTTACTCCCATTGTCCAGTAGGTAAGAGTAAATGTTGTTATAATTATTTCAACAAATTTAGTTCCTTTAAAGTAAATATTATGATATTTATTAGGACGAGTCTACCACGTGCGACGAACATTGATGAACACCACTAACGACGAACACCGATGAACATCATTAATTTTTTTTAAATTTTAAAAATCTAAAGGACTAAAATTATAATTAAAATTATCTCTTAAAAAATAAAAATCAAATTTAATAGTTACTTTATACTCCCTCCGTCCCACTATTTATGTCACATTTGTGTTTTAAAATTGTCCCAGTCAAAGTGTCACTTTGAAAAACTCAACAACTTTTATAAAATACATTTACTTTTTTGTCCTTCTTTAGTTTCTCAACAAAAATAAAAGTTAACTTTTTAAGGGCAAACTTGTCATTCAAATTATTTTACACCACACATCTTATATAAACTTTTTTCTTCCTAAAACTCCGTGAAAAGTCAACATGTGACACAAATAGTGGGACGGAGGGAGTAATATTTTTTAATAGGTTAGAATTAAATATATCTAATTCTCCATTTTTTAATAGATTAGAATCAAATATACCCAACTGATTTCTAATCTATGAGGGGTTGAATTTGTTAGGGTTTAGGTTTAGGAGAGTTGTGTATATTTGATTCTAATCTATTAAAAAAATTATAAACTGATTTCTTTTTTTTAAGAGATTGATTTTGTTAGGCTTTAAGAGAATTGGGTATATTTGATTCTAACCTATTAAAAAATATTATAAAGTAACTATTAAATTTGATTTTTATTTTTAAGAGATAATTTTAATTATAATTTTAATCCTTTAGATTTTTAAAATTTAAAATAAATAATGATGTTCATCGGTGTTCATCGTTAGTAGTATTCATCAATGTTCGCCGCCCGTTGTAAAATTTTCCTATTCCATTATACTTAAAGGTCTGTAATTAATTATCGTAAAAAGTTTATCATCCAATAAATGAATGATATGTTGTCTATTTATTATTGCTATTTAGTTTTTCTAAAAGGAAATCATAACCTTGATAAAAAAAGAGTAAATTATAACAAAACTTTAAATTTCTTAAAAATATTCTAAATTTCTATTTTCCCATAAAACTCCAAATCATTAAATACCCAAATTCATCTTTGTCGCCGCCGAGTCGACCACCATAGCATACCCTTCCATATCTAACTTCACCGTTGATTCCCTAATCTTCTGACGCCAAAAATCAACTAATTGTAGCGGTGGCGACGTGAAGATGAAATATTTAGGTCATCATATCGGTCATCATTGCTTTCACAAACATAACCTTGGGATTTAAATTTTGTTCGAATAAAATATGAGTGATAAAAACATTTTTACTTAAGTAAATAAAAAGCTGAATATAAAGATATACATATGGGGATTGGCCCTTTTCTTCCACCCGATTAAAGTAGTTTTGAGCTTCTTGATTGACGCGAATATAATTTGTGTCTTATGTGTTAGTTTATATGTTCCACTAATAATTTTATAATATATATATTATTATTAAAGTTTTAAAAAATAATTATTAGTATTACATGTATCATAAAATTATTAACTAAATATATAATGAGTGCAAAAAAGGGACAGACCAATTTTATTCCATTAACACCATTGAAAACACAAATAAACAAAGAGTTACTGAACATAAGAAAAACAAAAAGTACTCTAGGTTTTATTTTCATTTTATTCCCATGCATCCCACATAATTTCATTATTATAATTATTATTACTTGGGAACAAGAACAACAGCCATGTCGTATGCGGGGACGAAGTGGCAAGCCTCGGTGGTTCCTCGCTCAACGCCAAGTTGACGGAACGCGAAGAAATTACGATTCCATTTAGAGGTATCCATGTGACAGATCAAAACCGCTTCCACCACGGCGCCGTTTTCACCTCTCAGCGTTACCTTGAACATTTTGTTGGTGGTGTCGATCAGGATATGACAGTAGAACACGGCGTAAGGATACGGTAAGTTATGACACGGCAGGGACTTTGTCGATGTTTTCTCTTTCACTTCAAGAATGGTGTAGTTCTGGAGAACGGGACTTGTCTTTGTGGCTACGGAAGTTCTAAGGATTTCGAATCGGACGTCTGGTCCGAAGACGCCCCCGACGAAATCGATTAGGGAGTCAACTGATGTAATACATGCCCTATGCTCTCCCGGTCGTTCTCTGACGCAATCGGTGAGTGTTTTCTCCATTGCTAAGGCTTGTGGGGAACCGGGGGAGATGGAGAAGTAGCGGAGGAGGGAAGGAAGTGCCTTTAATGTGAAAGGAGGGAAAGTGCGTGTTTTTCTGGGCAAATTGCGAGCAGGGTCCGATTCTTTTAAGTGGGGGAAGTTGACTGGGATCGTTTTCCCAACTTGAATATCTTTGATGAAAAAGTAGGCCTTATAGTCAGGGTCCTTCCCCTCCACTTCCATCCCCATGCCCATGCCCATGCCCATACCCATACCCATACCCATACCCATGCCCATGTTCATGCCGGAGTCGGACGTTTCGGACTCTCCGGCATCTTCTTTTGCAGTCATGCTGGGGAGTCGCAAAACATTACCATCTCCCCCTGCTACATCTCCAGGAGCAAGCTGCGACCAAGTGAAAACAATAGTATGCAAGAATCTGGGTTATGTTTTATGTTTCTAAAAGACTTCGTTACGGTAATATGTTGGATGATCAATTTCAAGACAGCAAAAACGAATAAAAGATTTAATTACCGTGATCAAAAGCACAAGGAGGAAGCTGCAGGAAACGAATCCGTTGCCCATTCTTTCTTCAGTTCTATCCTGCATTCGTCTCTGTCCCTCGTTTATAAATGACCAAAGAGTTCTGCCTTTGGGTTGTCCCGATATTAAAAAATAGGCGATATTAAAAAATAGGGTAAAGGGTGACTTTATTTTTGTAGTAGTCCCAATTTATCGATTTCGCCTCTATAGTATTTTCGCATCAATTTGGCCCCTAAAGTAGTCGAATTACATCATCGTTTGTCCTTTGACTGACAAAGTAAACGTTGACCGTTATAGTGCTGACGTAGCAGTTTACGATAATGTAGTAGAGGGGTAAAATTGATTTTCTGACCTAATTTGAGGGCAAAATTATTTTTCAGGTAAAAAATATGAATTTAATAAAATATTAAAATACTAAATTAATTTAAAAATAATTAAACATTTAGAAATATTTTATTAATATATGGCTAAAATATAATAAATATTAAAAATATTAAAAATAAATAAAAATTATAAAATCAAAATATCAGAAGCTATTAAGTTATAAATTATTCAAAAATTAAAACTTGAAAATAAATTCTACCCTCTAATCCTAATTTCTAAATTTCAAACCCTAAAAATTTCAAACTCTAAATTGTAAAATTTTATCAATATAAAGTGAGTATGAATCATAAAAATATGTGTATAAATTTGATCAAGTAAAAGGTTTAAATTTTAAGGTTTAAGGTTTGTGCTTTAAAATTTAGACTTTGAGTATAGAGTTTAATTTTGTTAGTATTGAGAGATAGGGACACCAAAAGGGGTAGAAGATTTTTGTTTGGTTGAGAGAATTACATTAACTCTATTTTAGGATTTTTCATTCCTTACATTTTTTAAGAGAAAGAAAACCAAAAATCGTCCAATTTTTTTGATGAAAGTTTTTATATTTTTTTAATAATGTATAAATATTTTAAATTTTAATTATTGAATAATTTATAATTTATTAGCTTATGATATTTTAATTTTATAATTTTAATTCATTTTATTTTTAGTCATATATTAATAAAAATTATTTTTATTAATATTTATGCTATTTTAATATTTTTGTATTTCACTCATAGTTTTTTTTGCCTAAAATTCAATTTTGCTCTCGTATTCAACCAGAACATCAATTTTGCCCTCGAACTCGCTTGAAAAGTCAATTTTGCCCCACTGCCACATCATTATAAACTGCCACGTCAGCACCGTAACGATCAACGTTGGCTTTTGTTAGTCAAATAGAAAACGGTGATACAATTTGACTACTTCAGGGGCCAAATTGATGCACAAATACCATAGGACAAAATCGATAAATTGGGACTACTATAAGAGCAAAAGTGACCCTTTAGCCTAAAAAATATTTTATGTTAATGTTCATTAGTCTCAATGAAGTTGTAAAAGGCAAGGTTGTTTCTTTAGGTATCCATGTGATCTTGTCACGTCATCACATAACATAATTTATCATCCACGTCATCACGCAGTTGACAATTAACGACGTTGTTTCATAATTGAACCTAAAATTAAAATTTAGTGGTAAAATTGAACAAATTAAAAATTCAATGACATAACGATACAACGCCAATAGTTCAACGGTATCTGGGGTAATTTTCCCTTATTTTAACCTCAATATTACGATCTATTCGGCTGTAGGAACTCCCTATTAGGGGTGTTCATTTTCAGATATAAGATCGGATGGGATTCGAAAATAAGATGCCTGAAATTTTAGATCGATAAGATAGCGATCTGTATCTGATCTGAAAAATTTCAGATATCTGAATATTTGAATATCGTATGTCCGAAAATATAATTTGATTTAATTATTTTTTGGATTTGACGGTCGTATTAATGAAAATTTTGGAATTTCGAATATAACAAACAAAAAATTGCTAAATATAATAAGATTCACATCTTTGAAAATTTTTATTTTTCAAATTTTTAGATATAAAAAACATCAAATTTTTAAATATAACAAGATTAATATTCTTGAAATTTTAAATTTATTAATTTTTGTATAATCCGAAATTTGAAAGAATAAGATCCGTATCGGATCCGAAAAATTAAAAATATGATGATGGCTTCGCCGATGTAGAAGAAGAGAAAAATAATATAAAATAAATGTAGATAATGGTGAAAGATAATAGAAGAATAGATCCAAAGAAATACAGATTTTTTGCTTCGTAACTCTTAATTACAAGTCTAGCAACAATTTGCTTTATTTTTTAATATTAGTTTATTCAAATCGGATCAGATCTATGATAAAAAAAAAGAAATTGGGTTGGCTTGATATGGATTATTATCTGGCAGATAAAGATATTACAATGTCAGCTCCACATATAAAATGTTAAAAGAGATATGCAGACAATCAAGATCAAATTATAGCCATTGGCTTTTTATATAAAAGTTGGTTCATATTAGAAGCCTAAGAGATATTAGGGATATAAATGAATAGATCGTCCGACGAGTTGTTCATGAACCGTTTAAATAATATTTATTAAGTTAAATAAACGAGTATGAATAAAATTTTAGACGGACATATTTACGAATGTTAAACGAACATGTTCGCAAACTAGCACAAAAGAACATGAACACCTTCAAAAATAAATAAACGAACACAAACATAATGTTAAAAATTTAATCGAACAAGAACACCTTAAAAGATAAATAAACGAACACGAAAATAACTTTGTTCGTTCAAGCTTGATTCATTTACACACCTAAGAGCCATTATTACAAACAGTCAACAACTAGGGATGGACACGGGCCGGGTTTTTGGCACACCTGAACACTACCCAAAAATAATTACTCTAAACCCGACACGACCTGAAATTTATATACCTAAACCCGACCCCGACCCGACCTATTAAAAAAATTCAATTTTAGGGGCCTAATTGTAAAAAAATAGGGACATAATCATAAAAAATTAATTTTAGAGACCAAATTGTAGATAAAAAATTCAATTTTAAGGACCTAATTGTAAAATTATGTATAAAGAGGGGTATTATTATAAATATTCCTAAAATATATAAGGAAAAATTACACTATTAGTCCCGAGTCAAATCAGATTTTTTCACCCTAAACTCGAACTAGACCTGACCACACCTTAAAAATAATTGACCTGACCCGACCTCAAAATTTTAATAAAAAATCCAACCCGACCAGATCGGATCGGAACCCGACCAGGTCGGGTAAAATGCCCATCCCTAAATTACGACAATCCTGCATGATCCTTGGAAACATAAGCTTGCACCACTCAAAGTATCTAAAATAATTAAATAGTCATTAATTATAGAAATGATGACAAGATAATCCTAAAAAACTTATAATAGTAATGTAATACCCGAGTTTAGGGGTCGGGTGAAAATAATATTTAAATAATATTTTGGGTCTCGGTTTATAATTAAATAATATTAAATATTATTTGGACTTCGTGTTTCTTCAAAACAAACATTTTATTGTTGGACTAATTTGAAATGAAACTTAAATTACTTGGATTTAAAAGTAAGGGAGAGTTGCCATCTCATTAATGGCATTTCTGTAATTAAGTAGACTTCTTTTAAAACCCCTTTTAATTAAAAGAAAACTTTGTCTTCCTCCCTCACCCATTTGCTTTCAAACGACAAAGAGAGCTCTCATTCCCCTTTCACTATTCCATTCCATCATCTCCTCATTTTAGCTCGTTTTTGAAAGGTAAACACATTTCCAACTTGTCCTCAACTTCCTCTCTTCAAAAGTACAAGTAGTTTTCATTTTCATCAAGGTTTTGAAATTTGAGTTTTTAGAGGATTTGATTAAAAATGGTAGCTTTATGCTGTTTAACTTAAAATTTTGATTTAATGATGTTAGATATGAAGTCTATGAGTCAAATGGTTCAACATATATAAATTTTACATGGTTTTAAGCTCATTCCCGGATTTGGGTTTCCAAGGGGTTTTTGAAGGGTTTTAGAGTGGTTTTTGGGGTTGTTTTAGGTTGGAATTTGTGGGCTGAGGTTAGTACTATGGTTGGGGGTTGTTTTGGAATCATTTGGGGGTATTAAAAGTGTTGGAAGCATGGGTTTTGATTGAGATTTATGGGCTGCTCGAGTTTGGTAAATTTGGGGGTTGTTCATGGCTTGAAATGTTGTGTTTGATGTTTGAATTGTATTCCGGGTTAGCTACTTTGATGCTTGGGCTGATTTAAGGTTGTTTGGATTGTGTTGAGATTGTTTAGAGACAAGGACGTGTGTTGGTGAAGCCTCGGGAGTGAATCCGGAAGCTTGAAGGTGATTGCTTGCTTGGTAATTGAGCTTGGAAGTGAAGGTGAGTGGTTAATGTTTTCAAAGTGGTTTTTAAGAGTTTGGCTCAAGCATGTGGACTAGGTCGGGCTTGGTAGACCCACCTAGAGTTAGGATTAGGGTGGTAGCCTAATCCTAAGCTTAAACTAGAGACATTGGTTGAACTTTTAATTGATGTTTATGCCTCGTGATGTTTATGATATGATGATTTATGTATAATGTGTTATACATGTGTGATGAGGCATGGTTGTGATGCATTGTGATATGCATGTGGATTGTTCATGATTGTGATCATGGTGAGTACGTGCTAAGCACTGAATTGGTTGTAATTGATATTGTGGATTGTGTTAGTATTGGCACTAGTATGCTTGGGTACAAATGATCGATCATTAGGATGTTAGTGTGCACACGAGAGTCAAATGTGCGCGTGGTCTTGATGATGGTAGTCATCAAGATGGAGTACGGGTTCGCCCGGAAATTCTTCTTTATATTGTGATAGTCGATGATGAGTGTAATCCCATCGACGGGGCGTGAGGATGAGTGGAATCCTCCGCGAGACCGGTGATGAGTGTAATCCCACCGTGAGGTAAAGTGGTTGTTGGATGTGAGTTCCAACGTGTTTATCCGCGTATTCGAGTCATAGCTAGGTGCCAATATAAATTGATATGTGTATCAATGTGATGTGGAATGTGTTTTCCTATTTGGATGATTATATGTGCTTACATATGTTGTGGAAATGAGCTTGTTGAGCATGATATATGGATGGATATTTGTTCATGCATCATTGACATTTTGGCTCTTGAGGATCGAAGGTAAGAACATGCATTTACCTTGGCTGAGATCGTGCTTGGACCCTGCATTGTCGAGGTTTGTTTTTAAAGAGCTTACCCTCTCTAAGCTTTATTGCTTACACTCTCTTTTGTTCGACAATGCAGATCCTTAGTTCGTGGGTTGCTAGCGCAAGAGGAGGGCCTCCAAGTGTGGTTGTTGGCTTTGAGCTTATCAAGTATGAGTTTTAATGTTTTGGACATGTAATAGTTAAGCAATGGGATTTGTGCTATTGTTGGTTGTTTAGGAGAATGTTTAGACTCCTTAATCATGTTGTTTTTGTGTGGCTTGTTGATGCCATGTTTGGATTGTAAAATCAAGTCTTAATTGCTTACCATGTGTGTTGGCCAAGTGCCTTTTGAGGATGTCTATGTGTATGGATGTTGAAGCATGAAACCTTAAATGCTTATATGCCATCTTTGATCAAATTCATGATTTTCTTGGTTGAATGATGTATGCTCATGTTGGGTGTCTTGTATGACTAGATTTGGTTGATAAGTGTTGTATGTGTGATTGAGGGTGATTAGGGAAGTCTCAAAATGCATTTAGAGTTGAGTTCAAGTCGTTTTGCTGCATTTTTGGTGTCTATCAGTGCAGGGCGTATCGGTACGCCTAAGGGCCGTATCGATACGGTCCTACACCTTGGGACACAAAATCGGCAAGGGGTATCGATACGCGGGGGTGTATCGATACGCTCTTTGCTCACTGGAATTCTGAGATTTTGGTGAGTGATTAGCGTATCGGTACGGTGTCTTAGCGTACCGGTACGGGTTCATCTCGTTGACCACGAGATGTTGACTGGGAAGGGCGTATCGATACGCTCAAGGGCTGTATCGATACAGTCTTCCTGTGTTGACTGTTGGGTGTTGACTTTGGTCAAGGCGTATCGATACCCTTGACAGGTGTATCGATACGGCCTGCGTAAATACAAAAAATGGGCTGTTTTATGAATGATGTCAGGAATGATCGTTTTTATATTGCTTGTGTTTCCGCTGACGTGTTTCACATAGAACATGGTAATGCATTTAGACAAGATAAATAAAAGAAATTTTCTTGGGTTGCTAACCGAGGGGGAACCTTAACGGGTTTCGCTTCGGTTTTCCCCTTGTGACCCACTCGGACCGGTCAAGCGTCCGGACCAGGACGAGGGGGTTACAAGTAATAAAAGTGTAACCCCCTAGACCCGCCTATGCGTAAATACGGATCCTAGGAAGTTACATTAGGGTCACCGGGGCGACCCACATTAAAATTTCAAATAAACAAGTTGCTAAACCGTTTAAAATCATAAGTTAAATTTTGAGTTAAAATACAATGTCAGAAACTATTCAGACAATGAAACAAAACTATGATACAAAGTTATAAATACAAGTTTTGGACTCGAATATATTTCAAAATGTGACATACATGCCCCCTAATTATACAGATACCATACTTCGCAAGCAAGCCGAAGAAACTCCCATACCGACGTCGATAGCTGCAACATGGTCGATCTTTTAACCTGTGATGGTAAAAACAACATGAGCTTCGGAAAGCCTAGTAATACAGACTACCAAGGGATGCTCAAAGCACAAGCAGGTATATGACAAGCTTAACATTGTCATGAAGAAGTGGGCAACGATAAGCTCAATTTACGATTCGATATTTCAGTGAAGCATTATTTTAGAAGGTAACAGAGTTGTATGATCAATTTCAAGACAGCAAAAACGAATCAAAGATTAATTATCGTGATCAAAAGCACAAGGAGGAAGGTGCAAGAAACGAATTCGTAGCCCATTCTTTCTTCAGTTCTATCCTGCCTTCGTCTCTGTCCACGTTTATAATGATCAAGAGTCCTCCCTTTGAGTTGTCCCAATATTAAAAAATAATTTTTTGTTAATATTTATATTTTTATAATATAGCATGTCTTTATTTGTCACACTTTTAGTCTCAATGACATTTATAAAGGATGATGTGGTTTTTCTTATGTGATACGAGTTCGAACATCGTAGTATGTACCGTGTGTGCATTTTCTAAAGGTTAAGAGTAAAGAATAGATACTATACCATGTAATCATACCAGAATATGCAAAAAAATAGTAAATGATAATGGAAGGATAATTTTAAAAAATTATTTTTAATGTCCTGTCATTCTGTCAAGTTAGCACTTTTGTCTATAAACAAAGTGATACTTTAGTCCAAAATGAATCGTTGAGAGTTAAAATGATTCAAAAGAAATAGGGTCAAAGCGACTATTGACACGCGTCGTTTTCGCGTAAAAATAATTCCTTCTTCTCAAATAATAAATAAAGGAAATTAAGCGTAGTAAGTGAGAAGTAAGGGTCGATCCCACGGGGACTAAGAAACTTCCTGATTTATGTTTGTTCAACTGGTGAGCCAAAAAGAGAGTTGAATAATGTTCAAGTAAAAAGGGGGTTTGTGGAATTAAGTAAAAATAAAAGATTGTAGAGAATATTAAAAAGAAGTGATTTAGTATGATAAAGATTAACCTCAGACTCTTGCATTGACTCAATTTCCTTGGATCATCGATAAAAAGATTTTTCACTTCGGAATTCACGTCGGTTACTTGTCTACAAGGACCAATCCTTGTGACTAAGCTTTGTAAACCGAATACCCAAGTGCCATCTTTGATATCGATTTTGTAAATTGATCTAATCAACGCAATGTTGTAGATAAAATTGTTTAAGTTCGTAAAAGACCGACTCGGATTATGTTGTTTCAATAATAATTGATCCGATCTCAGTTTCCTCTTAGCAAACAATTTTGCTAAGTGTGTTCCCAGGAAGTCGAATGCACTTCAATAGCCGATCCTTCCTCCCACACAGTCGACCAAAACAACATCCTGACCAACATCAAACTTTGGTTTTGACAACATTTTGATTTTGAAATTAAACTTAAAAAACTGAGAGAGATACCTGAAGTTGATGAAGTGCTCTTCAATCCTCTCATTGGAATTGAGTCATTGCTTAAGCCTTTGGCTATATAAAACTTAGCTAAGCATGATTATGGAAGAAATCATACTTAGCATTTTTCAAAATAAAATAGAAAACTAAAGTAAATAAAGAACTAAAGAGAAGATAAATTTTATAATCTTCAAAGTAAAATAAAACCAAGAACAAAAGATGATTTGAGTTTCATCCCAAAGGGGTATTTATAGTAATCTAAAAACCCTAAAATAACCTAAAGCGATAAAAGATAAATCCTAAAATATTTAAATTAAATACAAAAGATAAAACCCAAGTTTAAATTTAAATCTTGGCTTGATAAGTCATCTGAATCCGGCTGATCAGTTATCAAAGGTTGCTGACGTTATCTTCTAGAAGCTGCTGACATGTCATCCAGTCAGCACTTTCATGCCCACTAATCCAGCCATGAATCCAGAAAAACAAAAATTGCAGAATACAACCACTTTTCAATGTATTTTTCAGATTCAAAGGCCTGCACGAAAAACACACAATAAGTCTTAAATCGACACCATATTCCAACATTAGAGGCATAATTAAGGCTAAAATAGTGACCATATTAGTTACTCATCAAATTCCCCCACACTTATCCGATGCTTGTCCTCAAGCATGTTTGAATT
Source organism: Hibiscus trionum (assembly GCA_030270665.1). Lineage (NCBI taxonomy): Eukaryota > Viridiplantae > Streptophyta > Magnoliopsida > Malvales > Malvaceae > Hibiscus > Hibiscus trionum. Next base: position 10,053,599 of record BSYR01000046.1, read on the forward strand.
AAACTAATTAAAGCTCAAGTCCTCATCCTTAATTTCACGAAGTCTCTAAGTTTCCGGCGTGACTTAGTATCTAAACATGTATGAAAGTAAAGAAGCAATTGAAAAACAAGACTAGAAATAATTTTAGCAAAAATTTAGACATTCCAATAACCCGTTAATAACAATGAAGCAAACCAAGTACCCTCATAAGGAATCACTCATGTCGCTCAAAGTGTTTAGGGTAGAAATTCCCTCATGCCAAAAACTAATCTAAGCATCACCATAGGTTTGTAGCTAAATCCAATCTCCAATAGTAAGTATGATTATGATGCAAAAATCAAGAGGTCTTTGAAAAGGGTTGTAATGGGGCTAGGGTTCAGGAAGGATAAAGGTTGAAAAAACAGGGTTAAAATTCAAGAAAAAGAGAAGGTATTCCAAAGAATTTATCAAGAGAGTAAAACAAGAAATCAAAATCAATGCTTTATTCATTCTTTCTTATTCCTTTTTTTTCTCTCTCTTTTTGAACAGTTTATTCGAACTGAATTTCCTGCACAGATTTTCCTCTGCACAGTTCGAATCTATTTTTTACTGCACTGATTTTTTCTGCAGTATTCGAACAAAACTGCACTGATTTTTTCTGCAGTATTAAAAAAAACTGCATTGTGTATTTTTCTGCATTGATTTTTCTCTGCACAGTTCGAATCTGTTTTTTTTGCACTAATTTTTTCTGCAGTATTCGAACAAAAATGTACCGTTTTCCCCTCTTTTTTCTGGAATAACCTTAACTTTGTCCTGAAAGGGTGACAAAAACAGTGAAAAATAGAAAAATTAGTTTGGGCTATGTTGTCACTAAATTTTCACCTTAATTTTAAATAATTCGAAAAAAATAAAAAAATATTTTTCCCTTAAAATAATAAAAGGCCCACCCTTTTCTAATACAACGAAAACCCACTTTTAAAGCCCATTTTTGAAGCCCATTTCAAAAGAAAAAAAAACAAAGCCCATTTAAAAATACAAGCCCATCTTTTAAAAAGGAAAAAAAGGAAAAAAAAGAGAAAATAATTTTAATAATAAAGGTGGAAAATAAATGTTGGAGGAAAAAGGAAATAAAATGAAGGCAAAAAATATAATAAATGTAAAAAATCAGCAAATAATAAAAAGAGAAAAAAAAGGAAAAAGGGGAACCAGCGCGTGAGCCACATGCGCGCGGGCTGGTTCCCCAGCAAACCCTTTGTCGAACGATTCAAGGTGGCCGACCAACGTCTACCGGCCATGGCTGCCGTCGCCGTTGGTACCGACCGGTCCGCCTCGCTGCTGCCGACCTAACGCCACCAACCCCGCTCACCGCCGCCGCCTGTCCTCGCCGGAATCTGCAAAAAACCGAGACATGAGGTCAAACCCTAGGCTCGAATCAAGGGGAAAATTCAGCTTTGATATTAGATCAAATCAGATAAAGATTGAGGGGTTTTACCGAGAATCAAGTTCTTGGTCTGATTTTGGCTCCAATTTGGGTATTAAACGCGAATATTTGCAAGCTCAAGTTATGTATAAACCCCCTCCTCTCCATTGTTCAACACAAAAATTGAATCGAAAATACACTTGGAAAAAGCAAAAAGCTTAGGAAAAAATCTGAAAAATTCTCTAAATTTTTTCAAGAGTTGCTGGAAATTTTGAGTTGAAGTTTGAGTTTGGAAGCAAATTTCCAAAGGCAATTAGGAGCATTTCGAGAAGTCCTTATTCGAGTTCTTCATTCGTCATTTCGGTAAAATTTCTATCTTTCCTTTTAATTTTTATTTAGATTTTTTATGCTTGTTCTTGGTTGAATTTTTGTGTTTGTGTTTGTTTTTGTGTTTTTGTGGATTTTAGGTTGTGTTCTTGAAGTCGGAAAAATCGTTTCACGATTCCGGTAATGTTTTCGTTTTAAATTTCCGTTTTACTTTTGGTTTGATCTTGGAAAATTTGCATGCTTTGAAAATTTTTGTTAGGATTGTTTTGATCTTTAGAAATGTAGAAATAAAATTTTAAAAGTTTTTAAATTAAAATGCAAGAATAAAATGAGTAAATGTGGTTTAATTGAAAAAACTAAAAGTTAAGGATTAATTAGGGAAAAAACAATAATGCATGGATGACAATAATAAAGGGGCTTGTTTTTAATAAAAATATAAAAGGTTTTTTTTAATTTAGTTTTATTAATAAATGGGTTAAGTGATTTTAAAAAGGAAAAAATAAATAAGATGTTTTTTTAGAAAAAAAGAAATAAGTAATAAAAGTTTGTTTTTTTTTCCAAGAAAACAAAAAGGGTTTTAAAATAAAACTTTAAGGTTTTAGGAGAAAATAAGATTTTGAAAAAAAAGCTTAAAAGGAAATCTTCTAAAAATTAAAGTTTATTTTTTAAAAAAGGTTATTTTTAAAAGGAAAAGCATAGAAAATGAAAAAAAGGAAAAAAGAAATTTTAAAAAGGAAATTCTTTTTGAAAAGAAAAAAATATAAGAAGGTTTTAAAACATAAAAAATATAAAAAGGTTTAAAAAATGTAAAAAGAGTCTTGGCTTTTAAAAATAAAAAAAGTAAAAAAGAAATATAAGGGTTTTTTAAGAAATAATAAAAAGAATAAACTCAAAAGAATAAAAGATTGCTTGCTTGTTTTAGAAATATGTTACAACTTAAGACTAGGTTCTAAAGATTAGATAGAGATATGTTTGTTGAAAAATATTCTTCCCAAAGAAATAAAATACACTTAAGCATACTTAAACTTTTAATTAGGAATAAAATGCTTAGACATTTTTTAGGATTCTTTTTGAATAATTGAACTTAGAATAAACATAAAATGATCGACGCACTAAATTTCTTTGTTGCTTGAAAAGTGAAAATAATTCAATGCGGTGTCTTATCAAACGAGAATGACGGGTTAGCGCCAGAAATGTTGGCGGTGATTAAAGTTCATCTCCCGGGCGATAAGGCCGTTAAAATAGACTAATATTCATTAAACAGACAAGTAAAGTCGAACCTTTTTGAACTTGCAAATTCCAGTTTTGAAAATGATTTTAAAACCAATTAGGTACCAATTTTGGGCGTCGTGGGGATGCTAACCCTTCCCTACGCGTAACCGACCTCTGAACCTGTTTTCTAATTTTTTGTAGACCAAAACCGTTGTTTTATTAAAACAAAATGTTTTATTAAAATAACCCCGTTTTAAAGTGATCCAATCACACTTTTCAAAAAGATTGGTGGCGACTCTGTGTTTTAAAAGTTTTTTTTTGCCAAAAAGTTAAAGCCCTCCTAAAAAAGGGTTGTGACAGCTTGACGATTCCGCTGGGAACTTGATTTTGTTTTTAAAATAAAAACAAAAGAGGGTCAGGCCACAAATTGGTTTTAAATGGTTTTCAAAAAATATTTTTTTTAAAAAGGTGGAATTTGCAAGTTCATAATAGGTTCAATTTATTTGTCCGTTTAAATGAATATAATTCTATTTTACGCATTTAAGACTTAATTCCAAGCTCTATTCCCGAACTTTGTCCCGTTTGCTTGAGTGGGGGGAAAATGCTTTGTTCATGTAAGAATATTGATTCTTCGTATGAGCCTAGCAAGTACCTTTGAGACTCATTCCCTTGTCTTCGTAAGGATATTGATTCTTCGAGAAGGCATTGGTGGTGAGTCCTCCTGAGTTGAACTTGATTCGTTTGAAGCCTATAATGGGTGAGAATCAAGGTCCTTGCTACCCTTAGTAGGGGACATCAAGGACAGCTCGGGTACCTTTTTAGAATGCCTAGGTTGTTGAGTCACAAGAATAATCCGGGGAGACATGTCTTGAAATTTTGGAATGCCGTCCCAGAATTATCGTGCATTTAATTTGTTTTTGACTGTTTCAATTCCCTTTTTCTTGCTTTATTGATCTATGATCCCTATCTTGTTTGTTTTGCATGTGCATCATTCCATATTTAGAAGGGGTTGATTCTAGAAAATTGTTCAATTATGGATGGAAAGCTCTTGAAGAATGAAGAGGAAAATGCGAAAGTGCGTCACTGGTCTAAGGTGAATTAGAGAAAGTATGGAGACAATTTGGGTGCGGGTCACGAGACATAAACTTTGGAGTATGCCCATGCTAGTGTTAAGCAAAACAACGTGCATGAGTTACGTGAGATATGGGACCATTTCAATTATAAGACCAAACAGTTGTTCCGTGAGTCTTATGGCGACATAGCATATCTTCTGTTTGTAAGGGTTGATGAGCCGTTTCAGAAGGCTTTGATTCAGTTCTAGAACCCTGAGTATTGCTGCTTTACGTTCAACGGAGAGGACATGATGCCTAGTTTCGAGAAGTACTTGACCTTGTTCAATATGCCTGAGGTGAAGGAGAATTGGGTGTATACAAAGCCACCCAAGAACAAGAACTCACACTCAAAACTTGCTTCATTCGTTGGAATGAGCGATGAATGGGTTGAAGGGTTGATACGGAAGAGAGGGGGAAGTTTTAATTTTCCTTGGTCATGCATTCGAAACATTATTCCGGTTCATCCAGACATCACGAAAAGGGTAGACCTCTTGGCCATTGCAATTTATGGTCTAGTAATTTTTCCAAAGGTGTTGGGAAACATTGATGTGGCCCTGTTAGATTTCTTTGAGCAGTTGAAGAGGAGTGTCAATCCAGTGCCTACAGTGCTAGCCGAAACCTTCATCTCCTTGAATGCTTGTTGAAAAGTGGAAGGTGTGCGTTTCGGAGGATGTGCTCCTTTACTGCAAGTTTAGGCCCTTAGTCATTTCTGGGAGTGTCCAACTCTGGCCTTACCGAATGTGTTCTCCCCGAATTTTTCCCACTTCGGGAATTTTTGGCACAAGATTGGCCGAGTATCAAGAGAAACAAGTGGGTAGATATCTTTAGAGATCATCGTGACGAAGACATTAAGTGGAGGGTACCATGGATGGGACATGCTAAAGTAAGGTATGGATGTGGAGATTACAACTTTCTGATGCTGTTAGGCTTATGGGGAGGAATTGGTTGTGCACCTTTGTTAGTTTCGCACCAATATGGATCACGACAATTTGTTCCCTTCACCTCTGAGCTTGATACTTTGGAATTCGAGTTTCAAGGAGAGTTTAGGCGGAATGTGCAAGAAATCAGTGTCTCATGGAAGATGTGCTATTATATGAAGTTAGAGTCTGATAAGCATTGCATGTATACTTCTGATTATGATATTTGGAGGTATACGAGGATGAATGACAAGGTTATGCTACCTACTTTTGGGCATGCCAAGTCTATAGAAGAACGTTTGAAAGTGGTTCCTTCAGAGGCCGACATTTTGAGAGAAGAGCTAAGACGAGCTAAGTTAGAAATCGAAGCGCTCAAGGAACAGAATTTGCGAGACAAGTTTGAAGTCAGCCTTGACGTAGAAAAGCACAAGGGAGAAGCCAGTCGAGTGCGGAAAATGTATGAAAATCTAGAAGAAAGGTATGAGATTCAGAGGGTTGACTTCCTTAAGCTTCAAGCTACGGTTCGATATGCGGATCTTCGAAAAAGCCCAGAACAATGGAGACAAGAGATAGAACAAGCTGTAGTGAAGGAGAAGGAACGCGGTAAGAAGGAAGTAGAGAAGTTCCGACGGGCTTCGACTGAAGAAAGAAAGAAGACGAAGAACGCAACAGAAAATGAGAAGGGTAAAAGACCTCGAGAGGAGTCGGAGGAAGATTCGACTGCATGGAAGAGGAAAGCACATAACAATAAAATACGGTTGCTAAAGCTACAATCAATCTATGGTGAAACCACCAAGAAGTTGAAGCGAAGCCAGGCCTTCATTATTGAACTAGAAGCCAAAATAGAAAACTTGAGTCGAACAGTTCATAAGATGCAAAATGACCATACTTATATGGAACTTCAAGCCAGTTTGAGCAAGAATAGCTTATTGAGAGAGCGAGTTAAGGATATGGATAATCTCCTTCAAGAGTATAGGACAAAGATCTTAGTTCTAGAAGATATGACCGAAGGAGGAAATGAATATTGGTTCACTTTCCTCAGAGATAATGCTCAAAGATTCCGAGAGAGGGATGAGTTCGATAGGATGGTGATGACACAGGTTCAAGATGTGGCCAAGCACGTGACAATGTTGGCAATCGAAGCTACTGCTGTTGAGTGTAAAAATGTTCTATAATTTACACCTCTTTTAACCCATATTTTTGCTGCATTCATGCATTATTTATCGCATTTAGGTCAGTTTATAGCAAAACATCACAAATACATTAAAAGACACAATTTCTACTAAAAATGGCTGTTTTTGCAGGTTGCTGTTGTAGCAGATGGAAAGGGCAGGCGCTGGGCAGTGAAGCAGAAGAGCTGGAACTGGACGAGCAGTCAAGGAGGATGATGCTGCCATGGTTGCCGCCGTGACAGCAAAGGACGACAGCAGTTTTGTGGAGAAGATGCAAAGTGGACCTCGACAGATAGAGAAAATTCAGCCCGTCTGTCGTGTGAAATCACCATATTTTTCCAAGCCCTAGATCAGAAGATATTCCAAGCCCAAAGTTCAAGGAGAGATAATCCCAAGAAACAAGGAGGACGGCTGGAAAGTAGATTCCTTGAAGATTTAGTCTTTATTAGAATCATACTTTAAATTAAAGTTGTAATCCTTGTTAAATTAGATAACTTGAGCCCAAAGCTTATATAAGGGCATATATCTTAACCTAGAGGAATAGCCGATTACCCTAGCCTTCTCTCTCAACCTCTAGTCGTTTTCCTTCCCACACCATGTTCTAAATTTCCCCTAGGGCCACGAGTTGATTTGTAAAGTAGTTGCAAGGGTTGTTTTTGTTTTAGGAATTTTCAGTTCAATAAAATAAACTTCAAGTTCTCTTATTTTGGTTATTAATATCTTGCAAGAGCATCGGGAGAGCATTGTGAGGTTATCTATTTACTTAGCATTGGGAGAGTTAAGTATACGAAAGAAATAAGAGCAAGTTCTCTAGTTTATAGTTGAACTATCTCGGGCCTAGGGATAGGACGAGGTTAAGTGGCTAAAGAAGAATTCATACACATCGGTGTTCATCATTCGATTCACGCCGGGAGGTATCATCAAAGACGTGATCATCGACAGACTTGGACCTAGGGATAGGCCAAGGCACATCTGGGATTCTTGCCAAACTTGAAGTACAGAGTTGAGTGTTTGCTGCCGCGACAATCAACGGACTGCTGCCGCGACAGGCGCGACGACAGAACTGGACTTCCTAAACTCTGCAATACCTGCACTACTGAGCAATTCAATACCAGCCCATTCTCTCTATCTTGATATCTCTACTATTTTATTTACGTTTACTTTATTATTCTCGTGACAACTTTCTCAAATATTTTCTTTACTTTCGTGTAGTGAATTAAGGTGAAGCTATTAGCCCAATCCCTGTGGAGACGATATCCGATACTTCGTATCACTTTACTACTTGCGTCGTGTATACTTGCACTACAATTGCGATAGACTATTTTACACGCAACAAGTTTTTGGCGCCGTTGCCGGGGAATGGCAACATAACTCTACCTTTCTTTTACTGCACTTTTCGTTTTTGTTTTTATTTTTCTGTTTTTCTTTGGTGCATTCAACTCTTGCTTTTCACAAGGTTTCTTGTTTATGCGCAGATCGAACCGAGGTAAAGATCCTGAGTATCCATTAGATCCAGAAATCGAACGATCATTCAATCTCAAGAAACAACTTCGTCACTTACTAGCCAGGAACGAGTACCTTGAGGAACAGTTAGAGACGATGGCCCACAATGGAAACAACCCGCCTGTTGGAGTTGTTATACCGCCTGTCGGCGACCCACCTGCCGCTACCGGACGACGGTCCTGTCGTTACTACATGTTGAACGACCATGTAGAACTAGAAACCACGCTGCCGGATATTGAAGTTGACAACTTTGAACTAAAACCTGTCATGTTTAGCATGATCAACAACGCCGGCCAATTCAGTGGTGCTGTTACAGAGGATGCTAGGGAGCATCTAAAAACATTCCAGGAAATCTGTGGTTCGTTTAGACTGCCAAGAGTTAATCCGGAGATACTGAGGCTTCGGTTATTTTCTCATTCATTGAGGGACAGAGCAAAGACTTGGTGGAATAAACTTACGTCGGGTTCAATTAGAACTTGGGCAGATTTGTCTCGTGAATTTTTATCTCGTTTTAATCCTTCACAGTTATCTGAGCGATTGCGTAATGAAATTGCTACCTTTCAACAGGAAGATGACGAGCCGATGCACGAGGCCTGGGACAGATTCACCACTCTTCTACGGAACTGCCCTATGCATGGATTCCCCGTCTGGAACCAGGTAACCAATTTTTATAATGCTGCCAACTTACAAACTCGTATTCGAATTGATTCACCAGCAAACGGATTACTATTGGACAAAGACCCGGATGAGGCAATGCAAGTATTGAAAAATCTGGCTAAGAATGAAAAGCAGTTTCCGACGGCAAGAAGAGGGGGAAAACGGATCCTAGCTGTTAAGGATTATGAGGCCGACAACACGATGAAATAACAAGTGGCATACCTTACTAAGGCAATGAAAAAGCTCATGAACGAGGATGCACAACATGGATTTGCTGTCGAGGAGGTATGTGACATTTGTGAGGGAAATCACAGTTCGGAGGAATGTCCAATACAGTTAGAAGAGGGAAAGTATGTTGGAAATTATAATAAGCTGAATTACAATTCCAACAACTATAATCCCATCTGGAGAAAGGATCCCAAGTTTTCTTGGAGTAATCCTAATAATGCCCTGAATCCTCAAGCACACAACAATCGGAATCAGGGTGGACCTAGATTGATGACTCGACAGCAATCGCAACAGCAGCAGCAACAACCCCCAGCTGCCACGAACAGTATATTGGAACAGACTCTAGCTACGTTTATGTCTCAGACAGGAAATTATATTGAGAACATGAATCAATTTGTCAAGAAGACAGAGACATTCATGGATGAAACAAAGATGCGGATGACAAATCATGAAGCTACTCTGAAATCGTTGGACACACAAATGGGTCAGGTTTCCCAGCTTATCAACCCGAGGCAGACTGGAGGATTTCCTAGCAATACTGAAAATGCTAGACAACCCACACATGAGCAGTGTAAAGCCATTACTACTAGGAGTGGGAAGATACTACCAGGGCCAGAGAAGGAAACTGAAACATTGAAGAAACCAGCCTTGGACAGACCTGCCGAGGAAGCTGCCCCGACAGGTAACAAACAGCCTGCTGCCGATGAGCCTGTCATGACAGTAGAAGCGATAGAGGAGAAAAATGATGAACCCAAACCTCCTCAGATTCGTATGTAGTGGGAAGGACGTATTGCTGATTATCGTCCCCACCTCCTTTTCCTCAACGGATACAGCAAGCGAAGCAAGAATCTCAGCTCAAAAAGATTTATGATATTTTTAAGCAGGTTCATATTAATATTCCGCTACTAGATGCCGTGAGGGAGATGCCCGGTTACGCCAAATTTCTCAAGGATGTCATGTCAAAGAAATCTAAACTTGGGGAATTTGAAACGGTTAAGATGACAGAAGGATGTATGAATATTCTTCATAGGCAGCCACCCCAGAAAAAGAAGGATCCGGGGAGCTTCATCATACCTTGTGTAATCGGAGATAAATATGTGGGTAAGGCACTTTGTGATCTTGGTGCTAGTATTAATTTAATGCCAAAATCTGTTTTTCAGAAATTAGGTATTGGAAAAGCTCGGCCCACGACATAATTCTGCAGCTGGCAGACCGCTCTTATGTTCATCCGGAAGGAAAAATCGAAGATATTCTGGTAAGAGTGGATAAATTTATATTTCCTGCTGACTTTCTTGTTTTAGATTGTGAAGCAGATGAAAACGCACCAATCATCCTTGGGCGACCCTTCTTAGCCACGGGAAGATAACTGATTGATGTGGAAAAAGGAGAACTCACCATGAGAGTGAACGATCAAGAGATTAAGCTGAATTTTCTCCAAGCTATGAAGCATGCTGATGCAGACGAGGAATGTAAGGTTATCACTGAAGTTACCCTTGATCAACCCTGCATCAGGTCGGGCTGTCACGGCATCAACATTGGTCACTACCTCGGCAGCCACTTACAGGACTGTCACGACAGCACCGACGACAGCAACTCCTCAAAATCCGAAACATCAGATACTGAAGATCAAGAGGAGGTAAATTGGATAGGCGATCGTCCAGGTAAGTTATTCGAACCTTTAAGTTATACTTCGGATAACCATGCAATCCAAAAGCCATCTACTATTGAGCCCCCTGTTTTAGAACTGAAGCCCCTGCCAGTGCAGCTAAAATATGCTTTTCTTAGTTCAAATGATACGTTGCCCGTAATCATCTCTTCCAAGTTGATGCAGGAACAAGAACAACAATTAATAGGGATGCCGCAGCAGCACAAAAAGGCAATTGGATGGACGATAGCTGATATTCAAGGCATTAGTCCGGCGTTATGCATGCATAAAATCCTTTTAGAGGAAGATCATAAGCCGACTATAGATGCTCAAAGGCGGCTAAACCATGCGATGAAAGAGGTGGTGCGTAAAGAGATAATCAAATGGTTAGATGCTGGTATTATTTACGCCATCTCCGACAGCAAATGGGTGAGCCCGGTGCAATGTGTTCCCAAGAAAGGTGGAATGATCGTGGTGACCAATGAAAACAATGAGTTAATCCCAACCAGGACTGTGACCGGTTGGAGGGTTTGTATGGACTATCGGAAGCTTAACAAAGCTACCCAAAAGGACCACTTTCCTTTACCCTTTATTGATCAAATGCCTGATAGATTAGCGGGTAAACCTTACTATTGTTTTCTTGATGGTTATTCAGGTTACAATCAAATTGCTATCGCACCGGAAGATCAAGAAAAGATGACTTTTACATGCCCCTATGGAACTTATGCTTTTAGGAGAATGCCATTCGGACTATGCAATGCACCCGCCACCTTCCAAAGGTGTATGATGGCCATATTCTCTGATATGGTGGAGGACTTCCTTGAGATTTTTAAGGATGATTTTTCAGTCTTTGGGGACGATTTTGAGAGCTGCCTAGGCAATCTACAAAAGGTACTTGAAAGATGTGAAAAAGCAAATCTAGTCTTGAATTGGGAAAAATGCCACTTTATGGTGGATGAAGGGATAGTCCTTGGCCATAAGATTAGCTGCCGTGGCATAGAAGTCGACAGGGCCAAAATAGAAATGATCGAAAAGCTGCCGCCGCCGACCACAGTCAAGGGAATTAGAAGCTTCTTAGGACATGCTGGTTTTTACAGGAGGTTCATTGTGAATTTCTCAAAAATCACCAAGCCCCTATGCCATCTCTTGGAGCAGAACCGACCCTTTGACTTTAATGATGAATGTACTGAGGCATTCAAGGTTCTGAAGGAAAAGCTGGTAACAGCCCCAATAGTACAGCCACCAGACTGGACACAGCCGTTTGAGATCATGTGTGATGCTAGTGACTATGCTGTCGGGGCAGCACTTGGGCAACAAAGAGACAAATTGTTTCATGTCATATATTATGCCAGCAAGACACTGAATGAAGCCCAAGTGAACTACACCACCACAGAAAAGGAGTTATTAGCTGCGGTATTCTCCATTGACAAGTTTCGTTCTTACATACTTGGAACGAAGGTCATAGTACACACAGACCATTCTGCCCTCAAATATCTGTTCGCGAAAAAGGATGCAAAGCCTCGATTGATACGGTGGATCCTGCTACTGCAAGAATTCGACCTTGAAATCAAGGACAAAAAGGGGACAGAAAATCAGGTGGCAGATCACTTGTCCAGATTGGAGAAGGGAAAGAGTCTACCAATAGATGAGACAAACATTCTGGAGACCTTCCCAGACGAGCAGCTCTTTGCTGCCGCAATCACTACCGCGACAGCCATGGCGGCAGGTACGTATTCTGAACTTCCTTGGTATACAGATTTCGTTAATTTCTTAGTTAGCAGAATAATTCCCCCTGACCTTAATTATCAAGCCAGGAAGAGGTTCCAAAATGATGTTAAGCATTATTATTGGGACGAACCTCTTCTTTTCAAAATCTGTGCAGATCAGGTTATAAGGAGATGTGTACCACAGGAAGAGCAGAAAGATATATTGCATCACTGCCATGCTTCACAGTATGGAGGACACTTAGGAGGCAACAAAACTGCTGCCAAGGTGCTGCAGTCAGGGTTTTATTGGCCGTCACTATATAAAGATGCACACATCTTCTATAAAAGCTGTGACAGGTGCCAAAGGACAGGAAACATCTCACGGAGAAACGAGATGCCGCTGCAGAACATTTTAGAAGTCGAGATCTTCGACGTTTGGGGGATTGATTTTATGGGACCTTTTCCATCTTCATGTGGGAATCTATACATCCTCCTGGCAGTAGATTATGTCTCTAAGTGGGTTTAAGCTATCGCCACTCAAAAGAATGATGCCAAGACAGTTCAAAGATTCTTACACAAGAACATTTTTCTAGGTTTGGCATCCCTAAGGCGATTATCAGTGATGAAGGGAGACATTTTGACAACAGGGTTATTGCTGCCGCCTTGAAGAAATACGGTGTCAAACATCGGATCGCGACAGCATATCACCCACAGACCAATGGACAAGCTGAAATTTCTAACAAGGAAGTCAAGAACATTCTTGAGAAGATGGTTAAGCCAACTAGGAAAGACTGGTCTTTACTCCTAAATGATGCATTATGGGCTTATAGGACAGCTTTTAAAACTCCATTAGGAATGTCTCCATACTAGTTGATTTATGGGAAAAAATGTCATCTACCTGTCGAGATAGAGCACAGAGCATACTGGGCGATCAAGGCAGTGAATATGGACTTCGACAGGGCAGGGCAGAAAAGGCTGTTAGATCTGAACGAAATTGAAGAAATCCGAACAATGGCCTATGATAATGCAAGAATTTACAAGGATAAAACGAAGAAGTGGCATGACAAAAAGTTACTGCCACGACAGTTCGGCCCAGGGCAGCTTGTATTGTTGTTCAACTCTAGACTGAAACTTTTCCCAGGGAAACTGAAGTCTAGATGGTCTGGCCCTTTCCAAGTCGTACAGATTTTTCCCCATGGTGCCATGACAATCCGATCACTAAAAGACGGGAACTAATTCAATGTCAACGGACAACGTCTCAAGCATTATCAGGGGACTGAAGCCCCAGGAATACAGGAAGTGGTTACCTTAGGAGATGCCCCACCTGGCATCCCTGATTTAACCTAAATTTTATTTTTATTATTTATTATTTATTAGGAAATAAGGTTTATTTTAATTTGAATAATGTTTTTGTGTTTATTGTTTTTAGGAAATAAATGAGTCAAGAAGAACATGAGAAGTGAACCTAGCCCACCATCCATCCACCAGCCCAACAAGGCCCAAATGTTGAAGCCTGTCGTTACAGCTGCCGCGATAGACACGGAAAATACAGGCTATCAACACACTGTCACGACAGATGCGGAAACACGTCACAGACGCATAACAGACGTGGAAACGTGTGTTAGACGCGTCAGACACGCTAAATCTCAACAGCCGGCCCCGTTATTCGCGCCTGCCGTTACAGCTTCAACGGGCAGCAAATCCTTCTCTATATAACCCCGTTTCATTTTCATTCTCACTCACTTCTACTTATCTTACTTGCTCTCCCTCTTTAGTTTTCATTAGCTTTCATTTACTTTTCACAACCCTTGCACTAATATGTCTTCTAGGAAAACCCGACGCAATGCCGCCTCTACTTCCTCACCAGCAGAAACTCCCCCACAGTCCTTTGCTACCAGAGACATGTGGGAAGAACGATGTTTTATCTATACACCAAAGGCAAAGAATCTGGGCCTCAAACCATTCATAGCCCGGAAGATTAGAGCTTTATTGTGGCAAACATTTGCGAAGCAGCCGGAGGAAATGAATGTGACGCTGGTAAGAGAATTTTATGCTGCCATCAGCAGCAAGACCGCGACGGCAGTGAGTGTTCGAGGAAAAGAAGTGCTGTTTCAAGCAGAGTACATCAACTCCTTATATGGCCTCTACATCGGCCACAATGACGATGCACACCAGCAGTTCCTCAACACATTAGACGCTGCCGCCTATGATGCTGTCATGGCAGATCTAACCGATGAGGGAACCCAATGGAATACCAGCCAGAAAAATCCACGAACGGTGAAACGGACCCAGCTGCTGCCGGAGGCAAAGTTATGGAATGCCTTCATCAAAAAGAGGATCATGCCATCATCCCACCATACCACCGTCGATCAGCAGAGGTTAGCATTGATACACTCTATCTTACATGAATGTCCCATTAATGTGGGCCGTTATATTCGAGAGAGCATTTTGGAATGTACATATCGACCGACGGGCCTACTTTTCCTCCCATACCTCATTACTTCACTCTGCCGTGGCCATAACGTTCCGGAAGTACGCACTGATTTAGTAGTCAAAAGACGAGGTTGGACGAAAAAGAATATCCTCAGACTTATGGAACTGACCATGGCTACCCTTCTGTCGTCATTCAACCCCGCTGCCGCCACAGCTGAAACAACAGAGCAGCAAAATACTGAACCTGCCGCCACAACAGCTGCTCCGACAGACTCCTCCACCCAGATACTAGCTGCCATTCAGAAGCTGGAGGAAAGACAATTGGGCTTAATGACCTTCATCAGGGACTTTACCGCCTCTACGGTAACTTTTATTCAAAGCACTTTAAATTTCCCTGATGCTGCTTTCCCTACTTTTCCTGCCCATTACTTTACTGTCACTACCCCTGCCCACACCCCTACACCTGCTGCTACCCTACGAACACCCTCTGCAGCCTCAACACCATTGCCTGCCCCGACAGCAGCAGGCAACACCCATGCTGAGCCATCTGCCCGTGGCACAAAACGAAGAATGACATCGGAGGAGCTTGATGCCTATATTGCTGGATTTTCCTCCTAATCTGTTTGGGCTGCCAGCGATGATGAACCCTCTATCAAGAGGGATTTGTCAAAGGAATTTTCACAAGCAAAGAAGCAGAAGCGGGTGGCAGACAAAAAGAACATACCAACAGCCGACAGCAGCAATGGTGGGAGCAGCAGCAGCTCTGATGTACAGGTTGTGGAGCAACCACCCCACATCTCCCCAACCAGAATCCAGACACCCCGGGAGGTCAAGAACACATCTGCCTCCCCCGTGCCCCAGCCAGCTCCGAGAGCTAGAGCCCGCCGCCAGATCAGACTCAACAGCAGTAGCAAAGACAGCGAATAAAATTTAAGTTTCTTATCTTATTATTGTTGCCTGCTATATTTTGTGATGTACTGCTATTATCTGTTTTTATTTCTATTATGTCATTTGCATTGAGGGCAATGCAACCCTCGAGTTTGGGGGTGACATCCCTCCAGTAATGGAGTCCATCTTAGTTGTTAAAATTTGTGTCTTTACTTAGTTTATTTTTCTAAAAAAAATGAAAATATTGAAAACTTTGGCTGAAAACTGTGACTTAAACTTACCTGCCGTGACAGCCCTGTCGTGGTAGCGACTTTAGGATAGTTTTAGGAGAAGTTTAGAGCCTTTCTATAGTTATGAAAACTTAAACACCATTGTGACTGTTATACTTCTTAGACTTCTTTTAGCCAAACTAGAATAGAAAACTTAGCACTTAGAGTAGAAAAGAGACTAGACTCTCAGAAAACCTAGAGGTGCCTACCACTGGCTCTAGGCAGATAACCAGAGAAAAACTTCTAGAGGTGCCTACCACCGGCTCTAGACAGTAAACTAGAGGTGCCTGAAATACTGGCTCTAGTAGAAAAAAGAAGAAATTAGAAAAAAAGGGAAATAACTAGAGGTGCCCGATTCTGGCTCTAGTAAGAAGAAGAAAGAAATCAGTCTCATAAGAAGAAACTCTAAACAAGCTAAAGTATAATATTCTAGTGAAACTAAGAGAGTCTTGGAATATAACTGTTCACAAGCATGCACACACTGCACGAGGACTATAGAGAGATTCCGGACAGATCCTAGATTATCCGACAGGGTGCTGCCGTCACAGGGAACGAACGACGGGTAAGGGAAAGGTCACTGTTTGAAAGCCAAAACAAAAATATTTCATTTTTTTAGGTCTTAGTTGCTTGAGGGCAAGCAAAAACGTGAGTTTAGGGGTGTGTTGAGTGTATAAATGTTCTATAATTTACACCTCTTTTAACCCATATTTCTGCTGCATTCATGCATTATTTATCGCATTTAGGTCAGTTTATAGCAAAATATCACAAATACATTAAAAGGCACAGTTTCTACTAAAAATGGCTATTTTTGCAGGTTGCTGTTGTAGCAGATGGAAAGGGCAGGCGCTGGGCAGTGAAGCAGAAGAGCTGGAACTGGACGAGCAGTCAAGGAGGATGATGCTGCCATGGTTGCCGCCGTGACAGCAGAGGACGACAACAGTTTTGTGGAGAAGATGCAAAGTGGACCTCGACAGATAGAGAAAATTCAGCCCGTCTATCGTGTGAAATCACCATATTTTTCCAAGCCCTAGATCAGAAGATATTCCAAGCCCAAAGTTCAAGGAGAGATAATCCCAAGAAACAAGGAGGACGGCTGGAAAGTAGATTCCTTGAAGATTTATTCTTTATTAGAATCATACTTTAAATTAAAGTTGTAATCCTTGTTAAATTAGATAACTTGAGCCCAAAGCTTATATAAGGGCATATATCTTAACCTAGAGGAATATTCGATTACCCTAGCCTTCTCTCTCAACCTCTAGTCGTTTTCCTTCCCACACCATGTTCTAAATTTCCCCTAGGGCCACGGGTTGATTTGTAAAGTAGTTGCAAGGGTTGTTTTTGTTTTAGGAATTTTCAGTTCAATAAAATAAACTTCAAGTTCTCTTATTTTGGTTATTAATATCTTGCAAGAGCATCGGGAGAGCATTGTGAGGTTATCTATTTACTTAGCATCGGGAGAGTTAAGTATACGAAAGAAATAAGAGCAAGTTCTCTAGTTTATAGTTGAACTATCTCGGGCCTAGGGATAAGACGAGGTTAAGTGGCTAAAGAAGAATTCATACACATCGGTGTTCATCCTTCGATTCACGCCGGGAGATATCATCAAAGACGTGATCATCGACAGACTTGGACCTAGGGATAGGCCAAGGCACATCTGGGATTCTTGCCAAACTTGAAGTACAGAGTTGAGTGTTTGCTGCCGCGACATTCAACGGATTGCTGCCGTGACAGGTGCTGCCGCGACGGGCGCGACGACAGAACTGGACTTCCTAAACTCTGAAATACCTGCACTACTGAGCAATTGAATACCAGCCCATTCTCTCTATCTTGATATCTCTACTCTTTTATTTACGTTTACTTTATTATTCTCGTGACAACTTTCTCAAATATTTTCTTTACTTTCGTGCAGTGAATTAAGGTGAAGCTATTAGCCCAATCCCTGTGGAGACGATATCCGATACTTCGTATCACTTTACTACTTGCGTCGTATATACTTGCACTACAATTGCGATAGACTATTTTACACGCAACAACTGCTATTCGTCAGTACATCAAGCCCATTAGAGAAGTTGGATCAAGGCTCATGTGGCTAGTTGAAGAAGTCAAAGAATTAGGTGTTCAAGCTTAAAAATATTTGTAATTCGAAAAAGATGTAATAAAAGCTTTCGTATTCAATAAAGGGTTTCCTTTCATGAGCAAATTTTCAATGGAATTAATGGCCCTTCGACTGCATTCATGCATTTGCACTATTTTGTTTGCTTTGTTGTTTTCTTTTGTGAATTCATTTATGCATACATTCATTCATGACAAAAACTAACTTAATATAAAAAACGACAGAATATCCGATAAGTGTTTATATTGGTTGTATTTTTGGTCTTAATTCTAAGTAAATGGAGGTTTGAGGTACTTAATATGGCTGTTTTATGTTGTTTGCATGCAGGGGAAGAGGTGCTGGAAATAAGCTGGAGTTCTGCAGAAATCGCTGGATTCATGACCAGATTAGTGGGCATGAATGCACCGACTCAGCGACACGTCAGCGGATGACGTCAGTAGCACGGGAGGATGACGTCAGCAACATTGATGATCGGATGATGACGTGGTGGTAGAAGTGAAAGCTTATCAGGATATTCCGATAGCTTATCGGATACGAGATGATAGCTTATCGACTAGGATTTAGATAAAGACTTCGGATTTATCTCTTTTATTTAATTTAAAATAATTTTTACGAATTATCTCTTAGGAATTATCTTTTGTAATTTGAATTTATTTTATCTTTTATCTCTTAGGATTTTTAGGGTTTTTGAGGACTATAAATACCCCATTGGGGTATGCCTCAAATCATCTCATCTTTCATCATTTGTTCTTCATTTGTCTTGGGTTCTTTTATAAAATTTCTCTTAGTTCTTTATTTTCTTACTTTATTCTCTTTGAAAAAAATGATGCTAAGCATGGTTAATTCAATAATCATGCAAAGCTAAATATTTTCTAAGCCAAAGGCTTAGCAATGACGCGTTCACACGACGAGGTTTGAAACAACACTTCAAAGACTTCGGAAGTCTTTTTCTCAATTTCTTCGAACTTCGTTCTTAAAATCAAAATGGTTTTTCAACCCAAAGATTGATTTTCGTCAAGAAATTGTTTTGATCTATCTAGTGGGAGGAAGGATCGGTTATGGAAACAAGTCCGACTTCCAGGGATCACACTTAGTAAATTGATTACTAAGGGAAATTGAGATCGAACTGTTTTTATAGAAATAACATTTCGAGTCGGTTATAAGCTTAAAAAAATTTGTTTTCTCAAACATTGGGTTGGTTTAAACAAATACTTAAAACTGAAACTAAAAATTGATTTTGGAAATTCAGTTTACAAACAAAAACTCAAGGATAGATCCTTGTAGTGATTTCACTGACATGATTTCCGAAGTTAAAAATCTTTACCAAGGAACCGAGTAGAACGAGTCAACGCGAAAGCCTGAGGCTGAAAATCTCTACATTTACTTTCAAATCATTTAAAATCTTTCTTTACTCTCTTAAACAATTACATTTCATTGCAAACAAACTCCCCACCTAAATCACATCAACATAGCTCCATCAGCAACTTTTGGTTCAGAAACTACAAAAGCGCGACAAGGAAAGTTCTAAGTCCCTATGGGTTTGACTCATACTTCCCTATCTACATTTAATTTCTTTATTTATTTTATTATTTGGAAGAAGGAAATTACATTATTCTTGACACGTAGACGACGTGTGTCAAAATTGGCGCCATTGCCATGGACTTCGACAACGTTTACTGTTTGTTTTTTTATTGTTTATGAGCATGAGAAATCCGGGAGAGAAGCGATATAAGTTGCGTCAACAACGATTCCAGCAAGATCTTGAATCATCCCAACCCGAAACACACTTTGAAGAACGAAACCAAATGGGAGACAAAGAACTGACGATCCATCAGCTGATCCGGGCACCAGATGACAATCAGCCCTTGTGCATAACCTTCCTGAATGGTGAAACGCCGTTCCAACCAAAAATGGGCTTGATTCATCTCCTACCAACCTTTCACGGTTTGCCCAGCGAAAACCCACACAAACACCTTAAGGAGTTCCACATGGTTTGCACAACTACGAAACCACATGGAGTATACGAGGATCAAATTAAACTTTGCGCCTTTCCCTTTTCTTTATCTGATATTGCTAAGGATGGGCTTTATGATTTACCTTCGAACTCAGTTACTACCTGGACTGAAATGGCTCACTTGTTTCTTGACAAGTTCTTTCCAGCCGCTAAAGCAAGCGAAATGAGGCAAAATATTCTAAGTATCCGACAAAAGGATACCGAAAGACTTTATGAATATTGGGAGCGCTTCAAGAAACTATGCGCAAATTGCCCACAACACGTTTTGTCAGATCAAACACTTATTCAATATTTTTATGAAGGACTAACCCCTACAGATATGAAAGTAGTTGATGTAGCTAGCGGAGGAGCCCTAGTCAATATGACTCCGACAGCAACAAAGACATTGATTTCGAACATGGCAGCCAACTCACAACGCTTCCACCAATCGAGTGAACCATCTCGAAGAGTTAATGAGGAAGATATCGTTTCATTAGAAAGCAAGATTGATAAATTAGCTGACATTGTTCAAACTTTCGTTGCAGAACAATTCTAACATTTATAGGGGAGGAGCCTAGATCTAAGTCGGTTGTGGGCCTCTCCTCTTTGTCAGTTCTCGATCAGCTCTCCAGATGGTCCAATAGCTTCCTCCATCAATTTCCAGCTTCTCCTCTTCTACCCTTTCTGCTGCCTCGGCGACATCTGCCTAGGCGGGTACCTGTGGACAGAGAGAAAACACACATGAGTAGTATCTTTTATGTAAAAACAATTAGGTTTATCAAATAAGACAGAATATCTAATCTATGTAGTTTTGTGTATATTTTCCTAATAAATGCAACTAAACTATACTTATGAAAAACAATAATTGAGCTAAACTAGAGCATAAACATAGGACTTTTGCAAACTTAACAACCATCTACCGTTAAAGCAGCATTCGATCCTTCGACCTGCAAATCCACCCCCTGAGACAAAGTTTGATCCCCCGGCTAGGACTCAAATCTTTTGTCCATCACTGGCAGCCCCACATGCATGGCACTCGACTGGTGCTCTATGACACTCGATTATTGTTCACCCGTGGCCATGTGAGTTGATTGGCTCTCCCCCGTATCCTTTTCCACGATCCTTTTTCCATTCTTAAGAATTGTTGTACTCATCCATTCTGATATAGAAGGCTGGAGAGCAATGGCGGATCTAGAATTATTTTCAATGTGAGCACAAGTCAAAATATTTTTGAGGGTGGGTATAATCATAAAATTTTCAAAATTTTAGGGTGGGCACAAGTCATAAAAATTAAAAAAAATTAAGAACTAATTCATAAAATTTTAAAAAAATTAAAGTCACTTGTATGGACTTTAAAAAGTTCAGGGTGGGTACAGGCCCACCCAAACTTACACTTGCATCCAATAGTGTTTGAGAGGGACTTTGAACTCAAATTTCTTCTGAACACTTCAACCTTGACTATTCGTTTTTTCTCTGTTGCTTTATGCCTTCACTTTTACCAACTACTTCTTGTCCTTCCTCCGCAATTACAATTGTCGTGTGATTACCACCCTTAATACCTGAACGGGTTGCTACCTCTTGCACCACCCTACCATCATCGTCTGGCCTAATCCGATTATTCTTGATGTTCCCTGCCTTTCCCGTCAACCTCACCCGCATTCTTGGATTTAAACACCCTCTCCTCCATAACCTGCTCATTGTCAACTTCCTGAAGTACTTGAAAACGCTAAGCATTATTAGGCCCTGAGCTCTTTACCCCAGGATTTTTCAACATTGATTCCTTTCGCGGTCGCCGATTCTTATAGGTGGCCATCGTCCACAGACCATATAACTCCGACTCGTCCTTTGGGAGGTCAACTTTCTTAGATGCCTCACTCACTTATTTCATAACATCAGACACACCACACCACTCTTTCACATGTCCAAAGAACCCACACTTAAAGCAAATCAAGTTCAGACCTTCATATTCTAGCTTTTAATTGAAAGCATCAATGTCCATAGTTGGCAACAAGGGTTTGCTCAGGTCGATAATCACTGCCAGCCTAGCAAAACAACCATGTTCACCAGCCTTTGTATTATAATCCACCTTGACTACTTTTCCAATCAAATTCCCAACCCATCGGAAAAACGCCTTAGTATAATAACGAAACGACATCCCCGAGAGACATACCCATGCCATAACCTGAGACGGATGTTTCTCCGATGTTGAGAAGGACCTACTCCAAGGCTGGACCGTCAAATAAATTCCGAAAATAGTGTAACCCCTAGACCCGCCTATACATTACAACAGATCCTAGGAAGTCACATTAGGGTCACAAGAGCGACCCACTGAAAAAAAAACATTTTTGCTCAAAACATTTATTAAACTGTAAAATCAACTTCTGTTTAAAATAACATTTCAAGAAGTCATTTAAATGCTTAACAAAAATTTCAAAAAGTGCTTTACAGACTCTATCATAAAACAATACATGACATACATGCCCACTACTATACAGTACCGTACTCCAGAGGCAACGCCGAGGGAACTCCGAACACTGATGTCAAACATTATACCATGCTATAATCTTTTAACCTGCGATGGTAAAAACAACGCTTGGAAAAGCTCAGTAGTACAGAACTACAAAAAGATGCTATAAGCTAATGCAGATATATGGTAGGCATAACATTTTCATGATGATCCAAGCAGTAACAATCCTCTTTTCCTTTCCGTTATTTCAGGGTAACGTTATACTTGAGATTAATGGTACTTGTTCTTTATTCAATCATTGTTGAACAAACGGGAATTATACAAGCTGATAGTTTACGAAGATGGAAACAACGAGTTTAAAATCTAGTGTGTCCCAATAGGTTCATAACAAATAGGCATAAATGCATACCAATCATATCATGAGAACACATAACAATTCAATGCAAATGTTCAAGTACATACAAGGGTTTACTAGTAACTACCCTCCAACCTTACACCAATATGCAGTCCCCCAGAACTGCATTCATAAGGACTTACCCTAGGCCCGATGGGCATAGGTGCCACCTAAGAGGTTGCCTTAGGTCCATAAGGATTTATGTAACACCCCGGTTTTGGGCTTAGAAGTTTTGGGCGTTGACCGGTTCGGTCAAAGTGTTGTTCGAATATAAAAGGTGATTTTTAGGAAAGCCTAGTTCGGGTTGCATTAAAAATATGGAAAAATGTTCTAAAATCCTCTTTTAATATATATAAGTGAACTGTGAAATCAATTTTGCAAAATGAGGTTTGGAAGGGTGACATTTTGGGTTAGTGACCAAAATGTAAATTTTGAAAACTGTGTGACTGTTTTAAAAAGGATTGAAACTTTGAATCCTTAAGGAGCTATTTACCCAAAGGGGAGTTTCTCCAGATTTTCTAGAATATTAAATGATTTATTGATGATTTAAAATAAAAGTAAAAAGGAGGGAAAGATATTTTTGTCATTTCTAACTAACTTTCCAAATTTTCCATTTTCCATTTTCTCTCATCTTTTCTCTCAAACCAAACACATTCTCTCCAGATCTTTTCCTCTGATTTTTGTCACCTAAATATCATATTTCAATCCTCATTTGATTTCTAATCAATCCTTCAACAAAACCTTTGTATTTGCTACTTGGATTTTCAAGATTTTGGTTCCAAAAAGGGAGAAACTCAAGTTTGGAGGTAAGAACGTCCTTCTCCTCTGAACTTCAAGTTCTTTACTGAAATTCCCAAGTTCTCAATCCTTGATTTATGATTTATTAAAGGTTTTGCAATTGGAATCTTGATTTTGGCTTTAAAATGCAAGATTTGCTTGATTTTGGTGAAATTTTCGTATGATCTGTTTGGGCAGTGTGTTGATGTAACGCCCCGGTTTTGGGCTTAGAAGTTTTGGGCGTTGACCGGTTTGGTCAAAGTTCTGTTCGAATCTTAAGAGGTAAAATTAGGAAAGCCTAGTTCGGGTTGAATTAAAAATATGGAAAAATGTTCTAAAATCATCTTTTAATATAATTAAGTGAACTGTGAAATCAATTTTGAAAAATGGGTTTTGGAAGTATGACATTTTGGCTAGTGACCAAAATGTAATTTTCGAAAGTTTGGTGGCTGTTTTATAAAGAGTTGAAACTTTGAATCTTTAAGGGGCTATTAATCCAAAGATGATTTCTCCAGATTTTTCTAAGATATTTTAAGTCTAAAATCTGATTTTAAAGGTTATTGAAATTGGAGGGAAGCCATTTTGACAATTTTCTCAACTAACTTCCAATTTTCTTCTCTCTTTTTTCTCTCAAACCAAACACTACTTTTCCAGAGAATTGGATCTGATTTCTTCATCTAAATCCCTCCATTCAACTCTCATTTGATTCCAAATCATTGTATCTTCAAAACCTCTTCAATTGCTTATTGTTTCTTCAAGGATTTTCATTCCAAAAAGTGGAGAATCACAAGTTTGAAGGTAAGAACGTCCTTCTCCTCTAAACTATCAGTTCTTTACTGAAATTCCCAAGTTATCAACTCTTGATTTATGTTTAATTAAAGGCTTTTGAGTTTGGAATTGTATCTTGGCTTATAATGCAAGATTTGATGGTTTTTCATGATTTTCGTTAGATCTGATTGATCTGTGATTTAAGATGTGTTTTTGATGTTAAATGAACTCTAAATTGATAAGGAAATGAGTTTTGATTGATGCAATCCCGGATAGGTTGTGTTTCCTAAGTTTAGCTTAAGTTTCTTAGATGTTTTTGTGGTGATCTTGTGGATCTGTTGTTGCTGGAGGTATAAGGATGTTAATAGGTTGTTTTTAGATGTTATATGGTGTTGATGGATGTTAGGTTTTGCTGGTTTATGGCTGGGCTTTGTTTAGAAGTGGTTTGGATGCAATTTCGGTTGTGTTTGGTGGCCGAAATTGGTGTATGAATGAGAGCAGCGAGTTTGAGTGCTTTCATTGAAGCTTTTGATGCTTGATGATGCATTAAACCTCTGCTTTAATGTGTTTGATCAGGGGAGGCATCTTTGGATCCAAGAGTTGTTGATCCGGAAGCTTGAATTCGTGCTTCGGCAAGTGGCGAAGTGGAATCGGTGAGTGAAAATGGGTTTTCAGCTTTGAAACCAATGTCTTGGGAGCTTAGTTTAAGTCTAAACAACTTTGCTAAGCTCGAGTGTAAGTTTTCGGAATTTCTCTCTAGTGGTGGCCATGATTTTGTTGTGATGCGAAATGATAATTTGCATGTTTTACATACTGTTTTGGAAGCATGTTTTAGCATGGTTTTTGCTGTTGATGTAAGCCATATGTTGAAGGTAACTCTAGGTAGGAGTTCCTTGTTTTTGTACATTGAAATGATGTGGTTTAATGCTTTGAAATGCATGATGAATATGGCTTGGTTTTGTGCTTTAAAACAGTGATGTAAGTGATGGAAATGATGTATATTGGCAAGTGATGCTTTTAAAATGTTAAGGTCACTAAGGTGGTTAAAAGTCCTTGAGTGAGCCTTGTTACTTATGAACATCAAGGTGGTTAAAAGTCCTTGGATGGTTCATGTTGTGGACACTAAGGTGGTTAAAAGTCCTTAGGTGATCCTTTTCTATGGTGTTTAAAAGTCCATATGCCAAGGTGTTTAAAAGTCCTTGGGATCAAGGTGTTTAAAAGTCCTTGATGTGTTACTTCATGGTGTTTAAAAGTCCATGGCCAAGGTGTTTAAAAGTCCTTGGGATCAAGGTGTTTAAAAGTCCTTGATGTGTTACTTCATGGTGTTTAAAAGTCCATGGCCAAGGTGTTTAAAAGTCCTTGGGAAGTTGATGAACTTGATTTAAGAAATGAAATTGTTGAGTGGATCACACGAATGATAATAACCAAGAGGGGGGGTGAATTGGAATTTTAACGATGTTGTAACGGAAATTGCAACTTAAAAATATTGACACGAGAATTTAGAGTGGTTCAAGTTCACCAACCGAACTCTACATCCACTACCTTAGTCTCACCAAGGATTTCCAACAATTTCCACTAAATTGTTCGTCCCCTTTTTCCAGGACAAGGAGGCAACCTTTACAATTTCGGTTAATTTTTCTACCCAAAAATTAACCCAATCCTCACACAGAAGAACAAAGAAATTTGGTGGCTAATAAGGTATCTCTCAATACAAATGATAGCCTGATATCAAGCACTCAACCCAATTGAACAAAATATAAATGAAGGATACAATTGGGGTTTCTAGATAAAAATGGGATTTCAACACAAATGCTTGTATTTGATGAAAGGATGTATGCTTGTAGCTTAATTGATAATTGCTGGAGCTTCTTGGGGTCTTTTTATAGCCTCTTGAAGTTTTCTAGCCGTTGTGGGTGATGGGCTGAAAATTAGAGCCGTTGGGGTGTTTTTCTCACAACTTTTCAGCTTCCAGACGCCTACCGTTTCGGAACGGGGTCACCTGTTTCGGAACGGATTTCAAATAATATAGCCGTTGGAGCGTCTACGAGACCCCGTTTCGAAACGCCTAGGGGCCGTTTCGGAACGGTTATGCCACTGCCAAAGGGGTGTTTCGAAACGGCTTAGCCCGTTTCGGAACATGTTTGCCACTGTCAAAGGGGTGTTTCGAAACGGCCTAAGCCCGTTTCGGAACGCCCTGTTTATTTTCAAAATTTAGTTTATAGCCGTTGCCCTGGTTCGTTTAAATGAAGAACAGTTTCGAAACGAGTCATACCGTTTCGAAACGCCTTGACCCGTTCCGATACCCGTTTCGGAACAGGTGCACATCGAACTGAAAGTGTTTCGAAACGCCCTTGGCCGTTTCGAAACGGGGCTTGAAAATTCCCTGTTTTGGCTTTGAAATACTTAAAAAAATATTTGGTAAGTCTTTGGTTTTAGCTATGAAGTGGTCTTTAACAAGATGTAGGAAATTTTAAGGACTTTAACATTTGTTTTGATATTTTTCATTTTAGTCCTTAGGTTTTTAGTTATATCAAAATTAAAGCATATGTTTCACAATCTCCCCCTTTTTGATATAACAAAACCAAAGTTAGAATTTTTTAAGAATTTTGAAAGTTTTGAAGATATTCTAACTCCCCCTTAATTTAAGATAGGTTTTGAGATTTAAAACTTGTGACTTTTGAAATCAAGGATCAAAACCTTAAGACAAATTTAAAAATTTGAAAATTAAAAGTTTGAAAAATTTTGGTGGCATGGCATGATGGCATGGCAATTCTCTTAAATATCTTCTCCCCCTTTTTGTTAGATCAAAAAGAAACAAGCTCATAAAGAAGATTAGTACCAATAAGCAATAATAAGCAATCATAATTAATATCATCAAAATATTCAAAGCATAAACAATAAGTTCATAATCAAATCCCAAAATAAAAGATCATAAGCATAGGTTAAAATATAAAGATGCAAACTTAATCCTAAATGCATAACTAATATGATAAACATCCTAAGCCTCGTCATCCGAATCATCATCATCATCCTTGGCTTGCGAACGATGAAACTTCGTCCATTGCCCATAAAGTGTAGAGAAGGAAAGATCAAGGTTGGCATGCGAAGTTGAAAGAGTATGAAGACCATCTTCAACGTTCTTCAACCGATTGCCCATAGATTCAAAGTTTGAAGCAATGCGAGTGTCCATAGTATCAAGTCTAGAATCTAAGGCATTGAATCGCTGGGTAAGAAGAGTAGTGAGAGCATCAGTGTTTCCCACTTGATCTTGAGGCGGAGGAGCAACAGGAGGAGGAACCGCTTCCCTATCAACCCTTTCCCAAATACCATTCACATAAGTGAATCCTGACTTGCGAAGAGAGGATTCTCCAATCTTTGTCTTGCGAGGTTCCGGGAAGTCATAGGTACAGTCAATATTGAGATGATGGAAGAGGAAACTCAAAACAACTCCATAGGTGAACGAAATTAACTCATTTGTGTCAATAAGCTTAATGTTATTGACAATCTCGGCAAAAATAATTTTAGGGACATTTGGGCGCTCACCCCTACGGAAACACTCTAGCCAAAAGTGATCTTTTTCTCGAATGTGGGAGTATTTCCCCCCGGATGGTCGAATAAACCAAGAAACAATGAGATGAAGCACACGATCATGCACATCTAAATTTAGAGCTTTCCCGGTAAAAGTGCCAAAATGGCGTTCATCTTCAAGACCCTCATTTTTGAGTTTAAGGGCAGACTCCAAAAGAGCAATATTGATAACAAACTTCTTTCCCAATAAAGATGACTCAATTCCTACTATCTCGGTTTTGGTTTCATCGTAAAGAAAACGAGCATTAGAGTAGAAAAGGAGTACCATGTTTTTGTAGCAAATATCTTCGATGCTCAAGAAGAAAAGAAGATCCCACTCATCCAAATGACCAAGATACCGAAAGAGGAATCGCTCGGAATTAAGGAATTCTACATCAATAACTCTTTCCTTACGAACTGCAAAGTCCTTGACATAAGCAAAACGAGCACGCTGGTCTGGAGTTCTAAGAGTTTTTTGAAAGAGCTGAGTGATATTTGGACGAATGCTCGATTCACCGGATTGAACGGCTTTGCGCTTTTTGTTCGATTGATCCGCCATCTAAAATATTAAGCAAGAGTTTTAAAATTGAGTGTATGCATTGATAATTAAAATCAATCCAATAGGAAATCCCACTTAGGTTTTTGAAAAACAAAATTAAAAAAAATACGGTTAAAAAATTTTATATTCGAATCAAAAATTTTGAGATTTTGAAAATTTTTTACAAGATTCGAATAACCCACAACTAAAAACATACAATGTATACAAAAATAAATTTTTCTATCCTATGATTCGAACATAATTTGAAAAAGAAGAAAAATAAGAAAAATTACCTTAGTTTGGGATTTTGGATGATTTGAGTGAAATCTTTGCACAAGATTGATGAAGCTTGCTTAGATATATGTTTTAGAGCAAAACCCCTCACAATTTTGTGAAAAACAAAGGGTTTGAGAGGGTATTTATAGAAGGGGGTCGGTTAGGGTTTTTAGGGTTTTAAGAGTTTGATAAATATTAGAATTTTGAACTTTTAGAAGCCCTAAATAGGGCTGTCCGCGAGTCCGTTTCGGAACGGTCATGACCGTTTCGGAACGGGGCGGCTAGGGTTTGACCCTTCTTAAAACCTTTGACATATCGTTTCGAAACGGGGATGACCGTTTCGAAACACGTTTGACCCGTATCGGAACGCGTTCCGATACACCTTTACATCGAACCGAAAACGTTTCGAAACGCCTGGGGCCGTTTCGAAACGCCCTTCTCTCAGGACAAAATTTAAGGCACCCGTATCGGAACGGGTTAACCCGTTTCGATACACCTGGGCCTGGAAGTGCAGATGAGGCTCTAAAATGCAGAAAAAATAATTTTCTAAGAGGCCAAACATGCATATATGATATGAATGAGCAGGCAAACATATTTAGGCATAAACATACTCCCCCTAACTATATGCATGGAAGAAATTGGGAGTCTAAACATATAAACATGATATTTCACAAAATCAAGCATATTTAAGTTTTAAAAGAGGTCCTAAAGGTCAAGATAGGCTAGTTAGGCCCAATTCTCTCCTAAGGGACCAAAAACGCTCTTTATCTAATGGTTTTGTGAAAATGTCCGCTAATTGATTTAAGGTGTCTACATACTCTATAGCCACATCTTTCTTAAGGACATGATCTCTAATGAAATGATGCCTTATTTCTATATGTTTGGTTCTAGAGTGTTGGATGGGATTTTTTGTTAAACATATTGCACTTGTATTATCACATTTAAGGGGTATGGTTTCTATTTTTACACCATAATCTAAGAGTTGTTGTTTCATCCAAAGGACTTGAGCACAACAACTTCCTAAGGATATGTACTCGGCTTCGGTGGTAGATAAAGCTACACTATTTTGTTTCTTAGAGAACCAAGATATGAGCATACTACCTAAGAATTGACAAGTTCCCGAAGTACTTTTCCTATCGATTTTGCAACCCCCATAATCCGCATCCGAGTAAGCATGTAGGTTGAAGGTAGAGACTCTAGGATACCAAAGGCCTAAACAAGGAGTGTCTCTAAGGTATCTAAAGATTCTCTTAACGGCTATAAGGTGAGACTCTCTAGGACTAGCTTGAAACCTAGCACACAAGCAAACACTAAACAGTATATCCGGTCTACTTGCGGTAAGGTAAAGCAAAGATCCAATCATAGAGCGATAAAGCTTAGAGTCAACACACTTACCTCCTTCATCTTTGTCAAGCTTTGTAGATGAGCTCATAGGAGTGGCTTGAGGCTTTGTGTTCTCCAAGCCAAACTTGTTGAGCATATCCTTTATGTATTTTGCTTGATTTATGAAGGTGCCATCCTTCATTTGTTTGATTTGGAGTCCCAAAAAGAATGAGAGCTCCCCCATCATGCTCATCTCAAATTCACCTTGCATTAACTTAGCAAATTCTTGACAATGACATTCATTAGTAGATCCAAATATAATATCATCAACATAAATTTGAACTACTAAAATGTCATTTTTATACATTTTTATAAAGAGTGTAGTGTCCACCTTACCTTTTTCAAATCCTTTTTCAATCAAAAAATTTGAAAGCCTTTCATACCAAGCTCTAGGAGCTTGTTTTAAACCATAAAGTGCTTTTGTAAGTTTGAAAACATGATTTGGAAATTTTGAGTCTTCAAAACCCGGTGGTTGTTCTACGTACACTTCTTCATTTATAAAACCATTTAAAAATGCGCTTTTAACGTCCATTTGAAAAAGCTTGAAATTATGATAACATGCATATGCAAGCAACATCCTAATGGCTTCCATTCTAGCTACGGGTGCATAGGTTTCATCAAAATCTATTCCCTCCTCTTGAGTGTAACCTTGTGCTACAAGTCTAGCTTTATTTCTTACAATGTTACCACTCTCATCTAGTTTGTTCCTAAATACCCATTTAGTTCCTATTGTAGATTGATTACTAGGCCTATCAACTAATGTCCAAACATTACTTCTCTCAAATTGATTTAACTCTTCTTGCATAGCCATAATCCAAAAATCATCTTTCAATGCTTCTTTGATATTTTTAGGCTCTATGCATGAGATAAATGCAATATGATTCATTAATTTAAGAGAAGAACGAGTGGTTACCCCCTTGGATGGATCACCCAAGATTTCACCATCTTTGACATAGTTCAACTCCCTTGGATAGCTAACTTCCTTTTCCTCAATAGCCAAGTCCCTCAAGGCTTCAAGAGGTGGATCTTGTGTGTCTTCTTCTTTTGGTTGAATCTCATCCTTCTTTGAAGTTTGACCTCCATCAAAGGTATTTGTGATTCCTACATTATCATCATCACAAGAATCCTTCCTAGGAAGGGGATTATCATCGAATACAACATGAATAGATTCTTCTACAACTAAAGTTCTTTTGTTAAATACTCGATAGGCTTTAGAGGTTAAAGAGTAACCTATAAAAATAGCTTCATCACTTTTTGCATCAAATTTACCTAAATTATCTTTTCCATTATTTAAAACAAAACATTTACATCCAAAAGGGTGGAAGTAGCTAATATTAGGCTTTTTAGATTTTAAAATCTCATAAGGTGTTTTCTTTAAAATCGGCCTAATGGTTACACGATTTATAATATAACAAGCCGTGTTTGTTGCTTCCGCCCAAAAATATTTTGGTAAATTATTTTCGCAAAGCATAGTTCTAGCCATTTCTTGTAAAGTTCTATTTTTCCTCTCAACTACCCCATTTTGTTGAGGAGTTCGAGGGGCTGAAAAATTATGGCTAATACCATTTTCATTTAGAAAATCTTCAAATCCTAAATTTTGAAATTCGGTTCCATGATCACTTCTAATATGTGAAATTTTAAGTTCAAGATCATTTTGAATTAATTTTGAAAATGTGATGAATTTTTCCAAAGCCTCATCCTTAGTACTTAAAAAGAGAACCCAAGTGAATCTAGAAAAATCATCAACTAATACAAAAGCATATGATTTGCCACCCAAGCTCATAGTCCTAATTGGCCCAAATAAATCCATATGGATTAGTTGTAAACATCTACTAGTAGAAATGTCATTAATGGATTTAAAAGAAGATCTATGTTGTTTACCCTTTGAGCATGCATCACAAATTTTATCGTTCGAAAATTTTATCTTGGGTAAACCTTTAACTAGGTTTAGAGAGACTAGTTTTTCTAAAACACTTGTGCTAGCATGTCCTAGCTTCCTATGCCACAACCATGCATCATTTTCGTTTTGAGCAACTAAGCATGCATGAGATGTATGTATGTCATCTAGATGCACCATGTATATATTCCCTATGCGATGACCTATGAGCATAATATTATTAGTTTTAATGTCTACAATTTTACAACCGGTTTTATCAAATATAACATTAAAACCTTTATCACATAGTTGACTTATGCTCAATAAATTATGTTTAAGACCATTGACATATAAAACATTTTCAATGAGAGTAGTAGAGTGATTACCAATGGAGCCAATACCTTCAATGTGGCCTTTGGAGTTGTCACCAAATGTTACTACTCCTCCACTTTTTGGCTTTAGATCCATGAGTCGACTCTTGTCTCCGGTCATGTGTCTCGAGCATCCACTATCAAGGTACCATGAATTTTGACTTTGTGCTTTGGCCTTGTAGCAATGCTCCCCCTACAAACAAAGATATTTAAACTTTTGTTTTTGGTACCCAAATCATTTTGGGTCCATGTGTGTTAGTTCCTAAAACTTTGGTTCCCTTAGGAATCCAAGGTGACATAGCAATAATATCATTAGATTTAACAAGTTCCTTAGGAACCCATACATTTCTAATTCTTTTAACTTTACTATGTCTAGGATAGTTATCTTGTTTGTAGTAGTTAGTCTTTTTCTTATATTGGTGTGTTCTAGAGGATTCTCCTATGTCATGTTTAACACTACCATTAATTTTTAAAGACTTTTTGAGCTCATTTAGCTCACTTAACACCTTTTGGTGTTCACAATTATTTTGAGATAAAAGATTATTAAGATCAATATTTTCTTTTTGAAAGAATTTAAGTTCATCTTCTAATCCTAATATCTTTTTCTCAATTTTAGAATTAGTTTGAGTAAGTGAGTCATTTTTCTCTTTTAATTCTATAATAATTTTTCTATTTTTAATAACCGACTCCCTATACTTCTCAACTAATTCATCATATACCTCTTGTAACTCATCATAAGCATCATTTAATTCTTCATATGAAAAATCTAAAGTAGATGAGTTAGAGGTTACCAAGGAGGAATCTTCCTCAAGTGCCATGAGGCAGAGGTTCGCCACTTCTTGTTCGTCATCCTCCGATGACTCCTCATCACTCCAAGTAGCAAGCTTGGCTTTGAGCTTTTTCTTCTTCTCAAAGCCCTTCTTCTTGAGTTGAGGGCACTCCGAACGTATGTGGCCGGGTTGTCCGCACTCGAAGCAAGTGATTGGATCCCTTCCTTCTTCTTTGTTCTTGCCTTTAAAGTCCATTTTCCTTTGGATTCTTCTTCCTCGGTTGGACCTCATAAGGCGTGAGAATCGTTTGGCTATCATAGCCAATTCTTCAAGTTCATCCTCATCACTAGATGAACTTTCATCAAGTTGGGAAGTTTTAGCTTTGAGAGCTATTCCTATTTTCTTCTTTTTCTCCCCTTCAAGCTTCTCCATTCTTCTTTCTTCTTTCTTTTTCTCATCTTCCCTTCCTTGCTTCATGATCTCGTGAGTAAGGAGAGAACCTACAAGTTCATCAAGCTTTAGAGTTTTTAAATTCTTTGCTTCGATGATAGCGGTTCTCTTCCCATCCCAAGATTCGGGAAGTGAATAGAGTAGCTTTCGGACAAGCTTGTCTTCCGGTATGATTTCTCCATAGCCCTTTAGACCATTTACAATTGTGGAGAATCGATCAAACATCTTTGACACCGTCTCATCAAATTCCATTTTGAAATTTTCATAACTAAGATTAAGAATTCCAATCTTAGTTTCTTTGACATCGTTGGTGCCTTCATAGGTGGTTTCAAGAGTGTCCCACACTTCTTTGGCACTTTCAATTGATGAGACCTTTGAGTAGATGTCCGGACCGAAAGCACAAAATAGCATGTGAAGAGCTTTATCATTTACTTGGATCTTTTTCCTTTCCTCTTCACTCATTTCCGTTCTTCTTTTAAGCACCATCTTGCCATCAACATCTTGCTTCAATGGAATATATGGTCCATCCTCAATGACATCCCACACAAGGTAGTCACTTGATTTAATAAATAGACGCATTTTATTTTTCCAAAATGAGTAGTTCTCACCATTGAAGAAAGGAGGCTTTGTGGTGGATTGTGAGTCGTACATGCCGGGAGCGGAGGTTGATGCCATCTCTTGATATTTTGATGATGATCACACTTCTTCCAAGGATCTCCTCTTGCGGTTGTTAATCCTCAAAGAGTTAAGCTCTGATGCCAATTGTTGAGTGGATCACACGAATGATAATAACCAAGAGGGGGGGTGAATTGGAATTTTAACGATGTTGTAACGGAAATTGCAACTTAAAAATATTGACACGAGAATTTAGAGTGGTTCAAGTTCACCAACCGAACTCTACATCCACTACCTTAGTCTCACCAAGGATTTCCAACAATTTCCACTAAATTGTTCGTCCCCTTTTTCCAGGACAAGGAGGCAACCTTTACAATTTCGGTTAATTTTTCTACCCAAAAATTAACCCAATCCTCACACAGAAGAACAAAGAAATTTGGTGGCTAATAAGGTATCTCTCAATACAAATGATAGCCTGATATCAAGCACTCAACCCAATTGAACAAAATATAAATGAAGGATACAATTGGGGTTTCTAGATAAAAATGGGATTTCAACACAAATGCTTGTATTTGATGAAAGGATGTATGCTTGTAGCTTAATTGATAATTGCTGGAGCTTCTTGGGGTCTTTTTATAGCCTCTTGAAGTTTTCTAGCCGTTGTGGGTGATGGGCTGAAAATTAGAGCCGTTGGGGTGTTTTTCTCACAACTTTTCAGCTTCCAGACGCCTACCGTTTCGGAACGGGGTCACCTGTTTCGGAACGGATTTCAAATAATATAGCCGTTGGAGCGTCTACGAGACCCCGTTTCGAAACGCCTAGGGGCCGTTTCGGAACGGTTATGCCACTGCCAAAGGGGTGTTTCGAAACGGCTTAGCCCGTTTCGGAACATGTTTGCCACTGTCAAAGGGGTGTTTCGAAACGGCCTAAGCCCGTTTCGGAACGCCCTGTTTATTTTCAAAATTTAGTTTATAGCCGTTGCCCTGGTTCGTTTAAATGAAGAACAGTTTCGAAACGAGTCATACCGTTTCGAAACGCCTTGACCCGTTCCGATACCCGTTTCGGAACAGGTGCACATCGAACTGAAAGTGTTTCGAAACGCCCTTGGCCGTTTCGAAATGGGGCTTGAAAATTCCCTGTTTTGGCTTTGAAATACTTAAAAAAATATTTGGTAAGTCTTTGGTTTTAGCTATGAAGTGGTCTTTAACAAGATGTAGGAAATTTTAAGGACTTTAACATTTGTTTTGATATTTTTCATTTTAGTCCTTAGGTTTTTAGTTATATCAAAATTAAAGCATATGTTTCACAGAAATGAATCACTTGAGCCAATATGACATGTTGAGTATATTATGAAGCATGAGATGCTTGTTTTTAATGTTTATAATGAAGCATGGATTTGCTTGTTTAAGTAAGGTTTTGAGCATGAGCAAATGTGGATTTGAAGCATGTTTTGTAAATGTTTTAAGTTGCATTATTGAATGATTTAAACGAGCATTCCTCACTAAGCTTTTGCTTACGCTCTCTTCGTTTTCTTAATTCAATAATGCAGAGCATTAAAGTACCTTGAGGGCAGCAAGAAAGGGGCAAGCACTCAAGTTCAAGTGAAGCTCAATGTATGAAGGTTTTATAAGTACATTTTAGCTTTTTGTGATTTGGCAATGGGGGACCAATGTGTATGTTTTGGGAGGTATTGGAGACTCCCTAAGTATGTTAAATGTTGATGTGTTTGCTGGCTTTTGATTTGGAACCTTATATGCTTGTTTAGTAAGTTTGGTGTTTGAATGCCTAGCTTGTGTAGGAAGCATGCCTATAGAATTGGGGCTTTTTGCATAAGATGATGTTTGGATGAATTGATGATGCTAATATGTTGTTTATATGTTGAATTACATGTTGGCAAAGTTTGGTAGCATTTGGAGCATGATTGGTTGTGTAATTGCATGTTTTAAGTTGAGTTTTGGAGTAATCTGGGCAGGGTGTTTCGGAACAGCACCTACCGTTTCGGAACGGGTGCCTTAATAGTGCCCAGGCGTCCGAAACGGGAAGGGCCGTTCCGAAACGGAAAAGCCTCTGCCAGACCCCCGTTTCGAAACATGCTAAGCCTGTTTCGGAACGGCCCCGCGTTTCGGAACGGGCTGTCTCCCGTTTCGGAACGGTCGACCGTTGGGGGCTGACATTGGCAGTTATATGTTTTGAAAAGTTTGCGTTTTGGTCCTGAAACTTGTTTGTGCAATTGTATGAGTTTGGGAAGTCCTTTTGAGCTGATTTTTCACAGAGTAGCATGAAACATGATTAATTTCAAGTTGGTAACTTCAATTTGGATTAAGTCCTTATAATTATCAGAATTTACAATTTGGTCCCTAAAGTTGTAAATTGTTCAATTGAGTCCCTGTTTGATCTCTGATGTTTGTGATCTTTTGGTATGATGTTTGCGTGATCACCTTTAGGCTTAATGTGCATCTAGACAAGTTTTAAAAAGAAAAAAAAGGGTCGTTAATCAAGGTTGACTTTCGGGTTGACTTTGGTTTTCCCCGTGTGACTTTCTTAATTCGGGTCAACCGTCTAGGCCGGGTTAAGGGGGTTACATTTGGTGGTATCAGAGCTGAGTTCTCGAGTAATTGGGAATGTTTGTATGCATGATTGAAGCATGTTTGCCTTGTATGCTTGTTGTTTGAAAGCATGTTCAGTGGCTTGAGGTGTTGATGCAATTGAGTTGTATGTTGTGATGTTGCATGCTGAGGGTACCCATTGCCAAACAAAAGCTAATGAAATGAAATTGATTTTGAATGAAATTGAGCTTGAATACTTGGATTGCTTACCTTGCTGGGCCTGACTTGTTTAATTTGCATTGTTATTGCATGGTAAAAGTATGGCACCACGTAGAGAGTTAAGAGGTAATGCGAGAGCTACGGCTCCTAATGAGAATGAGAATGAAGAGCACACTGGTAGAGCTGTGTTACCCCCTCCTCCGCCTGCTGGTGGTGCTGGAGGTGCGAGAGCTGAAGCTGCAGCTGATGCTGGAGCTGCTGGACCAGAGGTTGGTCAGGGGCAAGCTATGCCTGATATGTATGCTTTGGTACAAGCTATTGCGGGTGCTTTTCGAGCAGCAGTAGCTGGAGCTCAGGGAGCTGGGCATCAGGGAGATGCTGGAGTCAGATTGCCTTTGGAGCGTCTGCGCAGTCTTGGAGGGACTGAGTTTAGAGGGTTGTCAGCTGAGAGTTCTGAGGCTTGGTTGGAAAGTACCAAGCGTATCTTGGGTCAGATGAGTTGCACGGATGTGCAAAAGCTGGGCTGTGTTGTGTCCTTGCTGCAGGACGATGCTTATACATGGTGGACGACTACCATTGCTGGGATGGCTGAAGCTGATGTTACCTGGACATTCTTTCAGAATGTGTTTAAAAGAAGATATCTGGGAGTGAGATATCTGGATGAGAAAAAGCGGGAATTCATGTCTCTTACCCAAGGGAGCATGAGTGTAGCTGAGTACGAGGTACAGTTTGTACGGCTCAGTCAGTATGCACCGGAGCTGATACCTGATGAGAGGGCTAGGTGCGAGAGGTTTCGTTACGGTCTTGTGACGGATGTTAAGATGTATTTGTTGGCCACCGAGTATGTTGATTTTGATGTGTTGGTGGGCCGAGCTAAGGACATTGAGATGAACCTGAGTTTGTCTGCTAAGGGTGCTGGCAAGCGAGCTGTTGAGTATAGTTCCGGTGGTGGACGGAACAAGAGGGGACGAGATCAGAAGTATCAGTCCTCAGCCAGGAGAGGTGGTGGTGTGCCTGCTAGGGGTGGCGGTGCTAGAGCTGATCCTAGTGCTTGTTGGATCTGTGGTTCCCGTGGTCACTTGAAGCGTGATTGTCCTCGTGCTGAGAGAGTGGCACAAGCTCCTGTTGTGGCAGCTGGTAATGCTGGTGGAAATGGGTGCTGGAATTGTGGTTCTGCGGACCACATCAGGCGAGATTGTCCGAGGTTGGCTGGTGAGCAGGTGCGTGCTCCTGTTGTTGCTGCACCGCAGAGAGGTCGTGGGCGCGGCCGTGGTAATTTCCAGAGGAGAGAGGAAGGTGGCCGTGGGGTAGCTCATGTTGTAGCTATTCAGCCTGAAGGTGGAGGCCAAGCGAGGGTGTATGCTCAGAGAGAAGGCAGGAATGATGCAGATGTGATTGCAGGTACCTTTACTTTGCAGTCCTTGTCATTGCTTTCTTTGATTGATTCTGGATCTACGCATTCATATATTCTTCGTGAGCATGCTGAATTGCTTGGTTTGCCTGTTGAGTCTTTGGATGTTGGTGTTCGGGTCACTAGTTCTTTTGGTGAGACTGTTGTGACTCGAAAGTTGTATAGAAGGTGTCCTTTGGTTGTTCAAGAGCATGTCTTTCATGTTGATCTTATGGAGTTTCCCTTCTATGGTTTTGATGTGATCCTTGGTATGGATTGGCTTGCTGAGCATCGTGCTGTTGTGGATTGTGAGAATAAGCTTGTTTCGCTTAAGCTTGCGGATGATTATGAAGTTGTGGTGGTTGGTGAGAATGTGAAGTTTCTTGCCAATGTCGTATCTTCTTTGGAGGCGAGCAGGATGCTGAGGCAAGGTTGCGAAGCTTATCTAGCTTTTGTGATGAATCCTAGCTCTAAGGAGTTGAGGGTGCAAGATATCAGGGTTGTAAAGGAATTTCCTGGTGTTTTTCCTGAGGAGTTGCCTGGTTTACCTCCTAACCGCGAGGTGGAGTTTGGAATTGAGCTGTATGAGAATACAACTCCTGTGTCTATTACTCCATATAGAATGGCACCTAGGGAGCTGAAGGAGCTGAAGACGCAGTTGCAAGAGTTGCTTGATCGTGGTTTCATCCGGCCGAGTGTGTCACCTTGGGGAGCACCGGTATTGTTTGTGAAGAAGAAGGATGGCACTATGAGGATGTGCATTGATTACCGTCAGCTGAACAAGTTGACTATCAAGAATCGGTATCCTTTGCCGAGGATTGATGATCTCTTTGATC
This sequence comes from Hibiscus trionum, assembly GCA_030270665.1. NCBI lineage: Eukaryota > Viridiplantae > Streptophyta > Magnoliopsida > Malvales > Malvaceae > Hibiscus > Hibiscus trionum. The sequence continues at coordinate 10,092,395 of BSYR01000046.1, forward strand.
AATTTCGGGGAGCTGCTGTGTTCTCTAAGATTGACTTGAGGTCAGGGTATTATCAGTTGAAGGTGAAAGATGTGGATGTGCCTAAGACAGCTTTCAGGACAAGGTATGGGCATTATGAGTTCCTTGTGATGCCGTTTGGGTTGACAAATGCTCCTGCTGCTTTCATGGACATGATGAATCGTGTGTTTCATGAATACCTGGACAAGTTTGTTGTGGTGTTCATTGATGATATCCTCGTGTACTCGCGTACTGAGGAGGAGCATGAAGAGCATTTGAGGATTGTTTTGCAAGCTTTGTTGGAGAATCAGCTTTATGCTAAGTTGAGCAAGTGTGAGTTCTGGTTAAGAGAGGTGGTTTTTCTTGGGCATGTGGTCTCAGCTGAGGGGATTCGTGTTGATCCTCAGAAGATTGAGGCGGTGATGAGCTGGAAGGTTCCTAAGTCTGTTCATGAGGTCCGTAGTTTCCTTGGTTTGGCGGGATACTACCGAAGGTTTGTGGATGGTTTTTCCAAGATTGCTGCTCCTTTGACGAAGCTGTTGCAGAAGGATGTTAAGTATGAGTGGACAGAAGCGAGACAGCAGGCTTTTGAGAAGCTTAAGGCGGCTTTGACGCAAGCTCCTATCTTGATTCAGCCTGAATCAGGGAAAGAGTTTGTGGTTTACAGTGATGCATCCTATGTTGGTTTGGGGTGTGTGCTAATGCAAGAGGGTAAGGTGGTGGCTTATACATCGCGGCAGTTGAAAGTGCATGAGCGCAATTACCCTACGCATGATATTGAGCTGGCTGCAGTGGTTTTTGCTCTGAAGATCTGGAGACATTATCTGTATGGTGAGAAGTGTACTGTGTACACAGATCATAAGAGTTTGAGGTATCTGATGTCTCAGAAAGAGTTGAATCTTAGGCAGCGGCGTTGGTTGGAGTTGCTCAAGGATTATGATCTGACTATTGAGTATCATCCTGGAAAAGCTAATGTTGTTGCTGATGCCTTGAGTAGGAAGGTAGCTGTTGAGTTGAGAGCCATGTTTGCTAGCTTGAGCATATCGCGTGATGGTGGTCTTGTGGCTGAGTTACAAGTGAAGCCATCTTTGGTTCAGTTGATCAAGGATAAGCAGTTGTTGGATGATTCCTTGGTGTCTCATGTTCAGGATATCGCGGAGGGTAGACCTTCGGATTTCTGTTTCAATGATGATGGTGTACTGTGTTTTGGTAGTCGGATAGTAGTGCCCAATGATGCTGAGTTGAGGCGTGCTATTCTGACTGAAGGTCATAGTAGTCCTTTTGCTATGCACCCTGGTAGTACTAAGATGTATCGTGATCTTCGTGATGAGTACTATTGGGTGGGTTTGAAGAAGGATGTTGCGGAGTTCGTGAGCAAGTGTTTGGTGTGTCAGCGAGTTAAGGCTGAGCATCAGTTTCCTTCTGGTTTGTTGCAACTGTTGAAAATCCCTGAGTGGAAGTGGGAGAGGGTTACCATGGATTTTGTATCTGGTTTACCTTTGTCTCCATCGAAAAAGAATTCGGTCTGGGTGATTGTGGATCGCCTGACGAAGTGTGCACATTTCTTGCCTGTGCATACTACGTTCTCTTTGGATAAGCTGGCAGAGCTGTATATTGCTGAGGTTGTGCAGCTGCATGGTGTGCCTAAGTCGATTGTGTCGGATAGGGATCCGAGGTTCACATCGCGGTTTTGGCAGTGTTTGCATCAAGCTCTGGGTACAAGGTTGCATTTCAGTACCTCCTATCATCCTCAGTCGGATGGTCAGTCTGAGCGAGTTATCCAGGTTTTGGAGGATTTGTTGAGGTGCTGCGTGATTGAGTTCCAAGGTTCTTGGGAGAAGCATCTGCCTTTGGTTGAGTTTGCTTATAACAATAGTTATTAGGCGAGCATACAGATGGCACCTTATGAGGCTCTGTACGGGAGGAAGTGTAGGACTCCTCTTTGTTGGGCTGAAACTGGTCAAAAGTTGGTTTCGATGCCGGCTTTGTTGAAAGGGACCACGGAGAAGGTGAAGCTCATTTGTGAACGGTTAAAGGCTGCTTCTGATCGGCAGAAGTCTTACGCGGATTTGAAGCGTAAGGAGATAGAGTATGCGGTGGGTGATCGTGTGTTCTTGAAGGTTTCGCCTTGGAAGAAGGTGATGCGGTTTGGTCGGAAGGGCAAGTTGAGCCCTAGATACATTGGACCATATGAGGTGGTTGAGCGTGTGGGTCCTGTTGCGTATCGGTTGAGGTTACCTCAGGAGTTGGAGAAGATTCATGATGTGTTTCATGTTTCTATGCTCCGGAAGTATAGATCTGATCCTTCGCATGTGATGCCTGTGGAGGAAGTGGTTTTGAATTCGGATTTGACCTATGATGAGGAACCGGTGAAGGTTCTGGATTCGGATAGCAAGGTTCTTCGTGGCAAGACCATTGAGTTGGTGAAGGTGCTGTGGAAGCATCGCGGTGTTGAGGAAGCCACGTGGTAGCGGAAGGAAGATATGCTGAAGCAGTTTCCTTATCTCTTTCCTTCAGGTAAATTTCGGGGACGAAACTTCTTAAGGGGGGGAGAGTTGTAACGCCCCGGTTTTGGGCTTAGAAGTTTTGGGCGTTGACCGGTTTGGTCAAAGTTCTGTTCGAATCTTAAGAGGTAAAATTAGGAAAGCCTAGTTTGGGTTGCATTAAAAATATGGAAAAATGTTCTAAAATCATCTTTTAATATAATTAAGTGAACTGTGAAATCAATTTTGAAAAATGGGTTTTGGAAGTATGACATTTTGGCTAGTGACCAAAATGTAATTTTCGAAAGTTTGGTGGCTGTTTTATAAAGAGTTGAAACTTTGAATCTTTAAGGGGCTATTAATCCAAAGATGATTTCTCCAGATTTTTCTAAGATATTTTAAGTCTAAAATCTGATTTTAAAGGTTATTGAAATTGGAGGGAAGCCATTTTGACAATTTTCTCAACTAACTTCCAATTTTCTTCTCTCTTTTTTCTCTCAAACCAAACACTACTTTTCCAGAGAATTGGATCTGATTTCTTCATCTAAATCCCTCCATTCAACTCTCATTTGATTCCAAATCATTGTATCTTCAAAACCTCTTCAATTGCTTCTTGTTTCTTCAAGGATTTTCATTCCAAAAAGTGGAGAATCACAAGTTTGGAGGTAAGAACGTCCTTCTCCTCTAAACTATCAGTTCTTTACTGAAATTCCCAAGTTATCAACTCTTGATTTATGTTTAATTAAAGGCTTTTGAGTTTGGAATTGTATCTTGGCTTATAATGCAAGATTTGATGGTTTTTCATGATTTTCGTTAGATCTGATTGATCTGTGATTTAAGATGTGTTTTTGATGTTAAATGAACTCTAAATTGATAAGGAAATGAGTTTTGATTGATGCAATCCCGGATAGGTTGTGTTTCCTAAGTTTAGCTTAAGTTTCTTGGATGTTTTTGTGGTGATCTTGTGGATCTGTTGTTGTTGGAGGTATAAGGATGTTAATAGGTTGTTTTTAGATGTTATATGGTGTTGATGGATGTTAGGTTTTGCTGGTTTATGGCTGGGCTTTGTTTAGAAGTGGTTTGGATGCAATTTCGGTTGTGTTTGGTGGCCGAAATTGGTGTATGAATGAGAGCAGCGAGTTTGAGTGCTTTCATTGAAGCTTTTGATGCTTGATGATGCATTAAACCTCTGCTTTAATGTGTTTGATCAGGGGAGGCATCTTTGGATCCAAGAGTTGTTGATCCGGAAGCTTGAATTCGTGCTTCGGCAAGTGGCGAAGTGGAATCGGTGAGTGAAAATGGGTTTTCGGCTTTGAAACCAATGTCTTGGGAGCTTAGTTTAAGTCTAAACAACTTTGCTAAGCTCGAGTGTAAGTTTTCGGAATTTCTCTCTAGTGGTGGCCATGATTTTGTTGTGATGCGAAATGATAATTTGCATGTTTTACATACTGTTTTGGAAGCATGTTTTAGCATGGTTTTTGCTGTTGATGTAAGCCATATGTTGAAGGTAACTCTAGGTAGGAGTTCCTTGTTTTTGTACATTGAAATGATGTGGTTTAATGCTTTGAAATGCATGATGAATATGGCTTGGTTTTGTGCTTTAAAACAGTGATGTAAGTGATGGAAATGATGTATATTGGCAAGTGATGCTTTTAAAATGTTAAGGTCACTAAGGTGGTTAAAAGTCCTTGAGTGAGCCTTGTTACTTATGAACATCAAGGTGGTTAAAAGTCCTTGGATGGTTCATGTTGTGGACACTAAGGTGGTTAAAAGTCCTTAGGTGATCCTTTTCTATGGTGTTTAAAAGTCCATAGGCCAAGGTGTTTAAAAGTCCTTGGGATCAAGGTGTTTAAAAGTCCTTGATGTGTTACTTCATGGTGTTTAAAAGTTCATGGCCAAGGTGTTTAAAAGTCCTTGGGGTCAAGGTGTTTAAAAGTCCTTGATGTGTTACTTCATGGTGTTTAAAAGTCCATGGCCAAGGTGTTTAAAAGTCCTTGGGAAGTTGATGAACTTGATTTAAGAAATGAAATGAATCACTTGAGCCAATATGACATGTTGAGTATATTATGAAGCATGAGATGCTTGTTTTTAATGTTTATAATGAAGCATGGATTTGCTTGTTTAAGTAAGGTTTTGAGCATGAGCAAATGTGGATTTGAAGCATGTTTTGTAAATGTTTTAAGTTGCATTATTGAATGATTTAAACGAGCATTCCTCACTAAGCTTTTGCTTACGCTCTCTTCGTTTTCTTAATTCAATAATGCAGAGCATTAAAGTACCTTGAGGGCAGCAAGAAAGGGGCAAGCAATCAAGTTCAAGTGAAGCTCAATGTATGAAGGTTTTATAAGTACATTTTAGCTTTTTGTGATTTGGCAATGGGGGACCAATGTGTATGTTTTGGGAGGTGTTGGAGACTCCCTAAGTATGTTAAATGTTGATGTGTTTGCTGGCTTTTGATTTGGAACCTTATATGCTTGTTTAGTAAGTTTGGTGTTTGAATGCCTAGCTTGTGTAGGAAGCATGCCTATAGAATTGGGGCTTTTTGCATAAGATGATGTTTGGATGAATTGATGATGCTAATATGTTGTTTATATGTTGAATTACATGTTGGCAAAGTTTGGTAGCATTTGGAGCATGATTGGTTGTGTAATTGCATGTTTTAAGTTGAGTTTTGGAGTAATCTGGGCAGGGTGTTTCGGAACAGCACCTACCGTTTCGGAACGGGTGCCTTAATAGTGCCCAGGCGTCCGAAACGGGAAGGGCCGTTCCGAAACGGAAAAGCCTCTGCCAGACCCCCGTTTCGAAACATGCTAAGCCTGTTTCGGAACGGCCCCGCGTTTCGGAACGGGCTGTCTCCCGTTTCGGAACGGTCGACCGTTGGGGGCTGACATTGGCAGTTATATGTTTTGAAAAGTTTGCGTTTTGGTCCTGAAACTTGTTTGTGCAATTGTATGAGTTTGGGAAGTCCTTTTGAGCTGATTTTTCACAGAGTAGCATGAAACATGATTAATTTCAAGTTGGTAACTTCAATTTGGATTAAGTCCTTATAATTATCAGAATTTACAATTTGGTCCCTAAAGTTGTAAATTGTTCAATTGAGTCCCTGTTTGATCTCTGATGTTTGTGATCTTTTGGTATGATGTTTGCGTGATCACCTTTAGGCTTAATGTGCATCTAGACAAGTTTTAAAAAGAAAAAAAAGGGTCGTTAATCAAGGTTGACTATCGGGTTGACTTTGGTTTTCCCCGTGTGACTTTCTTAATTCGGGTCAACCGTCTAGGCCGGGTTAAGGGGGTTACAGTTGAGGTGTTAAATTGATGTTAATTGAATGTTAACTTGATGAGAAATTGAGGTTTAATCAATGCAAACCCGAATAGGTTGAATTTCCTAAGTTTTGCTTGAGTTTTTGGTTGTTTTTGGAGTGATCTTGGTGATCTGTTATACCTGGAGGTATAAGGACGTGTTTGTGATCATTTTGGATGTTAATTGAGGTTTAAAAATGGTTAGAAGTGGTGGATCTTGGCTGGGCTAAGTTTTGGAAGTGTTTGGAGGTGATTTCGGTTGTGTTTGGTAGCCGAATTGTGGTTTTTGCTATGGGCAGCAAGTTTAGTTGTGTTGCTGGTGTTTTTAGTGCATTATGATGCATTAATCCTCTGATGATATGTGTCTGAAACAGGGGAGATCGATCCGTGAGCATTAGAGGTGGTGTGGAAGGTTTCGGATGCTTGGAAGGCTTGTTGGCTAGCCTTGTTTTGTGTATCGGTGAGTGAAGTTGGGTTTTCAGATTTTAAACCAAGGTTTGAAGGTTTTGGGAGCTTAGTTTAAGTCTAAACAACTTTGCTAAGCTCAAGAGTAAGTAAATGGATTTTCGCTCTTGGTTGTGTTGTGAATTGGCTTTTTAAGCAATTGTGATTGATGGTTGCAATGCATATGATTTGCATGTTTTAAAGTCTGTTTTGAAAGCATATTTTAGCATGGTTTAATGCTGGTTTTGAAAGCCATATGTGAAGGATGCTCGAGGTAAGAGATCCTTGGTTTTGTACATTGAAATTGTGGAATTGATGCATAGTGTTGCATGTTGTTAATGGCTTTGTGTGATGCTTTAAAACAGTGGAATATTGTTGTTAATAATGCATTTTGGTAAGTGATGGTTAAGGTTACAAAGGTGGTTGAAAGTCCTTGTGTAAGCCTTGTTTATTTAAGAACAACATGGTGTTTAAAAGTCCATGGTTGGTTCTTGGTTAAAGTTCATGGTGGTTATTGCATTTTGATTATGCTTGTGCATTAATGGATTAATGTGGTAAGATGGTTATATTGGCAAGTGATGTAAGTGGTTCTTGGATTCTTTGATCGGATATAGTTAGCCGGCTATAGGATTGGGTGCACCGTGAATTAAGTCGCCTTGGATGTGGAGTGGTTAAGAGTGAACCGGTAAACTCCATCCAAGTATCCTAACGAGATGGTTAAGGTCATAATGGAGGTTGAGATTCCCATTCGAGGACCTTGGGTAAGCAAAGGTTATATGGTGGTTAAAAGTCCATATATGGGAACCTTGTGCTTGATAAGATCACAATGGTGGTGTAAAGTCCATGTGTGGATCTTGTGTAGGGTGTCCCGGATCTCGTTAGTGATGTTATACAACTACCAATCGGTGATGCAAAGGTTGTATGGTGTTTAAAAGTCCATACATGGGAACCTTGTGCATGTTAAGGTTGTATGGTGTTTAAAAGTCCATACATGGGAACCTTGTGAATGTTAAGGTTGTATGGTGTTTAAAAGTCCATACATGGGAACCTTGTGAAGGTTAAGGTTGTATGGTGTTTAAAAGTCCATATATGGGAACCTTGTGAACGTTAAGGTTGTATGGTGATTAAAAGTCCATACATGGGAACCTGGTGAACGGTAAGGTCAAATGGTGTTTAAAAGTCCATTTGGAGGGCCTTGGATTGGTAGTGTGTATGAAGCGTGGGGACAACGCTTGTGATCCGCGTATCCGATCGGGTGTTGAGTTGAAAAGTGGATTTGGTTATCACTTGGAGGCCAATATGATGTTCTTGAATATAATGAAGCATGAGATGCTTGAAATGATGCATGGTTGCATGAAAAGTGTAAAATGTATTATGAATGCATGTTGACTTGTTGGTTTGAACAAGTGTTGATTATCTATTGAGAATGGTGCATGTGTGCATGAAATCTCTTTAGTGCATTGAAGTCTTGTGGAGACTTGTTTTTAAAGGGCATGTGATGCAATTGTTAATGATGTGGTTCATATGTTGCATTTGTTTAATGCATGTGTTTGATTGTTTGAGTAAATGGTTTAAAAAGGGTTTCTTGCTTTGAAATGACATTCAAGTATGAGAATGGTAAGATGTAAAGTGGAAGTGTTTTCCAAGGTTTGAAATTAGCTTTGCATATGGTGTTTTTGCATGGAATGGCTAATTTGATGGTTTTGCAAGTTTATGTTTTGAAAAGGTTTACTTAGCTTCCTAAGCTAAGGGTTGGTTTTCATGTTTGTGCAAGGCATGATTTTAAAGCATGTTGTTGAAAAAGGGTTTTCAAATATTGCTTTGGTTTGTCGAATCGAGTTTGCTTTTAAAAGTGGTTTTATGATTCGCTGCATTGATGGTGTTTTGGTTTTGAGCATTCCTCACTAAGCATTATGTGCTTCCGCTTCTTTTTGTCCATCAATGCAGATAATTGAAGTTTGGACAGCGAGAAGCAAGGGATTCAAGGAGGACTCCATTAGAGATGTATGTCTCGGTTAATAGCTATAGTTAATAAAGGAAATGGGGGTAGAATCTCTTATGTTGTTGTTTAAGGAGATTGTGTATGTTGAACAAGTTTGGTTTATGATGTTGAATCATGTGGCTTAATGTTGCAACGTTTGAATCTCCTTATGCTTATATTGATATGCTATGCTTCTTGTTTTAAAAGCATGAATGAGCATTGAATGTGTTTAATGAGTTGATGCACCTAGGGGTGGTTATGTATCTAGTTTTTGATGCATATATGTCTCTTGTATGTTATATGACTTGCTGGTGTGGTTTGGTTGCATTCGGATCATGTTTGGTGGGTCAAAGATGCATTTAACCAGCAAGGATGCTGCAATCTGGGCAGGGCGTTTCGGAACGCGTGTTACCGTTTCGGAACGGGGGCCTGTAAAGGCCAGGGTGTTTCGAAACGGATGGACCCGTTTCGGAATGTTTGTGCTACTGCCAGTGCCTGTTCCGATACGCGTTGCGGAATGGCCCCGCGTTTCGAAACAGGGTGAACCTGTTTCGGAACACCTGACCGTTGGGGGCTGACACTGGCGGTTATGTGTTTCGAAATGTTTGCGTTTTGGTCCTGAATCTTGTTTTTGAAATTGGATGAGTTTGAGATGTCCGTTTGAGCTGAAATTTGGCAGTGAAGCCTGAAACATGACTAATTTTATATTGGTAATTTTTAATTGGGTGAAGTCCCTGTAATTCTCAGTATTTACAGTTTGGTCCCTAAAGTTGTGTTTTGTACAATTGGGTCCCTGAATGTTCTCTGATGGTTGTGATCTTTGAGTATGATGTTTGTGTGAACACATCTAGGGTTAAAGAGCATCTAAACAAGATTAAAAAGGAAAAAAAGGGTCGTTAATCAAGGTTGACTTTCGGGTTGACTTTGGTTTTCCCCGTGTGATCTTCTTAATTCGGGTCGAACGTCTAGGCCGGGTTAAGGGGGTTACATTTGGTGGTATCAGAGCTGTGTTGCGAATGTTTGGGGAAAACGGTAAGTTGTTGTGATATGTGTTTGATGTTATCCTGATGTATGGTTGAAAGCTGGTTGAAACATGTGTTTCTGAGCAAATTTTTGATGTTTTCAAGCATGCTTTGTGTTTATGAACCTTCGTTGAGCTCATGTGGTTTATGCTCTTGTTGTGAGCTGATGTTATGCATGGTGGAAGTGTAATGGGTATGATATGTTAATGTTATGCTGTTGCGAGTGGATGTTGTTTGATGTAAGCATGATCGGATATGTTGTTGATATGCTTGATGTTGTGATATCCATGCTTTTGTTGACTGTTATGTCATGTAAAAGGGGGAGGATTCGGGATACCCATTGCCTTATTAATATAGCTATTGTGTTATGTTGGAGTTGGAGTTTGAATCCTTGCTTAAGCTGGTCTAAGTGTTTTGTTTGTTTGTTGTGATTGCTTGTTGTTAATAGTATGGTGAAATCGGTGAAAGAATGGCAGTTGGGTGAGATGGTTGCTGCCTTGGAGCAGGTTGTTAAGGTGTGGAACTCACCTTTTAATGGAGGTGTTTCGTCTCAGTTTTCTGTGCCTGTAGTTGAGGTGGTAAGGCAGGAGGAAGAGGTTGGTTCTGTGATGAAGAGTTCATCACCTGTTGTTCAGGAGGTGTTGGGAACATCTCAGGTTGTGGGATATGTGGGTTTGTCGAGGCAGCGTTTGCATGATTTGGGTGTTGTGGAATATCATGGTTTGACACCTGAGGCGTTTGAGGCCTGGTTGGCCAGTGTGATTCTGATTTTGGATCAAGAAGGCTGTGGTTATGCTTGTAAGCTGGGAAGTGTTGTCTCATTGATGTTAGAGGATGCATGTGCCTGGTGGACGTCTGTGGCGGTGGCATCGCACATCCATGATATTGATTGGGATTTCTTTGTGTCTGCCTTTTATGAAAGGTATCTTGGAGAGAAGTTTCCAAGGATTAAGCAGTGTGAAGGTAGTGCAGTTGTGGAGTAAGTGCTGGTTGAGCAAGGAGTGGAGGCTCGGTTACTAGTGTGTGACCGTTGTGGAAGGCGCCATGTTGGAGGTTGTTGGGGCGCAGGTGCTTGTTGGAACTGTGGTTCTAAGGAGCATGTGAAGCGTGATTGTTCTCTTGGGGTGAAGTCAGCTTCAGTGGTAGCCAAAGGGTCTCTGAAGGGTCGTGGGCACGGCCGAGACAAGGTTCAAAGGTGGCAGGAAGAGCGGAAAGTTGTGAAGAAATTGGGGAAGGAAATCTGTTGGAAATGTGGGTCTGCTGGACACATGAGACGTGGTTGTTTGAAGTTGGCTCGGAACAGCCAAGGTTCTTTACCGCAAGGAGATGGTGGTGATCTCAGGGTGTTAGTTGATGTTGCAGCGGTGCGGCTGGAGAATGATGGTTCTGCAAGGAAGAGAGCTCGTCTGTTGAAGCTTCAGGGCAGTGAGGTGTTTTCAGGTAACCTTGTTTTAGTAACCTAGTTTGGTTTTGGTTTGGGTTTCCTTGTGTTGTGAGTTTGGTCTTGTTGTTAGCTTGTTGGGGTAATAGTTGTTGTTGGAACATCTTTTGTGTGAAGAAGGCTTTATTGGGTACTTTATGGTTAATGAGTTGCTGGAATGGTAGAGTTTGTCAAGTTAGAGGTGAGATGGGAGGTTGTTCTTAGACGGATTCTGAGGATGTTATTGGTGGGTGTGAACCGGCATTCATGCACAGTTAAAATCATTTGATATATGCTATATTATATATGTGCTGGTCCATGCATACATGTGGCATGACATTAGAGGTTTTGCATACATGTACATTAGGCATTGATAGGGCATGTTGGTGACCATGCATATGAACGTTCACACTTGCTAATAACTAATCGAGTCTGTTAGTGTTGGGTTTGGGTTAGGTTGGATGATGGGTGTTTAGAGGTTGTTTTGGTGTTGAGTGAAGGATAAAAGTAGTGGAGGGTATTAGGCAGGATGTTAGTAATAGTGAGTGCGGTATAGTATGTGGTGGAAAGAAGGTGTTTGGTGCTTGTTGAGTTTAGTGGTTTGGTGGTGAGGAGTACTGGTTGAAGATAGAATCGGTCATGTGGTTTTGGATAGCTAGTGGAAGGGGTAGTTCCTTGGCGTTAAGTGTTGTTGCAGGTTAGCGGTTGCGTTCTCAAGGTGCTGAAGTGGGTTGGCATTGAGGCTGTGGTAGAAGGGTTGTTTTTGTAAGGTGTTGGTTTGTAGTGACCTTCGAGGAGTTGAGAAGAGGATATGTGTGTTAAGTTGGGTGATGTTCTTGTAAAGCAAGTGTTAAGGTCAAAGCTTGAAGTGGAAGGGCGATGAAAGATCGAAGGCCAGTGTTGGTTGGTTGTGAATAAGTGAACCTTTCCTTTAAAGTCAGCTGGTGGTTTATGGAACGGCTAGCGGAGTCAAGGTTGGGGTTGTGATGTAAATTTGGATTTTGTGTGAATAGCTCTGGTGAGTTGTTATGATGATGACAGCAGTAGATGGGAAGGATTGTCAGTTTTATGATTGAGGAGTTTGGGTAAGCAGTTGATGCTTAAGAATTTTTGCTTGTTGGAGGTTCTTCAGGTTGTTGTTGGGGCTGTGTACAGTCCGGAGGTGTGAAAGGTTAAGTTTTGCTTAACTTTGAGTGTTCTGGAATTCGTGAACTGTTTGTGGTGGTGTTGAGTTGTGTGGAGTTTCGTGGAGGAAGTGTTCAGTGGAGGTTAAGTCTCCGGTGTTGCTTGCGTGTTGCTTTGAGAAGTTTGGTTGGGCTCTATTCGCCAGATGAAATTTCGAGGACGAAATTTCCTAAGGGGGGGGAGAGTTGTAACACCCCGGTTTTGGGCTTAGAAGTTTTGGGCGTTGACCGGTTCGGTCAAAGTGTTGTTCGAATATAAAAGGTGATTTTTAGGAAAGCCTAGTTCGGGTTGCATTAAAAATATGGAAAAATGTTCTAAAATCCTCTTTTAATATATATAAGTGAACTGTGAAATCAATTTTGCAAAATGAGGTTTGGAAGGGTGACATTTTGGGTTAGTGACCAAAATGTAAATTTTGAAAACTGTGTGACTGTTTTAAAAAGGATTGAAACTTTGAATCCTTAAGGAGCTATTTACCCAAAGGGGAGTTTCTCCAGATTTTCTAGAATATTAAATGATTTATTGATGATTTAAAATAAAAGTAAAAAGGAGGGAAAGATATTTTTGTCATTTCTAACTAACTTGCCAAATTTTCCATTTTCCATTTTCTCTCATCTTTTCTCTCAAACCAAACACATTCTCTCCAGATCTTTCCCTCTGATTTTTGTCACCTAAATATCATATTTCAATCCTCATTTGTTTTCTAATCAATCCTTCAACAAAACCTTTGTATTTGCTACTTGGATTTTCAAGATTTTGGTTCCAAAAAGGGAGAAACTCAAGTTTGGAGGTAAGAACGTCCTTCTCCTCTGAACTTCAAGTTCTTTACTGAAATTCCCAAGTTCTCAATCCTTGATTTATGATTTATTAAAGGTTTTGCAATTGGAATCTTGATTTTGGCTTTAAAATGCAAGATTTGCTTGATTTTGGTGAAATTTTCGTATGATCTGTTTGAGCAGTGTGTTGAGGTGTTAAATTGATGTTAATTGAATGTTAACTTGATGAGAAATTGAGGTTTAATCAATGCAAACCCGAATAGGTTGAATTTCCTAAGTTTTGCTTGAGTTTTTGGTTGTTTTTGGAGTGATCTTGGTGATCTGTTATACCTGGAGGTATAAGGACGTGTTTGTGATCATTTTGGATGTTAATTGAGGTTTAAAAATGGTTAGAAGTGGTGGATCTTGGCTGGGCTAAGTTTTGGAAGTGTTTGGAGGTGATTTCGGTTGTGTTTGGTAGCCGAATTGTGGTTTTTGCTATGGGCAGCAAGTTTAGTTGTGTTGCTGGTGTTTTTAGTGCATTATGATGCATTAATCCTCTGATGATATGTGTTTGAAACAGGGGAGATCGATCCGTGAGCATTAGAGGTGGTGTGGAAGGTTTCGGATGCTTGGAAGGCTTGTTGGCTAGCCTTGTTTTGTGTATCGGTGAGTGAAGTTGGGTTTTCAGCTTTTAAACCAAGGTTTGAAGGTTTTGGGAGCTTAGTTTAAGTCTAAACAACTTTGCTAAGCTCAAGAGTAAGTAAATGGATTTTCGCTCTTGGTTGTGTTGTGAATTGGCTTTTTAAGCAATTGTGATTGATGGTTGCAATGCATATGATTTACATGTTTTAAAGTCTGTTTTGAAAGCATATTTTAGCATGGTTTAATGCTGGTTTTGAAAGCCATATGTGAAGGATGCTCGAGGTAAGAGATCCTTGGTTTTGTACATTGAAATTGTGGAATTGATGCATAGTGTTGCATGTTGTTAATGGCTTTGTGTGATGCTTTAAAACAGTGGAATATTGTTGTTAATAATGCATTTTGGTAAGTGATGGTTAAGGTTACAAAGGTGGTTGAAAGTCCTTGTGTAAGCCTTGTTTATTTAAGAACAACATGGTGTTTAAAAGTCCATGGTTGGTTCTTGGTTAAAGTTCATGGTGGTTATTGCATTTTGATTATGCTTGTGCATTAATGGATTAATGTGGTAAGATGGTTATATTGGCAAGTGATGTAAGTGGTTCTTGGTTTCTTTGATCGGATATAGTTAGCCGGCTATAGGATTGGGTGCACCGTGAATTAAGTCGCCATGGATGTGGAGTGGTTAAGAGTGAACCGGTAAACTCCATCCAAGTATCCTAACGAGATGGTTAAGGTCATAATGGAGGTTGAGATTCCCATTCGAGGACCTTGGGTAAGCAAAGGTTATATGGTGGTTAAAAGTCCATATATGGGAACCTTGTGCTTGATAAGATCACAATGGTGGTGTAAAGTCCATGTGTGGATCTTGTGTAGGGTGTCCCGGATCTCATTAGTGATGTTATACAACTACCAATCGGTGATGCAAAGGTTGTATGGTGTTTAAAAGTCCATACATGGGAACCTTGTGCATGTTAAGGTTGTATGGTGTTTAAAAGTCCATACATGGGAACCTTGTGAATGTTAAGGTTGTATGGTGTTTAAAAGTCCATACATGGGAACCTTGTGAATGTTAAGGTTGTATGGTGTTTAAAAGTCCATACATGGGAACCTTGTGAATGTTAAGGTTGTATGGTGTTTAAAAGTCCATACATGGGAACCTTGTGAATGTTAAGGTTGTATGGTGATTAAAAGTCCATACATGGGAACCTTATGAACGGTAAGGTCAAATGGTGTTTAAAAGTCCATTTGGAGGGCCTTGGATTGGTAGTGTGTATGAAGCGTGGGGACAACGCTTGTGATCCGCGTATCCGATCGGGTGTTGAGTTGAAAAGTGGATTTGGTTATCACTTGGAGGCCAATATGATGTTCTTGAATATAATGAAGCATGAGATGCTTGAAATGATGCATGATTGCATGAAAAGTGTAAAATGTATTATGAATGCATGTTGACTTGTTGGTTTGAACAAGTGTTGATTATCTATTGAGAATGGTGCATGTGTGCATGAAATCTCTTTAGTGCATTGAAGTCTTGTGGAGACTTGTTTTTAAAGGGCATGTGATGCAATTGTTAATGATGTGGTTCATATGTTGCATTTGTTTAATGCATGTGTTTGATTGTTTGAGTAAATGGTTTAAAAAGGGTTTCTTGATTTGAAATGACATTCAAGTATGAGAATGGTAAGATGTAAAGTGGAAGTGTTTTCCAAGGTTTGAAATTAGCTTTGCATATGGTGTTTTTGCATGGAATGGCTAATTTGATGGTTTTGCAAGTTTATGTTTTGAAAAGGTTTACTTAGCTTCCTAAGCTAAGGGTTGGTTTTCATGTTTGTGCAAGGCATGATTTTAAAGCATGTTGTTGAAAAAGGGTTTTCAAATATTGCTTTGGTTTGTCGAATCGAGTTTGCTTTTAAAAGTGGTTTTATGATTCGCTGCATTGATGGTGTTTTGGTTTTGAGCATTCCTCACTAAGCATTATGTGCTTACGCTCCTTTTTGTCCATCAATGCAGATAATTGAAGTTTGGACAGCGAGAAGCAAGGGATTCAAGGAGGACTCCATTAGAGATGTATGTCTCGGTTAATAGCTATAGTTAATAAAGGCAATGGGGGTAGAATCTCTTATGTTGTTGTTTAAGGAGATTGTGTATGTTGAACAAGTTTGGTTTATGATGTTGAATCATGTGGCTTAATGTTGCAACGTTTGAATCTCCTTATGCTTATATTGATATGCTATGCTTCTTGTTTTAAAAGCATGAATGAGCATTGAATGTGTTTAATGAGTTGATGCACCTAGGGGTGGTTATGTATCTAGTTTTTGATGCATATATGTCTCTTGTATGTTATATGACTTGCTGGTGTGGTTTGGTTGCATTCGGATCATGTTTGGTGGGTCAAAGATGCATTTAACCAGCAAGGATGCTGCAATCTGGGCAGGGCGTTTCGGAACGCGTGTTACTGTTTCGGAACGGGGGCCTGTAAAGGCCAGGGTGTTTCGAAACGGATGGACTCGTTTCGGAACGTTTGTGCTACTGCCAGTGCCTGTTCCGATACGTGTTGCGGAACGGCCCCGCGTTTCGAAACAGGGTGAACCTGTTTCGGAACACCTGACCGTTGGGGGCTGACACTGGCGGTTATGTGTTTCGAAATGTTTGCGTTTTGGTCCTGAAACTTGTTTTTGAAATTGGATGAGTTTGAGATGTCCGTTTGAGCTGAAATTTGGCAGTGAAGCCTGAAACATGACTAATTTTATATTGGTAATTTTTAATTGGGTGAAGTCCCTGTAATTCTCAGTATTTACAGTTTGGTCCCTAAAGTTGTGTTTTGTACAATTGGGTCCCTGAATGTTCTCTGATGGTTGTGATCTTTGAGTATGATGTTTGTGTGAACACATCTAGGGTTAAAGAGCATCTAGACAAGATTAAAAAGGAAAAAAAGGGTCGTTAATCAAGGTTGACTTTCGGGTTGACTTTGGTTTTCCCCGTGTGATCTTCTTAATTCGGGTCGAACGTCTAGGCCGGGTTAAGGGGGTTACAATTTACCCGTGCTAAAGCATCGACACCTACTCAAGGGGAGACCTTGAGTCCATAAGGATTTACCAGCTGGATCAGGGCTGCACCTACAGAAACTTCATAACATAACCCAACAGTATACCCCAGATAGTAATCGGTGTTCAGATTCCAGACATGAGTAACAAAATACATGTGACAGACATTCTATTCAGAGTATCAGAAACGGAAGATTCATGCTTTTGGTAGATAAATGGGCATACCATTGAGCAGAGCAGACATTTTCATCATTCATCATGCAAACAGATTGTACCATCATAGGTCAAGCTAATAGATCATACTATCAAGTTTATCAGACAGTCAGGCAATACCATCACAGATCAAGCAATCACATAACAAGTATACAGATTGATCAGACAAACATCAAGTAGGCAGAGAATGTCATCATATATCCAGTTCATCATTTCATCTCATTTTCTAACATAGTGATGCAATCTAATTAACAATTGAAATGTTCACCAAACATAATATTATTCATGATTAAATCATTATACAATCCATTCAACAGAATATATCACACATGGAACACACTAGGTGAGACAAATCACTTCTTGGAGATACTTGGCATTTACGGAAGGGGACACATTAAACTTTTAACAATTTGAACGGATTTCTGAAATGTAGCCCCTATTAAAAGGGGTTCATACTAACGGTTTAACCCAAATATTCAGGAGGTGATACATCAAGATCTTTGAGAGTTTAGACGCATCATGAGTTATTTAGTCATTTAAGCCTACAAGGGCATTATGGTCAATTTATCACATATGGACATTTTGGTAATTTATACCAACAAGGCATAAATTGTCGCTTAGGAAATTCTATTTGCTCATCAGGCTTCCAATCAGGCATTCAGAGATTTCTATGTCAAGATCTTTCACGATATCATATACATTCAGGGCTATCTTAATTACTATTAACTTTCGATACTTCTGGTCTATTAGTATTCTTATTCGAATATTTTGGTTTTAAAAATTTTCATACTTATTTCTCGTATCTAATTCGGCTTAAGCATAGTTTACAAAACACTTCATCATAAGCATGCATGCGTTAACCGGATATCGACATGTACATAAAGCATACAAGGGGTAGTAATGTATTACCTTAACTCTGAGCTACATCAGTCGATTCATGATACAACATTCGAATACCCTCGAACTCGAATTCGACATTCCTCAGCATCGAGTATCCAAGGAACCGAGAATACATTCAATTACACAAATTCCAAGATCAAACCTTACTCACAAGCTCTTAACCAATTAATTAAGTACATAAGCACTCTTGGGTTCAAGGTCAGATTCGGAGGCCTTCGGGTTAGAATTTTGCAAAACGGGCTTCAAAATCGAACTCAGGACGTCAAAAAACATAAAATAGGAGTTTTCAGAAAATGTTGACTTTTTGGTCAACGGTCAGAGTCAATGCTGACGTCAGCAGTTCAACGGTCAACGGGGTCAGAGTCAATTGGTTCGACTCGGCCGAGTCAACACGGGCGAGCTGACTCAGTGAGTCAACACGGGCGAGCTGACTCAGTGAGTCAACACGGGCGAGCTGACTCAGTGAGTCGACTCGACAAACGGGTTGGGTTGGACTCAAGCAGACAGGTCGGGTCAGACTTAGGCAGACGGGTCGGGTCGAACTCGGGCAGACAGGTCGGGTCGGACTCAGGTAGACGGGTCGGGTCGGACTCATATGGGCCAGATCAGACACCAAACTGGGCTTGGTTTGGTTGGGCTCAGACCGAGTTTGGTTGAAGGTTTCGGACCGGTAGGTTATCGGGCCAGGATTGGGCCTAATGGGTATGGGTTAAGGTCATTGGGCCTTATCAGGCCGGCCCACTTACCCAAAACGGTTCTGGTCACCGGACAGCCACCGGAAAACTCGTCGGGAAGCCTCCGTTGGTGTCGTCAGAAGCCCCAAAAGCCTCGATTTGGCTGGAAAAACAGAGAGAAAAGTATTGTTAGATCAACCCATACATCAACAACACGAAAATAAGCTGGAATACGTACCATAATCACCTGAAACATCCGGGAATGGTCGAAAGCGACGTAGCTCCGATGAACGTCTTATCGACGACAGACACACAATCGGTCGGCCGAGTTATGCACGGCTTGGCACGGAGAGTTCAACCGTCACACCCACGACTCGGACGGACTACTCTACCGGCCGGAAACAGAGGGGAACGGTCGCGACAACTAAAAACGCTGGAGCTTCGAATCGTTATATACGGTGAACGACAGCATAACAAAGCGCGTGCTTGGCGGCTGGGTGATCGGAGCGATATAATCTACACGTCGGCAACGGCAGTGTCGCGCACATAGCGGCGGTGAAAACGACCGTGGGTTCGCCAGAAACCAAGGGAGGCATGGTTTGGTGAGAGAGAGGAACACCGTTTGAGATTCGAGAGACGGCTGGAATTAATGAGGTAGGTGATAAGTCAGATGAGGCTTTAATTATTTTAGGTACACCACCAGAAAGGTTCAAAAGAATATTGGGGACCTTTAGACATTAAGAGCTGCCTAGCTCAGTTGGCTGGGTTACCAGTCTAAAACCATAAGGTCGCGGGATTGAATCCCCCAACCTCTAACTAGGTCTTCATTTTCATTCCTTCACTTCTCTCCTCTTTTTTTGAAAAAATTCTATTTTCATTTATTTTCATCTTCATTTTTTAGGGTGTTACAACTCTCCTCACCTTAAAAGAAATTTCGTCCTCGAAATTTACTAGGGTCGGACAAATGTAGAAATTGCCCTTTCATCCATTCTTGTACTGAAACTTACCCATTAGAGTATCAATGTTTCTCAAAACTCACAGACGATCACGGATCAATCTGACAGTGTCCTCAGTTACTCAAATCGACATTGGACCCATAATCATCCCATCATGCATTTTGGACCAATTAATCTGAATGCAACATTTGAATCCATACCGAACTTCATATAATACAAAACAAACATTTGTCTCATAACTTTTTTATGAACGGTCTCCGTCAAAGATAAGAGACATTCTGATCTATCACAAAAGTTAATCATACCACCCAAAGGTATATCTTCCAGATTCAGAATTACTCTTCTAGGTTGGCCATCAAGTTCCAGATGAAAAACTGCAACTACAATTTGGACAAGCACACTAGGACTCCAACAACGACTCCCAGAATCAGGTTGTGAACATCAAATTTCAGTCAGGGATGATATATAACGATACACTAAGCCACATTTCCAAGGAAATGTCTTTCTTCATACTGATCGAACATAACTAAAGCCTCCAATGGATATCACTTACCTTCAACGCAATATTCAGTCAACTATTTCTTTCGTGTATAACATAATCACCACAGACTATACACTTTCGGCACAATGGCAAACACTTTTGTTTTAAGTTCATCGAAATTTTATCACATTTCCATTATGGTATTTTCAAAAATGATCATTATCGCCAAAAGGTCTTTCATGAAATTTGATATCAGTTACCTCACATGATCAAACATTTATTCTTAATAGGATTCAGATCTTCAATTTCACATGCATAAAACATCTCAGGTTCTTTATCTAGATTTAGATCAACTAAGTTAATCCAATTCACATACGAATGTGAAAAACATTCCTTTTCAGTACAATTCGAGCTACAGCGGACAAAAAATTTAGATTCAGTTATTTCAGAAAAAGGATTCGACATCAGAGTCCCGGCTTGGTGGAGTACGGTCAGGATCTAGGGGCATGCATATACCAGACACCCTATGACAGATGATCAGCCGATCTACCCAGAAAGACGCAACTCTAAGCTCTGATACCACTAAATGTAACCCCCTAGACCCACCTATGCGTTACAACGGATCCTAGGAAGTCACATTAGGGTCACAAGAGCGACCCACTGAAAAAAAAAACATTTTTTCTCAAAACATTTATTAAATTGTAAAATCAACTTCTGTTTAAAATAACATTTCAAGAAGTCATTTAAATGCTTAACAGAAATTTCAAAAAGTGCTTTACAGACTCTATCATAAAACAATACATGACATACATGCCCACTACTATACAATATCGTACTCTAGAGGCAACGCCGAGTGAACTCCGAACACTGATGTCAAACATTATACCATGCTATAATCTTTTAACATGCGATGGTAAAAACAACGCTTGGAAAAGCTCAGTAATAAAGAACTACCAAAAGATTCTATAAGCTCATGCAGATATATGGTAGGCATAAAATTTTCATGATGATCCAACCAGTAACAATCCTCTTTTCCTTTCCGTTATTTCAGGGTAACGTTATACTTGAGATTAATGGTACTTGTTCTTTATTCAATCATCGAGTAACAAACGAGAATTATACAAGCTGATAGTTTACGAAGATGGAAACAACGAGTTTAAAGTCTAGTGTGTTCCAATAGGTGCATAACAAATAGGCATAAATGCATACCAATCATATCATGAGAACACATAACAATTCAATGCAAATGTTCAAGTACATACAAGGGTTTACTAGTAACTACCATCCAACCTTACACCAATATGCAGTCCCCCAGAACTGAATCCATAAGGACTTACCCTAGGCCCGATGGGCATAGGTGCCACCTAAGGGGTTGCCTTAGGTCCATAAGGATTTCCCGTGCTAAAGCATCGTCGCCTACTCAAGGGGAGACCTTGAGTCCATAAGGATTTACCAGCTGGATCAGGGCTGCACCTACAGAAACTTCATAACATAACCCAACAGTATACTCCATATAATAATCGGTGTTCAGATTCCAGACATGAGTAACAGAATACATGTGAAAGACATTCTATTCAGAGTATTAGAAACGGAAGATTCATGCTTTTGGCAGATAAATGGGCATACCATTGAGCAGAGCAGACATTTTCATCATTCATCATGCAAACAGATTGTACCATCATAGGTCAAGCTAATAGATCATACTATCAAGTTCATCAGACAGTCAGGCAATACCATCACAGATCAAGCAATCACATAACAAGTATACAGATTGAGCAGACAAACATATAGTAGGCAAAGAATGTCATCATATATCCAGTTCATCATTTCATCTCATTTTCTAACATAGTGATGCAATCTCAATAACAATTGAAATCTTCACCAAACATAATATTATTCATGATTAATTCATTATACAATCCATTCAACATAATATATCACACATCGAACACACTAGGTGGGACATATCACTTCTTGGAGATACTTGGAATTTACGGAATGGGACACATTAAACTTTTAACAATTTGAACGGATTTCTGAAACGTAGCCCCTATTAAAACGAGTTCATACTATCGGTTTAACCCATATATTCAGGAGGTGATACATCAAGATCTTTGAGAGTTTAGACGCATCATGAGTTATTTAGTCATTTAAGCCTACAAGAGCATTATGGTCATTTTATCACATATGGACATTTTGGTAATTTATACCAACAAGGCATAAGATGTCGCTCAGGAAATTCTATTTGCTCATCAGGCTTCCAATCAGGCATTCGGAGATTTCTATGTCAAGATCTTTCACGATATCGGATACATTCAGGGCTATCTTAATTACTATTAACTTTCGATACTTTTGGTCTATTAGTATTCTTATTCGAATATTTTGGTTTTAAAAATTTTCATACTTATTTCTCGTATCTAATTCGGCTTAAGCAGAGTTTACAAAACACTTCATCATAAGCATGCATGCGTTAACCGGATATCGACATGTACATAAAGCATACAAGGGGTAGTAATGTATTACCTTATCTCCGAGCTACATCAGTCGATTCATAATACGACATTCGAATACCCTCGAACCCGAATTCGACATTCCTCAGCATCGAGTATCCAAGAAACCGAGAATACCTTCAATTACACAAATTCCAAGATCAGGCCTTACTCACAAGCTCTTAACCAATTAATTAAGTACATAAGCACTCTCGGGTTCAAGGTCAGATTCGGAGGCCTTCGGGTTAGAATTTTGCGAAACGGTCAAAGTCAACACTGACATCAGCAGGTCAACGGGGTCAGAGTCAACTGGTTTGACTCGGCTGAGTCAACACAGGCGAGCTGACTCAGTGAGTAGACTCGGCAAACGGGTTGGGTCGGACTCAAGCAGACAAGTCGGGTCGGACACAGGCAGACGGGTCGGGTCGGACTCAGGTAGACGGGTCGGGTCAGACTCATATGGGTCGGATTAGACACCAAACTAGGCTTGGTTTGGTTGGGCTCAGACTGGGTTTGTTTGAAGGTTTCGGGCCGGTAGGTTATCGGGCCAGGATTGGGCCAAACGAGTATGGGTTAAGGCCATTGGGCCTTATCAAGCCGGCCAACTTACCCAAAACGGTTATGGTCACCGGACAGCCGCCGGAAAACTCGTCGGGAAGCCACCGGTGGTTTCGTCGGAAGCCCCAAGAGCCTCAATTTGGCCAGAAAAATAGAGAGAAAAGTATTGTTAGATCAACCCATACATCAACAACACAAAAATAAGTCGGAATACGTACCAGAATCACTTGAAACATCCAGGAACGGTCGGAAGCGACGTAGCTCCGATGAGCGTCTTATCGACGTCGGACACACGATCGGTCGGTCGAGTTTTGCACGGCTTGGCACGAAGAGTTCAGCCGTCACACCGACGACTCGAACAGACTCCTCTACTGGCCGGAAACAGAGGGGAACGCTCGCGACAACTAAAAATGCTGGAGCTTCGAACCGTTATATACGGTGAACGGCAGCACAACAAAGCGCATGCTCGGCGGCTGGGTGATCGGACGAGACGATCTACACGCCGGCAGCGGCGGTGTCGTGCACGGAGCGATAGTGAAGACGGCCGTGGGTTCGCCAGAAACCGAGGGAAGCATGGTTCGGTGAGAGAGAGGAACACCGTTTGAGATTCGAGAGACGACTGGAATTAATGAGGTAGGTGATAAGTCAGATGAGGCTTAAATTATTTTAGGTACACCACCAGAAAGGTTGAAAAGAATATTGGGGACCTTTAGTCATTAAGAGTTTCCTAGCTCAGTTGGCTGGGTTACCAGTCTAAAACCATGAGGTCGCGGGATCGAATCCCCCAACCTCTAACTAGGTCTTCATTTTGATTCCTTCACTTCTCTCCTCTTTTTTTTGAACAAAATCCCATTTTCATTTATTTTCATCTTCATTTTTTAGGGTGTTACAAATAGTCCATGGTCCCCCTGTTAACACCTTGTTCTAGTCCTCTTCCTGTGCAAATTTGACCAATAAATAGTCATTGTCTAGGTCGATCAGTTGAAAGTTTCCCATAGGGGACCATAGAGACGCGATACTGGCATAGAGCGCCTTATACCCAATATTTTTGCAAAGAAGCCAAACCACGACTGTAGTTCTCATCTTAGTATCAATGAGAGCATGGATCCTATCAAAAAATAGAAGGTACTGAGCTTTAGTGGTCAATCCTGACATCCTTTTCATTAACCACGATCTCCTCCTCAGGGACCATGGTAGGGCTTCTTGAAATAGGGGTTACACTTCCTTTAACTACATTAGCATAAGAAGGCGTATAAGCATAAGAAGCATTAGAGCCACTCACATCAGTACCGTTTAACACATGTTGGTCATCCATATCCATCATATCCGACGGATTCCCCGTGCCATGACCAGCCAACGTAGTATGGATATGACCTTTTCCCATGTCCATGCAGACTTCCCCATCTTTATGTTTTACCTTCTTTGTCGCACATTGGTCCTCTAAGGCAACATGAGATCCAAGTCTTTCCAGCAAGGGCGAAAACTCAAAGCAGACTTCTCCATTAAAGTGAGCCACCGTTGCCATATCATCGGTGTCAACCACGGCCGTCGTTGCTTGCTTGTCATTAGGATTTGCGGAAGAGGTATCGAGAGAGTTCATTAGGGTTTCGAGTATTTTATTTATTTATAACACAATTATTAGTATTTATTTTATATCTAAAGATAAGATATTAGATCGTAATAACATACTAAATTATGAGTAAGTCATTTGATTAATTAATTTTAGATTTTGGGTAAATTGAACTAGCTCATTCGGCTGGTTGGCCAAGCTATGAACACTTTCTTTTCTTCCCCTAGAGTCGTCATTTTCCCTCCCCTCTAGGTAGGATGAAGATTATATTTAAAATTTGTCAAAAAAGAAGAAGAATTTGGGTAAATTGGGAGTAGGTATTTCTTGCTTGTCACGTGTAGTTTTAAAATGAATTTTATTTAAACCAACAACCATATGATATAGTGAAATGAAACATTAAACTCATTAAATAAGATTAGAGATTCAAACCCTAACCAGTTTTTCATCTTGTATAGATTTTACTTATATCACATGAGAGATTTAAAATTCACGAGGACGTATATCAGGACAATCGAAACCAAAGCCATTATTGAAACATTTTTTAATATTACAAGTTTCTACGACTTTGGATAAAAAGATTGTTATTATATACTCCTTTTGTCCCAATAAAGTTGTCCCTTTTGTATTTTAAAGTTGTCTCACCTAAATTGTCACCTTGAAAAAATCAACAACTATTTAAAACTCATATTTCCTTTTTTACCCTTTGTTTTAGTTTCCCAAAAAGAAAAAGTTAATCTTTCAAGGATAAATATGTCATTTGAATTTTTTTTACATCACATCTCGTACCAAAACTTCTTCTTTCTAAAACTCTATGAAAAGTCAATATGTGACAGTTTAACCAGAAGGGAGGGAGTAATTAACAAACAACCAAATTGGGTTAAAGTCTACCATAAGTCCTTGCACTTTGCTAAAAGTTCATTTTAATCATTCTGCTATAAAAAAAGAACATTTTAGTTCATTTACTGTAAAAATAGACATTTTAGTCCTTCTACATTTGAAAAGTGAACATTTTGGTCTAAAATTTTAAAGTTATAGTTAGTTGGCTTAAATATTTTTGTTTAATCACCCTTTATATCCTTTTCAATTTTGAAATTAATCAAATTGATTCATCTTGAAAAGGAGTAATTTATTCAGTAGACATTTTAAAAATGAGTAGATAGATCAGTCTATGAGAGTGTGACATTTTCCTCCAGTACACGACACATGTCCAATTATGATTAAAAATTAAATTAAATTAGATAAACCAAAAAATATATATTATTTTGTAAAAAGTAATAATCTTGATTTTCTTTTTGAAAATATTAATGAAATTTTAATTTCTTTTTATGATTTTGTATCATATTTTTCAATTGAACCCTTACTCTTCCCACAAATCTGAAAATTCTAAGAAAATTCAATGTGTATTTTTCCAATTCAACATTTTAAATATTTTTTATGTTTTGAATTGTAATTATAATATTATTGAAACTGGACAGAGAAAAAGTTAGGAGTTAAAATATGAATTGATTTTGCATTTAGATTTCATAAGTGTTTAAAATTTTATGTAAAATTTCACAAATTTTTTTTTTTGTAAGAGATTAATTTATCCAAGTTCAAAAATAAGAGGGCTGAAATGTACTTTTAGTTATAGTACATGGAGTAAAATGTTTTGTTTTATAGTAGAGGGACTAAACTGAAATTTTAGATGTAGTACTATACTATAAACAGCAAATTGATTGTTTTTTCAACGTATATAAATCAAATTAGTGATGAATTGACTCATGACTAAAGTAATCAAGGGAATTATATATAATGTAGGTTAAATTGTTGTATATATTTAGGGTAAAATACACAAAATGTCACTAAACTATTTTACAAAATACAAAATGGACACTGAACTTTTAAAAGTTACATAATGGGAATTAAACTTTAATTTTAGTTACAAAATGTTCATTGAGGCGTTAACTGTCGTTAAGTGGGTGACATGGCAGTTACGAAAATTTGTAAAATATCACAATTAGTCATGCATATTTACACATTCAATCAATTTAGTTCTAATTCAAAAAATTCAATAGATTTAACAATTCATTATTTTAGACATTCTTTGAATTTGATCCTATTTTAATTGGAAATATTGCTAAAAATTTAATTTATCTTAAATTTATCTTCCTAAACCATACCACAACACGAGTCACGATTTGGTTAAAAGAAAATGAAATTCAAATATTTTAATTTATTAAACTTAAATTATATTAAGTGTTGAATTTAATTAAAATATATAAAAATAAGTTGTCAAATATAATATTTTTTTCAATATTCTAAAGCTGATTACGAAGTAGTATTTGTTCATATATTTTCTTAACTCTTTGACAATACACACACCTTGCAGACAAAGCGATTGAACTCAGGTCTCCTAAGATAAACATTGTCCGATTTTTCACTAGGACCACTTATTGTCAAATATAATATAAGATGTAAATTTGGTCAAATATATATATATGTGTGTGTGTTTGTGTAATTAATAATACTAATTAATGTTTTGGGAAGTAAATTTTTTAAATAATTATACTTTAATCTTGAATTATTATTATTATTTTAATCTTGAATTATTAAATTACCATATGAACTACATTCGTTTTCTCAACATGGTCAACTTACAAGTTGTGGGGTGCTTAGCCGCTTCTTCTTTTTTTCTAACTGCTTTGGCTTCTTTTAACCTAGCCACTTCACCTACGTTGTAAGGTCGGCGGTGGCACCAACCTTAAAACTGGTTGTTGATCGTCGGTCACTCTCTTTTATTTATTTTTACTTCGTTCTTTTGATTTCAGTTTTTTTTTTCCAATAAATTTGTCTTTATGGCACGCTTTCCTTTACCATTTGGTACGTATTTTCTGCCTCTTGGCACGTTTTTTTTTTGTTTTGCTTCAGGGGTGGATTAGATGTCGCTACGAGTGATCAAGATAGCGCTCTTTTGGTTATCCTGTTGATCTCTCTGCTTTAGACCCTCGAACTGGATCTAGATGCAAGTTAGTCACCGCTCTTGTTCGCGATTGAGTTGTGGTAATAAACATGTTGTCAACGTACTCCAATTTTGCAATACGGATTTTTTAATGTTGTTGTTGATGTTTTTACCTTCATCATCGAGCTTTGGTGATATTTTGTATCTATTTTATTTCGAGTCTTTAAATTAGATTTTTACCTTTTTCTTTGATCCTATTTATGATCTAGAGACGTTAGTTTTCGTTATAGGAATTAATCTGGATCAAATTGTAAACTTCCATCTTGATTTTTTTTCTTTATGAATAAAATTGACGTATTCATTTTCAAAAAATAAAAAAGTTGAGGGGTGCTTATTACATGTATGTGACCAAATCTTAATCAATACATTTCCACTTCGATATTTCAAATCTGGAGAAATAAATATGATAACATATTGATTATTATATGAATAGATCAGATCTTATTAATAATAAAATCGGCATTCCTGTCATAGATTTTGGAGTGTTAAAAATATTATCTTAGTTGGGATAAAAGATTTCGGGGTGATTTTGTTCAAAAAAAAATAGTGAGTGATGATGTAATAGACTAATATTTTATATGCAATCTCGATTTCAATTCATCGTTTCCAATATCTTAGTAACACATGCAATTCACATACTTTCAAAAAAGGATTGAGCTAAGTCTCAGTTTAATTGAAAAATAGGTAAATTATACTAGATATTATAAATTTATTATTGTTGACTTATTTTTATCAATTAACTTTAAAACATATTTAACACTGAACTTTACTTTCCGGCTCATTTATGTCACTCCGTCGTTAACTCTTTAATATGACAGTCACGTGAAAAATGACGGCCCACATAGAGGATGCACTAAAACGGCGTCATTTTGGTGCGGCTGTTTTAATGCCTAAAATGACCCAAAATAACGTAGTTTTGTTGGTGTAAAAATAATAAAAACATGCACTTGATGAGGTTTAAAATTAAATCCTTCAAAATCAAAAATTAAAACTTAACCACTAAACAAATTTGAGATTATGTAACAATTTACCACAAATAATATATATGTTAAACCACAAAATTAGAGATTTTCTTATGTTGCTACTGCCATTTTTTGTTTTGATTTGCAGGTAGAATATTGGTTTAACTTTACTTCTCTGTTTCTACTGTGATGAACTTTGTGTGGACGACATTTGATTATGACGGTGGCGATGCAGATATAATATTTTTTGGGGGATAATGCCACGAATTTCTCCTATACTTTGTCAAATGTGTAAATGTGGTGTTTAAACTTTTTAAACGTTCAATATACCTTTTATAGTTACCTTTCGTCTTTCGAAATGCCTCCGAAATTAACGCCATTAACTGAAGTAAAAAAAAAAGAGAGGAGGAAGATGAACCAAGAAGAAAAGATGTATCGTTCCTTTTTCTCATTTTTAATTTTTATTTGTTATTAATTTTATAAACTAAAATGGTCAAATTTCTTAGATGTCCTTGAATTAGATTTTTTTTCTTTTTTTTGATCAAAAATTTCACGCGGCATCATAAGAACGTGCCACGTGTCTTGCCACATCATTAGTTAACGACGTTGAACATGGGGCGTTTCGAAAAACAGAAGGAAACCATATTGGGTACATTAAACGTCTAGAAAGTTGAGACACCATATTGACACATTTGACAAAGAAGGCCAAAAATCAGAAAGAAGGGTCTTCTACTTACTCTCCTACTCCCATAAGCAGTTACACACCGAGACCCCAATCGGTGAACAGGTTAGTTGTCCCTATTCTTTTCGTTAACAGCACATGAAATTCTAAGAAAGCTCCGACCTGCAAGCACTATCAGAAGCAACACTTCGGCCAATGTCGGCTTCAATCCAACCTTTGTTTTGCTTGTGGTGGTGATGATCAATACATTAGGGATTGCCCAATAAAATCTGACAAGGCTCCTACTCGGTATTCTACTAATTTGAGCCCTGCACCTTCTAACCGAAACAAGAAACTGAGGCAAACTCAGTCCGGAAACCAAGGGAGGGAAAGAGGCTCCCATTCGAAAGCCACAACACATCAGGAATCTCGAGCCCTGGCTCGCGTTTATTACATCTCTGGTAAAGAAGACGAGGAATCTTCCGACATCATTGCGGGTACGGTTGAACTGAACCTTAAACCTGTTTATGCTTTAATAGATTCAGGATCAACCCATTCATTCATATGCTCTTCCTTGCTTGATAAGTTTAATATAAAACCCGAAGTTGTTAAAACGAGCCTTGTAGTATCAAACCCTATAGGGGAAACTTGCCAATCAATTTGCTTTATAGAACTTGTCCTATAGCTATTCGAAACATACCCTTTCCTATTGATATTTATGTCTTGCCCAATTGTGAATTTGACTTAGTATTAGGCTTAGATTGGTTGAGTAAACATCAAGCCTGGATCAATTGTCAAAATAGGAGATTGTACCTTCAGGGTCTAGGAAAAGAATCCATACTTCTTATAGATCAAAAATCGACTTCAATTTTTGCTTCTATGGTGCTACAAGATGAATATGATTTCGGCTTACCTACTGCTCTTGTTGTTTCCGAATTCATCGACGTCTTTCCCGTGGAACTCCCTAGTCTTCCTTTGACTCATGAAGTGGACTTCAAATTTGATGTTCAACCTAGAACCAACCCAGTGTCCAGTACACCATACCGAATGGCACAAGTGGAGTTGAAGGAGCTCACGAAACAACTTCAGGAATTCCAAGACAAGGGCTACATATGACTGACCACATCTCCTTGGGTGCTCCGATTTTGTTTGTGAAGAAGAAAGATGGCTCGATGCGGCTTTGCATCGACTATCGTCAGTTGAATCAGGTTACTTTAAATAACAATTATCCCCTGCCGAGGATTGAAGATCTTTTTGATAAACTCTGAGAAGCACGATTTTCTCTAAGATCGATCTTCGGTCGGGCTACTATCAGATGAAAGTGAAGGATGAAGACGTCCCTAAAACTGCTTT
The DNA here is from genome assembly GCA_030270665.1 of Hibiscus trionum. Lineage (NCBI taxonomy): Eukaryota > Viridiplantae > Streptophyta > Magnoliopsida > Malvales > Malvaceae > Hibiscus > Hibiscus trionum. Next base: position 10,122,482 of record BSYR01000046.1, read on the forward strand.
CTGTACTAGATACGATCACTTCGAATTTCTTGTTATGCCTTTTGGGTTAACGAATGCTCCTGCTGCATTTGTGGACCTGATGAACTGAGCGTTCAATCCCTATCTTGATAAGTTCGTTGTTGTCTTCATCGATGACATTCTCGTCTATTCTCAGAATAAGGAAGAACATGTTAAACACCTCCGAATCATACTACAAACTCTTCGAGAACGCCAATTGTTCGCCAAATTCTCCAAATGTGAGTTTTGGCTATCGAAAGTTGCTATCCTGGGTCACGTGATCTCTGCCGAAGGAATCAAAGTTGACTTTAAAAATATTCAAGCTATCCTTGATTGGTGACCTCCGAAGAATGTTGGTGAGGTTCACAATTTCCTCGATTTAGCCAGTTATTATCGAAGGTTCGTTAGAGGCTTCTCTATGATCTCTTTACCTCTAACCAAACTCCTCCGAAAGGATCAACCATTTGATTGGTCCGAAAATTAGCAAATAAGCTTCAACCAATTGAAGCAAGCATTAACTCATGCCCCGGTTTGGATCCAACCTGAGCCGGGCAAAGAATTCATAGTCTATAGTTACGCCTCCCATTCGGGATTGGGTTGTGTCTTGATGCAAGGTGAAAATGTAGTAGCATACGCATCCCGGAAATTGAAGCCATATGAGCTCAATTACCCGACACATGACCTCGAGTTAGCTACCATCGTCTTTGCACTCAAAATTTGGAGACATTACCTCTACGGTGAAAGATGCCACCTGTTTACCGATCACAAAAGTCTGATGTATCTCCTTATTCAGAAAGATCTCAATTTAAGACAAAGAAGGTTGATAGAATTGTTGAAAGATTATGATCTAATCATCGACTATCATCTCGGGAAAGCCAATGTGGTTACGGATGCTCTCAGTCGAAAACCAACCCTCGGTAAGCCATTCTAAGCCTTATGTTATTCGAATTACTCATCCTTGTTCCCAAAGGAACCATTCGAACTCTACCTTTCCTGATAAGAAATGGTTTGAACTCCTTCTTGAAAAATAATCAACCATTCGAAATTTGTCTAGTCTTATAAGTAATCGATTTGAATTGTTTTCTCGTAGCTTCCTTGACTATCAACGCTCATTTCCGAATCTCTAAAGCTCGAAAATATATGTCCAAACTTCATGTCTAGCCTAGTTACAAGGAATAAAGAGCTTCAACAATTTGACCCGGAACTTCAGAAAATTGGTTCTAAGCTTGAGTCTAATTTTGACTTCTCCGTTAAGTCGAGCGGTGTCCTCTATTTCAAGGATAGAGTTTGTATTCCTAACAACAAGGAATTACAAGAAGAGATACTGTAAGAAGCACAATAGTGTTCTTTCTCAATCCACCCTGGATCGGTTAAGATGTACAAGGATCTCAAGCCCTTGTATTGGTGGCCGGAATGAAAGTGGTTATCAACAATTTTGTGTTGAAGTGCCTAAACTGTCAAAGAGATAAAGCCGGGCATCAAGTCCCTATCGGATTACTCCAACCTCTTGAATTGCCTCAATGGAAATGGGATCGAATCGCTATGGATTTCGTATCCGGTCTTCCTTGCTCCCCGAGAAAGTGTGACGCTATCTGGGTAATTATCAATCGATTTACCAAATCTGCTCATTTCATCCCGGTTTGGATGAACTACAACTTGGAATCCTTGACTGATCTGTACATTCGGGAAGTCATCCGTTTACACGGAGTCCCTACTTTAATTGCTCCAATTGAGACACCCGGTTTACAGCTCTATTCTAGAGAACTCTATAACGAGCCCTCGGCACCAAGCTAAATCTGAGCACAGCTTTCCATCCGCAAAGTGACGGACAATTCGAGTGAGTGATTCAAGTTCTTGAAGACATACTTCAAGCTTATATCATCAACTTCAGACAGAACTGGGAAAGTCACTACCATTGGTAGAATTCACATACAACAATAGCTTCCAATATTCGATTCAAATGGCTCCTTTCGAAGCGTTGTATAGTAGAAGATGTCGAACACCCCTTTGTTGGTCCGAAATTGGTGATAATAAGGTGTTAGGACCTCAATTTCTTCGGGAAACTGAAGAACAAGTGCAAGTTATCCATTCTCGGTTGAAGCAAGCTTTCGATGGACAAAAGTCTTATGCTGATAAAAAACGTAGAGACATACGATACGAGATCGGTGATAAGGTCTTTCTCAAAGTCTCTCAGTGGAAGAAAGTGTTTCGGTTCGGTAAAAGAGGGAAGCTCAGCATTCATTTAATAGAACCTTTTGAAGTGATTGAAAGAACCAGTCTGGTAGCTTATCGACTTGCACTCCCTAGCAAGTTCGATAAGATACATAACTTATTCCACGTTTCAGTGCTTCAAAGATACTGATTCGATCCATCTCACATATTAGAGCTGGAAGAAGTAGAACTAAATCCCGATCTATCCTAGGAGGAAGAACCAATCCAAATCCTTGATAGAGAAATCAAACGGCTCCGAAACAGAACATATCTCTTGTAAAGGTTCTGTGGAGAAATCATAAGATCGAAGAAGCTACGTGGGAACCCGAGGATATGATGCAAAAGCAATATCATCATCTGTTCAATTCAGGTAAGAATTCGAGGATGAATTCTTTCTTTTAAGGATGGGAGAATTGTAACACCCTCAATCTTACCCTAGAATTAATTAGATCAATTGGCTAAACAATTGATTCAAATTAAACCTACTGACCTCTAATTCGACTAGTTAGGATTTAATTAGAATTAATGAACAAATTAAAGGACCAAATTAAGAGGACTAAGCTAAATTAAATGATAAATAAAAGAATTGTATGCTAAATTTCCTATTTCCTAAGAGTGCCCTTGGCTTATTATTAATCAAAGAATTAAACCAAGGACAAACTAGTCATTTCCTAAATGCCACTAACTATGATAATCATCTTCTTCCTAAGCCATTATCAGCCGAATGAGAGAGAGTTTTAGGGAGAAGAAAATCTAGAGAAAAACACTTAGAAAGCTAGATAATTCATCATGCATGTGGTCATTTTCCATAGGAATTAAGCTATAAAGCTAGGTAAGTGTTTTTGCTCAACTAGTTAACCGAATTGTTATGTTGAATTTTTTATATGATCTGTTTTGTTGCAATTGATTGCTGTAATTGTTGATTTTAGATCTGGAATTGATTTATATTTTGATGAATTAAATGATTTTAGCTTGGGTTATATGATAGGAGTTGAAAACAACACACTAGATGTTGCATGAATGTGTTAAGTGACTGTTTTGTTAAATCTGGAAATTAGAGGGACTAGAAAACGTTTCTGGAAAAAAGTCACCTAGGGAAAGTTGTTAAATATTGATGAAATGAACTGTTGGTAAAATCAAATTGAGGTTAAATTGGTTAGATAATGAGTTAAAATGAAAACTAGTCACATGGAAATGCAAAACTGTTTAGGGGACTGTTTTTGTGAATTTGAAAATGTTAGGGGATCAAATTGCTCTGTAATTGATTCTGGAAATAATGTTTAAATACAAGGGACTTGATGTATGAATGAATTATAACTTGAATTGGCTGATAAGTAGCTTGAATTGGATGTTAAAAGTGACTAGTTGGCAAGCTAGGTGAATCTGGACTAACTTGGAAATTTGATAAATCAGTTGACTGTTATGTTCTGTTTAGAGATCATAATGGACTTAAAATAACAAGGGAAAACAGGGTAAACTATGGTTATAAATGCTAAATTAAACTAGTAAAGGACCTAGGCTTAAAAGTGCACTAAAGTGCCTTAGAGTGAAATTTGGCAGTTTAGTCCCTAGACAACTGCCATGTCTTCAAATGCAAATATATATTGATCTAGAAATGGGAAAACATGAGCTATACATGGATAAACGCTAGTTGAATAAGCTTTCTAACAAGGTAATTTAATTGAAAATCCAATGTGTAGATTAAAAGTTATGGCTAGAATAGTAACAAGCGTGCAAACTGCCAGAACTGGAAAACAATTTTGAAATGAATTGTGATTGTGCTTGTGTGATTGAGTTATATGATTGAATTGGATGCTAATATGTTTTGTATTTGTTTATATGTGAATTGGTAGACCAAGAAATTGAGGAAATAATGGAAGAGGCAAGGGCTGGCCAATCGAATAGGAAGAACAAAGGCATATTCATCAAGGAGCAAGAATAGCTTATAAGCTTGGAGTGTTGTGAGTGTAGATAAACTTAGGGTTAGGACTAGTGTCCTAACCAATGTTTTATGTTTAAATTATGTTTATATATGAATGTATGTAATGAATCTAATCTATATTGGGTAAAATATCTTAGGGGAAGAAAGGACCTAAAGGAAATATAATAGTAGGATTATGATTGATAACTAGCTTAGTTTAACATGAACTTGAAATGGATGCTCCTAATATGATGACTATTTGAATGATGGATTGAATGCTATGTTGCTGCTATTTGATGCTTATTGATGTTTGAAAATATTTGATTGGTTGATTGCTGGAAATTGTGAAAGCTTGCGAATGAATTAGGATCTAACCATTTAGAGACTTGAAATGTTAATTGATCTTGTTATAATTGGTTGCCTAAACACTTGTGATATGCTTGCTTAATCTAAAAGACACTATAAGCCCTTGGTTGACTAGTTGGTCTCAGGTAGAACGACATGCCATAGAGTCTAGAGTTCCTCTGATTTAGTACTCCATGTACTCTCTGTTTCGGTGTTGTTGTCACCTATTGTCCTTGATGCTTGGTGCATCCTTTAATTGGCACTTGATTTCTCTATTGTTGGTGTGGAAGACACCTTGATACATTTGAGTATCCTCTGATTTGGTACTTTGTACCTATTAAGACTTGATTACCTAGTCCCACTAGTCTACCAAGGCAAAACATTTAAAAGCTATTGAATAATACTTGTCATATGTTAAATGGAATGTATAATATGTAATATGTAATATGAATGAGTTCATATGGAAATGTGATCATATGTTAAAGATGTTTGAGTGATCAATCTAATATGTTTAACATGTATAAGAATGGCTAGGGCAATGGCCCTATTTTGAATAAAAAGACTAAAATGTGAACAATGTTTGTATATTTGATTATTGCATGTTTTATGTAGTTGATATTAGCAAATTGGCTATTTGAAAGTGTTACATGATCTATATGATTTGGTTTGATCTTTGATATGCTTGTATGTACATGTTTATATGATTGATAAAGATGAGACTAGCTAAGTGAGGTACTTGCCATTGCATGAAACTAGTTAGGTGATGCTCAAATGAATTGAAGCCTAGCTAGGTAACCTTTGTTAAATGAGATAAAACATTTAAAAGATTGAATTAATAGTTATAGGAACTACCTCACTAAGTACTTATTGTACTTATCACTCTCTCATTTCCTTCTTCCCAAAACAACAGGATAACCTGTTCGAAAGTTGTCCCAAAGCTGATCTGGAAGCATTCAAAAGCCAAGACTCAAGTGTGCCTTGTTTCATTTTGTTATTACTCCTGGTCGGTGGCTTAGTGTCGTGTCTAGTCATACAGGTTGCATGCATTTGGCTTATCTTACGTATGTATATAAGATGTATTTAAACTTAAGTATGGATTGACTTGTATTGAACTTGGTATGTAAATAGGTACCTATGGATATATGATCATTTTGACTTGTATATAATGCTTATGAATCTATGGTATGTAATGTTTGAACCAAGTACGTTTGAAGTATGAAAGACTATTGATTGATTTGTATATAAGTTTGAAGTTTGGTAAAGTACTATGTTGTTATTGAATATGCACAATATGAAAGTTATTTGAATGTTTGACTTGATTAGGATCAATGTATCTAGACTACCTATGGAATTCTTGTTGTATTTCGAACGATATAAGAGACCTTAAGAAGCATGTAGATATACTAAAAGCCTGTCTCTTGTGTATATATATGTTTTGATTGGAATAGTAGCACATGATTCAAGATAGATAGTTAAAATTAAATTTAGAATGTACCTTGATATATGTATGATTCGAATGGTGCAAAGATGATTAGGTGAATGGTAAAATGTTATCTACTCTAATAAGAAGAAATGAAATTGAAATTGACCCTAAATGGTATGCTTAATTCGAATGCATGATCTTATTGTGTATACTATGAAAGGTTCGAATGTATTAGTATAGTATGCTTGGATAAATTGTTTGATAACATGTTTGATATTTTAAGTGGAAACATGAATGGCTAGAATGATAGTGATTGGTTCGAATGAAATGAATCGAATGTTTGCATCCTAGTTGCTTGAAACATCCGAGTGTACTTATGTATGATATTAGGTTTCGATTATGGCTTAGGGATAATTTAGAACTACTTAATCTTGTATTGTTGCTTGAATGTTTAAGCATGTTTAAATGGCTACTTTGATTATGATATGCATGAATGGTATATTGGTTTTAAATTTTTTTAGCTCACCTATTGTTAAGTTTAAGATTGTTAACTTCTGTGAATCGAATGTTTAAGTACTTACATGTTCAATTATACATCCACTACGCGTCGTAATGCTCTTCGTTCCTAACCCAGGCAAAGGGTGTTACAATAAGAATTATCAATAACGAAATATTATATAATTTAGTGACGTAATTAGTTGTCATTGAATATAAATTATAAAGTGGCGTTATGTATTATCGTCATTCATACTACTATTAGGTGACAATATACTATGTCACTAACAATGTGACACTATTTTTTCCATCACTTATACAAAGAGTTTTTTGTATTATTGGTGACGATACTGATGATTAATGACGAAATTCTATATCATTGGATGGACGTAAATAGTCATCACTGAATACAAATTACAAGGTGACGTTATACATTAATGTCACAATATTCTTGACAATACATGAAGAAAACAGCGGCATCGTGACGCTAGACATTTAGCGGCGCAAATAGCATGACGAACATCGTGACATCAAGTTTTACGTCACAAAATACAAATAGTGACGTAAATGTAAGTTTTTGTGACAATATTTTAGATGCCACAAATAATCAATTTTTTTGTAGTGATTACTTAAATGTGCAAACCAATTGGTTGTAAATGGATATTTAAAACCAAGAGGGATGCAAATGATAATGTGGATAAGTATAAGGCATGTCTTGTATTTAAAGATACACTCTAAAAGAATACGTTAATTTTTAGAGACTTTCTCTTCAGTTTAATTGAAAGACTCTTTCAGGATAATCATGACGTTTATTGCTTATTTTAATCTTGAGCTACATAAGATGGATGTTAAGCTTGTGTTTTTCATTAGCGACATTTAAGAAATTATTTATATGATACAATCATAAAGTTGTATCTTATGATACAAAATCAATGATATGTAAATTAAAGAAATTCATTTGTGAGTTTAAGTAAGACTCTCATTAATGAAATTATAAATTTCATATTGATTATCTCATTCTTTTTTTAGATAAATTTGGTTGACAATTGTGTATAGTACAAGTTCAGTGGGAGTAAACCAAGTGATACTCATATTGCTAATGAGGACAAATTGTGTCTTACTCAATGCCTAAAAGTATCCTTGAAATTTAGGAAAAAAAATACAAAAGATTCCATATACATAAGCTTTTTGGAATCTAATTTATGCTCAACTATGTATGCATTCGGATATTGCGTACATTGTTGGGATGTTAGACAAATATTTAAGAAAATCTAGTATGGACTATTGGATAACAGCCAATAGAGTTATGAAATATATTTAGAGAACAAAAAATTACATGCTCACATATCGGAGTTTTGGTAAGTTAGAGATCATCAAATTTACAGACTTCGATTTTATTAGAATATTGATGCAAAAGAATTTTGTCACATGGGCTACTAATTGTAGATTGAATAGAAAGACCACTTCAATTATTTTGTGACAATAAATATGAATTCATTTATTCTATAAACAATAGGAACACTTCAAATTTGAAGCACATAAATATTAAGTTCCTAGTTGTTAAAGAAAATTCAGAGTGGTTCTGTGTCTATAGAGCATGTTGGTACAAACTCCATAATTGTGCGCTTATTAAGAAATTATCACCCTAGGTCTTTCATGAGCACACTACTCATGTGGGTGTAATGTTATTTAAGGATATTCGGTTTTAGTGGAAGTGTGTAATTTTGAAAAGTGCTCACTCGGTTTAGCCACAATTTTGGTTACTTTAGTTTAAGGATATTTTAAGATTATTTTCTGCAGAAATAAAGTTCTTTTTGTTTATGCACGCTCTAAATTCAGTAAAGTTGATCTCACTAAGGTATAGGAGGATCAGTTGGAAATAGACGTGTTCATTTCACATTTCATGTAATTTTCCATGCTACGCATCCATGATTGATATATGTCATTTGACTATATTTGTATATGTGGCCATTGATGGCTCTAGTCATGATCGCTATGGAAAAGGCTACTTTGATACTATAGGGGTATAGTTGATGGACGAGATTGTTATAGAATACCTATTATATAATAGCAATTTTTTAAGCTCATATGGTTGTACATTTATCAGGAAACATATGTTGCCCAAGTGGGAGATTGTTGGATTAAAATTTGCAATTGTGGGCACATATGTAAAATGTATGATGCTATTAGAAAGTATGATACAAAATTAAGTGACCAATTATGTTAGTCGTGTCATAGGTATTAAAGTGTCACGTAAATAAAAAAAAAGTAGATTCTATAAGATGTATTTATAATTCAATGAGGGGCAGAGTTATAAATACATAATAGTTGAGTTAATAATCAACTATATAAAGAGGTAGTGGTCCCCAAGAAATAGGTTAACTTGTATTATTCTTGTCCGCGTCAGAGAGTTTTTACGGCAAGGGATAACCCATCTTCTTGGAAGATCACAACCACCTTCTAGGAGATCTTCATCAAAGGATTCAAGGTTTTCATCTATCGATCAATTCAGGTACGCTTTCGCATTTAGTTTATTGTTCTTGATGATTTGACATGATAGATCCTAGGTTAGAAATTCATATTTAGTTATGATTTGGTTCTAACACGAAATTCAGCCACTACAATTATCAATCGCCACACGCCGCCCAACACTCTTGTTGAAATACCCCCATGACCATTTATCTCATCCTTTCATCATTGAAAATCGACGAACAACATCTCAATCAAACGCCAAACATGAAATCTTCATTAGAATGACGTCGAAAGGACAATGAACAGTGTAGAAATCATGCGATAAGAATAGGAACTTCATTTCGACGATAACGACGTGAAAACGACAATATCAATGGCTGGTTTGAGATTTGGGTTTAGATTTTTTAAATTTGGAGATTTTTTTGGGTACATTTTGGTAAAATTAGAGTTTTTTATTTAAGTTTTTTTAATAAAAAATTAATTAAAAGAAAATATAAAATAAAACCTTTATTTTTTAATTAGATCCTAAGCCTCAAAGTCAAAATGATTATCAAATTAATAATTTATGGTTCAATGGAATCATATGCTAAATATAAAAATGAAATACATACAAGCAGAATTGACATTACCAAGGATGTAATCATTTTTTGAATGGTTATTGGCCATTGCTGATATCAAGACTTGTTATAAAAGCAATATTATTAATAAGGATACCTTATAAAATAAAACTTTCAACTGTATTATTTTAAGAGTTGAGTGCACCACAAGTTCCTAAAATATGAATCTCATTTTAAATTGATTTTTAGATTTTTTTAACATTTCAATTTCATTCTCAAATTATGACTCTCATTGTAACCCCCTAGACTCGCCTATGCATTACCACGGATCCTAGGAAGTTACATTAGGGCCACTGGAGCGACCCACGTTAAAATTTTAAATAAAAAAAAATATTAAACTATTAAAATCATAAATCAAGTTTTAAATTAAAATACAATTTCATAAATCTTTCAGACAATAAAACAAAACTGTGATACAAGTTACGAAAACAGATTTCAGACTCATATATATATAACACAAGACGTGACATACATGCCCCCTAATTACACAAATACCATACTCCGAGAAAGCCGAAGAAACTCCCATAACAACGTTGGTAGTTGCAACCTGGTCGATCCTTTAACCTGTGATGGTAAAAATAGCGTGAGCTTTGAAAAGCTCAGTAATACAAACTACCAACGGATGCTAAAATCACAAGCAGGTATATGATAAACTTAACATTTCGTGAAGAACTGGACAACTATGCCCAAATTACGATTCACTGATTTGTGATCATCATGTCAAAGGTAACATAGTTGCTCGTTATTCGATCACCCGAATCGTAGGAGACGAGTCTAAAACCGGAGATTCAAAGAGATTTAGATTTCAGTAGTTAAATCAAGGAGTTCAAAGTGGTTCATTAGGCGCGAATTGTAAGTTTACTGAAAGTTCACTTTAATACATTAATTTAGTAGGGTATGTTTCAAAAGAGGTCAGAAAGTTTTATTAATTTACTTAACTACCCTCCAACCGAACCCCAAAATGCAATTCCCCCTGAACTGCATACAGAAGGTCTTATCCTAGGCCTGAGGCGTAGGAGCCTAGCTAAGGGGATGCCTTAGGTCCATAAAGACTTACTCTAGGCTCGTGGGCGTAGGAGCTTAACAGAAAGGCTTACCTTAGGCCCATTGGGCGTATGAGCTTAGGTCCAAAAGGACTTACCAGCGCTGAGCCTACAGATCATCATTCATGTCCCAGATAATATACCCAGATGATTTTAGTTTATATTCAGAAGACAATATTACAGAAAATAGATATCAAATCTATTTTTATACCAGAAGGCATATATCAAATTTATTTTATTATCATTATTATTTCGTATTCAATGTCATATATCAAATATATTTTCATATCAGAGGCCAGAAATCAGAGAATTGCTTTCCTTTTGTATTACAGTATCATACTTTTAAATTTTAAGCATATGGTCTTGGTTTTGAACAGAAAGTATTTACATATACATGGTACGCGCTTTATGGCCCAAATTCATTTCTTAGAGGTACTTGATAGATATCAGAAAGATGACATTTGATAATTTTATACTGGTTTCAGAACGAGGTCCCTACGAATAGGGGAGTTCGATAAGACGGATCGAGTCAACATCGGAAGTTGATGCATCAAAATCATTGAGATTTCAGATAAATCAAGAGTGATTCGATCGTTAAGGCTTACGAGGGTGTTGTTGGTCATTCTGACCTTCGGGGGGTAATTTGGTAAACTGGACCAACAAAGTATAAACGATGATGTACCAAATTCAGGAATTCTAGATGCTCATCAAGCTTTCGAGTCCCTCTAAACTAACTAAAACCATTAACACAGAGTTTGAAATATAATCGGATAAGTACATCTTAAGCATTCATTTTCAGAATTGATTACAGCGTAACAAAAAGGCAGTTCGTCTTCACCCTACATCCACTGAACTTACTACGAGAGATCAAACATGTATCCAAGCGGTAATTTTTCAAATTCCTGAACATGTATATAACACTCGAACTCATTCCATAGCATCAAATTTATCTTTCTGAGGAAACATGTTGCTCTTACCAATAGCTAAGTACTTTCTCCAAATAACCCGAACATGTCGCCACATGGTATCTTTCCAAAATTACGATAGTATCAAAAACGACCAACAAACATGGGCCCTAAATTACCACTTTAGAGTCATTGTATCATCTAGCTTTATTGGTATTTCTTATTCCAGTCTTAGAGGTACCTTCAGTCATTTTCGGCATTCGCAGGTATTTCAAATGCTTCATATCCGAAGGTGTTCCAAAAATTCTGAGCCTTTCGGTCGTTCCAACTTCCAACTATTCATTCCATTCCGATCTCGAGGGTATATTCATCATTTCGGTTAATTTTGGCATCTAGTGCCCGAGGGTAATTCAGTCCTATTTTTGTCATCACGTTGTTCCGATTAGTTCCGCCTTATTATTATTTTCAATCCTTTTTGTCATTTCAGACGCTTTAGTCAATCCGATAACTACACCATTGGTAGCTCTGGACATGCAAAAAACTCTTGTAAATTTGTCTTTGGAGGTTATTCAGAATTCAAAAAAAGCTTAAGTGTTTACATTCTCGGAGATGCAAGTCTTATTACTATGTTATTCCAAGTATAACGAGATTTTCTGATGAATCAGTTGTTTATCAGATAAAGAGCAAAATCTCATATCACGTTACTCTCAGGGGTATTTTCATCATCTCTTAACTTAGCATTTCAGAATTTTAAATCATTAACAAGCAAAACCCAACTTAGAGAATCACAGTCTTATCAATCATTCATAGATCTTGAAAGTTCTTTTTAAGTCACTCGTTTTTCTAACCGAGCACTAGTCTCAACTAGTTTACTACCCTTTTCCATTTTCGATTAGGCATTAACAGAATTAATCATACGCTTAAACACAATCATGCATGCGTTTACCGAATGCCACAATGTTTCATAAAGCATACAAGAGGTAGTAATGTATTACCTCAACTCCGAGCTACACCGATCGATTCATGATACATCATTCAATCGTACTCAAACCCGAATTTGACGTCCCTCAACATCTCGGATACAAGGAACTTTGAACACCTTCAAATACACAAACTCCAAGATCAGACCTTATTCACAAAGCTCTTAACCAAATAATTAAATACATAAGCATTCTCGGGTTCAAGGTCCTATTTGGAGGCCTTCTAGTCAGAATTTTGCGAAACGGGCTTTAAAATTGGACTCGGGACGTCAGAAAACATAAAATATGAGTATTCAGAAATTTTGACTTTTTGGTCAAAATCAATGGTCAACGGACAGGTCAACGGTCAACGGTCAGGTCAATGCTGATGTCACTGGTCAACTGGGTTGACTCGGTTAAGTCAACTCGGGCGAGTTAACTCACTGAGTTAACTCGGATAAGTTGACTCACTGAGTTAACTCGGTCAACGGGTCGGGTACGGGTCAACGGGTCGAATACAAGTTCGGGTCGGGTCAGACACGGGTTGGATCGGGTCAACCTTGGGTCAAACCGGTTTGGGCTTGGGTTACCAAAGGGCCAGGCCGAATTAGTCTAGGGTGGTTTAGTTTGGTTTGGTTCAGTCCAGTTTAACCGGTTCATATTGATTCCCTTACAAATGATACTGAACTATCGGACGGTCACCGAAACGGTCGCCGGAGGACCTATTCGCACCGATCCTGCCAAAAAAAGAGAGCTGATCAACACGACTATTCAACCCACTCACCAGAATCACGAAACAAGCCGGAAATTACCTTAAACAAAACCGAGAAGGCTGGAATCGACGAAGCTCCGATGAAGCCCTTCCTGGCGTCGGACAAATGATCGGCCAGTTGGGTTTTGTTCGACTCGGGACGAGGAGCTTGCTCAAGGCTGTGGCGCGGCGAACGGACTCCAATCGGCACCGGGATCGTGGAAAAACAGTGGCGACGGAAGCTTGGATCACTGCTGAACCTTCAACCCAAGTTTCACGGCAAACGACGGCTCGTATCTGCGTGTGAAGGCCAAGGGTTTCATCGGGCTGCGACGATGTTTCTGATGGCTGGGGCGGTGGCGACCACCGATTGGCGGTGAGGGAGATCATGCGATAAATACGGTTTGGTTGCAGAGGACGAGTTTGGAAACTCTCTTTGGTTCAAGTCTCGAAGCAAGTGACCATCAAGGGGGTAGTTGAGGAGTCGGATCTAACTTAAATTATTTTGGTATAATCGTCACACATAATATAAAATTTAAATCGGGTAAGACAAAAATAGAAATACATGTAGCTTTAATGGCTAAGCCTTTGTCTTGCAAGGCCAAGGGGCACGGGTTTGAAACCCCTTGGCAGCACCTCATTTCAATCATTTCTTTTTTTCTTCTTTTTTTAACTCAAATACTGTGGGTGTTACAACTCTTCCCTCCTAAAAGAAAATTTCGTCCTGGAAATTCGCCTGAGCCAGAGAAATACAGAAACCACACCTTCATCCATTCTTGTACTGAAACTTATCCATCAGGGCATCCTTGTTTCTCCAGACTCTCGGATGGTCACAGATCAATATGGTAGTGTCCTCAATTACTTAGATTGTCTTGGGCCCAACACCATCTCGTCATACTCCTCAGACTGACTTATCAGAACGTGATATGTGAATCCATACAGAACTTCATACGGAGCCAAGCAAACTCCAGTACTACCACAGAAGTTATTCATACTACCATGAGTAATTCCTCTAAATTCTGAATTACTTCACAAAGTTGACCATTAATTTACGAAAGAAACATTTTACCTGAAATCCAGACGAGTACTCAAGGCCTCTAACAGGCTCTTCAAGAATCAGGATGTAACACCAAACTCCAATCAAGGATGATATACCTATGTCACATTTTCATATAAGAGGTTTTTCTTCAAGTCGAAGCATAACCAAGGTTTTATACGGATGTCACTTACCTTCAACGATATTTTCAGAAAATTGCTTCCTTCGTGTATTACAGAGTCACCATAGAACTTACACTTTCGCCACATTCACAAACACCTTTCTTTTAAATTAATACCGCTTTTATCAAACTTCTATCAAGATATCTCCAACATAGTCATAATCACCGTATAATTATTACGTGAAATCTTATATCTGTTACCTCACATGATCAAACATTTATTCTCAATCTATTTTTGATCTTCAATTTCACCTTCATGAATCATCTTAAATTCTTTATCCAGATTCTAATCCATCAATTTAATCCAAAACACAGACGAACGATATAAACATTTCTTGCTAGTACAGATCGGTCTATGGAAGGCAAAATGCTTAGATTCACTTAATTCAGAAAAAGGGATTCGATGTTGGAGTTTCGGCTCGGAGGAGTACGGTTATGCTAGGGCCATGCACAGACCAGACACCCCATAACAGACGATCGGCCGATCTACCCAGAATGACGTAACTCTAAGCTTTGATACCACTAAATGTAACCCCCTAGACTCGCCTATGCGTTACGACGGATCCTAGGAAGTTACATTAGGGCCACTGGAGCGACCCACGTCAAAATTTTAAATAAAACAAATTGTTAAACTATTAAAATCATAAATCAAGTTTTAAATTAAAATACAATTTCATAAATCTTTCAGACAATAAAACAAAACCGTGATACAAGTTACGAAAATAGATTTCAGACTCATATATATATATAACACAAGACGTGACATACATGCCCCCTAATTACACAAATATCATACTCCGAGAAAGCCGAAGAAACTCCCGTACCAACGTTGGTAGTTGCAACCTGGTCGATCCTTTAACCCGTGATGGTAAAAATCGGAGGTCAAAAAGATGGGTCTAAAATCGGAAATTCAAAGAGATTCAGATTTCAGAAGTTAAATCAAGGAGTCCAAAGTGGTTCATTAGGCGCGAATTGTAAGTTTACTGAAAGTTCACTTTGATACATTAATTTAGTAGGGTATGTTTCAAAAGAGGTCAAAAAGTTTTATTAATTTACTTAACTACCCTTCAACCAAACCCCAAAATGCAATTCCCCCTGAACTGCATACAAAAGGTCTTATCCTAGGCCTGAGGCATAGGAGCCTAGCTAAGGGGATGCC
The DNA here is from genome assembly GCA_030270665.1 of Hibiscus trionum. Classification (NCBI taxonomy): domain Eukaryota; kingdom Viridiplantae; phylum Streptophyta; class Magnoliopsida; order Malvales; family Malvaceae; genus Hibiscus; species Hibiscus trionum. The sequence goes on from BSYR01000046.1 coordinate 10,137,997, forward strand.
TTAGGTCCAGGAATACTTACCCTAGGCCCGTGGGCGTAGGAGCTTAACAAAAAGGCTTACCCTAGGACCATTGGGCGTAGGAGCTTAGGTCCTGTAACCCCCTCGTCCCGATCCGGGCGTCTGACCGGTCCGAACAGGTCACACGAGGATAACCGAGGCGAAATCCGTTAAGGCTTCACTTCGGTTAACAACCCGGGAAAACTTTTTCATTTATTATCTTGTCTAGGTGCGTTAATTAAACCTATGTGTGAAGCAACATCGGAAAACAAGGCTCACGAGAAGCCTAACAGCAAACAGGGCCTAAGCCCAACCCTTGAGACCCTTTAGAGATGTCAAAAGCCCATTTTTAGGCATGTGTTTCGAAACTGGTTTTGCCCGTTTTGAAATACGGGCTCCAGTTTAAAAAGCCAGACACCAGAACCAAAACGCATCCACCCCGTTTCGGAACAGGGTCCCATTTCGCCTAGATGTTCCGAAACTCGTTCCGGAACAGGCATTCACAGTGGCCAAAGTGTTTCGAGACTCGTATCGGTATAGGGGCTCACAGTAGCCAAACCGTACCGGAACGCGTTCCGATACGGGTGGCCCTAGAACCACACCCATTCCGAAACAGCCTAAACCGTTTCGAAACACCTGCCGTCGGTGAGTTTCCAAAATCGACCTTAATCATATCTAAATGATCCCAAGCGCCCACAATGACTTCAAGAAGACAAAACACAACATGCACACATAGACTCTAGAGGCATACAACCTATTAGAAACACGCTCGAATCACATAGAGATACATAATAAGGGCATCCATTTGAAAGATCATGCATTCACCACAAAAAGAGTCATACATAGCGTTTTAAGGTTTCATACCTTAGACAAGCATTCACAAACATCCATGATATGGCAGAAGGCCAACATACAAAGCATAGGCAAGCCATAACCAAAACGTCCACAAAACAAATGAGTCTAAACATGCTTTCTACACAAACAACAACATACATCAAATGCTCAAATCCAATTGCTTGCCTATTACATCCATAACTTATAATTTCATACTTGATGATATCAAAAGCTCAACTAGCACACTTGGAGGCCCTTCTCTTGCACTTGCAACCCCATGGACTACGGATCTGTATTGTCGAACAAAAGAGAGCGTAAGCATAAAGCTTAGTGAGGGTAAGCTCATAAAACAAACCTCGACAATGCAGGGTCCAAGCACGAGCACACAACCAAGGTAGAATGCATGAGTTCTTACCTTTGAAACTACAAGAGTCAAATACAAATGATGCATGAACACAATATCCATATTATGCCATGTTCAACAAAACCATTAACACACATATGTAAACACATATATCCAACATATTAGCAACGCATTCCACAATCCGTATTGGCACCTAGCTATGACCCGAATACGCAGATAACCGTTGGAACTCACATCCAACAACACAACCATTACCTTACGGTGGTATTACACTCATCACCGTTTCAGGCGGAGGGGATTCCACTCATCACCGACTAACATATATATGAAGATTTTCGGGCGAACCCGTACTCCATCTTGATGACTACCATCACCAAGGCGACGCGCGCATTTTGACTCTCGTGTGCGCACTAAACATCCTAATGATCGATCATTGTACCCAAGCATACTAGTGCCAATACTAACACATTCCACAACCTTTCACAGCACAATTTCTTACCAATTTCCGTGCTTAGCACGTACTCACCATGATTTACCATCATGCACAAACCACATTCCATGACCACATGAATATAACAATGCATCAAATATCATGCCTCAACACACATGTATATCACATTATACATAACCACATTAATCACAATTAATATGAAACAAGAGGCATAACAAGCATTTAGAAGGTCAACCAAAGGTCTCCCAAACTAAGCTTGAGATTAGGCTACAACTCTAATCTCAACTCTAGGTGGGTTTACCAAGCCCGAACTAGGTCCACATGCTTGAATTAACGTTTGAAAACTAATTTAAAACGTAGAACAACTCACCGACTAATCCAAGCTCAACACTCTAGCCGATCAAGCTCCCAACGGTTCCGGATTCGTTCCCGAAGCTTCACCAACACAATTCCTTGCTTCTAAACATCCCAACACAATCAAAATAACCACAATTCAGTCCACAAATCATTGAAGCAGACTCGTAACATAAACCAAGCACAAATCACATGAATTCAAGCTAAAGACAACCCCAAAAATGCCATTTTCGAGTAGCCCTTATGCACAGCCAAAACCTACTGTTTTCAACACTTTTAACACACCCAAAATCTTCCAAAACAACCCTTAACCATCACACTAACATCAGCCCTCAATTTCCAACACATAGCTGCCCCAAAATTCAACCTTTGAACTCTCTAAAACCTCCCTAAAACCAAATTCGGGATTCATTATAAAACCATGTAAAAATAAAGTATGTTGGACCTTTTAGATAGAAAACATCTTATCCAACATCAACAAATCGAAAAGTTGAGTTAAAGCTAACAAAGATGACATTTTTAATCCAAAACTTCAAAACTTTAAGATGCAAAACCATGAGCTTTAATGAAAAATAAAGGTACAAACTTGTAGAGAATGATAAGGACAAGTCAAATATGGGTTTACCTTTCAAAAATCACCAAAGATGAGGAAGAATGGTGATGGAATAGTAACTCAAGGGGAAGGGGAGTTTTTGTCGTGGAAAATGTAAAATGGGTGGGGAAGAAGATGAGCCAAAAAGTTATTTTTAATGTTTGTTTTAAATTTAAAAGGCCAAAGATCATTTTACCCTTAATGAAATAAGGCATTTTCAAAAGAGGGATATCCATGGCTATTTGGGCTTGGTTTAAAATAAGTCCAACATAATTTATTTGTTTTGAAAACACGAGGCCCAAAATATTATTTTATTATTTTAATTTCACCCGACCCCTAAACCCGGGTGTTACAACTCTCCCCCACTTAAGGAATTTCGTCCCCGAAATTACCTGACGGAAACAAGTACGAAAACTGCTCAAGCATATCAGTTTTCCTCTCCCACGTGGCCTCTTCCACACCGTTATGTCTCCACAACACCTTGACCAACTCTATGGTCTTACCACGCAACACCTTACTATCAGAAGCAAGTATCTCAGTCGGTTCTTCATTGTAAGAAGAATTCGGATTCAGTTCTATCTTCTCAACGGGCATAACATGAGAGGATCTGATCTATATCTCCTAAGCATCGACACATGAAACACATCGTGGATCTTCTCTAACTCTGAAGGTAATCTCAAACGGTAAGCTACTGACCCAATCCGCTCAACTATCTCATACGGACCAATAAACCTCGAACTCAACTTGCCTTTCCGGTCAAATCGCATTACCTTCTTCCACGGAGATACTTTCAGAAACACTTTCTCACCCACTGAGAACTCAATCTCATTCCTCTTGAAATCTGCGTAAGATTTCTGACGATCGGAAGCTGCTTTCAAACGGTCACAAATCAACTTCACCTTATCAGTAGTCCCATTAAGCAAATCTGGCATAGGCAACAATTTCTGACCCGTTTCAGCCCAATAGATCGGAGTCCTACATCGTCTACCATACAAAGCCTCATAAGGAGCCATCTATATACTAGCATGGTAACTATTGTTGTAAGCAAACTCAACTAAAGGTAAATGCTTCTCCCAAGAACCCTGGAAGTCAATCACACAACAACGGAGCATATCCTCTAATATTTGTATCACTCGCTCTGACTGACCATCGGACTGCGGATGATACGAAGTACTAAAATGCAAACGGCTACCTAAGGCACTATGCAAACAACTCCAGAACCTCGTTGTGAATCTCGGATCTCTGTCTGATACAATAGACTTCGCAAATCCATGAAGTCTCACAATCTCGTGAATATACAAATTCACCAACTTGTCTAAGGAATCTGTAGTGTTCACTGCTAAGAAGTGAGCACACTTAGTGAATTTATCCACTATCACCCAAACAGAATTCTTCTTCGAAGGAGACAACGGTAAACCCGACACAAAGTCCATAGTGATTCTCTCCTATTTCCATTCCAGAATCTTCAAAGGCTGTAACAAACTTGAAGGAACCTGATGTTCTGCCTTCGTTCTCTGACAAACCATGCAACGGCTCACATACTCGGCTACATCCTTCTTCAAACTAACCCAGAAATAGTCATTCTTCAAATCTCGGTACATCTTAGTACTACCCGGATGCATAGAAAAGGACTCGAATGTGCTTCACTCAGAATCATACGTCTCAACTCAACATCTTCAGGTACTACAACTCTGTCTCTGAAACACAACACATTCTCATCACTGAAACTGTACTCGGTCGGTCTACCTTCGGCTATGTCCTGAACATAAGAAACTAAAGACACATCTTGCAACTGTTTCTCTCTGATCATCTGAATCAAAGAAGGCTTCACTTGCAACTCTGTAATCAAACCACCATCATCATATACATTGAGCCTAGCAAGCATAGCTCGCAACTCAACTGCAACTTTTTTGCTCAACGCATCGGCTACTATATTTGCCTTACCCGGATGGTACTCAATAGTCAAATCATAGTCTTTCAACAGCTCAAGCCATCTTCTCTGTCTCAAGTTCAACTCTCTCTAAGTCATCAAATACTTCAAGCTTTTATGATCAGTGTAAATCGTGCACTTCTCACCATACAAGTAGTGACGCCAAATCTTCAACGCAAACAGAACAACGGCTAACTCAATATCGTGAGTAGGGTAGTTCTTCTCGTGCACCTTCAACTGTCTCGAAGCATAAGCAACAACTCTTCTTTCTTGCATCAGAACACAACTTAAACCTATATAGGAAGCATCACTATAGATCACAAGCTCCTTCCCTGAAACTGGTTGTACTAACACTGGAGCATTCGTCAAAGCTTCTTTAAATTTCTCAAAAGCCTTATGTCTCGCATCTGACCACTCAAACTTTACTCCCTTTTGCAACAATTTAGTCAACGGAGCAGCTACTCTAGAGAAACCATCAACGAACCTCCTATAGTAACCAGCTAATCCTAGGAAACTCCGAATCTCAGTCACTGACTTAGGTTGTTTCCACTCAACAATAGCTTCAATCTTCGTTGGATTAACACAGATACCTTCAGCTGAAACTACATGGCCAAGAAACACAACCTCTCGAATCTAGAACTCACATTTACTAAGCTTAGCATACAACTATTTACTTATCAATCTCTGTAGAACAAGTCTCAAATGCTCATCATGTTCTTCTTCTGATCTCGAGTACACAAGGATGTCATCTATGAAAACAACTACAAACCGGTCTAGATAGTCTCTGAAAACTCTGTTCATCGTATCCATGAAAGCTGCTGGTGCATTCGTAAGCCTAAACGGCATCACAAGGAACTCGTAATGACCATATCTAGTCCTAAAAGCTATCTTCGGAACATCACACTTCTTTCACTTTCAACTGATAGTACCCCGATCTCAAATCTATCTTTGAAAACACTGAGGCACCTCTCAACTGATCAAACAAGTCATCAATACGAGGCAACAGATACTTGTTCTTTACTGTCAACTGGTTCAACTACCTGTAGTCGATACACATTCTCATACTGCCATCCTTCTTCTTCACAAACAACACGGGAGCACCCCAAGGCGAACTACTAGGCCTAATAAAAACACGGTCTAACAACTCCTGAAGCTGACTCTTTCAACTCTTTCGGAGCCATACGGTACGGAGCAATAGAAACTGGAGTAGACCCTGAAACAGTCTCGATCACAAACTCTACATCTCTGTCAGGAGGCAAACCTGGTAACTCTTCTGGAAACACATCCGGATAATCACAAATTGTTCTGATATCTTTCTGTCTAACCTCACTCATATTCGGATTCATCACATACGCTAAGTAAGCCCTACAACTGGAATCCATCAACCTATGAGCCTCTAAAGCTGACACAACATTCGACAAGAACTTAACGTTCTCGCCTACTACTACTACCTCGTAGTCATCGGAAAGCTTCAACGAAATCTCTTTGTCTCAAAATCTACACTAGCTTTGTGCTCAACCAACCAATACATACCCAAAATAATATCAAAACCATAGAACGGAAGTTCCATCATATCAGCAGGAAACACATGACCCTGAATCTTCAGCGGACACCTCCTATACATCCGTCTAACTACAACTGTCTCACCAAAGGAACTAGTCACATGCATCCCTACATCTAAGATCTCAACAGGTATGTCTAACTTCTTTGTATGCTCACTCAAAATGTAAGAATGCGTAGAACCCGAATCAACTAAGGAAAGCAAAGACATGGAATGTAACTCAAAATTACATGCTATCACATCTGTGTCATTCCCTACCTCTCTCTGTGACTAGACTCTAGCTGGTCCACCGGCCTCTGGCTGTACTGCCACAACATGAGCAAGATTCCTCGGTGCCTCTATCCTAGGTGCATCAGCCCTCGTTTGGAAGTAACCACGACCGCGCCCACGGCCTCTCTGATAATCAATCGCTCTCGTAGGAACCTGAACTGGTGCTTGTGTCACCTGATGCATACACTCTCTCCTGAAGTGGTCTCTCGATCCACAGTTCCGGCAAGAATGGAAGTTACCCCAACACTCTCCTGAATGTTGTCTCCCACAACGAGTGCACTCGGGCAAACGCCCTCCAGCTCTATGGCCCTAATGGCCTCTACCATGGTGGCCATCGCCACGCCTATGGTCAAACTGATGTCCACTGCCCCGATGCCTCTTGGCATCACCACGGTCCAAGTTGTTGTGTCTCTTCCCTGAACTGGATCCTCTCGCACGCTTGGTCAGCCCCAAGCTATGCTCAATGTCCTTGGCCCTAGCGACCAAGACATCAAAATCAGAATAATATTAAGCCAAGGTGTACCTCTTGACTTCCTCATGAAGTCAATATCTGAACCGATCACAACGGTCCCTCTCAGTAGGAACAAACTCTGGAGCATACTGACTCAGACGGACAAAGCAGATCTCATAATCAGTCACTGATGCATCTCCCTGAAAAAGAGCCATGAACTCCCGCTTCTTCTCATCTAGATATCTCGAACCCAAATACCTCTTCCTGAAAGCAGTCTCAAAGAAGTTGCAACTGATCTCGGCCTCAGGCACGCCGATAGTAATGGTGACCCACCAGGTGTAGGCATCACCCTGAAGCAACGAAACTACACAGCCCAACTTGCGAGCACCAACACAACCCATCTGAGCTAAGATACGGACTGTCTTCTCTAGCCACAACTCTGATCTCTACGGTGTAGATCCTCTGAACTCATCAACCCCTAGGCTACGAAGCCTCTCTAACGGTAAGCTGGCATCATCACCTCTCGGCTGAGCTGCAGCCTGAGCTCCGGCAACTGCGGCCTGAAACGCTCCTGCTATAGCTTGAACTAGCGGAGCCATATCTATTCCAGCAGGACCTTGGCCACCATGACCAACCTGAGGTCCCGCTCCCTCAGCTCCAGCCTCGCCTCCCACTTCAGGCTGAGGAAGTGGTGGTGGAGGAGCTCCGACTCCAACAGCAGGCTCTTCCACAGGAGCATCTACTCCAGCCACCGGCTCATCAACAGGAGCCACAACACGGGGTTCCTGACGGACCAACCTCAGTCTACCCCTAGGCCTCGACATACCCGCTCACAGATAACAACTACAACAACAACAACAACACACAAAAACAAGGTTAGCAAGGGCAAGGGTCCAAGTGGCTCAAGTATGTTTCCCTCACTTAAAAATCCTTTTTCCGATGTAATAGAAGCAATGGGACTCTACTCAACATGCTTCAAACAACATACATACACAATCAAACAAGCATACATCAAAGCATACTTGATAAACAAGCAAACATACTTACATGGCAAGCAAACACCGTGCAATTGCAATACAAGAATTTAACTTACCTCACATACCTGCCCAAGGTCTCGGAAACCTCAGGCTCTAATACCAACAAGTGTAAACCCCTCGTCCCGATCCGGGCGTCTGACCGGTCCGAACAGGTCACACGAGGATAACCGAGGCGAAATCCGTTAAGGCTTCACTTCGGTTAACAACCCGGGAAAACTTTTTCATTTATTATCTTGTCTAGGTGCGTTAATTAAACCTATGTGTGAAGCAACATCGGAAAACAAGGCTCACGAGAAGCCTAACAGCAAACAGGGCCTAAGCCCAACCCTTGAGACCCTTTAGAGATGTCAAAAGCCCATTTTTAGGCATGTGTTTCGAAACTGGTTTTGCCCGTTTTGAAATACGGGCTCCAGTTTAAAAAGCCAGACACCAGAACCAAAACGCATCCACCCCGTTTCGGAACAGGGTCCCATTTCGCCTAGATGTTCCGAAACTCGTTCCGGAACATGCATTCACAGTGGCTAAAGTGTTTCAAGACTCGTAACGGAACAGGGGCTCACAGTAGCCAAACCGTACCGGAACGCGTTCCGATACGGCTGGCCCTGGAACCACACCCGTTCAGAAACAGCCTGAATCGTTCCGAAACACCTGCAGTCTATGAGTTTCCAAAATCAAATGTAATCATCTCTAAACGATCCCAAATGCCCACAACAACTTCAAGAAGCAAACACAACATGCACACATAGACTCTAGAGGCATACACCCTATTAGAAACACGCTCGAATTACATAGAGATACATAATAAGGGCATCCATTTAAAAGATCATGCATTCACCACAAAAAGAGTCATACATAGCATTTTAAGGTTTCGTGCCTTAGACAAGCATTCAAAAACATCCATGATAAGGCACAAGGCCAACATACAAAGCATAGGCAAGCCATAACCAAAACGTCCACAAAACAAAGGAGTCTAAACATGCTCCCTACACAAACAACAACATAGATCAAATGCTCAAATCCCATTGCTTGCCTATTACATCCATAACTTATAAATTCATACTTGATGATATCAAAAGCTCAACTAGCACACTTGGAGGCCCTCCTCTTGCACTAGCAACCCCACAGACTACGGATCTACATTGTCGAACAAAAGAGAGCGTAAGCATAAAGCTTAGTGAGGGTAAGCTCATAAAACAAACCTCGACAATGCAGGGTCCAAGCACGAGCACACAACCAAGGTAGAATGCATGAGTTCTTACCTTTGAAAACACAAGAGTCAAATACAAATGATGCATGAACACAATATCCATATTATGCCATGCTCAACAAAACCATAAACACACATATGTAAAGACATATATCCAACATATTAGCAACGCATTCCACAATTCGTATTGGCACCTAGCTATGACCCGAATATGTGGATAACCGTTGGAACTCACATCCAACAAAACAACCATTACCTTACGGTGGGATTACACTCATCACCGTTTCACGCGGAGGGGATTCCACTCATCCTTATGCCCCGTCGATAGGATTCCACTCATCACCGACTAACATATATATAAAGATTTCCGGGCAAACCCGTACTCCATCTTGATGACTACCATCAGCAATACCACACGCGCATTTTGACTCTCGTATGCACACTAAACATCCTAATGATCGATCATTGTACCCAAGCATACTAGTGTCAATACTAACACATTCCATAACCTTTCACAACACAATTTCTTACCAATTTTTGTGCTTAGCACGTACTCACCATGATTTACCATCATGCACAAACCACATTCCTTGACCACATGCATATAACAATGCATCAAATGTCATGCCTCAACACACATGTATATCACATTATATATAACCACATTAATCACAATTAAAATGAAACAAGAGGCATAACAAGCATTTAGAAGGTCAACCAAAGGTCTCCTAAACTAAGCTTGAGATTAGGATTAGGCTACCACTCTAATCTCAACTCTAGGTGGGTTTACCAAGCCCGACCTAAGTCCACATGCTTGAACCAACGTTTGAACACCGATTTAAAATGTAGAACCACTCACCGACTAATCCAAGCTCAACACTCTAGCTGATCAAGCTCCCAACGGTTCCGAATCCGATCCTGAGGCTTCACTAACACAATTCCTTGCTTCTAAACATCCCAACACAATCAAAATAACCACAATTCAGTCCACAAATCACTGTAGCAAACTCGGAACATAAACCAAGCACAAATCACATGAATTCAAGCTAAAGACAACCCCAAAAATGCCATTTTCGAGCAGCCCTTATGCACAGCCAAAACCTACTGTTTTCAACACTTTTAACACACCTAAAAGCTTCCAAAACAACCATTAACCATCACACTAACATCAGCCCTCAATTTCCAACATATAGCAGCCCCAAAACTCAACCTTTGAACTCTCTAAAACCTCCATAAAACCCAAATTTTGGATTCATTATAAAACCATGTAAAAATCAAGTATGTTGGACCTTTTAGATAGCAAACATCTTATCTAACATCAACAAATCGAAAACTTGAGTTAAAGCTAACAACGATGACATTTTTAATCCAAAACTTCAAAACTTTAAGATGCAAAACCATGAGCTTTAATGAAAAATAAAGGTACTAACTTGTAGAGAATGATAAAGACAAGTTAAATATGGGTTTCCCTTTCAAAAATCACCAAAGATGAGGAAGAATGGTGATGGAATAGTAACTCAAGGGGAAGGGGATATTTGTCGTGGAAAATGTAAAATGGGTGGGAAAGAAGATGAGCCAAAAAGTTATTTTTAATGTTTGTTTTAAATTTAAAAGGCCAAAGACCATTTTACTCTTAATGAAATAAGGCATTTACAAAAGAGGGATATCCATGGCTATTTGGGCTTGGTTTAAAATAAGTCCAACATAATTTATTTGTTCTGAAAACACGAGGCCCAAAATGTTATTTTATTATTTTAATTTCACCTGACCCCCAAACCCGGGTGTTACAGGTCCAGAAGGACTTACCAGCCCTGAGCCTACAGATCATCATTCATGTCCTAGATAATATACCCAGATGATTTTAGTTTATATTTAGAAGACAATATTATAGAAAATAGATATCAAATCTATTTTTATACCAGAAGGCATATATCAAATTTATTTTATTATCATTATTATTTCGTATTCAATGTCATATATCATATACATTTTCATATCAGAGGTCTGAAATCAGAGAATTGCTTTCCTTTTATATTACAGTATCATACTTTTAAATTCTAAGCATATGGTCTTGGTTTAGAACAGAAAGTATTTACAGATACATGGTACGTGCTTTATGGCCCAAATTCAGAAAGATGACATTTGACAATTTTTTACTGGTTTCAGAATGAGGTCCCTACGAATAGGGGAGTTCGATAAGACAGATCGAATCAACATCAGAAGTTGACGCATCAAAATCATTGAGATTTCAGATATATCAAGAGTGATTCGATCGTTAAGGCTTACGAGGGTATTGTTGGTGATTCTGACCTTCGAGGGGTAATTTGGTAAACTGGACCAGCAAGGTATAAACGATGATGTACCGAATTCAGGAATTTTAGCTGCTCATCACGCTTTCGAGTCCCTCTGAACTAATTGAAACCATTAACACGGAGTTTGAAATATAATCGGATAAGAACATCTTAAGCATTCATTTTCAGAACTGATTACAGCGTAACAACAAGGCAGTTCGTCTTCACCCTACATCCACTGAAAACTTACTACGAGAGATCAAACATGTATCCAAGCAGTAATTTTTCAAATTTCTGAACATGTATATAACACCTGAACTCGTTCCATAGCATCGAATTTATCTTTTGAGGAATCATGTTGCTCTTACCAATAGTTGAGTACTTTCTCCAAATAACCCGAACATGTCGCCACATGGTATCTTTCCAAAATTACGATAGTATCAAAAATGACAAACAAACACGGGCCGTAAATTACCACTTTAGAGTCATTATATTGTCTAGCTTTATTGGTATTCCTTATTCCAGTCTTAGAGGTACCTTCAGTCATTTTCGGCATTCGCGGGTATTTCAGATGCTTCATATCTGAAGGTGTTCCAAATTTTCTAAGCCTTTCGGTCGTTCCAACTTCTAACTATTCATTCCATTTCGATCTCGAGGGTATATTCATCATTTCGGTTAATTTTGGCATCTAGTGCTGTAATACCCCTAATTTTAAAATGAAAATGATGAAAGAAAAAAAAAGGATGGATTGAGAGTTGTGGGAATCGAACCCACAACCTCCTGTATTTTCAGCTAGGTGCCCAGCCAATTGAGCTAGGTAAGCTCTTGGTCTAGAATCACCCCAACTGAATTTTGTTTAGATCCGAAATTTGTATAATAATTAAATAATACAAATATCCTACCTAACCCACTATCTGGCATGATTAAATGGGGATTAAATCTCATCTGATTGGGATGAATTATTTCCCATTATTGATACCCATTAGATATATTTTTTCCCTCTTTCCTAATCGTCGGCCACCGCCGTTCTCTTCCACCGCCGCACCGTGAACGACACCGCCCGTACCAGGAGAATCGCCGCACCGTCCCGGTCTCAGCCCAGCCCTTCACGCGCGCCGTCGAGCTCTCCTCCGTCGCAGCCGTGCCGTCGAAAGGGGTTAAATCGAAGGGTTTATAAACCCTACCACCGCCGTGCCGTTGAGTGGTGACGTGGACTCTGACCCCGAGATTTTACCTCCTCCACCGCAAGGCAGACCTCCGGTGGCACAATCTTCGAGATCTGCCAGAACTGATTCTGTCCGACCTTCCGCTAGAGCTGAGCGTGGGAGACGTCACTATCGACGTTGACTATTTAGCTGCCTAAGGTGTGTTCTCTGTTTGTGCTACATTTTATGTGTTACATGATTTCGTGAATCTGTTTGAGAAATACTTGTATGCTATCATGTACTGTTATCTGATAAATATTGTATGACTCATTTGTTCGTCATTCTGCTCTGTTATCTGATAATTAATGTGTACTCGGAAACTATGATCATGTATTGTAACACATATCGGAATCAGATTATTATGTACATGCATCTTAGTTATTTAACAAGATTGCATTCGGACTCGGAAATCGGATTACATGTCATATCATTGGGTTGGGATATTGTACGGAGGAAGCTCAGCGACTTCATCCTTCGGGTTGAACTTCGCTTCGGATCAGTAGTTCCATCCTTCGGGATGAGTTCTACTTCGGACATGGTGATGAGGTGTAGAGTGGTTCAGGGGAACTTCACTCTTCGGACGGTGATGTAGATGGGTGCATGTCATGTTATGGCATCTGTATGTATTGTCTGTACTATTTCGGAATATCTGTTGATTTTTGACTGTGATATAATTGTTTGCTTGACCTCTATTATGCACCTTAGAGACACACTGAGCTTTATAGCTGACTCCCCCTTAGTATCTGTTTCAGATTTCCAGACTTAGGTTTCGGTACTTGGAGGACTACATACGATCAGTATTTGATATTATCTATCAGTATGTTTCGTTTCCGGACTTATTAAATGATTTAAGTATTTTCAGTATTTGGTTGTAAACGTGGACTTTGGACATTTATTACCATTGGGATTTGATAACTATTTTGAGTATGCTTGTTTTAAAATGAAACAGTAAACGATAACTATTATAATTGAATAATAGTTTCGGTACAGTTTTTCATAAATGACCTTACTTGAGGGGAAAGTTTCCAATTCGCCAAATTCAATTTATTTCAAAACCCTAGATCAAAATAGGGGGTTACATTTAGTGGTATCAGAGCCTAGGTTACACCCCTCGGCCTGTGAAACTCGATAAAAAAAATTGATTTCAAAGTTTTCAAAAAAAAAATTTGCATTCATAATAATGTTTTCGGAAACTACGAGATTTTCAGATAAATGTCCATAATTTAAAATAATAATAATAATAATAATAATAATAATAATATATGTTTTAATTAAAGTCTCCAAGTACCAATCTTGACTTTAGGACTCTTCTTTTGTAGATAGACTATTATGCCACTGTGTAGGAGTCTTAATCTATCGTTTGTTCGAGGTCGTGACCGAGGTCGTACTATTGCTTCTAGTAGTGGTCACTAGCCTTCTGTTGGCCAAGCAGAAATTCAGAATAAGTTACATGTTGATGAGAACCATTCGTTAGGAGGATATCAGATCGGAAGCGATAACTCACTTGATATTGAGAACACTGACCGATATGTAGGAGCCGAGCTCGTATCGAAGTGTTAAGATTATTTTATAAATTTGAATTAGAACAGCAAGCCAGGGAATAATTATGAGATATAGTTTCGGAGGTTGGTCAAGTATGCTACTGAGTTAGTTGTGACTGAGAAAAATAAGTATGATTTTTTTTTTGGAACTTCAACTACCGATTCAAAGAGATGTTGCAACACATCATGATAAAGTATTCAGCGACATGGTTTATCGAGCTAAAACTGTTGAGAGGATTCTTACACTAATAAAAAAAGAAAAAAAAACTTCAGAATTTGACCAAGTCGGAAAGCAACCAGACACATTTGTACAACAAGGTTTTGTCAACTAGTTGGGAAAGAGATCTAGGATGAGTTTGTTCCTCAGAGTATCAGAATGTAAGACTTGCAGTATCGACAGTTCTGTCTGGCAGTCAGGGTAATACAAAAGTCTGTCGGCCTATTTCTGTATGTGGTTTTTACAACAAAAAGTGTAACGAGGAATGCAGGTTGATGAACAGAACGTGTCTCAGATGTGGTTCTCAGGATCACTACTTAAAGAATTGTCCACGTTCAGCTACTGGTTCATCCGTTCAGAGTCATGCATCAATTCAGACACCTCACCGAGGTAGAAGGCAGTTCAGGTCAGTTGCTTCTAGTACTACTAGTAAAGGTAGACATGCTCCGAGTGAGTGATCATGTCAAGATTTCTAAGATGTACAAGAATTGCCTTTGGAAATTCAAGGGAAAAATATTTTCTGTTGATTTGATGGAGTTACCTTTCAAAGCGTTCGACCTTATTCTTGGAATGGATTGGTTATCCGCTTATCGAATCTGTTTGGATTGGGAAAAGAAAAGGGCGACTCTAAAAACCTCAGATGGGTACGAGGTGATTATGGTGGGAGAGCGTAGAGGTTACTTGTCCAATGTTGTTCGGCTCTCAAAGTAGAAAAGATGATTCAACATGGAGCTACTGCCTATCTTGCTTATATTTTTGACTCGAGGTAGTCAGATTCTGGTTTGGATAAGATCCGGGTGGTTAGGAATTTTTCTAGATGTTTTCGGAGGAATTGCCAGGAGTACTGCCAAAAAGTAACGAGGTTGAGTTTGGCATAGATGTATATTCGGGTACAGCTCCTGTCTCTATGGCAATGTGAATAAGGACTGAAATTGGAATTTGCGCGATTGAAGGTATTCAAAGTTCCTTGTATTCGGGATGTTGAGGATGTCGCATTTGGGTTCGAGAGTGATCGAACGGAGTATCATGGTCAACTGATATAACAAGTATTAAAGGTAATACACTACTACCTCTAGTATGCTTTATGAACATGTAGATATTCGGTTAATGCATGCATGAATATGATGAAGAGTGCTGTTAGTCCTGCTCAAGTCAAACCAGATATGAAATTGAGTATGATAACCTAGATATGATCGAAATGCTCGACCGAGGAAGTTAACAAATGTAAGGACCTGTAGTTCAATCAATTAAGTAATAAGGCAACTAATCTCCAAATTTAATCATCAGTGTCAAATGATCAATGCTAAAAAATATTTTGATATGAAATTATGAAAATGCTCTATGGTATGAGAATGACTAAAATACCCTTGGATTTGGAAGCAGTCTAGAAATCTGCACTGGATATGGTAAAACAACCCGATTCATCTGAAAACCTCGATCTACTGGGAAAGTTATGGTAACAATATTTAAACCTTCGAGATTGTAAGGTGTTAGGTTTTCTTGAATTTGGAATGAATCTCCGAGTATAGAGTTACTGGAAACTACTCATACCTCTGAATTAATCAAGTGGCTCAAATACTGAATTGATCGTAATGACTAAAAGTATTGGAAATACTGTCATGGTTAAATTATTCGGAATGATCGTATTGATAAAAATGACTGAAGTATCCTCGGATACCGAGGCTTGCGAATTAACTGGAAGGATGGATAAAACCTTGAGTTCTGAAATGAATGAAGTGGTTGGAGGTACCGAAATTTCTGAAATGGCTGAAACACCCATGAGTACTTAAATGATTGAAATTCTACAAATGGTTTAATTGACAGTAATGATGGATATCTCGAACATCGAAATGACCGAAATACCCTCAAGGGTGAAGCATGACTCTGGTATATCAATCTCTCGTGATATTAATATGAGGATGAAAGTTTTTCCGCACAAAATATAAGTTTGACTACTTTGCGGCAAGTCCGGTGGTGAAATATGAAAGCAATCATTCAGATATACAATACAGTCGAATACATTCAAAGGGTTGGTTAGTAATGCAAGGTTAGGATATGTTAGTTCGAATGGTTTTGGTTGACTACCTCTACGGAGACACTATCTCTACGGAGAGAAGTGATATATCTTCACCGATCACAAGAGTCAAAAATACCTCCTTATGCAGAAAGAGTTAAATCTGAGACAACGTCGCTGGTTGGAACTTCTTAAGGATTATGACTGTGATTATTTCTTTTTCTGAAATAAGTGCATCTAATCCTTCTGTCCATAATAACTTGATCTGTACTGGAAAGGAATACCGGTAATGTTTGTCTATGAATTGGATTAACTTAATGAATTTGAATCTGGATAGAGAACTTGAGATGGCCTATGCATGTGAAATTGAAGATTTGAATCAGGTTAAGAATAAATGTTTGACCATATGAGGTAACCGATCTAAGACTGCATGTAAGTTAGCTCGGTGATAATGATATGCTCGAAAATAAAAAAAATGATAAATGCAGTATGAATCTAAGAGAGAGGTGACTATGAACCCAGCGAAAGAGTAAACTCGGTAGTTACTCCGTTAAACACAAAAAAAAACAATTGTATGACCTTTACGTTGAAGGTAAGTGCAAATCATTTAAAACTTTGGTTATGTCGGATTGGCTTGGAGGAAGAATCCACTGGAAATATGCATGGTGTATAGTCATACATATCATCATTGACTGAAATTCAATGTTACGTCTTAACTTGGAAGGCTCTGTTGGAAGCTTGGATTACTTGCTTGGGTTTCAGGTACAGATTCTCATCCGTAAATTGATGGTTGACTTGATAGATTAACTCATATCCTAGAAGAGATGCTTCTAAGAGGTATGATTATTTCTGTGATTGTTGGAAAGGTTTTGCATCCCTGACTGAGACCGCATATAATGAAAGCTGCAAGACAAGTGTTCGTCTGGCTTCGTACAAAGTTTTGTATACATTCAAATACCGTAATATGATTAGTTCGTATAAGTTGTATGATAGTATGACATTGCGTTTAAAGAATAGCTGAGCGACTAAGGACACTCCCAGATTGATCTGTGATTGTTTGCAAGTCTCGAGAAACATTGGTACTCTATTGGGTAAGTTTCAGTACAAGAATGGATGAAAGAGTAGTTTCTGCTTTTCCCCAACTCTGATAAATTTCAAGGACGAAATTTCTTTTTAGGTGGGGAGAATTGTAATACCCCTAATTTTAAAATGAAAATGATGAAAGAAAAAAAAGGATGGATTGAGAGTTGTGGGAATCGAACCCACAACCTCCTGTATTTTCAGCTAGGTGCCCAGCCAATTGAGCTAGGTAAGCTCTTGGTCTAGAATCACCCCAACTGAATTTTGTTTAGATCCGAAATTTGTATAATAATTAAATAATACAAATATCCTACCATAACCCACCATCTGGCATGATTAAATGGGGATTAAATCTCATCTGATTGGGATGAATTATTTCCCATTATTGATACCCATTAGATATATTTTTTTCCCTCTTTCCTAATCGTCGGCCACCGCCGTTCTCTTCCACCGCCGCACCGTGAATGACACCGCCCGTACCAGGAGAATCGCCGCACCGTCCCGGTCTCAGCCCAGCCCTTCACGCGCGCCGCCGAGCTCTCCTCCGTCGCAGCCGTGCCGTCGAAAGGGGTTAAATCGAAGGGTTTATAAACCCTACCACCGACGTGCCGTTGAGTGGTGACGTGGACTCTGACCCCGAGATTTTACCTCCTCCACCGCAAGGCAGACCTCCGGTGGCACAATCTTCGAGATCTGCCAGAACTGATTCTGTCCGACCTTCCGCTAGAGCTGAGCGTGGGAGACGTCACTATCGACGTTGACTATTTAGCTGCCTAAGGTGTGTTCTCTGTTTGTGCTACATTTTATGTGTTACATGATTTCGTGAATCTGTTTGAGAAATACTTGTATGCTATCATGTACTGTTATCTGATAAATATTGTATGACTCATTTGTTCGTCATTCTGCTCTGTTATCTGATAATTAATGTGTACTCGGAAACTATGATCATGTATCGTAACACATATCGGAATCGGATTATTATGTACATGCATCTTAGTTATTTAACAAGATTGCATTCGGACTCGGAAATCGGATTACATGTCATATCATTGGGTTGGGATATTGTACGGAGGAAGCTCAGCGACTTTATCCTTCGGGTTGAACTTCGCTTCGGATCAGTAGTTCCATCCTTCGGGATGAGTTCTACTTCGGACATGGTGATGAGGTGTAGAGTGGTTCAGGGGAACTTCACTCTTCGGACGGTGATGTAGATGGGTGCATGTCATGTTATGGCATCTGTATGTATTGTCTGTACTATTTCGGAATATCTGTTAATTTTTGACTGTGATATAATTGTTGGCTTGACATCTGTTATGCACCTTAGAGACACACTGAGCTTTATAGCTGACTCCCCCTTAGTATCTGTTTCAGATTTCCAAACTTAGGTTTCGGTACTTGGAGGACTACATACGATCAGTATTTTATATTATCTATCAGTATGTTTCGTTTCCGGACTTATTAAATGATTTAAGTATTTTCAGTATTTGGTTGTAAACGTGGACTTTGGACATTTATTACCATTGGGATTTGATAACTATTTTGAGTATGCTTGTTTTAAAATGAAACAGTAAACGATAACTATTATAATTGAATAATAGTTTCGGTACAGTTTTTCATAAATGACCTTACTTGAGGGGAAAGTTTCCAATTCGCCAAATTCAATTTATTTCAAAACCCTAGATCAAAATAGGGGGTTACAAGTGCCCGAGGGTAATTCAGTCCTATTTTTGTCATCGCATTGTTCCGATTAGTTCTGCCTTATTAATATTTTCAATCCTCATTGTCATTTCAGACGCTTTATTCAATCCGATAACTACACCATTGGTAGCTCTGGACATGCGAAAAACTCTTGTAAATTTGTCTTTGGAGGTTATTCAGAATTCAGGAAAAGCTTAAGTGTTTACATTCTTGGAGATGCAAGTCTTATTACTATGTCATTCCAGGTATAACAAGATTTTCCGATGAATCAGTTGTTTATCAGATAAAGAGCAAAATCTCATATCACATTACTCTCAGGGGTATTTTCATCATCTCTTAACTTAACAATTCAGAATTTTAAATCATTAACAAGTAAAACCCAACTTAGAGCATCACAGTCTTATCAATCATTCATAGATCTCGAAAGTTCTTTTAAGTCACTCGTCTTTCTAACCGAGCACTAGTCTCAACTAGTTTACTACCCTTTTCTATATTCGATTAAGCATTAACAAAATTAATCATACGCTTAAACACTGTTGAGTTGTGAGGAGCTCGATCCGTTCAACCGATATGGCTCACCAAGTGGTGGAGAGGTGGATTTTTGGGTGGAAGGGTTGTGGAAGCTAAAAAGATAATTGACAAAATGATTTATAGTGGTTCAACCTTCTAACCAAGGTCTACATCCACTACCTTAGCTCCCCACTAAGGATTTCCAATCAATCCACTATTGATTCGTC
Source organism: Hibiscus trionum (assembly GCA_030270665.1). Taxonomy (NCBI): domain Eukaryota; kingdom Viridiplantae; phylum Streptophyta; class Magnoliopsida; order Malvales; family Malvaceae; genus Hibiscus; species Hibiscus trionum. The sequence continues at coordinate 10,157,828 of BSYR01000046.1, forward strand.
CCCTTTTCTAGGCTTAGGAGGAAACCCTTTACACTGATCAAGCTTTCTACCCAACGCCTTGATCAAACCCTCTTTTACAAAGAGAAAGATAAGCAAACTTAAATCCCTCTAATAGGTATTTGTTTGCACAATTGAGCACTCACCCAAAACCTAAAACACTTGAGCAAATTTGACAATTTTGGCTCACTAGTGTTTGTCTATACAATAAATGACAATTTAAGCTCTAAGACAATTCTTGATCATTTTTTGATTGACAATATGAGCATTAGCCTTTTCTTGATGCTTGGAGGTCCATTTTATACTCCTTGATGAGTTTATAGCCGTTGCTAGCCATTGGGATTGAATTGGAGCCGTTGAGGACTTTAATTCCCACCATAAATGCAGTTCTGCAGCTCACCGTTTCGAAATGCTCGGACCTGTTTCGAAACACCCTTTAAGTTGAAAGAGCCGTTGCAGTCTGACAAGGCACCCATTTCGGAACGCCCCTGGCCGTTTCAGAACACGTATCGAAACGCTTTAGACCCGTATCGAAACGCCCTGCATTTAAATGTTAGTTGGGAAATAGTCGTTGGGGTTTATGACCGTTGTGGTGGAAGCCACGTAGGCGTATCGAAACGGCATAGCCCGTTTCGAAACGCTGGGCAAAATCCTTATCCAGGGAAAGCCCGTTTCGATACTCGTATCGAAACGTTTTTGCTACTGGAATGCACCGTATCGAAACGCCCTAAGGTGTTTCAAAACGCCTGGACAGTTTTGTAAAGTTTGGCTTTGAAAGACGTGTAAAACCTGTTAAAAACTTCCCTAAACATAGTTTCAAGTTATTTGGACTTTGGAAATTGTTTTAAATACTTTTTAAATCAGTCCAAAACATTTTTCAATTATTATATCAAAACATTAGTTCTACAATCTCCCCCTTTTTAATATAATAAAACTAACTTGAAAATTTGTTTGGGATTCTCCCCTTTTAACTTTAAAAATGTGAATAAGAGATTAAAGATATAAGATCAAATAAAGCTCCCCCTTAATCATTTGAAAATTCAAATTTTCAAACTATTTCTCTCCCTTTTTGTTATATCAAAAAGAATTTAAAACATTTAAGTTCAAAATAACAATAGAGGTAAAAAGTGACAAAAATAAGAATTTGGTTTTAAAATGGCTCCCCCTTACTCAAAGCATCATTCAAGATGTTAGTCCAACATATATGATCAACTAGTTGAAACAAAAAGAAATAAATCAAATGAAATAGAAAACAACTAGATTTTTTACCAACACTTGAACCCAAGGGAGGATGTGAAGCCTTCCTTCTTCAAGTGTTCTTCCTTGTGTGCATGGAGCTCCTCCTAAAAGTTTGACTTGTTGATCACCCTCCATCACACCTAGCAAAAGACAATCAAGTGATTTTTGGTATCCAAATTGCTTTGGACCCATGAACATTAGTAGCACAAATTTTAGTCCCCATAGGAATCCATTTTTCAATGTCATCCTTTTTAATTGAAGTGGTTAGTCCTTTTGGGACCCAAACACTTCTAAAACATTTTCCTTTTACAAATCTAGGGGCACTAGATTGTCTTACATAAAAATTTGATTTTCCAAAATTATTTTTCTTTTCAAGCTCTTTGGAAATCAAATCCTTTTCTTCTTTAACTTTTTGAAGCAATTTTTGTAAATCAAAACATTTTAGTTCAAACTCCTTGAGTTTTGCTTCAAGTTCAAGTTTGGTTTTAGAAATCAAATCATTTTGAATTTTCAACTTTGAAATCACTTTATTGTTTTTCAAAATGTGATTTTTAAAGTCTAAAACCAAATCATCATAGGCATCTTGTAATTCATCAAAAGAGTAAGAACATGAAGTAGATGAATTAGAAGTTACCCTTGAATCTTCTTCGATGGCCATAAGGCAAAGGTTGGCTTGTTCATCGTCGGTGGAGTCCTCATCACTCCAAGTAGCCACATGTGCCTTCTTCTTATGGCTTGAAGTACTTGCCCTCTCCTTCTTCTTGGATTCTCGTTCAAGCTCTCTTAAGGCTTTCTTCATGAACGGGGCACACTTCTTGAAGAGATAGACTATCTCTTCTTCTTCATCCTCCTCTTCACTTGAATCAACGTGATGGAAAATGGAGGATTTGAGAGCCATGGCACTTGCATTGATTCCTAGCACTTTGATTTTCTTCTCTCCCATAGCTATAATTTCTTCCTTATTCTTCTCATCCTCTTTGTTCTTCTTCATGATTTGATGAGTAAGGAGTGACCCCATGAGTTCATCAAGCTTCAAAGTCTTCAAATTCTTTGCTTCGATGATGGAAGTCCTCTTTGAGTCCCAAGACTCGGGAAGTGAGTAGATGAGCTTTCGAACAAGCTTGTCCTCCGGGATGGCTCCTCCATAGCCTTTGAGACCATTGGTGATAATGGAGAACCTATCAAACATCTTCTCGATGTTCTCTTCCGTATCCATTTTGAAGTTCTCATTCTCTAAGGTTAGGAGCCCAATCTTGGTCTCCTTGACTTCATCGGTCCCCTCGTATGTGACTTCAAGCTTGTCCCATACCACCTTGGCATTCTCACAAGAAGACATCTTCTCAAAGATGGTTGGGCCAAATGCACAAAACAAGATATGCAAGGCTTTGCAATTAAGCTTCATCTTCTTGCGATCGTCGGCACTCCACTCCACTTTACTTCGTTGAGGCACGAACGAACCATCTTCAACTATGTTCCATAGCTTGTAATCTCTAGATTTGATGAAGAACTTCATCTTTGTCTTCCAATGGGCATAGTGGGTTCCGTCGAAGAAAAACGGTTTGTCGATTGATTGTGCCATTTTAGCCGGTTGATGAAATAGTGATCGAGCTTGCCGGATCTTCTCAATAGGATGTGAATCCTCTTCGATAGAGCCAAGCTCTGATACCAATTGTTGAGTTGTGAGGAGCTCGATTCGTTCAACCGATATGGCTCACCAAGTGGTGGAGAGGTGGATTTTTGGGTGGAAGGGTTGTGGAAGCTAAAAATATAATTGACACAATGATTTATAGTGGTTCAACCTTCTAACCAAGGTCTACATCCACTACCTTAGCTCCCCACTAAGGATTTCCAATCAATCCACTATTGATTCGTCCCCTTTTCAAGGCTTAGGAGGAAACCCTTTACACTGATCAAGCTTTCCACCCAAAGCCTTAATCAAACCCTCTTTTACAAAGAGAAAGATAAGCAAACTTAAATCCCTCTAACAGGTATTTGTTTGCACAATTTAGCACTCACCCAAAACCTAAAAAACTTGAGCAAATTTGACAATTTTGGCTCACTAGTGTTTGTCTATACAATAAATGACAATTTAAGCTCTAAGACAATTCTTGATCATTTGTTGATTGACAATATGAGAATTAGCCTTTTCTTGATCCTTGGAGGTCCCTTTTATACTCCTTGATGAGTTTATAGCCGTTGGGATTGAATTGGAGCGTTGAGGACTTTAATTCCCACCATAAATGCAGTTCTGCAGCTCACCGTTTCGAAACGCTCGAACCGGTTTCGAAACACCCTTTAAGTAGAAAGAGTCGTTGCAGTCTGACAAGGCACCCGTTTCGGAACGCCCCTTGCCGTTTCGGAACACGTATCGAAATGCTTTAGACCCGTATTGAAACGCTCTACATTTAAATGTTTGTTGGGAAATAGCCGTTGGGGTTTATGACCGTTGTGGTGGAAGCCACGTAGGCGTATCGAAACGGCATAGCCCTTTTCGAAACGCTGGGCAAAATCCTTATCTAGGGAAAGCTCGTTTCTATACTCGTATCGAAAAGTTTTTGCTACTGGAATGCACTGTATCGAAACGCCCTAAGGTGTTTCAAAACGCCTGGACAGTTTTGTAAAGTTTGGCTTTGAAAAACATGTAAAACCTTTTAAAAACATCCCTAAACATAGTTTCAAGTTATTTGGACTTTGGAAATTGTTTTAAATACTTTTTAAATCAGTCCAAAACATTTTTCAATTATTATATCAAAACATTAGTTCTACAAACAAAATCATGCATGCGTTTACCGGATACCACTATGTTTCATAAAGCATACAAGGGGTAGTAATGTATTACCTCAACTCCGAGCTACATCGGTTGATTCATGATACTTCATTCGATCGCACTCGAACCCGAATTTGACGCCTCTCAACATCTCGGATAGAAGGAACTTTGAACACCTTCAAATACACAAACTCGAAGATCAGACCTTATTCACAAAGCTCTTAACCAAATAATTAAATACATAAGCACTCTCGGGTTCAAGGTCCGATTCGGAGGCCTTCGGGTCAGAATTTTGTGAAACGGGCTTCAAAATTGGACTCGGAACGTCGAAAACATAAAATATGAGTTTTCATAAATTTTAGATTTTTGGTCAAAGTCAACGGTCATGTCAATGCTGACGTCACTGGTCAACTGAGTTGACTCGGTTAAGTCAACTCGGTCGAGTTGACTCGGATGAGTTGACTTACTGAGTTAACTCGGACGAGTTGAGTCACTGAGTTAACTCGGACGAGTGGACTCACTGAGTTAACTTGGTCAACGGGTCGGGTACGGGTCAATGGGTCGGATAGAAGTTCGGGTCGGGTCAGACACGGGTTGGATCGGGTCAACCTTGGGTCAGGCCGGTTTGGGCTTGGGTTACCAGAGAGCCAGACCGGTTTAGTCTAGGGTGGTTCAGTTTGGTTGGGTTAGTTCAGTTTAACCGGGTCAGATCGATTCCCTTACCCAATGATACCGAATTGTCGGACGGTCACCGGAATGGTCGCCAGAGGATCTATTCGCATCGATCCTGCCAAAAAAAGAGAGCTGATCAACACGGCTATTCAACCCACTCACCAGAAGCACGAAACAAGCCGGAAATTACCTTAAACAAAATCGAGAAGGCCATAATCGACGAAGCTCCGATGAAGCCCTTCCTGGCATCGGACAAATGATCGGCCGGTTGGGTTTTGTTCGACTCGAAACGAGGAGCTTGCTCGAGGCGGGGGCGCGGTGAACGGACTCCAATCGGCACCGGGATCGTGGAAAAACATCGGCGATAGAAGCTTGGGTCACTACCGAACCTTCAACCCAAGTTTCACGGTAAACGGCGGCTCGTATCTGCGCGTGAAGGCCAAGGGTTTGATCGGGCTGTGACGGCATTTCCGATGGCTGGGGCGGTGGCGACCACCGATCGGCGGTGAGGGAGATCAGGCGATATACACAGTTTGGTTGCAGAGAACGTGTAACACCCCAAATTTCCCCCAATTTAAAAATCTTTAATTTTGAAATCCCTAAATCGGTAACCCTAGAATTTGGGAATTTTGTTTTAGAAACCCTAATTTGAATTTGAGGATTTAATTGGAATTAAATCAGATTTGAGTGACTGAATGATAGAAATTGAAACTTTGGTGACCATTTTGTAATGCGGGTAAAAGTCAGGACCCTTGTTTCGTGATTAACCTACTCGTTAGGGTAAATGTTAAATCCCTAAAAGTCTATTCAGCTTCTAATTTGGAAACTGGTCAGCCGCTCTCCCTCACCCTCTCTCTCGACATCTCCCTCACCATTTATTTTTCTTGCGTTTCCGGCGAAGCTCCGATCAAGGGCTCATCGGCCACCGTTTGTCAAGCCGAGCCACCCCCGAGTTTCCCTTTGTCGTCCGATCAAAGCCCATGCCTCGATTTTCCCCTTATCGCCGGTCGTTCGCCTGGAAACGGTAAGAAACCTTTCGGTTTCCTCGCGCCTCCGTCGTCACCGTTCAAGTTTGGGTAAACCTCGCTAGTTTTCGTTTTGCTCATGCGTTGCTGGTTGTGGATTCCTTTGTTTCTCCGTTTATTTCTGATCGGAAACGTTGTTTTGCTCATCGAAATATATGTTTCTTTTGCAAACTGTCGTCGTCGCGTCATCTCCGACGAGTTTGCGTAGCCGCGTCTCTGTTCGTCAGATTGTTGGGCCGCTGCCTTCCTTGTTGATAAGGGTTGCGCCGGCATTCTCGTCTATATCTGCCACCGTCGTTGTTTGGTCGTGCCGCCGCTGCCGTGGTTTTGTATTCGCGCCGCCGCCACCTTTGGTTGCTAAAAACCCTAGCCGCCAGTGGCATTCTAGGAACCCTAGATCTGATTGTAGCAATAAGTTGTGGTTCGGGCCTGTTGTGTGTGGCCCATTTGGGTTGTGTGTATGTATATCTGATGAGCCCTGAACCGAGTATATGGACTAGACCAATTAAACGTACCAAACCCATGAAGCTGAACTAATTGTGTAGACTAAACCGAACTAATTGTGTTGGTTGTGAACCGAACCTATGAACCAGTTATTAACTAAACCGGATTAATTAGACCAAATCGATAGAATTGATTCGAACCAGTTTTGACCATAACCTGTTGACTAGATCTGAATTGTTGACCGTTTGACCTTGTTTAAGCATGACATGTTTGACCGAATTGGACCCGTTGACCGAACCTTTGACTTCTGACTAGTTTGACCAGTTGACTTTGACTTTTTGTGAGAGTTGACTTTGACCAAAGTTGACCTAGAGTTGACTTTCTCAGAAAATGTTCACCTTGACCTTTCTCGACATCCTGAGTCTGTAACTGCTGCCCGTTTTGCCTAATTAGTTTCCGAAAGCTCAGTTTTGCTCATTTTAAGTATTGTTATTGGAATCTGATAAGTTATGGTTTCAGAATCTAATTTGGAATATTCTTGTGTTCAGGTGCCGACCTTGAGACCGTTAGGTTACCTCCAGTTGTTCAGACCGATCATGTACGTTCTTCGAGATCTTTACGTCCTGATTCAGCTAGATTTGAGCGTGAGATGCGCTTTTCTCGGCATTAGAGCTCCTGGTTCTTAAAGGTGTGTCTCTTCTTGATTTATAAACTTTTGTATTTCTTTTTGTGCTATAAATTTTATGTGCTTTTCTTGTATTAATATAAGTAAATGTTTTGTACATTTTGTGTGCATATTCCGTTGTGATTGGGTGAATGTTTTCAGACATCATGCATAACATGTCATACTGTGATTTAAGTGAAATATCAGATATTCAGAATCGTAAAACATCGGATTTATAGTATTGTTGTTGAGATTTGAGGTGCTCGATTCGATCAACCGTTCTTGCTTGCCAAGTGTGGAGAAGTTGGATAATTGGGTGTTTTAGTGGGAGGTGAAAATTGGCAAAGTGACACAAGGATTTATAGTGGTTCAACCTTCTAACCAAGGTCTACATCCACTACCTTAGCTCCCCACTAAGGATTTCCAACAAATTCACTAAGAATTTCGTCCCCTTTTCTCGGATTAGGAGGAAATCGTTACAACCCTCAAAGCTTTCTACCCAAAGCTTGAAGGAACACTCTCTTTACAAAGAAATACTTATCAAACTAGAAATCCCTCTAAAAGGTGTTTGTTTGCAATTCTAAGCACTCACCCAAAACCTAAACACTTGAGCAAATTTAACAATGTAAGCTCACAAGTGTTGTCTAAGCAAGAAATGTACAATTAAAGCTCCAGACAAATTTTGACATCATAATGTTGTAACAATTGAAGCATTGATGATTACAAGATGCTAGGAGGTCCCTTTTATACTCCCAATTGAGTTTCTAGCCGTTTATGGTCGTTGGGGATGTTTTGGAGCCGTTGGAAGCCATTAAAGTCGAGCTTTAAATGCTCACCTGCACAATAGTTTCGAAACCATTGAAGAGGTTTCGAAACCTTAAGAAGGGATTTGTAAAAACTAGCCGTTTATGGCCGTTGGGGATGTTTTGGAGCCGTTACAGGGCCAAAGTTTCGAAACCTCCATAGAGGTTTCGAAACCTTTGTGCCAAGGTTTCCAAACCTTAATAGAGGTTTGGAAACCTTTGTTAAGGTTTCAAAAACAATAGCTTACTGCCCAGAGAGGTTTCGAAACCTTATATTATGGTTTCGAAACTTTCACTCAAAAACCCAATTTTGGCTAATTTTTAACTTTTAAATGTATATTCGATATAGGTGCAAAGTCAAAAATATTTTAAACATATTTTAAATTCTTTTCAATTTAGTCCAAAACATTTTTCAAATATTATATCAAAACCTCAGTTCTACAATCTCCCCTTTTTGTTATAATAAAACCAACTTGAAAAATTGTTTGGGATTCTCCCCCTTTAACTTTAAAATTGTGAATAAGAGATTAAGATATGAAATCAAATAAAGCTACCCCTTATTCATTTGAAAATTCAATTTGAAAATTTAATTTTTCAAACCATTTCTCCCCCTTTTTGTTATATCAAAAAGAATTTAAAATGACATTTAAGTTCAAGATAACATAGAAGGAAAACAAAATCTTGACACACTTAAAATTTTGGTTTTAAAAATTGGCTCCCCCTTACTCAAAGCATCATGAGAATGTTAGTTCAACATATATGAATATCTAGTTGACATAAAAGAAAAATAAATCAAATAAACACTAAAGCAACTAGATTTTACCACACTTGAACTCAAGGGAGGATGTGAAGCCTTCCTTCTTCAAGTGTTCTTCCTTTGTGTGCATGGAGCTCCCCCTCAATTTTTGACTTGTTGATCACTCTCCATCACACCTAGAAAAAGACAATCAAGTAATTTTTGGTATCCAAATTGCTTTGGATCCATAGACATTAGTAGCACAAAATTTAGTCCCCTTAGGAATCCATTTTTCAATTTCATCTTTTTTAGTTGAAGTGGTTAGTCCTTTTGGGACCCAAACACTTCTAAAACATTTTCCATTCACAAATCTAGGGGCACTAGATTGTCTTACATAAAAGTTTGATTTTCCAAAACAATTTTTCTTTTCAAGTTCATTGGAAATCAAATCGTTTTCTTTTTGAACTTTGAGAAGCAAATTTTGTAAATCAAAACATTTTTGTTCAAAATCTTTTAATCTTTCTTCAAGTTCAAGATTTGTTTTGGAAAGCAAATCATTTTCAATTTTTATTTTTGAAATCAACTTTTTGTTTTTAGAAAATGATGCCTTGAATTCCAAAAGCAAATCATCATAGGCATCTTGTAACTCATCAAATGTATAAGAATTTGAAATAGATGAGTTAGAAGTTACCTCCCCCTCATTGAGGGCCATCAAGCATAGGTGGGCTACTTCATCATCGGTGGAGTCTTCATCACTCCATGTGGCCACATATGCTTGTTTTGAAGATGATCCATTCTTTTTGGATTTGTGGGAGTCCTTCATCTTCTTCATCGATTCATGCTTGGATTTTTCCATTTTGCTCTTCATGAACCGAGCAAATTTGTTAAAGAGATAGGCCATCTCTTCATCTTCACTTTCCTCCTCACTTGAATCTACATGATGGCATGTGGAGGATTTGAGAGCTACGTCACTAGCATTGATGCCTAGCTCCATGATCTTCTTCTTCCCCATCGCTCTAATCTCTTCCTTCTTCTTCTCCTCTTCTTTGTTTTTCTTCATTATTTGGTGAGTGAGAAGAGACCCCATGAGTTCATCAAGCTTCAAGGTTTTGAGATTCTTGGCTTCGATGATGGCGGTCCTCTTTGAGTCCCATGACTCGGGAAAGGAGTAGACGAGCTTTCGGACAAGCTTCTCTTCCGGCTTGGCTTCTCCATAACCTTTAAGTCCATTTGTGATAGTGGAGAACCTATCAAACATCTTCTCGATGTTTTCTTCCGGATCCATCTTGAAGTTCTCATACTCTAAGGTGAGGAGCCCAATCTTGGTCTCCTTGACTTCATCGGTTCCTTCGTATGTGACTTCAAGCTTGTCACATACCTCTTTGGCACTCTCACAAGAAGACATCTTCTCATAGATGGTTGGGACAAAAGCACAAAAGAGCATGTGCAAGGCTTTGCAATTAAACTCCATCTTCTTGCGATCGTCGGCACTCCATTCCGCTTTGCTTCCTTGAGGCACGAACGGACCATCTTCAACTATGTCCCATAGCTTGTAATCTCTTGACTTCAAGAAGAATTTCATCTTTATCTTCCAATGGGCATAGTGATTTTCGTCGAAGAAAGGCGGTTTGTCGATTGATTGTGCCATTGAGCCGGTTGGTGAAATGTTGATCGAGCTTGCTGGATCTTCTTAATAGGATGTGAATCCCCTTCGATTGAGCCAAGCTCTGATACCAATTGTTGAGATTTGAGGTGCTCGATTCGATCAACCGTTCTTGCTTACCAAGTGTGGAGAAGTTGGATAATTGGGTGTTTTAGTGGGAGGTGAAAAATTGGCAAAGTGACACAAGGATTTATAGTGGTTCAACCTTCTAACCATGGTCTACATCCACTACCTTAGCTCCCCAGTAAGGATTTCCAACAAATTCACTAAAAATTTCGTCCCCTTTTCTCGGATTAGGAGGAAACCGTTACAACCCTCAAAGCTTTCTACCCAAAGCTTGAAGGAACACTCTATTTACAAAGAAAGACTTAGCAAACTAGAAATCCCTCTAAAAGGTGTTTGTTTGCAATTCTAAGCACTCACCCAAAACCTAAACACTTGAGCAAATTTAACAATGTAAGCTCACAAGTGTTGTCTAAGCAAGAAATGTACAATTAAAGCTCCAGACAAATTTTGACATCATAATGTTGTAACAATTGAAGCATTGATGATTACAAGATGCTAGGAGGTCCCTTTTATACTCCCAATTGAGTTTCTAGCCGTTTATGGCCGTTGGGGATGTTTTGGAGCCGTTGGAAGCCATTAAAGTCGAGCTTTAAATGCTCACCTGCACAATAGTTTCGAAACCTTTGAAGAGGTTTCGAAACCTTAATAAGGGATTTGTAAAAACTAGCCGTTTATGGCCGTTGGGGATGTTTTGGAGCCGTTACAGGGCCAAAGTTTCGAAACCTTTGTGCCAAGGTTTCCAAACCTTAATAGAGGTTTGGAAACCTTTGTTAAGGTTTCATAAACAATAGCTTACTGCCCAGAGAGGTTTCGAAACCTTATATTATGGTTTCAAAACTTTCACTCAAAAACCCAATTTTGGCTAATTTTTAACTTTTAAATGTATATTCGATATAGGTGCAAAGTCAAAAATATTTTAAACATATTTTAAATTCTTTTCAATTTAGTCCAAAACATTTTTCAAATATTATATCAAAACCTTAGTTCTACAATTGTGCAACTTGAATTTTCATAATTCAAGTTTCGGATGAGACTCGGATTTTAAAATCTGCATCATATCATTGTGGGTATATGGATTGGGATTTGTTCGGGGAAGTTTAGTGGTTTCACCCTTCGGGTTGAATTCCGCTTCGGATCAGTGGTTCCACCCTTCGGGCTGAGTTCCACTTCGGATGGTGACGATGGAGAAAGTAGGTTCTGGGGAACCTTACTTTTCGGTGTATCGGAGACGGGTACTATGATTCATGTACATCAGACATCATATCATCATGATTCAGTTTTGTTGTGTTTTCAGAAAAGTCTTTATCAGAAAATAAAATATTGTTTTGTTTTGTTTTGTTTTCGTTTGCACTTTAGAGACACACTAAGCTCTTTAGCTTACACCCCTTAGTTTTTACTTTTTCAAATATCTCAGACTCTTTTAGGCGACTCGGTACTAGGAGCTTCTCGCATTTTACTCGGATATTTTTATAATTCAGTATGAACTCTCTTTTAATTATTTCAGACTATTGTTTTGAAATATTTTAGAACATTTATGTAATTCGGACATTGGGACTGTTTATTGTTTTTATTTGGGTATTATTAAATGCATGCATTTATAAGGTTATTTTTCATAAATTTAACCAAATATCGGAATAATGTTTAAACGACTACATTTTATAATAATGTGATCTTATTGAGTTTATTTTCTTGTAATAATAATTTTGTTTTAATTAAGCAAACTTAAAAGGTGTTACTTGAGGGGTAAGTTTTCAAACACGACTTCCTAGATTCGGCCCATTTCTTCTGGGCCGGGTTTAGGGGGTTACAGGACGAGTTTGGAAACTCTCTTTGGTTCAAGTCTCGAAGCAAGTAACCATCAAGGGGGTAGTTGAGGAGTCAGATCTAAATTAAATTATTTTGGTATAATCGTCACACACAATATAAAATTTAAATCGGGTAAGACAAAACTAGAAATACATGTAGCTCTAATGGTTAAGCCTATGTCTTGCAAGGCCAAGGGCACATGTTTGAAACCCCTTGGCAACACCTCATTTTAATCATATGTTTTCTTCTTTCTTTTTTTAACTTAAATACTGTGGGTTTTACACTCATTTTCAATTGACACCAAACTTTTGAACGTTGCATTTTCATCCCCAAACTATCTCTCATTTTAAATTGATCCCTCGAACTTTTGAACATTATAATTTAATCTACAAATTATTAGTACATGCTAATTATAACCCTTGCCAATAAAATTGTTTTAAAATTTGTTAATTGTCACGCAGACATTGATTTGTATTATGTAATAATATGATGTCTCATAAACGATAATTTGATGATGAAAGTGGAATGTTCAAAATGGTAGGGACCAATTTAAAATGAGGGTCATAATTTGGAGATAAATTGGAATATTCACATGTGTGGGGACCAATTTAGAATGCGAACCATAATTTTTGGATGAAATTAGAATATTTAAAAGTTTAGAGTAACGAAATTATTTTTAATATATTATGTATTTATTATTACTTTATAATTATATATTTTTTAAATAGTCTTAAGGTGATTACAAGGTAGTATTTGTTCACACACACTTTGACAAAGCACACACACTTTGCTGACAAAACAATTTAAACTCGGGTCTTTTAGAATGAACACCATCATCTTTTTCACTTAGACTACTTATTAAATTCTTTATAATTATATTATTAGATAATACTTTTCAAAAAATGATTGTATATCAATCGATTAGCTATGTCTCAAAGTCAATGATTATCAAAATAATGATTACGGTTTAAGGAAATCAAATGCTAAAAATGTAATACATAGTTGCAGAATTGACAGATATCAAAGTTATAAACTTATTTGAGTGGTTATTGCTGATATTAAGCAAAGACTTGTTATTAAACAAAATCAATAATATATAAAAAAAATCTCGTTCAAAATTAAATTTTATTACTAAAACTTCAAACCAAATAGCATTCAAGGGACAAAAACCTCTTAATATAAAATATTATAACAATACATAACTTATAAACTAAAACTTTCAACTTTTGGAGCATCAAAAAAAATCCTACTTTATTATTTTTAAAATGTGTATATAATAACTATATCTCATAATTTTTTTATAACATAACTATTAATATTTATTTATATCAAAACATAGGATATTAGCTTTTAATAACATGTCAATAAATCATTTGAATATTTAGTTTTAGATTTTGGGTAAAGGAGCAGGTATTTCTTGCTTGTCATGTGTAATTTTAAAATGGATTTTACTTACATCACACGAGAGCTTTTAAAATTCATACATTGGGACAACCAAAATCAAATAGCATTTATTGACACATCTTAAATTTTCCTCTTTAACTTAAATTTTCAGACACCTTTTTAATTTAGTGGCGTCAAAGTACATTTTCCAAATCTGAACGGTGGAGAAATTGAGAAGGAAGAGCAAAACGATATATCTTTATTTTATACGGATTAGACGATGGAGATTGTAGATTGGACTAAAATAATGTCAAAGATTTGCTTTGAATTTTGTCGTTTTCAAGGGGATTTTGAAGAAAACCAAATTGAGAAGAAGAAACAAGAGAGAAAGAAAAACGTTTTTGTATTAATTACGTTGCAAACGATGGTTGATGATGGTCAAATGGTGTTGGAGAAGGATGTGAACCATGGAGAAGAATAAAATATTAGGTTAATTTTATAAATAAAATTGTTCAAAAGAAGTGTTCTGCTACCGTTGTTACACAAGTAATGGTTGGGTGATCTAATAAAAGAAATTTAAAAGTTAAATGATAAAATAAAATAATTAAATTCGAATGACCAAAATAAAAACATTGTTAAAGTTAAATGACTATATATATATATATAGTTTTTTAATAGTTTTAAGGTATTTACAAGAGAGTATATGTTCATATATCTATATAAAATACATATATTTTTCGACATATTCAAATTACAAGTTGAGATGTGCTTAATACATGGGTGTGTCCAAATTATAATCCTTTAACTGATTTCGGATGGGTTTATATGATAACATATTGAGTGTTGAATTAATGGATCAGATCTGCTGCATAAAAAGTTAATTAATTTGAGTTAGTTGGCTCAGTTGAAACATGGACCGAGGGGTGCTGAGGGTTAGTCGCACCTCTTAAAAAATTGAAATTTCTCTATAATTTAAATATTTTTTTTTGTATTTTCTATTGACAATCTAATTTCGTATCTCCTAAAGTTTTGTAATTTCGCATCTCCTACATTTCTAATATAATTTTTTAATAGTTGATATTCTCTTACATAAAATCTTACGTCCGTTCTTGATATGAAGTATTACATGATGAAAAAATATATTTTAGTTTCTCCTCTCTCTCTCTCTCTCTATATATATATGTATATATATAAATGGTCACGTGCAATTATTAAATGGTCAGATAAAATATTCTGGCAAAAATATAAAATAAAATATTTTTTGAATAGTCTAAAGGTGATTACAAAGTAGGATATGTTCATAGATATTATTAATTCTTTGACGATGTACACACATCTTACAGACATTGCGATTGGAATCATGTCTTCTAGAATGAACATCAACAGCTTTTTTACTGAGATCACTTGTTGGATTTTAATCTCTACAATTTTAAAAAGTGAATATAATAATTATATCTTAAAATTTCATATATGTATAAGATAATTATTAGTACTTATTTATATCTAAATATAGGATATTAGATTTTTTTTTGAATAAAAGCCGCATGTCATTAAAAAAAGAAACTATCCAAGATTACAATAACGTTTACAACTATCATCGTAAACTAAATACTTAATTTGGACACTTTCTTATAATATTGACACTAGTCACTTTAGATCATAAAAGGACCGTACATGAGAAATGTTAAAAACCCAACCAAAAAAACTCGAAACGAAAAATAAATACGAATAAATCTGACTGCATTGGCAAACAAAACCACAAAAGGAGATTAAGCTATTGAAAGTAGACCTGACAAACTTGACCCGAGACCCGAACCGAGACCCGATTTTGACTCGAACATGATGATCCGAAGTTGACCTGAAATAAACTGAACCGAAATTTTTTTGTTGAACTGAAATGGACCTGAACCGAATAGACCCGAACCAAATGGACCCGAACCGAAAGCTGAACCGAATATCGACCCGATTTTAACCCGAAAATTAAGGTAAAATAAATGAATAATTTATTTTTAATATTATCTATTTTTAACAATATAATAAATAATAAAATGAAGTATGTTTTATTATCTTTTTGTATTATACCATGGAAGAGACCGTTGCTCTTGTCAAAGTTGTGGTATAATAACATTTTATGTCATTTTACGTTTAAATATTAATTAAATAAACTTTTGTCCCTACTAATTTTTAAATTTAGAATTTTAATGTACTATTTTCTCTCTCAATATTTAATCTTAAGCCATAAATTCTAAACAATAAACCTTAAGCCATAGAAATTAATCTCATGAACCAATAACCTTAAACTAAATCATAAACCCTAAATCATGTACTAAGCCTTAAAAACCTAAACTGTTAACCTTTAAGTCATAGAAATTAATCTAAATCAATAACCCTAAACCATTAACACTAAGGCCTAAACCATAAACCATAAACTGAAATTAGAGACAATTTTTACAATCTTGCCATAAAATATAGCTAAAACTGGAATTAGAGACCATCTTGACAATTTGAAAGTGGAGAAATTTGAGAGCTTGGTGACCAATTTTATAATTTCACCATAAAATATAGCATAAAACTGAAATTGTGGACTAAATTGACAATTTGGAAGTAGAGAAATTTGAGAGTCCAATGACCAATTTCATAATTATACCATATAAATAAATAGGGGTCAATTTTGGCTAAAAATTAAATCTTAGAAATTAAAATGAACAAAAATATCATTATATTAAATTAATAGACTAAATTACAAAGATTAGTTAATTTTGACTAAAAGTAAATTTTTAGAGACTAAATATCACTACGGGGAGGGGATTTCTATATCCGAAGTCTAAATTAAATTAAACTAAAACTTAAAGTTGAATATTAGTACTAAAATGTAACATTTTAAATGCAACATGACCTAAAAAGTAATTAATCTCTAGCTTAAATAATTGGTGGCTTATTTCCCTCCAAAATTTTGTCTTTTCCCTCTCTATTTTTTTTTGCTCGGCAAGAGTAATTTTGATTAATGAAGATGAAATAATACATCTCGCCACATCCGACTTGCACGCCTCATTAAAAACCTCCCGGAGTAGGAGGAAAAAGGAGTACATAACAAGCCGGGTATTTGAACCCTTAACTACAAAACACAAAAACCTACTCATCTACCACCAGGCCTTGAAAAGAATCTGTCTAGATCTCCCTTGTTTTGCCAACTGATCTGCCATGGAGTTTCTTGCTCTTGGAACGTAAACAAAACGGACATTGGCTATTTCCTTTTTCAGCGCTTCAATCTTATCAAAAGTTTCCCACCAACGCCATGGACGAAGTACAGAGCTTTCCAGCCAAATCAGAACAACTTGCGAGTCAGTCTCAATTTCCAGAAACACCTTATTCTTCAGACTTGCATCTATAAATATTCGAAGTGCTGTAAGTTCAGCAAAATCAATCCCATGGTCATACACCGGACCTGAAAAAATTGCTATTACATCTCCTTTTCTATTCCTAAGCACACCACTACATCCCCCTACTCCCTCTTTGAAAGAGCCATCAACGTTAAATTTTACAGTGCCCGCTGAAGGAGGACGCCATTCTTCCCAAGCTTCGATTTTCCTCTGCTAACCAATGCATTCCAAAGGGTTATCCCACCAGTTTTTCTCACTCAGCCAACAGTCTTCATTTACAGCTTTAATCCAAATGAGAGCGCACATCTTTGCTCAAAAAAGCATGTCTTTCAGAGAGCTAGTTTTCGAATTGAACACTTTGTCATTCCGCGCCAACCATAGGCTCCAAATTGCTGCTGAAACTGAGATTAGCCAGACTGTTTCCTCCCTCTTATTGTTGAACTTTGATAAGTTGAAGGAGAAAAGCTCCTCAATGGTTACCAACCCAGGCCAAATAACCGACCACCACGAACAGAAACTTTGCCAAAAACAGAAAGATACCCTGCATTCTAAGAAAAGATGTTCAACTGTTTCAACGTTTAGATCACACCAAGGACATTGTAGAACTAATGTTTTGATATAATAATTGAAAAATGTTTTGGACTGATTTAAAAAGTATTTAAAACAATTTCCAAAGTCCAAATATTCTGAAACTATGTTTAGGGATGTTTTTAAATGGGTTTTTAATGTGCTTCAAAGTCAAACTTCTCAAACCTGTCCAGGTGTTTCGAAACACCATAGGGCGTTTCGAAACAGGGGATTCCAGTAGCATATTCGTTTCGAAACGGGCTTTCCCTGGACTTGATTTTTGCCCAGCGTTTCGAAACGGGCTAGGCCGTTTCGATACGCCCACGTGGCAATGACCCCAACGGTCATAAACCCCAACGGCTATTTTCCCAACCAACTTTTAAATGCAGGCGTTTCGATACGAGACTATAGCATTTCGATACGAGTTTCGAAACGGCCAGGAGGCGTTCCGAAACGGACATGAGACGTTCCGAAACGGCCAGGAGGCGTTCCGAAACGGATGCCCTGACAGACTGCAACGGCTCTTTCTACATTGAGAGTGTTTCGAAACGGCTTCGAGCGTTTCGAAACGGGGAGCTGCAGAATGCATTTATGGTGGGAATTAAAGTCCTCAAAGGCTCCAATTTGATCCCAACGGGTAGTAACGGCTACAAACTCAATTGGGAGTATAAAAGGGACCTCCAAGCATCAAGAGAAGGCTAATGCTTCAATTGTCAATCAACAAATGATCAAGAATTTGTCTTAGAGCCTAAAGTGTCAATTATTGTATAGACAAACACTAGTGAGCCAAAATTGTCAAATTTGCTCAAGTGTTTTAGGTTTTGGGTGAGAGCTTAATTGTGCAAACAAACACCTATTAGAGGGTTTAAGTTTGCTTCTTGTTTCTCTTTGTAAAAGAGGGTTTTGATCAAGGCTTTGGGTAGAAGCTTGATCGGTGTAAAGGGTTTCCTCCTAAGCCTAGAAAAGAGGACGAATCAATTAGTGGAATTGGTTGTGAAATCCTTAGTGGGGAGCTAAGGTAGTGGATGTAGGTGCTTGTTAGAAGGCCGAACCACTCTAAAATCATTGTGTCTTTATTCTTTCTAGCTTCCTAAACCCTTCCACCCAAATATACACCTCTCCACCTTGGTGAGCATAATCGGTTGAACGAATCGAGCACCACACAACTCAACAATTGGTATCAGAGCTTGGCTCAATCGAAGAGGATTCACATCCTATTGAGAAGATCCGGCAAGCTCGATCACTTTTTCATCAACCGGCTCAAATGGCACAATCAATCGACAAACCGCCTTTCTTTGACGGAGACCACTATGCCCATTGGAAGACAAAGATGAAATTCTTCTTGAAGTCAAGAGATTACAAGCTATGGGACATAGTTGAAGATGGTCCGTTCGTGCCTCAAAGAAGCAAAGCGGAGTGGAGTGCCGACGATCGCAAGAAGATGGAGCTCAATTGCAAGGCCTTGCACATCTTGTTTTGTGCTTTTGGCCCATCCATCTATGAGAAGATGTCTTCTTGTGAGAGTGCCAAGGAGGTATGGGACAAGCTTGAAGTCACATACGAGGGGACCGATGAAGTCAAGGAGACCAAGATTGGGCTCCTAACCTTAGAGTATGAGAACTTCAAAATGGATCCGGAAGAGAACATCGAGAAGATGTTTGATAGATTCTCCACAATCACCAATGGTCTTAAAGGATATGGAGAAGCCATCCCGGAGGAGAAGCTTGTTCGAAAGCTCATCTACTCACTTCCCGAGTCTTGGGACTCAAAGAGGACCGCCATCATCGAAGCCAAAAATTTGAAGACTTTGAAGCTTGATGAACTTATGGGGTCTCTTCTCACTCATCAAATTATGAAGAAGAACAAGGAAGAGGAGAAGAAAATGGAAGAAATTAGAGTTATGGGAGAGAAGAAAATCAAAGGGCTTGGCATCAATGCTAGTGCCATGGCTCTCAAATCCTCCACTTGCCATCATGTCTACTCAAGTGAAGAGGAGGATGAAGATGAAGAGATAGTTCATATCTTCAAGAAGTGTGCCCCGTTCATGAAGAAAGCCTTGAGAGAGCTTGAACGAGAACCTAAGAGAAAGGAGAGGGCAAGCACTTCAAGCCATAAGAAGAAGGCACATTTGGCTACTTGGAGTGATGAAGACTCCACCGACGATGAACAAGCCAACCTTTTCCTTATGGTCATCGAAGAAGATTCAAGGGTAACTTCTAATTCATCTACTTCATGTTCTTACTCTTTTGATGAATTACAAGATGCCTATGACGATTTGGTTTTAGATTTTAAAAGCCACATTTTGAAAAACAAAAAATTGATTTCAAAGTTAAAAATTCAAAATGATTTGCTTTCTAAAACCAAACTTGAACTTGAAGCAAAACTTGAAGAGTTTGAATTAAAATGTTTTGATTTACAAAAATTGCTTCTAAATGTTCAAGAAGAAAAAGATTTGATTTCCAAAGAACTTGAAAAGAAAAACAATTTTGGAAAATCAAATTTTTATGTTAGACAATCTAGTGCCCCTAGATTTATTAAGGGAAAATGTTTTAGAAGTGTTTGGGTCCCAAAAGGACTAACCACTTCAATTAAAAAGGATGACATTGAAAAATGGATTCCTAATGGGACTAAAATTTGTGCTACTAATGTTCATGGATCCAAAGCAATTTGGATACCAAAAATTACTTGATTGTCTATTGCTAGGTGTGATGGAGATGTTCAACAAGTCAAACATTGAGGGGGAGCTCCATGCACACAAGGAAGAACACTTGAAGAAGGAAGGCTTCACATCCTACCTTGAGTTCAAGTGTTGGTAAAAAGCTAGTTGTTTTAGCATTTATTTGTTTTATTTTTAGTTTATTCAACGAGATGATCATAAATGTTGGACTAACATTTTTAATGATGCTTTGAGTAAGGGGGAGCCATTTTAAAAACCAAATTCTTACTGTTGTCAAACTTTTACCTCTATTGTTATTTTTTAACTTAATATTTTAAATTCTTTTTGATATAACAAAAAGGGGGAGAAATGGTTTGAAAAATTGAATTTTCAAATGAATAAGGGGGAGCTTTATTTGATTTCATATCTTTAGTCTCTTATTCACATTTTTAAAGTTAAAGGGGGAGAATCCCAAACAATTTTTCAAGAGAGTTTTATTATATCAAAAAGGGGGAGATTGTAGAACTAATGTTTTGATATAATAATTGAAAAATGTTTTGGACTGATTTAAAAAGTATTTAAAACAATTTCCAAAGTCCAAATATTCTGAAACTATGTTTAGGGATGTTTTTAAATGGGTTTTTAATGTGTTTCAAAGTCAAACTTCTCAAACCTGTCCAGGTGTTTCGAAACACCATAGGGCGTTTCGAAACAGGGGATTCCAGCAGCATATTCGTTTCGAAACGTGTTTCAAAACGGGCTTTCCCTGGACTTGATTTTTGCCCAGCGTTTCGAAACGGGCTAGGCCGTTTCGATACGCCCACGTGGCAATGACCCCACCGGTCATAAACCCCAACGGCTATTTTCCCAACCAACTTTTAAATGCAGGCGTTTCGATACGGGACTATAGCGTTTCGATACGAGTTTCGAAACGGCCAGGAGGCGTTCCGAAACGGACATGAGACGTTCCGAAACGGCCAGGAGGCGTTCCGAAATGGATGCCCTGACAGACTGCAACGGCTCTTTCTACATTGAGAGTGTTTCGAAACGGCTTCGAGCGTTTCGAAACGGGGAGCTGCAGAATGCATTTATGGTGGGAATTAAAGTCCTCAACGGCTCCAATTTGATCCCAACGGGTAGTAACGGCTACAAACTCAATTGGGAGTATAAAAGGGACCTCCAAGCATCAAGAGAAGGCTAATGCTTCAATTGTCAATCAACAAATGATCAAGAATTGTCTTAGAGCCTAAAGTGTCAATTATTGTATAGACAAACACTAGTGAGCCAAAATTGTCAAATTTGCTCAAGTGTTTTAGGTTTTGGGTGAGAGCTTAATTGTGCAAACAAACACCTATTAGAGGGTTTAAGTTTGCTTCTTGTTTCTCTTTGTAAAAGAGGGTTTTGATCAAGGCTTTGGGTAGAAGCTTGATCGGTGTAAAGTGTTTCCTCCTAAGCCTAGAAAAGGGGACGAATCAATTAGTGGAATTGGTTGTGAAATCCTTAGTGGGGAGCTAAGGTAGTGGATGTAGGTGCTTGTTAGAAGGCCGAACCACTCTAAAATCATTGTGTCTTTATTCTTTCTAGCTTCCTAAACCCTTCCACCCAAATATACACCTCTCCACCTTGGTGAGCATAATCGGTTGAACGAATCGAGCACCACACAACTCAACAGACATTCTACCTTCAAGTTTTCCAAATGCAAGCCACGATCCATGAGAAAGGACTTAGTTGGAATTCTTTTTAACTTTAGCAACCATAAGAAAGATCGCACCTTTGGAGGAACCTTCATTTTCTAGATTTTGTTGAAGTCAAAGCTGGGATTTTCAATCTCTGTCGAATCGAGTAATTTAGATAGTTTCTTAACCGAAAATCTACCATTTGTCTCATGAATCCAAATTATTCTATCCTGAACTTCTTGAATAACTTCTTCCCCTTCCAATTCCTACTTCAATTTATCAAGGGATACCAATTCCCTTTCCAATAGTGGTCTCGAAAAAATTCCTGCCCAGTCCATGTCTTTAAGTGAGTTGGAAAGCACCAAGGAACTTACCAAACTTCCTTTAAACTTTACAAGTCTGTAGAACCTCGGATACTCAACTCTAAGAGGGTTCTTTCCCGCCCACCAATCTTCCCAAAAAAGGATTTTTTTTCCTATCGCCTAGCTTCCATTTAAATTCCGAGCTGCTCATCCAATGATTAACCTTATTATTCTTCAAGTTCTTCACAATCCCCTTCCAAATTGAAGACATCTTTGAGTTTCTAACATGAGTATTGACCCATTTTTGGTTTTTAAAACCATATTTTGCTTGTATTACTCTTCTCCACAACATATGTTTTTCAACAACAAACCTCCAACCCCATTTCGCCAGTAACGTTATGTTTTTTATTTTAAATTCATCACCCCTGCTCCTCCTAACTTCTTATGTGTGCAGATCCTTCCCCAATTAACTCTAGCTAACTTCTTCGAACTATCCCAACTCCCCCAAAGGAAGTTCCTTCTGATCTGATCAATTTTTCCAATAACTGACTTTGGAGCTTCAAACAAAGACATATAATAAAGTGGTAGAGCAGAGAGGACAGAATTTATTAACACCAATCTTCCAGCAAAGCTCAACGACCTACTCTTCCAGCTTGGTAATTTTCGAATGCACCACTTTACTACCGGATCCCATGTAACTATCCTTTTCGGATCTGCACCCAGCGGCATCCCCAAGTACTTGAGAGGTAAGTCTGAAATTTTACATCCGCAAGCATTGGAAAGCTCAATTAGCTTCCCATGTTCTACTCGGATTCCAACTAAGCAAGATTTTTTGAAATTAATTTTTAATCCCGAGCAAATTTCAAAGCAACAAAGAATCCGCTTAACATAGTCCACATTTTCCATCTTCGGACTCAAAAACATGATGGTGTCATCCGCAAATAGCAGGTGCGAAAATGCATACTCCGGTATAACTCCATGGATTCCCTCCAATTTTCCAAGAAGTTTTGCTTTTTTCCATTAACAGATTCAAAGCTTCTGTCACCAAGATGAAAAGGAATGGAGATATCGGATCTCCTTGCCTTAGACCTCGGAACATTCTGAATTCTTTCGTCGGACATCCATTTAGCAGGACCGAGACTTTTGCTGATGAAACACATTCCGAAATCCAGCTTAACCACTTGTCCCCAAACCCCATTCGATTCATCACCATGAGTAAGAAGTCTCACCTAACACAGTCATTGGCCTTTGAAAAGTCTAGCTTCAAAATCAGACCTCCATCCTTCGACTTTTCAGATTGCAGAGAGTGTATTACTTCATTGGCGATAAGCACCCCATCAAATATTTGCCTACCCCTCACGAAAGTGCACTGTGATTCGCTAACAATACTTTCCAGCACCTTGCTTAACCTTCTTGCTAACACTTTAGTGATGATTTTTTAGGTTGAGCTCACCAAACTAATAGGCATGTATTCCGACAAGTTCTCTGGACTTTCTTTCTTTGGTATTAAAGCAATGAAGGACGAGTTTAAATTATTTTGAAGCTTACCATCCCAGAAAAATTGCTCAAACGTTCTAACCAAGTCGTCATTCACATACTCCCAACATTTTTTGTAGAAAGAGGCATTAAACCCGTCTGGCCCCGGTGCTTTTGTTTCATCACAATTCCAAACTGCTGCTTTTATCTCTTCAATGGAGAACGGTTTTTCCAGCTCTATTACTTCTTCTGTTGAAAGCTTCTTGAAACTGAGATCAAAATAAGCCTTCCAATTCATGTTCTTACATCGGAAATGTTTTGCAAAATAATTGAACACTAACTGTTTTAGCTGGAAGTGGTTTAAACATGGATCTACCCCAAAGTTTGGCCCTCTGATCATATTTCTTTTTGCCCTTATTTTTACTGCTTTATGAAAGTAAGCTGAATTTGAATCTCCTTTAAGAACCCATTTTACTCTTGCATGTTGCCTCAATAAGTCCTCCCGAGCCTTGAGAGCATCCCACAATTGCTCCTTAAGCATTTTCAACTCTTCTATTTTTTCCCTATCCAGATTCCCAACACCATTTGAGTCCTCGACGTCATTAATTTTCTGCTCCAGCTCCGCTGCTCTTTTATTAAAGTTCTCACAATGGTCTTTACTCCATCTCTTTAGCACTTGTTTAGCTCTCTTCAACTTTTTAGGAAGACACATCTTTTTAACGTTTGGGTCTATGACTCTTTAATCATCTTAACACAATCTGAATTCAGCAGCCACGAGTTAATCAATTTGAAAAGTCTAGGTCCCCAGTTACATTCTTCAAAAGCCAACAAGACTAGTATATGGTCTGATACAAATCTATTTAAGCCCCACAAACACATATCTCGATTTCCTTGGTACCAATTCTCATCCACCAAGAAACGGTCTAATTTGCTTCTTCTATTCAAGGGACCAACCCAGGTAAATTTCTTACCCACTAGCGGGACCTCGTACACTCCACAGCAGTCAATAAAGGAGTTGAAAGCTGCCATTCCTGTAGACATCTTCTTACAGCCCGTTCTTTCGCTCTTCGATCTGATTGCGTTAAAATCTGCTCCCAAAATCCAAATTGCCACCCAACTATTCTTCAATTGGCTAATATCTTCCCATAAGACTCCTTGGGATTGAAAATCACATGGTGCATAAACGTTTAGACAAGCGAAACTCTCACCTTTATCCTCCCAATTACCTTCTATCACAATGAATCTGTCTTTCGTAAATTTCCTCCCAGCCTTGAATTTAGTTGTATCCCATACGGATAATAAACCTCCCGAGCTCCCAACTGCCTTTACAAAACCAAAATCAAACATGTCATCCACCCACAATTTGCTCACCTTGTTGGCGTCTATCTCCTCCATGTTTGTTTCTCGTAAGAATAACATCTCCACGTTGTTCGCCCTCACCAACCGCCTGACTTCTGAAATTTTTACCTCTGTCCCCAAAGCTCGAATATTCCATGATAGGATTCTCATGGAAAAGTCAGTCTTTCTAAGCCTCTTGCACTCTATTCGCTTCTTCCGCCTCCACTATGTCTTGAATCACCTCATCTTCATTTCCTTTGAATATTATCCCCAATTCCTTCCCTGTTGCTAGCGTCTTACCCGTATCTCTTATTCCAATCTCCCACCGCTTTTTCAGGTCAGAATCCGATAAGGATCTTCCTTCAAGCTCCGAACTTAGCTCTTCTTTTTTCCCCTTCTTGCTTTTCTTTCTCGCCTTCAGTACTTTCTTCCTCTCTTTTTCAGATAAGACTTTATCTTGGAAAACCTGTAACGATCTGTATCTTCTCGTTCTCACCTTACTCTCTGTGGGAACAAGTTCTGGAATCTCAAAATTTTGAAGGTCTTCTTGATCTGAATAAATCTCCTTCCCAGTCTCACCACTCTCGTTCTCTGACACAGACAATATAGACTCTCTGTTGTTTCTTGACCCACTATTCCGTTTTGCCAGGCTTAAGGAAATACCTCTACTTGCTACCTCAAGATGAAACTCAATTACCCTTGTAGGGTTTGAGTTACACGATACTTTTGGATTTAATCCCATCCATAAACAGTCATCAACTTCCCTCTGAGTTTTACCAATAGTACCCTCTATAGTAGGCTCATTTAAACCTTCCTTAACCACTTCAACCCATCTTTTCTTGGCTAATGTATTCACCCCTGGCCCACCTACTGCCACATGGGTAGAGAGAGGTGTCTCAGGAATTTTGTTGCCTCTCATCATATCCTCCTTGCACCTTCGATAGTCTTCAATGTGGGGCACGTTAGGAGAGAAATCTAGTTCCCTAACATTAATTGCTTCATCAATTCCCAGGATCTTGCCGTTAGCTGGAGATGGAGATGAAACGTTTCTCCCTGACTTCCCTGAGACTGACTTGGTCGAACTTTCCTCTCCCACTTCCGGTGACCTCTTTCCTTGGATATTATCCCTCTTCTCACTGATGATTCTGATTGAAGACAGTTCCTTTGCCGCAACCTTATAAACTTCCTTACCTACCTCAACTTTGAAGAGCTCTTCAATTCTGTGGAGATGGTTTGTTTTGATCAAAAGTGAGATACTTTCACATCCCTTCACTTGGTTCAGATTTTCACCTAATTATATGAGCGATCCCCACAGCTTTGCAATTCTTTTGAAAGTAATGTCATTCCAGCAATGTAACGGGAGATGTGATATCTTGATCCAAACGTTTCTCTCTGCAATGCGAAACGACTCGGACCAGAAGTTCACTTCTACAAAAAATTCTTTTAAGAGGGGCCATTCATGCTGTTCCAGAAGTGTTAGAAGTTCTTCATCTTCGATTGATAGGAGGAAATGGCGACTTCCCATTTTTTTACGCCAAATGTATCAAGACCCCAGGCAATGAGCCTTATTTGGATTTCCTCTATCAAGCAGTTTGTTCCTGTGATTCCTATTACTTTCTTCCCTAGCTTCCAGAGCGTCTCCTCCTCCACATGACCAATAACTCTTTTAGTGTGCTCATACTGATGCCCTAATGACTCCTCCATTTTTTTCACTTGTAGACTGGACTCCTCGGAACGCTCCTCCCGACCGGGCTCCTTCCCTCTTAACTCAAACTGATTACTGTCCTTCGACTGAGGCTGTCTTCTTACTTTTGGGTCTGTACGTACTTTTCTCCAGTAAGAAGTACGAGTCTTATACCTTGCATAACCTACAGAAATCTTCGACCCGTACAATTTGATTCTATTGAGCCTTTCTATCGCCCTTTCAGCATCAACTCTATTTGAGAATCTAACAAAACCAAACCTTCTCCCAGTGCTGCTCAGCTTCCCTGCAATATAGGAATCTATCACATCTCCATGCCGGCCAAACGCTTGACGCAATCCACTCCAATGGAGATTGTGAGACAAGTTGTTGACGAAAAGAGTGACGCTACCCTTCAAATCCATATATTTGACCATTTTTAATCTGATTGTCTCATTAACAATGTTAGAGTCGAATTTTTTTACTTGTAACCCATTGATTGTTTCCTATCAAAATTCTTGATCTTTTTTCCCTCTCTATTTTTACCAATTTTCTTTTTTTTCAATCTAGTTTAAAAAATTGGTGGCTTATTTCCCTCCAAAATTTTGTATTTCCCTATCTATTTTTACCAATTGTATTTCTCTTTTTCTTAATTTAATTGAGTTTCAATTTAGATTAATTTAATTGAAATTTCACATTTAGTTTTAGAATTATTTTAATTATGTTTGTGATTTATGCTTCTAGATTTTAGTTAGCTCAATTAGATCCTTAGTTTAATAAATTAATTCATTTCAGACATTATTATTATTATTATTATTATTATTATTATTATTATTATTATTATTATTATTATTATTATTATTATTATAAACTTTGATTTAATATAATTATACACAAAATTTTGATATGAATACATGAAGTTTTGATTTAAATATTTAATCAAATTCAAATGCATAGATTAACAAGTTGAATCAGAATTAATCACATACACCAATATCTCTAAACTAAACCATAAATACTAAACCTCAAACCCTAAACCCAACTCAAACCGAATTGACTCGAAAATTCAAATGTTGACCCGACCCGAAATCTACCCGAACGACCCGAACTGAAAGTGACTCGAACGACTCGATTTTGACCCCGACCGAAAGCGATTGATCCGACCCGAAAATAACCGATCCAATTTTGACCTGATCCGACTCATCACAGACCCGAATTAGACCCGAACCTGAACCGAATCTAAACCGATTCTAGATAGACCCGAAACGACCCGAACCGAACGACTCGATTGCCACCTCTAATTGAAAGACCACCGAGAACCAAAAATCAAAGCCGAACGTCGTGAGAAACTATCCACGAACACAAATCGCGTATCCTTCAATCCGAGGGTTCAAAGCAGGGAAGATCAACTTGATTACAAATAAGCGTCATCTTGATCAGTCGTGGCGTTGTCAAATCCAACCCTGAGAAGAAATAAAATAAAAACAACAGTCAAATGGCCGAGAAAGAAGACAAAAAATGTGCCAAAAAGATGGAGATAAATGTGCAATAAGAACATAAAAACGTGCCACAAAAGCAGAATTATTTTTGTAAAAAAACTAAACAATAGACAAAGAAGAAAAAAACGACGATCTACAATCAATATCAAAGTTGGTGCTATCGTCAGTTACATTTTTTTTGTAAGCATAGGAATATGGTTGTGCGGCGGGAAATTCTAAGGAAAGGCGGACTAATATACGGCTAAGAAATGACGTTACCAGAAACATTATAAGATAAATAAAAAATAGGTAAAGCGCTACAGGATATGTTGATATAATATAATGTATCCGGTAGAAAACATGAAAAAATATTAAAAAAAATTGGTAACCGGCAAACTTAAGTTATCGGTACAAACATAACAAAATAGGTAGAATTTTTTTTTTTTATAAGAGTATCAACATATTAGGTAGCGCCTATTATGTTATTAAAGTTTAAGCTGATAGGGCCTTGGAAATTCGAAGATGACAAAGTAGGTAAAATTACTTATTTTGTTGATAACAGTAACAACATATTAGGTAGCGCCTATTATGTTAATAAAGTTTAAGCTGATGGGGCCTTGGAAATCTGACGATAACAAAATAGATAAAATTACTTATTTTGTTGATAAGAATATCAACATATTAGGTAGCGCCTATTATGTTGTTAAAGTTTAAGCTGATGGGGCCTTGGAAATCCGACGATAATAAAATAGGTAAAATTACTTATTTTGTTGATTAGAGTATCAACATATTAGGTAGCGCCTATTATGTTATTAAAGTTTAAGCTGATGGGGCCTTGGAAAGTATCTATACTTTTTGAGTAAATTACTTATTTTGTTGATACTTTTGAGTAAATTAATTATTTTGTTGATACTTTCGAAAGTATATATACTTTTTTAAAAGTATCGATACTTTTTTAAAAAGCAATGTAACTGATTGCAATGTGGCTCGAAAGCATCTATACTTTTTTAAAAGTATCGATACTTTTTTAAAAAAACAATGTAACCGGTTGCAATGTGGTTCGAAAGTATCAATATTTTTCTAAAAGTATCGATACTTTTTTAAAAAGCAAAGTAACCGGTTGCAATGTGGCTCGAAAGTATCTATACTTTTTTAAAAAGCATTGTAACCGGTTGCAAAAAAGTATAGATACTTTCGAGCCACATTGCAACCGGTTACATCGCTTTTTTAAAAAGTATCGATACTTTTAAAAAAAGTATAGATACTTTCGAAAGTATCAACAAAATAAGTAATTTACTCAAAAAGTATAGATACTTTCCAAGGCCCATCAGCTTAAAATAAGTAATTTACTGGATATGTTGATACTCTTATCAACAAAATAGGTAATTTTACCTATTTTGTTATGTTTAACCGGACACTTATTTAATCGGTCACGCCGTATATTAGTCGTATATTAACCGCCTCACAGCAGAACTGCCATTGTGCAGCGCTATTAGGGTTGTAAAAAATTATATTTGATTTTAGGATATTAGATTTTAACAACATATCAATAAATCATTTGAATAATTAATTGTAGACTTTGGGTAAAGGAGTAGGTAGTAGGGGTGAGCAAAACTCGACTCGACTCGAAAAAATCGAATAACTCGACTCGACTCGAGGCAAAAATACTCGACTCGTCTTGACTCGACTCGAAATTTCATAAACTCGAATAACTCGAAAAAATTTCAAATAAAGTTTGAGTTGTGAAATGGAAATTCGAATAACTCGAGTAACTCGAAATTTTTAGTAATTAGTGGATTTATTTTTAAGTTTGAGACGAGTCCCTCTATTTTTTATGATATATACATACTTATATATAAAAATATGAAGAAATATTGTCACATGTGAAAAAATATATATGTGCATATCTTATATGATTAGAGAAAGGAGTTTAAATTGGAATGAAACCCTACTATAACATAATAAATAATTACAATTAAATTTTTATAGAAACTCGAAAACTCGACTCGACTCGACTCGAATTTCTTAAACTCCACTCGAATCGAAAAAATTTCAAATAAAGTTTGAGTTGTAAAATATGACTCGTCAACTCGAATAACTCGAATTTTTTTGACTCGACTCGACTCAACTCGATCGAACGCTCACCCCTAGTAGGTAGTTCAAGCTTGTCGTGTGTAATTTTAAAATGGATTTTTTAATAAAAATATTGATTTTACTTACATCACATGAGAGTTTTTATAATTCATACATTGGTACAATCAAAATCAAATAGCAATAATTGAAACAATTTTTAATGTTAAAAAGTTTCTACGACTTTGGAAAAAAGATTATTATTGATGAAATAACTAATATGAGTTGCTAGATATAATTAATTATGTTATATTAATATAAGGGTTTAATTATTAAATAAGTACTTAAAATATATTTTTGAAAAAATGACAAAAGATGCCCTTAACATTTGCATGTATTTTCATTTGGCCCCTATTTTATTTTTGGAGCAAACAACTCCCACTGTTTTAATTTGGTCCAAATATACCCCTGTTGGATGAAAATTGTCAGTCAAATGACGGTCAATGGCTGATGTTGACTAGACTTGCCACGTGTTAAGATCTGTTGACGTGTCAGCATCATATTCGACACGTGTTAACATCTGTTGAAATGTTGGGTTGTTAGCTCTAAAAAAGAATAGGGGGCCAAATGACAAAACATGCAAACGTTGGGGGGCATCTTTTGTCATTTTACCTATATTTTTTTAATATGTGTTAATATCAAGGAAACCTAACACCTTTCAATCTCGAAGTTTTAAATCTTGTTACCATAACTTTCCAAGTAGTTCGAGGTTTTCAGATGAATCAGGTTGTTTTACCATATCTAGTGTAGATTTCTATATCGCTTCCAATTCCAAGGGTATTTTAGTCATTCTCATACCTTGAGGGCATTTTCATAATTTCATATCCAAATATTTTTCACATTTAATCATTTGACACTAATAATCGGATTTGGAGATTAGCGGCCTTATTAATTACTTATTGAACTCTAGATCCTTTTGATTTATTAATCTTCTCATTTGAGCATTGCAATCTTATTTAAATTATCATACTCATTTTCATAACCGGTTTGACTTGAGCAGAATTAACAGTACTCATCATCATTTTTATGCATGCATTAACAAATACCAACATGTTCATAAATCATACAAGAGGTAGAAATGTATTACCTTAAATCATTGTTATATCGGTCGATCCTTGAAATTGACATTCGAACACTCTGAAACCCGAATTTGACGACCCTCAACAATTCGTATGTAAGGAACTGTGAGTACCTTCAATTACACAAATTCTCATTTCAGTCCTTATTCATAGAGCTCTTAACTGAATAAATAAATACATAAACAAGTTCGGGTTCAAGGTTAGATTCAGAGGCTTTCGGGTTAGAATTTTGCAAAACGGGCTTCAAGATCGGACTCGGGACATCGAAAAACATAAAATAGGATCTTTTCGAAAATTTTGACTTTTTGGTCAAAGTCAACGCTGACGTCAACAATCAAATCAATGTTGACGTCAGCATGACATCATTGGTCAAGGTGAACTGAGTTGACTCGGCGACTTAACTCACAGAGTCAACTCGGGTAAGTTGACTCAGTCGGGTCGGATGTGGGTTAGAGACGGGTCGGATCGGACTCAGGTTGGACCCGTTCGATTCGGGCTACTTGGGCTGGCCGGTTCAGACCGATTCTTACCCTTGGAATATCGAGCGTCGCCGGACGGTGACTGAAATGTCACAAGAGTCTCAAAATGGTATGTTTCCACCTAAAAAAATGACAGATTTTGATTAATCACTTGAACCAACCCACACAAACACGAAAATCGCCGGAAATCCTTTCGAAAAATAAAAGGTCGCTGGAACTTACGCAGCTCCGATAGAGGCTTCGCCGGCGTCGGTTGGACATATAACTTTAGGGGTTTTGCACGGCATGATGCGAGGAATTCAACGACCACGCCCACGCCACGAACGGATCTCTTTACCGACCGAAAATGGAGGAGAATGGTTGTGCCACAAACGTCAAAACTTCAGACGTTAATACGCGGTGGACGACATCGTGAAATTGCACGTGCTTGGCAGCTGGAGGTTCGGGGAGAGACGACGCACTTGTCGGCGGTGGCGGTGTCCACCACGGGCTGACGGTGAAGTAGATCAAGGTTGGTGAAGCCGAACGGTCTTCCACCGTTTTTGCGCGGACGACGGGCAGAAACAAAGGTTGGTTGGTCGGGTTTTGGTGGCGATGGGGCGACGGTGACGATGCTGGGGACAACGTATGCCACGAACGGCCGAAGAGAGCTTGTCGGAGCTTGAACGGAGAAAGGTAGGTGAGTGGCTTTTAGAATTTTCTAGAGGTTTGGTTCACCAAACTTAGATCTGAAGGGTCAATTGGGATATTAAATTTGATTTAATATACCACTCAAACTTGATTTTAATATTGCTCCGTGCAATATATGACAAAAATGAGAACTTGGCTCAATGGTTTAGCACTCAAGGGGGAAGGGAGGGGTGAGGTTGTGGGTTCAAACCTCATTACCCCCTAATTCACTCATTATTTTTTTGGGTGTTACATTTTCTTTGTGTTTTCTATTGACAATCTAATTCCGCATCTCTTAAAGTTTTGTAATTCCGCATCTTCTACATTTCTAATATAATTTCTTAATAGTTGATGCCCTCTTACATAAAATCCTACGTTCGTCCTATTACATGATAAAAAAAATATTTTAGTTTCTCCTCTCTCTCTCTCTCTCTCTATCTATATATATATATATATATATATATATATATATATATATATATATTCAACATTGTTTATCACGTGCAATTATTAAATGGTTAGATAAAATATTCTGGCAAAATTATAAAATAAAATCTCTTTTTGAATAGTCTAAAGGTGATTACAAAGTAGGATATGTTCATAGATATTATTAACTCTTTGACGATGTACACACATCTTACAGACATTGCGATTGAAATTAGGTCTCCTAGAATGAACATCAACCGCTTTTTTTTACTGAGACCACTTGTTGGATTCTAAACTCTACAATTTTTAAAAGTGAATATAATAATTATATCTTAAAATTTCATATATGTACAAGATAATTATTAATACTTATTTATATCTAAATATAGGACATTAGATTTTTTTGAATAGAAGCTGAATGTCTTATTAAAAAAGAAACTATCCAAGATTACAATAATGTTTACAACTATCTTCGTAAACTAAATACTTAATTTGGACACTTTCTTATAATATTGACACTAGCTACTTTAGATCATATATGGACAGTACATGGAAAAGTTAAAAACCCAACCAAAAAACTCGAAATAAAAAATAAATACGAATAAACTTGACTGCATTGGAATACAAACCAGAAAAGGAGATTAAGCTATTGAAAGACCACCGAGAGCCGCAAATCAAAGCCAAACGTCGTGAGAAACTATCCACGAACACAAACCGTGTATCCTTCAATTCGAGGGTCCAAAACAGGGAAGATCAACTTGATTATAAATAAGCGTCATCTTGATCAGTCGTGTCATCGTCAAATCCAACCCTGATAATACATAAAATAAAAACAACAGTCAAATGACCGAGAAAGAAGACGAAAAATGTGCCAAAAAGACAGAGATAAACGTGCAATAAGAACAGAAAAAACGTGCCACAAAAGCAGAATTATTTTTGTAAAAAACTAAACAATAGTTAAGAGAGAGAAAAACGGCGATCCACAATCAATATTAAAGTTGGTGCTATCGTCAGTTAAATTTCTTTTTGTAAGCATAGGAATATGGTTGTGCGGCGCTATTAGGGTTGTAAAAATTTATATTTGATTTTAGGATATTAGATTTTAATAACATATCAATAAATCATTTGAATAATTAATTGTAGACTTTGGGTAAAGGAGTACGCAGTTCTTGCTTGTCGTGTGTAATTTTAAAATGGATTTTTTTAATAGAAATATGGAGTTTTTATAATTCATACATTGGTACAATCAAAATCAAATAGCAATAATTGACACATTTTTTAATGTTAAAAAGTTTCTACGACTTTGGACAAAAGATTATTATTGATGAAATAATTAATATGAGTTGCTAGATATAATTAATTATGTTATATTAATATAAGGGTTTATTATAAAATAAGTATTTAAAATATATTTTTGAAAAAATGACAAAAGATGTCCTTAACATTTGCATGTATTTTCATTTGGCCTCTCATTTTATGTTTGGAGCAAACAACTCCCACCGTTTTAATTTAGTCCAAATATGCCCCTGTTGGATGGAAATTGTCAGTCAAATGACGGTCAATGGCAGATGTTGACTAGACTTGCCACGTGTTAAGATTTGTTGACGCGTCAGCATCATATTCGACACATGTTAACATCTGTTGAAATGTTGGGTTGTTTGTTCTAGAAAAAGAATAGGGGACCAAATGACAAAATATGCAAACGTTGGGAGCATCTTTTGTCATTTTACCTATATTTTCTTAATATGTGTTTAGAATATTTTTTTAGTTAAGATAGAATTCAGTTTTATTCCATTGGATGAGTCTACCACGTGCGACGAACATTGATCAACACCACTAACGACGAACACCAATGAACACCATTAATTTTTTTTAAAATTTTAAAAATCTAACGGACTAAAATTATAATTAAAATTATCTCTTAAAAAATAAAAATCAAATTTAATAGTTACTTTATAATATTTTTTTAATATGTTAGAATCAAATATACCCAATTCTCCTAAACCCTAACTAAATCAATCTCTTAAAAAAATAGAAATCAATTTATAATTTTTTAATAGATTAGAATCAAATATACCCAACTGATTTCTAATCTATGAGGGGTTGAATTTGTTAGGGTTTAGGTTTAGGAGAGTTGTGTATATTTGATTCTAATCTATTAAAAAAAGTTATAAACTGATTTCTATTTTTTAAGAGATTGATTTTGTTAGGGTTTAGCAGAATTGGGTATATTTGATTCTAACCTATTAAAAAATATTATAAAGTAACTATTAAATTTGATTTTTATTTTTTAAGAGATAATTTTAATTATAATTTTAATCCTTTAGATTTTTAAAATTTAAAATAAAATAATGGTGTTCATCGGTGTTCATCGTTAGTAGTGTTCATCAATATTCGTCGCCTGTTGTAAAATTTTTCTATTCCATTATACTTAAAGGTCCGTAATTAATTACCGTAAAAAGTTTATCATCCAATAAATGAATGATATGTTGTCTATTTATTATTGTTATTTAGTTTTTCTAAAAGGAAATCATAACCTTGATCAAAAAAAAAAAAAAAAGTAAATCATAACAAAACTTTAAATTTCTTAAAAATATCCAAAATTTCTATTTTCCCATAAAATTCCAAATCATTAAATACCCAAATTCATCTTTGTCGCCGCCAAGTCAACCACCATAGCGTACCCTTCCATATCTAACTTCACCATTGATTCCCTAATCTTCTGACGCCAGAAATCAACTAATTGTAGCGGTGACGACGTGAAGATCAAAGATTTAGGTTTGAAAATGCGTTCGTTGTGAGAAATTAAAATTTTTAGGGTTTTTAATTTAAGAAATTTATATTTTAAAAATTAAACGAAATTATAAAAAATAAAACCACATATCAAATAATGACTGGGTGTTAGTTTTTTTATAATGGAATGATTTTAAAATAACAACAATATAAAAAGTTAAGCATCTATTTTGATAAAAAAAATTAAACATTTAATTGTCTAAAAAATACTTAATATAAAAAAATATAGTTTGTACTTTTATTTTGTAATGAAGTCTTAATATAATTTGTATTTTTATTTTATCTAAAAAATACTTTAAATACTCAATATAGCAAAATATGAGCCTAAGGGCCACTGTTATAAAGAGCAACAACCCTGTATCATCCTCGAAAACATATGATTGGACTACTTTTAAATTATAAAATAGAATCAAATTAATAAGATAATTAAACAATTGTCGATTGAAGAAATGACGGTAAATTAATTTTAAAAAAAATTATAAAGTAAAATAAAAAACGTACTACATTAGTAAATTAACAAAAAAAAATCTATTGTTTTTATAAGAAAATGAAATGACTTATTAGAAACAAAATATCTAGGTTTTATTTTGTAAGTACGAATAAAACAAAACAAAAGAAAATGCATTGTTACAAAATAAAACCTATAGACGGAACGATTGACATCAGGTCGATAATGGTGCCAACTGATTAAATTTATTTATTATAAAAAATAAAAATGTTAAATATACGAGAAAAAAATTAGAGTTAATAATATTGATTAATGTTTTGGTCAATAATTCTTTTTAACGTGGTTTCAGTGGAAAAGCGGATGATGTTAATCCTAAGAGACTTGAGTTCAATCGGTTTGGATTTCATTTAAAAATAATAAGAAATGTGCGATAAATATAACACATTAAAATGGATCAAGTCTATCAAGAAAACACTCTATGAAAGAAAATTAAAACATATAACTTAGAGGGCGTGAAGAAAAAGATTGAAACCTTTCATTTAATATGTCGTTTATAATCTATATAAAATCCAATAACCATCATGAAAATCTCTTTATCTCTTTCAACTAGACAGTATATTATGTATGAGTGGAGATCGAGAAGATCAGTTAGGTTATACTATCATCTTCCTTAGACTTTTCATGATCAGAGGGTGCATCGTGTTGACCGCAACATGAACCCAAATTACCATAAAAAAAACAAAAATTGTGTCATAAGACAGACAAAAATAATGTTATAGAAACAGATAAACAAACAAACACAACAAGATGAGTTCGTAAACTACTAAATGAGAGTGATCAGCGAAGGGAGAGAGCAATGGCGGAAGGGGTCACAAGGAAGAAGGGTGTGGACGCTATTCATAGCCAATCTACCTGATCAACTCCATTAGAAAGGCGTTTGGCAGGTGTTTGATCGTCATGGGGAAGTAGTCGATGTATTCGTCCCAAGGAAGCGAGCGAGGGATGGAACAAGATTTGGCTTCGTACGGATGGGATCTAAAGAGGATGCTGATCGGGTAATTGGTAGATTCAATGGATTTTGGTTATACGGATCGAAAATTAGGGTATCAATGGCGAAACGCGAAGGGAGGACTATGTACTGGCAACGGATGAATTTGGGGTTAGATTCGGAGCGGGCAGTCGATCAATTAAAGGGGTTGAACCGGTAGCGTGAAACGCAATTTCGGAGCCCATCAATGGCGAGTAATATTAAGGACATTCATGGGTCTAGGCGTAAGGCGGTAGTTCTCGAAGATGGGATCGGGGAAAAACAAAAAAACAAGCAGAGGGAGTGATTGATGAGGAGAAGTGGGAAATTCTACAAGCTTGTGCGATAGGCTTCTGTCGTAAGCCATGCCAAATTGCGGATTTAACTAAAGAATTCCAAAAAGCTAATCTTAATGGGTTCTCAGTGATGCGAGTGGCGGGATCACTTATTTTGTTGATGTTTGAGAGCCCTTCATCTCGGAAAGAAATAATAGCCTCGGGTAGTCTTGATCTGTGGCTGGAAAATACTATGGGGTGGTCGCCGATAATGGCAATACCAAACATGCGAACATGGTTATCGGTTAGCGGATTGTCAATACATGTATGGTCGGAAGAAACTTTTAAGAATATTGCGGCAATTTGGTTCATATTATTATGGAGACATTGGCGCCCTCTTCATTCGAACGATCGCGATTTCAAATTGAAACGGATTGGAACTATCATATTGACGAGACGGTGGAATTGAAGGTGTGTGAAACGGCTTTCCTCATTAAAGTTATTGAATTTGAAGAAGCGATTGAGCCGAAATGTGATTGTTGTTGTGAATTGGAGATAAGTTCTATTGGGGAGGAGAAATCACGCGATCAAGATGTGGAGTGGAAGACGAATTCGAATTTCAATGCCCGTGAGTCTTCATCGGGTGAGACCATTGTGCCAAACTCACTTATATATGAGGACCCTCCGGCATCATTGGGCAATGACGTGATTGATAAGAGTTACCTCGTGAAGATTTGGGAGGACAACAAAAGGGTGGATTGGAGGGTGAAGGAGACGACGAGTTGGATGGAGGAGGAGAACATTGGTTTGTTATGTCGTGATGTGGGGAATCGATCGAGCTGCGATGTGTTGTGTAGTATTGATGCGATCAATCGGGATAGTGGTGTCCCAGTTAACGCATATCGGGAGACGAAGGTGGGAAGGAGCCCGATTGCGGATGAGCCACGAGCTGAATTGCCTAGGGCTAATAAAGCAGCTTTAATAGATTGGAACGGAGAGAATCAGAGGGTTAGGCAGCTTACCGAAATTGCATCGTGTTTTGCACCACGGGAGGAAAAGGAAGTAACCACTAAGGTTCCTAAGCGTGGCCGTGGACGCCCGAGGAAGAACAGGTCGGAGGTGCAAGTTGAGTCGATTGCTATCGCAAACGGCTCCCTATCCGACTCAGATTTTGTGTGCCGCAAACAGGAAATATTGAGGGAGGCTCGAGAGACTGTGGTTTTGGGAAAATTAATTGGAGCTGTTACTAAGGGTAGAGAGGAGGCAATTGTGAAGGACATCGCGCGAATGATCGAGCCGCGCGAGCATAAATCATAGCAAAGAAGAATGAAAGTGTTGTCGTGGAACGTAAGGGGGTTAGGCGCGGCATCGAAACGAAGATCCATTTAACGTGTTCTACGACAACAAAGATGTGTTTTGGCTATTCTCCAAGAGACCAAGACGGAAATTGTGACGGAAAGGTTGGTTCGAAAATTGTGGTATACGGATGTTTTTGAGTTTATATCTGCGCCTTCGGATGGAAAATCAGGAGGGGTTTTTGGCAATTTGGGATTCAACGGGTTTCAAGGCTACCACGACGGAGACTAGGAAGAATATGGTGGTTATTGAAGGCTGATGGATTCGTGAGGATTGGTCGTGTGGGATTGTGGGTGTATACGCTCCTTGTGTGTTGGCGGATCATAATTTTTACTGGGAGGAAATTCTTGCTGCATTGGCTTCGCGAAAGATTGAATGGTGTGTTGGGGGCGACTTCAACATGGTGACAAAACAAGCAGAGAGGCGAGGCTGCGTGAATTTGATTAGAGGTATGGATGTCTTTTGTGATTTTATTGAACGAGCAACATTACTGGATGTTCCTATGCATGGGAAAATGTTCACTTGGTTTGGACCGGGACGGAAGTGAGTTTGTGTGGAGTGTGTAGAATTTGTTCTTTATGTGGTGGAGGGTGCCGAATGTAAGGCCTTGGCGTTTTGATGAGTTCATTCATCAATGTTGCCATAGTTTTTTGGAAGCGAAACTCGTTTATGGTGGATTATTTGATGTGCGAGCGTGTTGTGGTCGTTGTGGCTTGCACGGAATGAACTCATGTTTCAGGATAAACGATCCACGAATCAGGCTGTTTTCTTCTTGGTGCAATTACGCTCATTTTACTGGACCCGTGCCCGATTCGACTCCCCTTGCTTTAGTGAAGCAGCTTGGTTGGACAACCCGCATTTGTGTCGGGTAGCGCCTTTGGCTAAGGCAAACGATAGGATGGGGATTGAATGGTTACCTCCTCCACCGGGGGTGTGGAAATTTAATGTGGATGGTGCGGCTCGGGGCAAACCGGGTATGGCAGGCTGTGGGGGCGTGTTAAGGGATTGGAGTAGCCGAATCGTGGCCTTTTTCTCAGGGTCGATAGGTGTAGCTGACTCTAACGAGGCCGAACTTCAGGCAATTGCTTATGCCTTGCGGATGCTTCAGAAACTTCAGTGGAATGAGGTGAGTTCGGTGGTAATTGAGTCGGATTCGACGGTGGCCACATACACCACTCTTGAAGAAAAAAAAGTTAGAAAAAGACTTTTGGAGAAAAACTTTGTAACCCCCTAGACCCGCCTATGCGTTAATACGGATCCTAGGAAGTCACATTAGGGTCACCAGAGCGACCCACGTTAAAATTTCAAATAAACAAATCGCTAAACCATTTAAAATCGTAAATCGAGTTTTGAATTAAAATACGATTTTAGAAACATTCAGAAAATGAAACAAAACTGTGATAAAAGTTGTTAATACAAGTTTCATACTCGAATATAAAACAACACGTAACATACATGCCCCCTAATTACACAGGTGCCATCAAATCAATATCTTTGTTATGTTCGATTAGCTTGAAGGAAAGCCTTTTCAAAAAAAAGATGTGGCATGATGTATCATTATGTGTCAGCCTTGACTAAAATTTGATGTTACATCCCGATTCTGGAATGTCATATGGGAAGCTTTGGGTACTCGTTTGAACTGCAGTTGTAGTTCTTCATCCGTGAACTAATGGTTAACATAGAAGAGAATTTCAGATACTGGAAGATATACCTTTGGGTGGTATGGTTGTCTTCTGCTTTAGTTTGGAAGGTTCCATACCTCTGATGGAGCTAGCTTATAGTAGCAGTTATGGGACAAGCATTTGCTTGGCATCGTATGAAATTCAGTATATGGATTCAAATAATGTATTCTGATCAGTCAGTCTGAATTGTGATATGGGATGATTTTAGGTCCAAGACAGTACGAGTGACAGGGCACTACCAGATTAATCTGTGACCGTCTGAGAGTTCCGAGGATTAAGTATACTCTGATAGAAAGTTTCCGTACATGAACGGATGAAATAACGGACTCTGTATTTCTCCTTGACTCTGGTAAATTTCGAGGACGGAAATTTTTTTTAGGGAGGAAGAGTTGTAACACCCAAACAAAGGGTTTAATGAGATAAGATGAATTGAGCAAAAAAAATGGAATTGGTAACACGGGGGTTTAAACCCATGACCTTTGGGATAGGATGCTAGAGCTTTAACCACTAAGCAAAGTGCTTGTGTCTGTTAAGTGTTGCTTTGAAAGACTTTTGAATTAAGTTTGAGAAGTATGTTAAAACATAATTAATATTCGAATTGACTGTTCACCTACCGTCCCTTTGATTTTCCATCATCTTCACCATCGAGAGAGAGAGAGGGTTTTTACCACTGTTAGCCGTCCGATCTACCCCACTGCCGCGGCGTGCACGTCACCGCCCACGTCACCATGTTCGCCATCTCTCTCCGGTCACAACTTAGTCGACCACTCGCAGCGTCGCGCCGTCGCCCGCCGTGGAGAAAGCCTTGAAGGTTCGTCAAGAACCCATGGCAGCCCCTCTCTGTTTTTCTTAGATTTCGGCCGTCTCCGTTGTCATCTGGTCGCGTCGACGGCTTGAGTGTGTTCAGCATGAGTGGGTGAACCTAACCCTACCGGCCGATTGTCCGTTCGACACTGGTAGAGCTTCGTCGGAGTTACGTAATAATCCGGCCACTTTGGACCGTTTGGGTAAGTTTTGTGATTTTTCGACGTGCTTTTTGATGAGTATTAGAGATGGTTGAATTTTTCTGAGTGTGGGCTTTCGATTTTCGGAAGAATCGTGTGATTTGGGGTCACCCGTGACATTTCGGTAACAGCTCTGATAAGTTTTCGGTCGTGGTAAGTGAACCGACCCAAGCCGGTCTGAACCGACCAACCCGGTTTGTGTCCAAACCTGAATCGAGTCTGACCCG
The DNA here is from genome assembly GCA_030270665.1 of Hibiscus trionum. Taxonomy (NCBI): domain Eukaryota; kingdom Viridiplantae; phylum Streptophyta; class Magnoliopsida; order Malvales; family Malvaceae; genus Hibiscus; species Hibiscus trionum. Next base: position 10,199,242 of record BSYR01000046.1, read on the forward strand.
ACCCGTCTACCCGAGTCGACTTAGTGAGTCAGCTCGCCCGAGTTGACTCAGTGAGTTAGCTCGCCCGAGTTGACTCAAATAGTCAAACCAGTTGACCAGTGACGTCAGCGTTGACTTTGACCCAAAAAGTCAATTTTTTATGAAAAGTCATATTTTATGTTTTTTGACGTCCTGAATCTGTTTTTGAAGCCCATTTCGCAAAATTCTGACCCGAAGGCCTCCGAATCTTGCTTTGAACCCGAGAGTACGTGAGTTAAATATTCAATATAAGAGCAATGTAAATGAGGACTGATTAAGGAATATTGTGTGATTGAAGGTACTCACAATTCCTTGAAGACGAATGGTTGATGGACGTCAAATACGGGTTTAGGAGTGTTTGAATATCGTTCGAGGGTTGACCGATATAGCAAGGATTTAAGGTAATACATTACTACCTCATGTATGCTTTTGAATCATGTTGGTATTCGGTTAATGTTTGCACGACCATGTTTGATCAAATGGTTATTTTTGCCTATGTCGATCATTTATACGATAAAAAAATAATAATAATGGCCAAGACAAATATTCGAATAAGATGTTTGATAAATAGGTGGGACTTTCGAGTTAGTACACGATTATTGAGACAATAAATCTTTAAGTCTGATTATCTCTTTCATTAAAAGGATTAATGTCGGAAATATCTGATTAGCGAATGACAAAAATACCCCTAACCATAATCACAACCCGAGAAGCTAAACTTGATCCGTAAGACATCTGATGCAATTGAAAACCTTTGATTCTCTGAAATGTTATAGTAACAAGACCTAAATATTCGCGGCTGTAAAGTACTTGGGTTTCTGGAATCTTGAATAAATCTCCGAAGATAAATTTATAAAAAAAATATTCGTAGGTTTGAATTAATCAATGTGGCGTAAAATATTGAATGGATTGCGACGACAAAGAATGATTGAAAATACTAAAAGATTGAATGGGTTTGAATGACGCTAGAGATTGAATTTTTCCCGGGCAATAATTGTCGACCGACCGACTTGTGTGTTATATCCTCGAGGTTGGAAACGAATAAATAGTTGGAATGACCAAAAGACTCTGAATAATTGAAAAATCTTTAAGCATTGAATGGTCTAAAATACCCTAGGATACAAATGACTGAAAATACCTCTAAGACATGGAATGAGAAATATCAATAAAGCCAAGCAAGGGCAATAGCTCTGAAAGTGGTAATACACGACCCTTGTTGGTTGGTCGTTTCGGGAACTATTGTGATGTTGGAAGAATACCATATAAAACATGTTCAAGTTATTTGGAGAAAGTACCTAGGTCAATGGCAAGAGAAACATGTTCTTCGTGTGTATTCGACGCTATGGATCGAGTTCAGATGCATTACACATGTTCGGTTACTTGAGAAATACCATTTGAATATCTGTCCGATTTCTCACTGTATGTTCAGTGGTTTCTTGCCGAACACGAGCTTTTGTTATACAATGTAGTCAATTATGAGAAGTGAGTACTTGCGGTGTATTGATCCGGTTAAATATTAAACCTTGTGCGATGGTTTATGATTAGCTCAAAGGGACTCGAAAATCTGATAAGTAACCATAACTTCTGAACCCCGTACGTCACAGCTTTTACCCGATAGTCTAATTACCAAATTACCCCTGAAGGCCGAAATGACCAAAATGCCCTCGTAGGCTTAAACGATTGGATCACTCTCGATACATCTGAAATCTCAATGTTCTCGATGGGTCAACTTCCGAATGTTGACTTGAGCTGTTAGTACCGAGCTCCCTCGCCTATGGAACTCGTTCTGAAATCAGTCCAAAATTGTCAGACGTTCTATGCCCCTTTCCTAATAATTATCAAGTGTCTCTGAGAAATATATTGAACCATAAAGTGTGTACCATATGTCCGTGTATACACTCTGCTTTAAACTAAAACTATCCGCTCTGAATTAAAAGAACAACTCTGTTACCCGTAATGAAAGTTCAACTCTTGGCTTTGGTCTTCTGATACATAAATATATCTGATATTCGTCTGTTGATACAAAGAATAAATCTGATATATGCCTCCTGATATAAAAAATTATATCTGATATATGTTTTCTGATATTATTGTCTTCTGAATATAAACTAAATTTCATCTGGGTATATTATCTGGGATAATTGATGATCTGTAGGCACAGCGCTGGTAAGCCCTTCTGGACCTAAGCTCCTACGCCCAATGGGTCTAGGGTAAGCCTTTCTGTTAAGCTCCTATGCCCACGGGCCTAGGGTAAGTCTTTCTGGACCTAAGGCATCCCCTTAGGTAGGCTCCTACGCCTCAGGCCTAGGGTAAGACCTTATGTATGCAGTTCAGGGCGAATTGCATTTTAGAGTTCGGTTGAGGGTAGTTAAATAAATTAATAGAACTTTCTAACCTCTACTGAAACATATCTTACTAGATTAATGTATCAATGTTGAACCCTCAGTAAACTTATAATTCGCGCTTAATGGACCACTCCGAACTCCTTAATTCAACTTCTGAAATCTGAATCTCTTTTGAATCTCTGACTTTAGACTCATCTCTTACGGTTCGGGTGATCAAATAAAGAACAACTCTATGACCTCCTAATAATAGTGCACTTAATTATCAAATCGTAATTTGAGCTTACCGTTGCTTAATTCTTCATGACAATGTTAAGTTGTCATATACCTACTTGTACCTTTAGCATCTCTTGGTAGTTTGTATTACTGAGCTTTTCGAAGCTCACGTTGTTTTACCATCACAGGTTAAAGGATCTACTATGTTGCAGCTATCATCTTCGGTATGAGAGTTTCTTCGGCTTTGCTTACGGAGTACGACACCTATGTAATTAGGGGGCATGTACGTTACGTGTTGTTTTATATTCGAGTATGAAACTTGTATTAACAACTTTTATCACAGTTTTGTTTCATTTTCTCAATGTTTCTAAAATCGTATTTTAATTCAAAACTCGATTTACGATTTTAAATGGTTTAGCGATTTGTTTATTTGAAATTTTAACGTGGGTCACTCCGGTGACCCTAATGTGACTTCCTAGGATCCGTATTAACGCATAGGCGGGTCTAGGGGTTATAAACTTAATAGCTTTACAACTTGGGTTTTGAAAGCATAGATTACGGTTAATTTCTTGAAAGATTTGGAATCTTGAGTATTCAAATTTGAATTTCGTCAAATTATGTAATTTTTCAACAAATAATTACTGTTTAAACATTAACTTTATTATGGAAGTTTCTTATGGAAACTTTTAAGATACAACAACCATATTAATAGAGCAAATTGTGTAAATTTTTTCGTATAAACCATGAATCTGGGTTATGTTTCATGTTTCTAAAAGACTTCGTTACAGTAATATGTTGGATGATCAATTTCAAGACAGCAAAAACGAATCAAAGATTTAATTACCGTGATCAAAAGCACAAGGAGGAAGCTGCAAGAAACGAATCCGTTGCCCATTCTTTCTTCAGTTTTATCCTGCCTTCTTCTCTGTCCACGTTTATAATGACCAAGAGTCCTGCCTTTGAGTTGTCCCAATATTAAAAAATATTTTTTTGTTAATATTTATATTTTTATAATATAGCATGTCTTTATTTGTCACACTTTTAGTCTCAATGACATTTGTAAAGGACAATGTGATTTTTCTTATGTGATACGAGTTCGAACAACGTAGTATGTACCGTGTGTGCATTTTCTAAAGGTTAAGAGTAAAGAATAGATACTATACCATGTAATCATACCAGAATATGCAAAAAAAAAATAGTAAATGACAATGGAAGGATAATTTAAAAAAAATATTTTTTAATGTCGTGTCCTTCTGTCAAGCTAGAACTTTTGTCTATATAACAATGTTATGTAGGTTTGTCACGTAATTTCAAGACATTATCGGTCAGTTGACTAACGATTTTCAATCAATTTAGTTCAGATTCAAAAAATTCAATAGATTTAACAGTTCATTATTTTACACATTCTTTGAATTTGATCCTATTTATAATTGGAAATATTTTAAAATATTTAATTTATTTTAAATTTATATTCCTAAAACCAGATCACAACACGTGTCGCGATTTGGTTAAAAGAATAAAATTCAAATATTTTGATTTATTAAACTTAAATTATATTAAGTGTTGAATTTAATTAAAATATATAAAAATATGTTGTCAAATATATTTTTTTAATATTGTAAAGGTGATTACAAGATAGTATTTGTTCATATATATATATATATATATTCTTAACCCTTTGACAATACACACACCTTGCAAACAAAGCGATTAAACTCAGGTCTCCTAAGATGAACATCATCCGCTTTTTCGCTCGGACCACTTGTTGTCAAATATAATATAAGACTTAAATTTGGTCAACTATAATATATATATGTGTGATTAATAATACTAATTAAAGTTTTGGGAAGTAAAGTTTTTAAATAATTATACTTTAATGTTGAATTATTATTATTTTTTTAATCTTGAATTATTAAATTACCATGCGAACTACATTCGTTTTCTCAACATGGTCAAATTACAAGTTGTGGGGTGCTTAGCCGCTTGTTTTTTTTCTCTCTAACTGCTTTGGCTTCTTTTAACCTAGCCGCTTCACCTATGTTGTAAGGTCGGCGGTGGCACCAACCTTAAAACTGGTTGTTGATCGTCGGTCATTCTCTTTTATTTTTGTTATTTCGTTCTTTTGATTTCAATTTTTTTCCAATAAATTTGTCTTTATGACACGATTTCCTTTACCATTTGGTACGTATTTTCTGCCTCTTAACACATTTTTTTGTTTTGCTTCAGGGTGGATTAGATGTCTCTACGAGTGATCAAGATAGCGTTCTTTTGGTTATCTTGTTGATCTCACTGCTTTAGACCCTCGAACTAGATCTAGATGCAAGTTAGTCACCGCTCTTGTTCGCGATTGAGTTGTGGTAATAAACGTGTTGTCAGCGTATCCCAATTCTTCAATACGGATTTTTTTAATGTTGTTGTTGATGTTTTTACCTTCATCATCGAGCTTTGGTGATGTTTTGTATCTATTTTGTTTCGAGTCTTTAAATTAGATTTTTACCTTTTTCTTTGATCTTATTTATGATCTAGATACGTTAGTTTTCGTTATAGGAATTTGTCTAGGTCAAATTATAAACTTCCATCTTGATTTTTCCTTTATGAATAAAATTGACGTATTCATTTTTAAAAAATAAAAAAGTTGAGGGGTGCTTATTACATGTATGTGACCAAATCTTAATCAATACATTTTCACTTCGATATTTCATATCTGGAGAAATAAATATGATAACATATTGATTATTATATGAATAAATCAGATCTTATTAATAATAAAATCGGCATTCATGTCATAGATTTTGGAGTGTTAAAAATATTATCTTAGTTGGGATAAAAGATTGTGGGTGATTTTGTTCAAAAAAATCGTGAGTGATGATGTAATAGACTAATATTTTATATGCAATCTCGATTTCAATTCATCTTTTTCAATATCTTAGTACTACATGCAATTCACATACTTTCAAAAAAGGATTGAGCCAAGTCTCAGTTTAATTGAAAAATAGGTAAATTACACCATATATTATAAATTTATTATTATTGACTTATTTTTATCAATTAACTTTAAAACGAATTTAACACTGAACTTTACTTTCCGACTCATTTATGTCACTCCGTCGTTAACTCTTTAACATGACAGTGACGTGGCTAATGACGGCCCACATAGAGGATGCACTAGAACGGAATCATTTTGGTGCGGTTGTTTTAATGCCTAAAATGACCCAAAATAACGTAGTTTTGTTGGTGTAAAAATAATAAAAACATGCACTTGATGAGGTTTAAACCTAAATCCTTCACTAAACAAATTTGAGATTATGTAACAATTTACCACAAATAATATATATGTTAAACCACAAAATTAGAGTTTTTCTTGTGTTGCTACTGCCATTTTTTGTTTTGATTTGCAGGTAGAATAATGGTTTAACTTTACTTCTCTCTTTCTACTGTGATGAACTTTGTGTCGACAATATTTAATTATGACGGTGGTGATGTAGATATAATATTTTTTTGGGGATAATGCCACAAATTTCTCCTATACTTTGTCAAATGTGTTAATGTGGTGTTTAAACTTTCTAAACGTTCAATATAGCTTTTATAGTTACCTTTCGTCTTTCGAAATGCCTCCAAAATTAACGCCATTAACTGAAGTAAAAAAAAAAAAGAGGGGGGGGGGGGGGAAGATGAACCAAGAAGAAAAGATGAACCGTTCCTTTTTCTCATTTTTAATTTTTATTTGTTATTAATTTTATAAACTAAAATGGTCAAATTGCTTAGGCATCCTTGAAATAGATTTTTTTACTTTTTTCTGATCGAAAATTCCATGTGGCATCATAAGAACATGCCACGTGTCTTGCCATGTCATCAGTTAACGACGTTGAACATGGGGCGTTTCGAAAAACGGAAGGAAACCACATGGGGTACATTAAACGTCTAGAAAGTTGAGACACCACATTGACACATTTGACAAAGAAGGCGAAAAATCAGAAAGAAGGGTCTTCTACTTACATTCCTACCCCCATAAGCAACTACACACCGAGACCCCAATCGGTGAACAAGTTGGTTGTACCTATTGTTTTCATTAACAACACATGAAATTCTGAGAAAGCTCTGACCTGCAAGCACTGTCAGAAGCAACACTTCGGCCAATGTCGGCTTCAATCCAACCTTTGTTTTGCTTGTGGTGGTGATGATCAATACATTAGGGATTGCCCAAGAAAATCCGACAAGGCTCCTACTCGGTATTCTGCTAATCTGAGCCCTGCACCTTCTAACTGAAACAAGAAATTCAGGCAAACTCAGTCCGGAAACCAAGGGAGGGGAAGAGGCTCCCATTCGAAAGCCACAATACATCAAGAATCCCGAGCCCCGGCTTGTGTTTATCACATATGTGGTAAAGAAGATGAGGAATCTTCTGACATCAATGCAAGTACGATTGAGTTGAACCTTAAACCTGTTTATGCTTTAATAGATTCGAGATTAACCTATTCATTCATATGCTCTTCCTTTCTTGATAAGTTAAATATAAAACTCGAAGTTGTTAAAACGAGCCTTGTAGTATCAAACCCTATAGGGGAAACTTGCCAATCAATTTGCTCTGTAGAACTTGTCCTATAGCTATTCGAAGCATACCCTTTCCTATTGATATTTATGCCTTGCCCAATTGTGAATTTGACTTAGTATTAGGCTTAGATTGGTTGAGTAAACATCAAGCCTGGATTGATTGTCAAAATAGGAGATTGTACCTTTGGGGTTTAGGAAAAGAATCATACTTCTTATTAGATCAAAAACCGACTTCAATTTTTGCTTCTATGGTGCTACAAGATGAATATGATTTTGGCTTACCTTCTGTTCTTGTTGTTTCCGAATTCATCGGCGTCTTTCTTGAGGAACTCCATGGTCTTCCTCCGACTCATGAAGTGGAGTTCAAATTTGACGTTCAACCTGGAACCAACCCAGTGTCCATTACACCTTACCAAATGGAACAAGTGGAGTTGAAGGAGCTCAAGAAACAACTTCATGAATTACAAGACAAGGGCTATATATGACTGACCACATCTCCCTGGGTGCTCCGGTTTTGTTTGTGAAGAAGAAAGATGGCTGGATGCGACTTTGCATCGACTACCGTTAGTTGAATCGGGTGACTATAAAAAACAATTATCCCCTGCCGAGGATTGAAGATCTTTTTAATAAACTCTGAGAAGCACGATTTTCTCTAAGATCGATCTTCGATCGGGCTACTATCAAATGAAAGTGAAGGATGAAGACATCCCTAAAATTGCTTTCTGTACTAGATATGGTCACTTCGAATTTCTTGTTATGCCTTTTGGGTTAACGAATGCTCCTGCCGCATTTATGGACCTGATGAACCGAGTGTTCAATCCCTATCTCGATAAGTTCATTGTTGTCTTCATCGATGACATTCTTTTCTATTCTCGGAATAAGGAAGAACATGCTAAACACCTCCGAATCGTACTACAAACTCTTCGAGAATGCCAATTGTTCGCCAAATTCTCCAAATGTGAGTTTTAGCTATTGAAAGTTTCTTTCCTGGGTCACGTGATCTCTGCCGAAGGAATCAAAGTTGACCCTAAAAAGATTCAAGCTATCCTTGATTGGCGACCTCCGAAGAATGTTGGTGAGGTTCACAATTTCCTCGGTTTAGCCGGTTATTACCGAAGGTTCGTTAGAGGCTTCTCTACGATCACTTTACCGCTAACCAAACTCCTCCGAAAGGATCAACCATTTGATTGGTCTGAAAATTAGCAAATAAGCTTCAACCAATTGAAGCAAGCATTAACTCATGCCCCAGTTTTGATCCAACCTGAGCCGGGCAAAGAATTCATAATCTATAGTGACGCCTCCCATTCGGGATTGGGTTGTGTCTTGATGCAAGGTGAAAATGTAGTAGCATACGCATCCCGGCAATTGAAACCACATGAGCTCAATTACCCGACATATGACCTTGAGTTAGCTGCCATCGTATTCGCACTCAAAATTTGGAGACACTAACTCTACGGTGAAAGATGCCACTTGTTTACTGATCACAAAAGTCTGAAGTATCTCCTTACTCAGAAAGATCTCAATTTAAGACAAAAGAGGTGGATAGAATTGTTGAAAGATTATGATCTAATCATCGACTATCATCCCAGGAAAGCCAATGTGGTTGCTGATGCTCTTAGTCGAAAATCGACCCTCGGTAAGCCATTCTAAGCCTTATGCTATTCGAATTACTCATCTTTGTTCCCAAAGGAACCATTCGAACTCTACCTTGCCTGATAAGTAATGGTTCGAACTCCTTCTTGAAAAATAATCAACATTCGAAATTTGTCTAGTCTTATAAGTAATCCATTTGAATAGTTTTCTCGTAGCTTCCTTGACTATCAACTCTCATTTGTGACTCTCTAAAGCTTGAAAATATCTGTCCGAACATCAAGTTCAGTCTAGCCTAATCACAAGGATTAAATAACTTCAACAATTTGACCCGGAACTTCAGAAAATTGGTTCTAAGCTTGAGTCTTATTCTGACTTCTTCGTTAAGTCGAGCGGTGTCCTCTATTTCAAGGATAGAGTTTGTATTCCTAAAAACAAGGAATTACAAGAAGATATACTGCAAGAAGAACATCAGAGTTCTTTCTCGATCCACCCTGGATCGGTTAAGATGTACAAGGATCTCAAGCCCTTGTATTGGTGGCCCGGAATGAAAGTGGCTATCAACAATTTTGTGTCGAAGTGCCTGAACTGTCAGAGAGATAAAGCCGAGCATCGAGTCCCTACCAGATTACTCCAACCTCTCGAATTGCCTCAATGGAAATGGGATCGAATCGCTATGGATTTTTATCCGGTTTTCCTTGCTCCTCGAGAAAGTGTGACGCTATCTGGGTAATTGTCGATCGATTTACCAAATATGCTCATTTCATCCCGGTTTGTATGAACTACAACTTAGAATCCTTGGCTGATCTATACATTCGGGAAGTCATCCGTTTACACGGAGTCCCTACTTCAATTGCTCCAATCTAGACACCCGGTTTACAGCTCGATTCTGGAGAACTCTACAACGAGCCCTCAACACCAAGCTAAATCTGAGCACAACTTTCCATCCGCAAAGAGACGGACAATCCGAGCGAGTGATTCAAGTTCTTGAAGACATGCTTCAAGCTTATATCATCGACTTCAGAAAGAACTGGGAAAAGTCACTACCATTGGTAGAATTTACATACAACAATAGCTTACAATCTTCGATTCAAATGGCTCCTTTCGAAGCATTGTATGGTAGAAGATGCCGAACACCCCTTTGTTGGTCCAAACTTGGTGATAATAAGGTGTTGGACCTCAATTGCTTTGTGAAACCGAAGAACAAGTGCAAGTTATCCATTCTCGGTTGAAGCAAGCTTTCGATAGACAAAAGTCTTACGTTGATCAGAAACGTAGAGACATACAATACGAGACCGGTGATAAGGTCTTTCTCAAAGTCTCTCCGTGGAAGAAAGTGTTTTGGTTCGGTAAAAGACGGAAGCTCGGCCCTCATTTCATAGGACCTTTCGAAGTGATTGAAAGAATCGATCTGGTAGCTTATCGACTTGCACTTCCTAGCTAGTTCGATAAGATACATAACGTATTCCACGTTTCAGTGCTTCGAAGATACCGATTCAATCAATCTCACATCTTAGAGCAGGAAGAAGTAGAACTGAATCCCGATCTATCCTACGAGGAAGAACCAATCGAAATCCTTGATAGAGAAATCAGACGACTCCGAAACAAGAACATATCTCTTGTAAAGGTTTTGTGGAGAAATCATAAAATCGAAGAAGCTACGTGGGAACCTGAGGATACGATGCGAAAGCATTATCCTCATCTATTCAGTTCAAGTAAGAATTCGAGGACGAATTCTTTCTTTTAAGGAGGGTAGAATTGTAACACCCTCAATCTTACCCTAGAATTAATTAGATCAACTGGCTAAACAATTGACTCAAATAAAACCTACTAACCTCTAATTCGACTAGTTAGGATTTAATTAGAAAGAATGAACAAATTAAAGGACCAAATTAAGAGGACTAAGCTAAATTAAATGATAAATAAAAGAATTGCATGCTAAATTTCCTATTTCCTAAGAGTGCCCTTGGCTGATTATTAATCAAAGAATTAAACCAAGGACAAAATATTCATTTCCTAAATGCTACTAACTATGATAATCATCTTCTTCCTTAAGCCATTATCAACCAAATGAGAGAGATAGTTTTAGGGAGAACAAAATCTGGAGAAAAACACTTAGAAAGCTAGAGAATTCATCATGCATGTGGTCATTTTCCATAGGAATTAAGCTATAAAGCTAGGTAAGTCTTTTTGCTCAACTAGTTAACCGAATTGTTATGTTGAATTGTTTATATGATCTGTTTTGTTGCAATTGATTGCTGTAATTGTTGATCTTAGATCTGGAATTGAGTTATATGTTGATGAATTAAATGAATTTGGCTTGGGTTATATGATAGGATTTGAAAACAGCACACTAGATGACACTAGATGCTGCCTGAATGTGTTAAGTGACTGTTTTGTTAAATCTGGAAATTATAGGGACTAGAAAACGTTTCTGGAAAAAGGTCACCTAGGGAAAGTTGTTAAATATTGATGAAATGAACTGTTGGTAAAATCAAATTGAGGTTAAATTGGTTAGATAATGAGTTAAAATGAAAACTGGTTACATGGAAATGCAAAACTGTTTAGGTGACTGTTTTGGTGAATTTGAAAATGTTAGGGGATCAAATTGCTCTATAATTGATTCGAGAAATAATGTTTAAAAACAGGGAACTTGATGTATGAAAGAATTATAACTTGAATTGGCTGATAAGTAGCTTGAATTGAATGTTTAAAGTGACTAGTTGGCAAGCTAGGTGAATCTAGACTAACTTGGAAATTTGATAAATCAGTGGACTGTTATGTTCTGTTTAGGGACCATAATGGACTTGAAATAATAAGGGAAAACATGGTAAACTCTATTTATAAAGGATAAATTAAAATAGTAAAGGAACTAGGCTTAAAAGTGCACTATGGTGCCTTAGAGTGAAATTTGGCAGTTTAGTCCCTAGACAACTGCCATGTATTTAAATGCAAATATGTATTTCTATCAAGGAAATTTAATTGAAAATCCAATGTGTAGATTAAAAGTTATGGCCAGAATAGTAACAGGCGTGCAAACTGCCAGAACTAGAAAACAATTTTGAAATGGATTGTGATTGTGCTTGTGTGATTGAGTTATATGATTGAATTGGATGATAATATGTTCTGTATGTATTTATATGTGAATTGTCAGACCAAGAAATTGAGGAAACAATGGAAGAGGCAAGGGATGGCCAATCGAATAGGAAGAACAAAGGCATATTCATCAAGGAGCAAGAATAGCTTATAAGCTTGGAGTGTTGTGAGTGTAGATAAACTTAGTGTTAGGAACAGTGTCCTAACCATTTTTATGTTTATAGATGAATGTATGAAATGAATATAATCTATATTGGGTAAAATATCTTAGGGGAAGAAAGGACCTAAAGGAAATATAATAGTAGGATTATGATTAATAACTAGCTTAGCTTAACATGAACTTGAAATGGATGCTCCTAATATGATGACTATTTGAATGATGGACTGAATGCAATGTTGCTGCCATTTGATGCTTATTGATGTTTGAGAATATTTCATTGGTTGATTGCTGGAAATTGTGAAAGCTTGCAAACGAATTAGGATCTAACCATTTAGAGACTTGAAATGTGAATTGATCTTGTTATAATTGGTTGCCTAAACACTTGTGATATGTTTGCTTAATCTAAAAGATACTATAAGCCATTGGTTGACTAGTTGGTCTCAGGTAGAACGGCATGCCATAGAGTCTAGAGCTCCTATGATTTAGTACTCCATGTACTCTCTGTTTCGGTGTTGTTGTCACCTATTGACCTTGATGCTTGGTGCATCCTTTAATTGGCACTTGAGTTCTCTATTGTTGGTGTGGAAGACACCTTGATACATTTGAGTATCCTCTGATTTGATGCTTTAAGCATCCTCTGATTTGGTACTTTGTACCTATTAAGACTTGATTACCTAGTCCCACTAATCTACGAAGGCAAAACATTTAAAAGCTCTTGAATAATACTTGTCATATGTTAAATGGAATGTGTAATATGTAATATGAATGAGTTCATATGGAAATGTGATCACATGTTAAAGATGTTTGAGTGATCAATCTAATATGTTTAATATGTATAAGTATGGCTAGGGCAATGGCCCTATTTTGAATAAAAAGACTGAAATGTGAACAATGTTTGTATATTTGATTATTGCTTGTTTTATGTGGTTGATATGAGCAAATTGGCTATTTGAAAGTGTTACATGATCTATATGATTTGGTTTGATCTTTGATATGCTTGTATGTACATGTTTATATGATTGATAAAGATGAGACTAGCTAAGTGAGGTACTTACCGTTGCATGAAACTAGTTAGGTGATGCTCAAATGAATTGAAGCCTAGCTAGGTAACCTTTGTTAAATGAGATAAAACATTTAAAAGGTTGAATTAATAGTTATAGGAACTACCTCACTAAGTACTTATTGTACTTATCACTCTCTGTAAATCCTATGTTTGATTTTGATATAACAGTGTTTTAAGGACTAAATTGTAAAACTTGAAATGAATTTTTATGTCCCTCTAAAGGTTTCAAATCAACAAGGCTTTGCTCTAGTTTGAAAAACTCAAACTCCAAAATATTTTCTAAGTGTTCCAAGGCCAAATTGCTCAAAAACGTCAATGCGTATCGATACGCCTCTTACCGTATCGATACCTTTTTTTTCAAACTTGGCTACTAGAGAAATCCGTTTCGACACGCCCCTTACCGTATCGAAACAGGGTATCGAAACAGATTGCATCTGTATCGATACACTCTTTCTATAAAATCACAAGGAGTTTGAATGGTGTACCGATACGGTCTCACCCGTATCGATACGGTTTAAAAGAAATTTTTAAATTCAAAGCCTTAAATATTTTGACCATTGTGTGTCAGTTGGTAGGTAACCAATTTTTAAAGAGGTGGTTAATGAGTATCGATACGCTCTTACCCGTTTCGATATGAATTCCTCCAGTGAGCTATGTTAGAAAAATTGCATTGGTACAGTCTTACCGGTATCGGAACGGATCCATAACCCGTACCGATACGCCTAGACGTGTAACACCCCAATTTTGGGCTTAGAAGTTTTGGGTTTGGACCGGACCGGTCGGGTTGCGGTTCGAATATATAAGGGTGAATTTAGGAAAGCATAGTTCAGGTTGCATTAAAAATATGGAAAAATGTCTTAAAATCCTCTTTTATTATTATATAAGAGAAAGGTGAAATCAATTTTACAAAATGAGGTATGGAAGTGTGACATTTTGGGTTAGTGACCAAAATGTAATTTTTGAAAACTGGGTGACTGTTTTAAAAAGGATTGAAACTTTGAATCTTTAAGAAGCTATTTACCCAAAAGAGTTTCTCCAGATTTTTCTGAATATTAATCAATTTAATTAATGGTTTTTAATTAAGTGTAAAAGGAGGGAAAATATATTTTGGCATTTTAACTAACTTTTCTCTAAATTTCTATTTTCTTTTCTCTCAACTTTTCTCTCAACCCAAACACATTTCTCCAGCAAAATTCTCTCTGATTTTGACAACTAAAGATTAGATTTCAATCCTCTTTTGATCTCAAATCAATTCTACAACAAAACCTTAGCATTTGCTTATTGGATTTTCAAGAATCTTGGTTCCAAAAAGGGAGAAACTCAAGTTTAGAGGTATGAACGTCCTTCTCCTCTAAATTCTCAGTTCTTTACTGAAATTCCCAAGTTCTCAATCCTTGAATTATGTTTTATTAAAGGTTTTGCAATTGAGTTCTTGATCTTGGCTTTAAAATGCAAGATTTGCTTTAATTTTGATGAAATTCGTATGATCTGAGTGGGCATTGTTTTGAGATGTGTTTTTGATGTAAAATGGATGTATAATTGATGAGAAATTAAGGTTTAATCAATGCAATCCCGAATAGGTTGATTTTCCTAAGTTTTGTTTAAGTTTTTGGTGGTCTTTGGAGTGACCTTGATGTTCTGCTATAGCTGGAGGTATAAGGACGTGATGAGATCCATTTTGGATGTTAATTGAGGTTTATGAATGTTTGGAATTAATGGATCTTGGCTGGGTAGTGTTGTAGAGATGCTTGGTTGTGATTTCGGTTGTGTTTGGTAGCCGAAATGTGAGTGTGGATGTGAGCAGCGAGTTTAGGTGTCTTGGTTGAGGATATTAATGCATGATGGTGCATTAATCTACTGTTTTGATGTGTTTAAAACAGGAGAGACATCTTCGGATCCTTGTGGTGTTGATCTGGAAGCTTGATTGGTGTTTCGGCAAGTGGCGAAACGGAAATCGGTGAGTGGATTTTGGTTTTCAGCTTTGAAACCAATGTTTTGAAGGTTTGGGAGCTTAGTTTAAGTCTAAACAACTTTGCTAAGCTCAATAGTAAGTTTTCGGAAAAAATCTCTTGTTGATGAACCATGAGTTGGTTGAGTGCAATGTGATTGCTTGCTTGTTTTAAATTCTGTTTTGAAAGCATACTTTAGCATGTTTACTTGCTGGTTTTATAAGCCATGTGTTGAAGGATGCTCAAGGTAAGAGATCCTTGTTTTGAACATTTGATAAAATGTGGTTTTGTTGCTTAAGGATGCATGGTGATTAATGGCTTTGTTAAATGCTTTAAAACAGTGGACTATTGTTGTTAAATGATGCTTATTGGCAAGTGATGTTTCGAGAAAGGTTAAGAACACTATGGTGGTTAAAAGTCCATAGGTGGTTCTTGTGTTAAGAACAACATGGTGGTTAAAAGTCCATGATTGATTCTTGTGCTAAGGTCACAAAGGTGGTTAAAAGTCCTTGTGTGAGCCTTGTGTATTTTAAGAACACCATGGTGGTTAAAAGTCCATGGGTGATTCTTGTGTTAAGGTCACAAGGTGGTTAAAAGTCCTTGTGTGGACCTTGTGTATTGTAAGAACACCATGGTGGTTAAAAGTCCATGGGTGATTCTTGTGCTAAGGACACAATGGTGGTTAAAAGTCCATGTGTGGTCCTTGTGAATTGTAAGATTACAATGGTGGTTAAAAGTCCATGTGTGGATCTTATGTTGATTGTATTGTGAAATGGAAGGATTATGATTATCACTTGTGGCCAATATGACATGTTAATAATTTGAAGCATCAAATGCTTGTTTTAAATGCTTATGTGCATGGATAAAGGTTGTTTTGAATTAAGGTTTATAAAAGTGATTTATAAATGCATTATTGAGTTGTTTTAAATGAGCATTCCTCACTAAGCTTTTAGCTTACGCTCTCTCTCTTTTCTTAAACCAATAATGCAGAGCATTGAAGTGCGTATAAGGGCAGCAAGAGGTCAAGAATCCAAGTGAAGAACTAAGCTCATGTATGGTGAAAGTTTCTTTACACTATTAGCTTTTGGCATTTGGCAATAGGGAACCTATGCTGTTGTTTTGGGAGATGTTTTGGACTCCCTAAGTTGGTTTTATGTTGTTGTTAATGTTGGAACATGTAATAGGCCTTTGTGAAGTTGGTTGAGTATTATGATGCTTGAATGGTTTTCTAAATAGGATGCATGTCTATAGAATTGGGGATTTGCTTAATTGATGCCATGTTTGAGTATGGTTGATGCAATTATGTTCCTTATGCATGTAATGTCTTGCTGATATAATTTGGTTGCCTTTGGAGCATGTTTGATGGGTCAATTGTGTGAAAAACCAGCGAAATCCTACAAATCTGGGCAGGCCGTATCAGAACGGGTGCTACCGTTACGGAACGGGGGCCTGAAATGGCCTAGGCGTTTCGAAACGGGAGGAACCGTTCCGGAACGAAAATGCTACTGCCAAGCCCTATATCGAAACGTGTTTCGGAACGGTCCCACGTTTCGGAACAGGCCCTCCCTATTTCGGAACACTCGACCGTTGGGCACTGAAATTGATGGTTATATGTTTTGAAATCTTTGCGTTTTGGTCCAGAATCTTGTTTATGCAATTGAATGAGTCTGAGATGTCTGTTTGAGTTGAAATTTGACACAGAAGCAAGAAATATGATTAATTTCATAATGGTAACTTAAAAGTGGGTTAAGTCCTTATAATTTCCAGAATTTACATTTTGGTCCCTAGAATCATGTTTTGTGCAATCGAGTCCCTAATTGTGTTCTGATTGCTGTGATCTTTGAACATGCTGTTGTTATGAACATATCTAGGGTTAATGTTCATCTAGATAAGATTAAAAATAAAAAAGGGTCGTTAATCAAGGTTGACTTTCGGGTTGACTTTGGTTTTCCCCGTGTAAACTTCTTAATTCGGGTCAATCGTCTAGGCCGGGTTAAGGGGGTTACAACACGTGTATCGATACGCCCCTCTTATATTTGTGCAACGACTCTTTCTTTTTTGAGATAGATATCGATACGCTTCCCCGAGTACCGATACGGTAGGTTGTAGAAGTGCATTTATGGTGGAAAGAGAGGGTTCCAACCGCTATAATCAATTCCCTAACCACCCAAACAACTAGAATTAATGGAGAAGGTACAAAAACAAGCCTATTAAAGACCAGTAACAACCATTGCATCCAAGAGAAACATCTATACAAAAAATCCAAGCTCAAGTTCCAAAAGTCTTATTCTTGTAAAAATCCCAAATTGTATTGAGTGAAATTCTTATCTTGTATTTCAATTTGGGTTGAGTGCTTGCATTAAAAGGGGAAAATTTGTATTGTGACATATCCTAATTGCCTTCTATTGAGTGTGTAAAAGTTCTATATTTTACCCCATATTTAACCCATATTTCTGCTGCATTCAAGCATAATTCATTGCATTTAGGTTAGATTTCAGTTATACATCACAAATATATCAAATGGCACAATTTCTACTGAAATTGGTTACTTTTGCAGGTAGCTGCTGTAGTAGATGGAGGGCAGTAGAGAAGTAGACGTTGGGCAGTGAAGAAGCAGAGCAGGAACTGGATGTGCAAACGCTAGAAGACGATGCTGCCATGGCCGCTGCCGTGGCAGCCAAGGACGACAGCGATAATGAAGGGAAGAAGTGAAGTGGGCCTCGACAGAAAGAGAAAATTAAGCTCATCTGTCGTGGAGCACCCTTATATTTTTCCAAGCCCTAGATCAGAATGAAGGCCAAGCCCAAAGTTCAAGGAAGAAACTCCAAGCAAGAAGGAAAGACGAATTAAAGACTTATGCTCTGAAGATTTAGTCTTTAATAGAGTTGTACTTTAATTTAAACTTGTATTCTTGCCATATTAGAAAACTTGAACCCAAGGCCTATATAAAGGCATGTAATTCGACCTAGGGAAGGACATCACCATACTCTCTAGCCTTCTTCCCAAAACCCTAGCCGTTTTCCCTTCCTCGCCATGTTCTAAACTTCCCCTAGGGCTAAGGGTTGATTTGTAAAGTAGTTGCAAGGATTGCATTTGTTTTGGGAATTTTTCTATTCAATAAAATAACTTCAAGTTTGCTTATTCTGGTTTTTCAACATCTTACAAGAGTATTGGGAGAGCATTGTGAGATTATCTATTTACTTAATATCGGGAGAGTTAAGTATACGAAAGGAATAAGTACGGGTTCTCCAGTTTATGGTTGAACTATCTCGGACCTAGGGATAGGACAAGGTTAAGTGGCTAAAGAAGAATTCAACAACATCGGTGTTCATCCTTCGATTCACGCCGGGAGGTATCATCAAAGACGTGTTCATCGATAAACTTGGACCTAGGGATAGGCCAAGGCACAGCAGGGATTCTTGCCAAGCTTGAAGTAAAAAGTTGTGTGATCGCTGCCGCGACTAACAACAGACCGTTGCCGCGAAAGGAGCTGCTGCAGCAGGCGCAACGACAGAACAGAGTTTCCTAGACTTTGCAACACCTACACTACTGAGAAATTCAATACCGGCCCATTCTCTCTATCCTGAATCTTTTACTCTTTTATTATCAGTATTCTTTATATTCTCGTGACAAACATTTAAACTATCTCTTTTCCTCTCGTGCAGTAATCCAAGGTGAAGCTATTAGCTCAGTCCCTGTGGAGACGATATCCAATACTTACGTATCACTTTACTACTTGCGTCGTGTACACTTGCACTACATTGCGATAGACACTTTTACACGCAACAAGTTTTTGGCGCCGTTGCCGGGGACTAGCAACATATCTTTACCCTACCCTTTTACTGCATATTCTTTTTATTTTTCTGTTTTTACTTGGATTGTTCAACCTATACCTTCCACAAGGTCTTTTGTTTGCTTATGCGCAGATCTCAACGAGGAAAAGAACCTGAGCACCAGTTAGATCCTGAAATCGAACGTACGTGCAATCTCAAAAAAAGAGTTCGGTTCCTTGTAGAGAGAAACGAATACCTAGAAGGACAATTAGAAGCAATGGTGAACGAAAGGCACGAAGAAAGAAGGAACAACCAAGGAAATCCCAAGGATAATGACAATCCTACCGGAGATGGAAGGAACGACCAACCTGCCGATCCACCTATCGCTGCCGCACGCCGGTCATGCCGAGACTACATGCTCAATGATCATGTAGATCTGGAAACAACCCTGCCAGACGTAGACGTTGACAGTTTTGAGCTGAAACCTGTTATGTTCAGCATGATTAACAACGCTGGCCAATTTAGTGGTGCTGCTACTGAGGATGCAAGGGAGCATCTGAAAACGTTCCAGGAAATCTGTGGTTCATTTAGACTACCAGGAGTTAATCCGGAGATACTGAGGCTTCGGTTATTTCCTCATTCATTGAGGGACAGGGCGAAAACTTGGTGGAATAAACTAACGCCAGGTTCAATATGAACTTGGGCAGATTTAACTCGTGAATTCTTGTCTCGTTTTAATCCTTCACACTTATTTGAGCGATTACGTAACGAAATTGCTACTTTTCAACAGGAAGATGACGAGCTAATGTACGAGGCCTGGGACATATTTACCACTCTTCTGAGAAACTGCCCGATGCATGGATTTCCCGTTTGGAACCAGGTAACAAAATTCTATAATGCTGCCAACTTACAAACTCGTATGAGAATTGATTCAGCAGCGAATGGATTGCTGTTGGACAAAGATCTAGAAGATGCAATGGTAGTATTGAAAAATCTGGCGAAGAATGAGGAACAGTTTCCTACAGCAAGAAGAGGGGGTAAACGAGTACTAGCTGTGAAAGATTATAAGGCCGATAATTCTCTAAAAACACAAGTGGCATATCTCACTAAGGCAATGAAAAAGCTTCTGAAAGAAGATTCACAACCTGTCTACTCAGCTGAAGAGGTATGCGAAACTTGCGATGGGAATCACAGTTCGGAAGAATGTCCGATACAGCTAGAGGAAGGGATGTATTTTGGGAACTACAATAAACAGAGCTATAATTTCAACAACTACAATCCCAACTGGAGAAAGGACCCAAGTTATCTTGGAGCAACCCTACTAATGCCCTGAATCCTCAAGCACAGAACATACAGAATCAGGGGGGACCTAGATTACTGACTCGACAGCAACCGCAGCAGCAGCAGCAACAGCCACCACCTGCCACGACTAGTATACTGGAGCAGACCTTGGCTAAGTTTATGTCTCAAACAGGAACTTACATTGAGAACATGAATCACTTCGTCAAAAAGACTGAGACATTCATGGATAAAACAGAAATGCGGATGACCAACCATGAAGCTACTCTGATATCACTGGAGACACAGACGGGTCAGGTTTCCCAGCATATTAAACCGAGGCAGAATGGTGGATTTCCTAGCGATATTGAAAACGCTAGATAACCCACACATGAGCAGTGTAAAGCCATCACTACTAGGAGTGGGAAGAAATTACCAGGGCCAGTGAAGGAAGCTGAATCAGTTAAGGAACCAGCCTTGGAGTCTACTGCCGAGAATGATGCCCCAGCAGTGGACAAACAGCCTGCTGCCGATGAACCTGTCACGACAGCAAAAGGGACAGAGGAGAAAGACGAAAATCTAAGCCTCCTCAGATCCAAATGCAGTGGGAAGGACGTATTGCTGATTATCGTCCCCCACCTCCTTTTCCTCAGCGGTTACAGAAATTGAAGCAGGAATCTCAGCTTAAGAAAATCTACGATATTTTTAAGCAGGTTCACATCAACATACCACTGTTAGATGTCGTTAGGGAAATGCCCGGTTATGCCAAATTCCTCAAGGAGGCCATGTCGAAGAAATCCAGGCTTGTGGAATTTGAGACGGTCAAAATGACAGAAGGATGCATGACTATTCTGCACAAGCATCCACCCCAGAAAAAGAAGGATCCTGGGAGCTTCATAATACCGTGCATAATCGAAGATAAATTTGTGGGTAAGGCACTTTGTGATCTTGGTGCTAGTATAAATTTAATGCCCAAATCTGTTTTTCGGAAATTAGGTATTGGACGAGCACGACCCACAACAGTTATGCTGCAGCTGGCAGACCGCTCTTACGTACAACCGGAAGGAAAAATTGAAGATATTCTGGTAAGAGTGGACAAATTTATTTTCTTGCTGACTTTCTTGTCTTAGATTGTGAAGCAGACGAGAATGCACCAATCATCCTGGGGCGACCCTTCTTAGCCACAGGAAGATCACTGATTGATGTAGAAAAGGGAGAACTCACTATGAGAGTAAATGATCAAGAAATCAAGCTGAATGTTCTCCAAGCAATTAAGCACGCTGATGTAGAGGAAGAATGCAAGGCTATCACTGCAGTTATCCTTGACCAACCCTGCATCAGGTTGGACTGCCATGACATCAAATTTGGCCACTGCCCCAGCGGCCATTTAGATACCTGTCACGGCAGCGATGACGACAACAGCTCCTCAGAATCTGATATATCTGATACTGAAGATCAAGAGGAGGTAAACTGGATAGGCAATCGTCCAAGTAAGTTATTCGAGCCCTTAAACTACACCTCGAATGAACATATAGTCTAAAAGCCATCAACTGTAGAGCCACCTGTTCTAGATCTTAAGCCCCTGCCAGGGCAGCTCAAGTATGTTTTCCTTGGATTAAATGATACGTTGCCCGTAATCATCTCTTCCAAGTTGATGCAGGAATAGGAACAACAGCTGATAGGGATGCTGCAATAACACAAAAAGGCTATTGGATGGACGATAGCTGATATCCAGGGCATCAATCCGGCACTATGCATGCATAAAATCCTCTTAGAGGACGATCATAAGCCGACCATTGATGCACAGAGACGTCTGAACGATGCTATGCGAGAGGTGGTTCGTAAAGAGATCATAAAATGGCTAGATGCTGGAATAATATATGCCATCTCGGATAGCAAGTGGGTGAGCCCGGTGCAGTGAGTTCCCAAGAAAGGAGGAATAACCGTAGTAACCAATGAAGAAAATGAGCTAATCCCAACCAGGACTGTGACCGGTTGGAGGGTTTGTATGGACTACCGGAAGCTTAACAAAGCTACCCGGAAGGACCACTTTCCCCTGCCTTTTATTGATCAAATGCTTGATAGATTAGCGGGAAAGCCTTATTATTGTTTTCTTGATGGATACTCAGGTTATAATCAAATAGCCATCGCACCGGAAGATCAAGAGAAGACGACGTTCACTTGCCCATACGGTACTTACGCTTTTCGGAGGATGTCATTTGGACTTTGCAACGCACCAGCTACATTTCAGAGGTGCATGATGACAATATTTTCTGATATGGTGGAGGATTTCCTGGAGATATTCATGGATGATTTCTCTGTCTTTGGAGACAATTTCGAAAGCTGCCTTGGCAACCTACAGAAAGTGCTCAAAAGATGTGAGAAGGCAAACTTGGTATTAAACTGGGAAAAATGTCACTTCATGGTGGATGAAGGGATAGTCCTAGGCCATAAAGTGAGTTGCCGCGGCATAGAAGTCGACAGAGCTAAGATCGAGGTAATCGAAAAGCTGCCACCACCCACCACAGTCAAGGGAATCAGGAGTTTTTTAGGGCATGCTAGTTTTTATCGAAGGTTTATTGCAAACTTTTCAAAGATCACCAAACCTTTATGCCATCTTCTGGAGCAGAACCGTCCCTTTGACTTCAACAATGAATGTACTGAGGCATTCAAGGTTCTGAAAGAAAAGCTGGTAACAGCCCCAATAGTACAACCACCAGATTGGAAAATACCATTTGAGATCATGTGTGATGCTTGTGACTATGCTGTCGGGCAGCTCTTGGGCAGAGAAAAGACAAGCTCTTTCATGTCATATACTATGCCAGCAAAACATTGAATGACGCCCAAGTAAACTACACCACAATAGAGAAGGAATTGTTAGCTGTGGTGTTCTCTATTGACAAGTTTCGTTCATATATACTGTAACCCCCTTAGCCCGGCCTAGACGATTGACCCGAACTACGAAGATTACACGGGGAAAACCAAAGTCAACCCGAAAGTCAACCTTGATTAACGACCCTTTTTTTCTTTTTAACTTTGTCTAAATGCATATTAACCTTAGGTGTACTCTTGAGATTAGCATACTCAAAAATCACAGCAATCGGAAAACAATAAGGGGCTCAATTGCACAACATATTAATTTAGGGACCAATTTGTAAAATCTGGAAATTAAGAGGACTTTACCAATTTTTAAGTTACCATTATGAAATTAATCATGTTTCATGCTTCTCTACCAAATTTCATCTTAAACGGACATCACAAACTCAAGTAATTGCACATACAAAAATCAGGACTAAAACGTAAAGCTTACAAACCTCAAAACCATTCAAATCAGTGCCCAACGGTCAAGTGTTTCGAAACGGGTCTAGACCGTTCAGAAACACGGGCTGGTAGTAGCCAAAGTGTTTCGAAACACCTCTGCCCGTTTCGAAACACCCAGGCCAAAACATGCACCTGTTTCGAAACAGGCAAGGGTGTTTCGAAACACCCTGCACAGAAACAGCAGAAAGGTATGTATTTACACTCTTTTAACCCACCAAACACGCTCATATGACCTCCATGTCATGCCAACAAGTCATCAAACATTAAAGGAACATATTTGCATCATCAAAGCTCAATCACGGCCTCAAATAAGAAAAACCACAAGTCTAAAGGCATGCATCCTATAATGAAAAGCAAGCAATCATCAAATCTCCAAAACAAATACCAAATGGCCATTTACATGTTCCAAACATCATCATAGGCATTAAACCAAACTTAGGGAGTCCAAAACATCTCCCAAAAACTCAATCTAGGTTCCCATTGCCAAATACCAAAAGCTAATAGTGTTATGAAAATAGTCACCATACATGAGCTTAGACTTTCACTTGGATCCTTGACCTCCTTGCTGCCCTTAAAACACTTCAATGCTCTGCATTATTGGTTCAAGAAAGAGAGAGCGTAAGCACATATGCTTAGTGAGAAATGCTCTAATGATACAACACAATAATGCACTTTGTAAAAACACCTTCCCAAGGCCTTTAATTTCAAAACATCATTTATCATGCATCTATGCACACAAACCAAACATCTCATGCTTCAATACATCAACATGTCATATTGGCTTTCAAGTGATAATCCATAACCATTTTCAACTCAAAACACAATCGGATACGCGGATTACAAGCGTTGTCCCATACGCTTCATACACACTACCAAACACTCAAGGTGGAGTTTACAGGTACAATCACAACCCCTCAACACCCGTGATGGAGTCTACGGTACAATTACAACCCCTCCACATAACTCATTGGTAGTTGTATAACATCACTAACGAGAACACGGGACACACAACACAAGATCCTTACATGGCATTTTAACCACCATTATGATCTTAGACATCTCGTTAGTGTACTTGGATGGAGTTTACGGTACAATTACAACCCCTCAACTTCCAAGGCGACTTTATTCACGGTGCACCCAATCCTATAGCCGGCTAACTATATCCGATTCAAGTACTTTTAAACCAACACATCACTTGCCAATATACATCATTTACCATCATCAATCCACTGTTTTTAAGCATTAAACAAAGCCATTACATAATCATGCATCACTATGCATCAAACCACATTTATCAATGTCCAAAACAAGGATCTCTTACCTTGAGCATCCTTCAACACATGGCTTACAAAACCAGCATTAAACATGCTAAAATATGCTTTCAAAACAGAATTTAAACATGCAAAATAAACACATTGCATACAACCATCTCATGGTTCATCAAAAAGAGAGTTACTCCGAAAAACTTACTCTTGAGCTTAGCTAAGTTGTTTAGACTTAAACTAAGCTCCCATAACCTTCAAAGATTGGTTTCAA
The DNA here is from genome assembly GCA_030270665.1 of Hibiscus trionum. NCBI lineage: Eukaryota > Viridiplantae > Streptophyta > Magnoliopsida > Malvales > Malvaceae > Hibiscus > Hibiscus trionum. The sequence continues at coordinate 10,224,135 of BSYR01000046.1, forward strand.
AGCTGAAAACCAAACTTCACTCACCGATTCCGTTTCGCAAGCTTGCCGAAACGCCGATCAAGCCTCCGGATCAACACCGCAAGGATCCGAAGATGTCTCCCCTGTTTAAAACACATCAAAGCAGAGGATTAATGCATCATCATGCATTAAAATCTTCAACCAAAACACCTAAACTCGCTGCTCTCATCAAAACTCACATTTCGGCTACCAAACACAACCGAAATAACATCCAAACACCTCTAAAACAATACCCAGCCAAGATCCATCAAATCCAATCATTCTTAAACATCAATTAACATCCAAAAAGGACCTAATCACGTCCTTATATCTCCATCTATAGCAGAACATCAAAATCACCCCAAAAACCACCATTTTCTCAAGTAAAAACTTAGGAAAATCAACCTATTCGGGATTGCATTGATTAAACCTCAATTACACATCATTTAGACATGCAAAATACATCAAAAAGACATCTCAAAACAGAGCCCAATCATCTATTATGAATTTCTTCAAAATTAAATCCAAATCTTGCATTTTAAGCCAAAATCAAGAACACAACATTAAAACCTTTAATAAAACTCAATTTAAGGATTGAGAACTTGGGAATTTCAGTAAAGAACTGAGTATATAGAGGAGAAGGACGTTCATACCTCTAAATGTGGGTTTCTCCTTGTTTAGAGCCAAAATCCTTGAAAATTCAATAAGCAAATGATAAGGATTTGGTGTAGAAATGATTAGAAATCATTTAGAGATTGAAATATCAACTTTAGGTGTGAAAATCAAAGGAAAAGTGGCTGTGGAAATGTGTTTGGCTGAGGGAAAATTGAGAGAAAATGAAATGGGAAAATTTTGGTAAAAGTTAGTTATCAAACTAAAATATCTCTTTTCCCTCTTTTCTTTTTATTAAATAACATTAAATGAGTCTTTAAAATTTAAGAAAAATCTGGAGAAACCCTCCCTTGGGTAAATTAGCTCCTTAAAGATTCAAAGTTTCAATCCTTTTAAAACAGTCACAAACTTTTCAAAAATTACATTTTAGTCACTAACTTGAAATGTCATATTTCCAAACCCCATTTTGTAAAATTGATTTCACCTCTCTCTTATATATAATAAAAGAGGATTTTTAGATATTTTTTCATATTTTTAATGCATCCCGAACTAGGCTTTCCCTAAAAACCACCTTTTATATTCAAACCGTAATTTAAACCGGTCCGGTTCAGACCCTAAACATCCAAGCCCAAAATTGGGGTGTTACATATACTGGGAACGAAGGTCATTGTTCACACAGATCACTCTGCACTGAAATATCTATTCGCAAAAAAGGAAGCAAAGCCTCGACTGATACGTTGGATTCTGCTACTACAAGAGTTCGATCTAGAAATCAAGGACAAAAATGGGACAAAGAATCAAGTTGCAGATCACTTGTCAAGACTAGAGAAGCGAAAGAGTCTCCCAGCAGACGAGACACTCATACTAGAGACTTTCCCTAATGAGCAGTTGTTCGCTGCCATAAGCACTGCCGCGATAGCCATGGCGGCAGATCAGGTTATCAGGAGATGCATACCACATGATGAACATGAAGCTATACTACATCACTGCCATGCTTCACAATATGGAGGCCACTTAGGTGGTAACAAAACTGCTGCCAAGGTTTTGCAGTATGGATTTTACTGGCCGTCACTGTTCAAGGATGCCCAAACATTCTACAAAAATTGTGACAAGTGTCAACGGACTGGAAACATCTCAAGGAGACATGAGATGCCGCTGCAAAACATTCTTGAAGTCGAGATCTTCGATGTTTGGGGGATAGATTTTATGGGACCATTCCCAACTTCATGTGGGAACTTATACATCCTCCTGGCAGTAGATTATGTGTCCAAATGGGTTGAAGCGATCGCTACTCAGAAGAACGATGCCAAGACAGTTCAAAGGTTTTTACATAAAAACATTTTTTCCAGATTTGGCATCCCCAAGGCGATCATCAGTGATGAAGGGAGGCATTTCGACAATAGGGTTATAGCTGATGCCTTGAAAAAGTATGGTGTCAAACATCAGATCGCAACAGCATACCACCCTCAGACCAATGGACAGGCTGAAATATCAAACAGAGAGGTTAAGAACATCCTTGAAAAGATGGTTAAGCCAACTCGGAAGGACTTGTCTCTACACCTCAACGATGCATTATGGGCCTACAGAACAGCATTCAAAACACCATTGGGAATGTCACCCTACCGACTAATTTATGGAAAAACCTGCATTCTACCTGTTGAGATTGAGCACAGAGCATACTGGGCCATCAAGGCAGTGAATATGGACTTGGAAAAAGAAGGACAGAAAAGGCTACTTGACTTGAAGGAGACAGAAGAAATTCGAGCAATGGCCTATGACAACGCAAGGATTTACAAAGACAAGACAAAGAAGTGGCATTATAAGAAGTTGCTGCCACGACAGTTCTGCCCAGGGCAGCTTGTGTTGTTGTTCAACTCTAGGTTGAAGCTCTTCCCAGGGAATCTAAAGTCTAGGTGGTCCGGCCCATTCCAAGTGGTGCAAGTTTTTCCCCATGGTGTTATCACAATCAGATCTTTAAAAGACGGGCACCAATTTAAAGTCAATGGACAAAGATTGAAGCATTATCAGGGGACTGAAGCCCCAAGAATGCAGGAAGTGGTTACTTTAGGAGATGCCCCCTGGCATCCCTAATTTAACCTATTTTTTATTTATTTATTATTATTATTATTATTATTATTATTATTATTATTATTATTATTATTATTTATATATTAGATAATTAGAATTATTTTATTATTTTTAGGAAATAAAGGAGACAATGAGAAGAGGAGAAGTGAATCCAGCCCACCATCTTTCCCTCAGCCCAAAAAGCCCAAACTTAAGAGCCTGCCATTACAGCTGCTGCGACAGACACGAAAAATACAGCCTACCAACACGTTGTCGCGACAGACACGCAAAACGCGTAACAGATGCGCAGCAGACACGAAAACGCGTGACAGACGCGTCAAAAACCGCGTAATAGCTGACCCCGTTATTCGCGCCTGCCGTTACAGCTCCAACGGGCAGCAAACTCCCCCTCTATATAAACCCCATTTTACTATTCATTTTTCACTCACTTTCACTCTCTCTACTTGTCTCCTCTAGAATTTTTACTTGCTTTTATTTTCTTTCCACAGTCCTTGCAACATGAGCACTAGAAACACCCGTCGAAGCTCTGCCTCAGGATCTGCCCCGGCAGCATCCACTCCAAGCTCTTTCCAGATTCGTGATATGTGGGAGGAGAGAGGTTTCATTTACACCTCCAAAACGGGGAACCTGGGGCTGCAACCGTTCATAGCCCGAAAAATCAGAGCCCTGAAGTGGCAGATATTTGCAGAACAACCGGAGGAGATGAACGTGACTCTTGTCCGAGAATTTATGCTGCCATTGGCAGCAGGAACGTGACACCAGTTACAGTCCGAGGGAAAGAGGTACCCTTCGAACCCGAATATATCAACACACTCTTTGGGTTCTATATGGGACAAAGAGAAGATGGCCACCAAAGATTCCTCGAGAGTTTAGAGCCTGCCGACTACGATGCTGTGATGGCAGAACTCACAGATGAAGGTATCGAGTGGAACACCGATCCGAAGCATCCGAGAATGGTGAAAAAAGTCCAGCTCACCCCGGAGGCAAAACTGTGGAATGCGTTTATCAAGAAACGGATTATGCCCTCCTCGCACAACACAACCGTCGACCAACCAAGGTTAGCCCTCATCCATTCCATTCTTAATGAGACGCCAATTAACGTTGGCAGATACGTCCGGGAGGGTATATTGGAATGTGCTTACCGGCCGTCCGGACCACTCTTCTACTCCTACCTCATCACTACCCTCTGTCGCGGCCACAATGTACCGGAAGCTGTCGAGGATTTAAGAGTTCGAGGGAAAGGTTGGAACGACATGAACATACTCAGCCTGATGGAACTCAGAGCTGCCACGCCCCTTTCATCTTTTGATCCTACTGCCGCGACAGCTGAGCCGACAGAGCCCATCGACACCGAGCCTGCTACCACGTAAACCAGGCAGCCTACTGCAGCAGCTCCTCCAGCTGACACCTCCTCCCAAATCCTTACTGCCATACAAAAAAATGGAGGAACGACAGCTCGGCATCATGAGTTTCATCCGAGACTCCACCACCGCCACGGTACATTTCATCCACACCTCTCTTAATTTCCCCGATGCTCTGTTCCCTACTTTCCCCAATCATTATTTTGCTTCACCCACCCCTGCCCATACCCTTACACCTGCTGCAACACCAAAAACGCCATCTGCGGCGTCTACTCCAACCCCTGCCACAACAGCTGCAGGCGGCAGCCGCACAGCCGACACATCTGCCCGAGGAACCAAGAGAAAGGAGCCTGAAGACGACCTCGATAGGTATATTGCTGGTTTCTCTTCATTTGAAATCTGGGCGGCATCCGACAACGAGCCCTATGTCAAGAGAAACTTGTCCAAGGAGTTCACACCAGAAAACGGTAGAAAACAGTAGCCGATAAAGATAAATTTGATAGCGGCAGTAGCGGCAGCAGCAGCAGCAGCAAGAGTAGCAGCAGCTCTGAGGTTCAGGTAGTGGAGAAACCACCACATATCTCCCCTACCCGTATTCAACCTCCACAGGAGGCCAAAACCAAGAATACTTCTGCCTCTCCCATCCGTTTGCCAGCACCAGCCAAGAAAGTCACTGCCCGCCGGCAGATTCAACTCAGCAGCAGCAGCAGCAGTGACGACGACAACACTTGAAATTTTAAGTTTCTTATTTTATATTGTTGTCTGCCTTTTTATATTTTGTGATGTTGTTTTATTTTTATTTTTCATCCATGTCATTTGCATTGAGGGCAATGCAAACCTCGAGTTTGAGGGTGGCATCCCTCCAGTAATGAAGTCTTTTTAAGTTTAAAAATTGTGTCGTTTATTTAGTTTATTTTTGCTTAAAAAAATGATGAAAATTTGGCTTAAGTCTTTGAACTGAACTTACATGTCGTGACAGCCTCTGTCGTGGCAGTGTCTTTAGGATAGTTTTAGGAGCAGTTTAGAGCCTTACTATAGTTCTGAAATCTCAAAACACCATTTGTGACTTTTATACTGTCTAGAACTTTACTGGTAAACTAGAATAGGGAAAAGCTTAACACTTGAATTGCCCCTAGAGGTGCCTAACACTGGCTCTAGGAAAAGAAGTTAAGAAAAATAGACTCTTACACCTAGAGGTGCCCGAAACCGGCTCTATTCAAACTTAAGCTTGAGAAATAGAATCGAGTCTGCATAAAAACTAAAGGAGCCTAAGAATTGCCTCCGAAAAGATGAAAATTGGCATAAAAATTCCAGTCAGAAGTTTCGGCTATTCTAGTAAACTAAGTGAGTCTAGGCATATAATTGTTCACAAAGCATGCACACACTACACGAGAATTATAGTATGGTTCCGAATGAATCCTGAATTATCCGACAAGGTGTTGCTCACAATAGGGAATGAATGGTAGGTAAGGGAAGGTTCATTGTTTTAAGCCAAACAAAATTTTTGTATTTTTTTCTTTAGGTTTGAATTGCTTGAGGGAAAGCAAAAACTTGAGTTTGGGGGTGTGTTGAGTGTGTAAAAGTTCTATATTTTACCCCCTATTTAACCCATATTTCTGCTGCATTCAAGCATAATTCATTGCATTTAGGTTAGATTTCAGTTATACATCACAAATATATCAAATGGCACAGTTTCTACTGAAATTGGTTACTTTTGCAGGTAGCTGCTATAGCAGATGGAGGGCAGTAGAGAAGCAGACGCTGGGCAGTGAAGAAGCAGAGCAGGAACTGGATGTGCAAACGCTAGAAGACGATGCTGCCATGGCCGCTGCCGTGGCAGCCAAGGACGACAGCGATAATGAAGGCATATTAGAAAACTTATGCTCTATCGTGGAGCACCCTTATATTTTTCCAAGCCCTAGATCAGAATGAAGGCCAAGCCCAAAGTTCAAGGAAGAAACTCCAAGCAAGAAGGAAGGACGAATTAAAGACTTATGCTCTGAAGATTTAGTCTTTAATAGAGTTGTACTTTAATTTAAACTTGTATTCTTGCCATATTAGAAAACTTGAACCCAATGCCTATATAAAGGCATGTAATTCGACCTAGGGAAGGAAATCATCATACTCTCTAGCCTTCTTCCCAAAACCCTAGTCGTTTTCCCTTCCTCACCATGTTCTAAACTTCCCCTAGGGCTAAGGGTTGATTTGTAAAGTAGTTGCAAGGATTGCATTTGTTTTAGGAATTTTTCTGTTCAATAAAATAACTTCAAGTTTGCTTATTCTGGTTTTTCAACATCTTACAAGAGTATCGGGAGAGCATTGTGAGATTATCTATTTACTTAATATCGGGAGAGTTAAGTATATGAAAGGAATAAGTATGGGTTCTCCAGTTTATGGTTGAACTATCTCGGACCTAGGGATAGGACGAGGTTAAGTGGCTAAAGAAGAATTCAACAACATCGGTGTTCATCCTTCGATTCACGCCAGGAGGTATCATCAAAGACGTGTTCATCGACAAACTTGGACCTAGGGATAGGCCAAGGCACAGCAGGGATTATTGCCAAGCTTGAAGTATAGAGTTGTGTGATCGCTGCCGCGACTAACAACAGACCGCTGCCGCGACAGGTGCTGCCGCAGCAGGCGCAACGACAGAACAGAGTTTCCTAGACTTTGCAACACCTACACTATTGAGCAATTCAATACCGGTCCATTCTCTCTATCCTGAATCTTTTACTCTTTTATTATCAGTATTCTTTATATTCTCGTGACAAACATTTAAACTATCTCTTTTCCTCTCGTGCAGTAATCCAAGGTGAAGCTATTAGCCTAGTCCCTGTGGAGACGATATCCGATACTTACGTATCACTTTACTACTTGCGTCGTGTACACTTGCACTACATTGCGATAGACACTTTTACACCCAACACCTTCAATTTCTTCTTTGTAACCAAGTGAGGGTTTGGTCAATTTTGGGTAGAAAATTGACCGGTATTGTAAAGATTTCCTCCTAAGCCTAGAAAAGGGGAAGATCAATTAGTGAATTGTTGGAAAATACTTAGTGGGAGCTAAGGTAGTGGATGTAGAGTTCATTTGGAACTTGAAGCACTATAATTGTCTTGTTCTTCATTTCTATTCATTCCACTTCTCCTTCTAAATTTTAAAAACCCAATTCACCCCCCTCTTGGCTTTGATCAATCCATTAATCCACTCAACAATTGGTATCAGAGCCTACCTCTTTGAAGGATTAACAACCGAAAGAGGAGATTCTAGGAAGAGTGTGATCATCAACAAAGCAAGCATGGCATCTACCTTTGTCTCTAGCATGTACGAGTCTCAATCGATCACCAAACTGCCTTTCTTCAGCGGTGACAACTATCCTTTTTGGAAGAACCGAATGCGTCTCTTCATAAAGTCAAGTGATTATCTTGTTTGGGATGCTATAGAGGATGGTCCCATCATTCCAATGAAGAGAGACGATGAAGGAAGACTTGTGCCAAAAAGAAAAGATGAAATGAGTGAAGATGATTGAAAGAAGCTTCAAATAAACGACAAGGCTCTTCACATGCTATTTTGTGCCTTTGGACCGGATATCTACTCCAAAGTTTCTTCCATCGAAAGTGATAAAGAAGTGTGAGATACACTTGAGACAGCCTATGAAGGGACAAGCGATGTAAAGGAAACAAAGATTTGAATTCTCAATCTTAGCTATGAGAATTTCAAGATGGAGCCCGACGAAACCGTATCGAAGATGTTTGATCATTTTTCAACCATCTTCAATGGGCTAAAAGGTTTTAGAGAGATCATTCCGGAGGACAAACTAGTTCGAAAGCTACTCTACTCTCTTCCCGTGTCTTGGGATGGGAAAAGAACTGCTATCATCGAGGCAAATAACTTGATGACACTAAAGCTTGATGAGCTAGTTGGTTCTCTCCTAACTCATGAAATAATGAAGCAAGGAAGGGAAGATGAAAAGAAGAAAGAAGAGTGGAAAAGCTTGAGGTAGACAAAAAGAAGAAGCTAGGAGTGGCTCTCAAAGCTTCTTTACATGAGGAGAGCACTTCTAGTGAGGAGGATGATCTTGAAGAATTGGATATGTTAGCCAAAAGATTCTCACATTTATGAGGTCCAACCAAGGTAGAAAATTTCAAAGAAAGATGGACTTCAAGACCAAGAACAAAGAAGAAGAAAAGGATTCGATCATATGGTCACATCCATTTCGAGTGTCCTCAACTCAAGAGGAAGGGCTTTGAGAAGGAGAAGAAGCTCAAAGCTAAGCTTGCTACTTGGAGTGATGAGGAGTCATCCGAGGATGGGGAACAAGAAGTGGCTAATCTTTGCCTCATGGCTCTTGAGGAGGATTCTTCTATGGTAACCTCTAACTCATCTACTTTTGATTTTACATATGATGAACTTCAAGATGCTTATAATGAGTTGGTTGAGAAATACAAGGAGTCGGTTTTAAAAAAATAAGAAAATGATATCGCTTTTAAGAACCCAAAATGATCCCCTTTCTAAAACAAACTCTGAATTAGAAAATAGGGTCTTGGTTTTACAAAATTCCTCAAATGAGTTTGAAAAGAAATCAATGATTTAAACGACCTTTTTGAAAAATACCTTGTTTACCACCAAGAGGAGGTGAGTAAACTCAAAGCTTCTCTAACCAATGTTGGGGAAAACGGTTTTGAAAAAGCATCTTCTTCAAAATCCCAACATGTGAAGAGAAACTTTGTTGACCACAAACAAAGAGGCTCCTATAAGTATCACAAGAACAAGAAAGTTAGAAGTGTATGGGTTCCTAAGGAACTTGTAGTTTCTAACAATATTGTAGCCATTTCATCTTGGATTCCTAAGAGAACCAAGTATTTGGGAACTAACACTCATGGACCCAGAATGTTTGGGTACCAAAAATCAAAGCTTAACTCTTTGTTTGTAGGGGGCATTGCTACAAGGCCAAAGCACAAAGCCAAAACTCATGGTACCTTGATAGTGGATGCTCGAGGCACATGACCGGAGACAAGAGTCGATTCATGGATTTGATTTCCTGAAGAGATAGACCATCTCTTATTCTTCTTCACTTTCTTTCTCACTTGAATCTTCTAGATGGCTTTATGGAGGATTTAACAGCAACAATGTTTAGATCTTCGATTCCTTGCTCTTTGATTTTTTTTCTCCTTCTCCCTTTTCAAAGGTTGAGACATCAACTCATGGGTAAGTACAGACCCAATGAGCTCATCAAGCTTGAGCTCCTTCAAGTTCTTTGCATATATAATTGTCGTCTTCTTTCTCTCCCATGATTCAGGAAGTGAATAAATCAACTTCTGAACGAATTTGTCCTCCAAAATATCATCTCCAAATCCTTTTATCTCGTTGACGATCGTGGAGAAACGGTCGAATATATTCTTTATGTCCTCATTCGGGCTTATCTTGAAGTTTTTGTAGTTGAGGTTGAGTAGACCAATCTTACTCTCCTTCAGCTCATTTGTACCTTCATGGATCACTTCAAGCTTGTCCCAAACCTCGTTGGCACATTCGCAAGAAGAGACTTTAGCATATTCCTCCGGTCCCGATGTACAAAATAAAATGTGCAAAGCCTTCGAGTTTAGCTCCATCATCTTCTTGTCATTTGCATTCCATTCCACCTTGCTTCTTTTTGGTGTGAATGGTCCATCTTCAACACGATCCCAAAGTCGGTAATCTTTGGCCTTGATGAAGTACATCATCCTATTCTTCCAATAGGCATAATGTTCACCGTTGATGAATGGTGGCTTGTCTATTGATTGCGCCATGAACACCGGTTGATTGAAAGGTTGATCAAGCTTACCGGAATCACCTCAATGTGATGTTAATCCTCTCGATTGAGCCTCGCTCTGATACCAATTGTGGAGCATAATATCTTCAATCGAAATACCTTGCCAAGTGGTGGAGAAGTTCAATTTTGGGTGATGGTGGTGGAAGCAAAAAGATAGAAAAATAAGACAATGATTTACAGTGGTTCGACTTTCTAACCAAAGCCTACATCCACTATCTTAGCTTCCCCACTAAGGATTTCAAACAATTCACTAAGAATTCTTCCCCTTTTCAAGGCTAAGGAGGTGTAGAGTGTCCACAAGTTCTATATTTTGTACACACTTCTGCCCGTATTATTGCTATTCTTAAGCTCATTTAGGCATATTTAGGTGCATTGCATGCATAATAACAATATTTTCTCTTTTACCATGCTTTTTTGAATATTTTATGTTTGATTAAGAAAAGATACTATTTTAGTTTAGTTTTTATTTTCAGGTGTTGTAGCTGTGTAGAGGAGGAGAGGACAGGAAAGCTTGAAACAATAGGAGCTGTACTGAAGTAGTTCCAGATGCCGCCAAGGACGCCGCCATAGCAGCGTTGCCGCCAAGTGCCGCCCAGGCAGGAGATACACTGACTTAGTCAAGATGGGTCGCGATTGAAAGAGGGCAATTCCCTGAGCCCAATAAGCCCAGTCTTGAAATTCTCTGAAGCCTATAGTGGCCGGTAAAGCTGACCCAAGATTGATAAGTAGGAGTACTTATCCTTACTTGCAGGAGAAGACAACGTTCAAAGAGTCCACATTTAAGTTAAAAACGAGTCAACATTTAATGTAAAACTACTTTAAGAACCTATACTTCAAGGAGGACTCAAACTTAGGCCACGAGCCCTATATATTCCTATTGTATGTGAGGGTATATGGGCATGAGAGGATATGGGTGTGTGTTCTTAGACGCACAGATAGATGGAGAGATAGCTAGATAGATTGCAGGTGTTGGAGGTCGCGACCCAACACCCCTAGGGTTTAGGTTTTTGCATGTAAAGTAGTTGTGAGAAACGGTTATAATAGTTTAAGTGTGTTTTCAATAAAAATTCCAAGTTTGCTTAATTCATGTTCTTCACTTCTTCAATTAGTTCCAAAAGTCCAGTTGAGGAAATCCAATTGTCAGGCACGAAAGTGTAAGGCTCACGAAAGAATTAAGTACGGTCTCATCATGTCAAGGTGTTGACTAATTTGGCTTAAACATAAGTTTGAGTTTCAACGGCTAAAAGGAGTAACAAAACATCGACTTCTTGTGTTAGGTTTACGCTGAGATTGCTAGGTATTGCCTACATCACCTGGTGATAGAATCCTTGCCTATACATAGGAAGGATCACTTAAGAATTGCTCTGCCGAACTTGGAGTATCTGCCAGATTTGCCGCCAAGACTTATTTACATTCCACCTGCCGAGACAACGAAAGTTGCAGGGGCAAAGACCCGTTGCGGTTGCGTGACAGGGTCATAGATGTAGCCTGCCATTACACGCCGAGGCAGCAAATCATGGTAGCACAAAACACTCTTTGGCTTTACAACTCAGTCTACATGCTACTGAGCTGCAATTGCCTTACCCAATCTATCGACCAAATATCTCCTTATCATCCTTATCATCACTATCTTTATTTTACTTGTGTTTTTATATTTCCACATTGTGAGATTTAATTGTGCATTTACTAAATCTTTGTGCAGGAAACCATTCATAGAAGCTGCTCCAATCCCTATGGGAGACAATATCTTTTATACTATAACTTGACAAGCGTGTGCTCTTGCGCTCATAAATAGAGAACACTCAAACGCTCTACAAGTTTCTGGTCTCGTTGCTGGGGATTGGCAACAGCAACAATGTTTGAATTTCTGCACTTTTACTTTAGTTTTTGCACATTAAATTTCTGTTTATTTTATTTTTTTCAAAAAAATGCCTCTTTTTTTTCTTTGGTGTATGTCCCGCCAGGGCGGCTAGGGTGGCAGCCAACATCCACCTAAGGAGAGGAAGGACATGCCCGGACGAAAAGTCAAACGTAGAGCCCTAAGGAAGTGGTTATGTTTGGGAAAAACGTAACCCAACATAACCTGATTTTTGTTTTTATATTTTATGCATTAGGATTATATTTAATCTCCAGTTATTTTTATTTAATTTCTTCATCTAATTTATTTCAGGTTAGGAATGAAGGCAAGACCAAGAAGGATGAAAGAATAAAGGAGAAGCCCAACCAGCGACCAAGGCAGCCCAAGGCAGATGAGTATAACGGCTAGCGGCTTCATAACGGTTAGCTGCAACGGCTACATTTGCAACAGCGAGCGAAACGACTATCTGCGTAACGGCTGGAATCCCGTTATTCGCGCCGCAATCATTGCCGCCCATTGGCACCTCGTTCTTCACTTTTCTCTCTCTCTTTTACTCTTAATTCTTTCTTCCATCTTTGCTTTCAAGATTTCACTAGCTTTACTTTCTTGCAATTTCTTTTTCTATATTTAGGAAAACACAACCGTTCTCTTAGCTATGGCCACATCACAACAACTCGCCTCCACCTCTAAGCCTATCTACCAAAGGTTCTTAAACCCTACCGTCGCGGTAACCTACAAACAATACTACACCGCCCGAAGAATGGAAGTCCTACCTAACAGCGGCTGACTATGACAAAATCAAGAAAGAAATCCACCGGCCGAAAACCAAGTGGCTAACTGGCAAGAATAATGGTTCAGTCAACCGCCGTGATCTGCTGCCGGAAGCAGTTCTTTGGAGCAACTTCGTCCAACGCCGCCTGATGCCCACCACGCATGGATCAACAGTCAACAGGCCGCGACTTGCTCTTATCCACAACATTATAACAGGGAAGCCAATCAATGTTGGCGAAGTAATTCTAAAGAAGATCTATGCCCACGCCGACAAGCCCAATGCCAAGGGACCTCTCGTCTTACCTGCACTCATCACAGGCCTATGTGCCAACTTCCACGTGTCGCCGCACCCCAAGGACAAAATACTTCCTGCCAAGGAAGGGTGGACAAGAAAGGCACGCCTCAAGATGATGCAGGATCTAGAACCAGAAACACCGTCAACCGCCCAGCCGCCATACCAACCTGCTGCCACCCCAGTCGCAGTGGGCAGTACTGAAGCTGCCCTCCCCTCCGTCGCGATCCCCCTGCTGCGCAGCCTCGTCGAAAGCTGCCAAAGGATCGAGCACAAACAGATGATCTTCACCAAATACATCGCGGAGGTGCAAGAGGCCTTTGTGACCTACTTGCTTGACAAATACCATGACGGCGGCCCACAGTTGCCAGCATTCCCATCGGAGTTAGCAACATCCAAACCGACCCATATCACACCCAGACCAACTGTTACTCCAGCCGCCGTCGATAGTGAGGGGCCGCACATCCGCCCCAAGAGAAGGACCTCACCTACTCCCATCCATCCGTACGACCTCACCTCCTCATCCGAGTTAGAGAAAGATGAGGAGACCATCGTCGCCTTCCTAGTAGCAAAGAAGGCCACTTCCAAAGATGTCGATGACTCAGACATAGAGATTTCAGACTCCTTCGATGATGAACTGGCTGAGGCATTAAGGAAAAGGAAGCGGCCAGCAACCGAGCCAAAGAGTAGAGGATCTGAACCAGAGGGACCATCCAAGAAACCCACCCCTAGCCGCATCAAGCTGCTACGTGGCACGAAGAAGAGCCCAGCCTCCAGACCATCTACCCCACGCTGCCTAGTCCTGCCTGCCTCCTCAGAATCCTCCTATGACGCAGCAACAACAAAGGGGAACTCCCCTAGTCTATAGCACCTTTTTTTTCTTTTTCAATTTTTAATTTTCTTTTTATGTTTTATTTCATTTCTATATTTTTATTTTTTCTTTTTCTGTTTTATTTTTCTGTTTTTATCTTTTTATTTTGTAAGGCATTGAGGACAATGCCAACCTTGTGTTTTGGGGGAATAGTCCTCTTTGTTTCTAGGTTCATTTAGTAGCATATAGGAGCATATGTAAATTTTGCCCTAGCACTCAATGAAGTAGAAATTTTTAGCTTAAAACTTGTACCTATGATCGTTAGCCGATTTCTTATTCTTGCACCATACTAAAAAAAATTACAACCTAACTATGGGAAGAAGCATGAAAAATACTTAGAAAATTTTTCTTTTTGCCAATTATTCTTACCATGTCTGTTAAATGCTGAATTTTTGCTTGAGTTCTAAGTTCAACACTGCCTGCCTTACTTAATAAAAATTTCTTAATTGAATACAGGTTTGCCGCCGCGGCAGCATAGGGCAGCAGAACAAAGAAGGTGAAAACCCTAGAGGTGCCTGAAACAGGTTCTAGGCAGGATGTTTAAATACCCTAGAAGTGCCCGAAAGATGCTCTAGGAAGGATCATGAGCAAGGACACTCCCCTGCTATCAAAGTCCAAGTATCTAAACCAAGTGACGGACAAATTAGCAAGAGTGAATGAAAGCCTTCATGGGATGACTATATTCAAAGGTTTTGGAGTTTCGTAGAGTGCACCTATCTTAGCTTCAGTCCCAGAGAATAGTTGTGATGAGCTGAAGCCCTTAAGGCCATGATCAGAAAAAGAAGACGAAAGTGCCTAACTGTGCTGCCAAGGCACCAACTCGTATCCTTTTTAGTAATTTAATTATTTTAGGCATTCTTTGTTAACTTAGTTATCTCAGCATGTTTAGCATGAACACAGACCTGCACACACTGCACTGGCACCAAGAAAATTAAAAATCTAAGTTATTTCATGTTGTTTCCTGTCACTAACATAAAATAGGTGCCACGGCCTTGAGGTACGAAATCAAGTTAAAGGCTAAGATAAGTTTCTACTAATTTTTGTGCAAGGGGACAAAATTCGACATGAGCGACACAAGGTTGTCAACAGAACAAGGCTACCGGAAGGTGTGGACGGTATTTGTGGGAAACCACTCGACAACTATTCACTAGAAAGGAGTATGGCAGGTTTTTGATCGACACGGTGTGGTGGTGGACATTTTCATCCCTCGGAAATTGGCTAGGAATGGATCTCATTTTGGGTTCGTGAGAATGGGGAGTCGAGGCGATGCTGAGCGGGTGGTAGAACGTTTACATGGCAAATGGATTTATGGATCTCGCATTTCTGTGTTCCCAACAAAATATGGGGACCGTGATTCGTTTTGGAGACGGAAACAGACCAACACAAGGATTGTGCAGTCGGAACAGGCCGAGAATTTGCGATCCAATATCTCATCGAAGCAGCGATCGGAGGATGAGGTTAATCAATGCAATACGTTTGATCATAGTGTACAGGGCTTCGTGGCGGCTAACAAATTGGAAATTCTGCACAATTGCATTGTGGGATGGTGTAAGCAGTCCTGGAGTATTAAGGAATTAGCCGTGAGATTGCACTTATCAGAGGTCGAGGGGTTGTCGATTTTACGTATCACCGGTTCTTTGATTCTTCTCATGTTTAAGGATCCAACAACACGCGATAAGGTAATGCAACTAGAATCAGTCCGAGGGTGTTTTTTGA
Source organism: Hibiscus trionum (assembly GCA_030270665.1). Taxonomy (NCBI): domain Eukaryota; kingdom Viridiplantae; phylum Streptophyta; class Magnoliopsida; order Malvales; family Malvaceae; genus Hibiscus; species Hibiscus trionum. The sequence goes on from BSYR01000046.1 coordinate 10,239,510, forward strand.
AGTTGGAACGTTGGTCACCGGAGCTACTTGTAGGGACGAGGAGGGTTTGGCTCTCGATCAAGGGTGTACCGATTCACGCGTGGTCACGAGACTCCTTTGAGAGCATTGCGCATATATGGGGAAAATTGGTACGTTTAGCAGATGCTAAAGAATCCCCTCAGTCTTTTTGAATGCATTTGGATTTTAATCGAAACGTCGGTCATGCCGTGCATTGAAGCTAAGGTAAAATTGGAGGTGGATGGCGTGTCTTACCCTTTGTTTATCAAAGAACTCGACACGTTTGGTCCATAGGTTGATTGTGAGTGTACGATGGCGATGACTGAAGATGGTGATAGCGACTCATCGGCTTCGGGCTCGGTTGGGAAGGCGACGAGACCGGGATATGACCGTCCATCGACAGAGCTAGGGGACATAGAGCCTGCTGGGGTGACAGCTGCCCCGGAGCGGGTAAAGCAGTGGCACTGTAATAACCTTTGGGAAGTTATTAAACAACTGGACCATGTCGATAGTGCACAAGTCGAGTATGACTCGAAGGGGGCTCCCGTACCGAGAGAGGTGCAGGATGGTAGGACCACGGGGTTGACGGATGGACGGCGATCCGATCGGGCGGTGGGAGAGGTTGAGACAAGTCCTAGAATTGGCAATCTTCATACGGTAGATAGTTTGAGTATGATTAGGAGTCTGCCGTTAGAATTGAATGCTAGTATCGTGGAGTTGGTTGAGCCAAATTCAAACGCTGTAGAGGTGGCGGATAAGGATTGTTCAGGGGATCAGCTAGTGGTTCAATCAGATATCGCAAACCAAAATTCTCTGCTTTGGATTAATGGTCGAAAAACCGAGTCTATCAATCTTATATCGAGAGTACCTTTGACGCGGAAACCTGGTAGGGGCAGGCCGCGTAAACAAATAACGCAAGTTTCTTCGCATGTAGTTAACGCTTCTTTATCCAACTCGAATTTCCAAAATAGACAGCAAATTTTACACAGAGAAATCACGGCTACAATTGCTTTGGGTAGTATAGTGGGGGTTAAGACTGTGGGTTGCGAAGAAGATATTATAAAGGATCTTACTCGTGTTTTTTCCAGAGAGAAACGTGGGCTGTGAGGATGCGCGTCGTGTCTTGGAACGTCAGGGGGTTAGGTTCATCTTTGAAACGATGGGCGGTGAGCGATGTGATTAAAAAACAACGAGTTGATATGGCGATGTTTCAAGAATCAAAGTTAGAGGAAGTGTCTTCTTTGATGGCTGCGAGTTTTTGGTATTCAGATGGATTCGAGTTTATTTTTTCACCTTCAATAGGTGCCTCAGGTGAACTGATTACAGTGTGGGAAGGCTCCCGTTTTTCCTAACTTCGGTGGAGGTGGATCGCCATTTTATACTCTTGCAGGGGAGATGGTGTGTCGAGGATTTGAGTTATTGTATTCTGAATGTTTATGCTCCGTGCGATGTGTCGGCTCAAGAATTGTTATGGCAGCGTCTTGGGGACTTGATTCATAGCTCTCCAGGTTCTTGGTCTCTCGCGAGTGATTTTAATTCGGTGCGGTGGTTCTCGGAACGTGCTGGCTGCAGTTCGCTTACGACAGATATGGAAACCTTTTCTTAATTTATTGATTTTGATGGACTTGTGGATTTGCCTTTAAGATGGAAACAATATACGTGGTTTGGGAGGGTTTCTCGTCAGAGTTGTATTGATAGGTTTCTGATATCGTCAGCTTGAGTAGATGCTTTCTCCAATATTGAACAGTCTTTTTTGCCTAGAGGGGTTTCGGATCATACGCCATTGTTATTGCTATGTGATGATCAGGATTGGGGACCTCGTCCGTTTTGCTTTATTAATTGTTGGTTAGATGACAAGAAGCATATACAAGATTTGGCTGTAGAGTGGTGTCGGTTATCAGAATTAGGCGTTGGGAGTGAAATCATAATGGTGAAACTTAGATTTTTGAAGAAGTTTTTGCGGAGTTGGAATCGTACTGTTTTCGGAGATGTTGAGCAGGAAATTACTTCGCTTCATATTCAGTTAGAGGGCCTAGATGCTAAAGGAGTTGATGAGGATCCGAGCGGGGCTGAATCGGAGCTGGTAAAACGGAGGCGGGGCTGGTTGCAGCTGCTTTGGCGGGCTATAAAATGGAAGGAGTCCCTTTGGAGACAAAAATCAAGAGCTAATTGGTTGCGTTGAGGGGATAGAAACACAGCTTTTTTACACCTTACAACTAAGCTTAGAGCAGTTCGAAATTCAATTTCCGGTTTGATGGTAAAGGGTCGTTGGGAGACGGATGTGCGTCGGTTACACGACCACATTGTGTGTGCTTTCTCTTCACACTTTGCGGCTGTTGCATGGTTGTGTGTATGGTGCGTTGGGGGTGAGTTTCGACAAGTTGGTACAACGACTAATGAGGGGCTAGTGGCTTCGTTTGGTATTGAGGAAATTTGGGAGGTAATTCGAGGTTGTGATGGTTCGAAGTCGCCAGGTCCGGATGGCTATAGTATGGCTTTCTTTAAGTCATGTTGGGATGTAAGCCAAGGTGATGTGTTATGTTTTTTGGAGGTGTTCTATACCTCGGGTACTTTAGTTTCGGGCGGGAATTGCACTTTTCTTGTATTGATTCTGAAAATTGACTCTCCGAGGACACTAAGTGATCATTGGCCGATTAGTCTAGTGAATTCTATATACAAAATTTTAGCTAAGGTGCTAGCAAGGAGGTTGCAAAAGGTGTTAGGTGATTTGATAAGCGATAATCAGTCAGCTTTTGTTCGTGGATGACAAATTGTTGATGGCATTTTACTGGCTAACGAGGTTATTCATTCTTTACGTAAGAGTGCATCGGGTGGCTTCGTTCTTAAGTTGGATTTTGCTAAAGCATACGACTGTGTACGGTGGGATTTTCTGGACCATATGCTTACGCGCATGGGTTTCTGTGAGACTTGGCATCGCTAGGTGATGGAATGTGTATCTACTATTCGTATGTCAGTTTTGTTGAATGGTTGTGCTACGAAAGAATTCCCCTTGGAACATGGTTACGGTAGGGGTGTCCTCTATCGTCTCTACTTTTTGTTATTGTGGTGGAGGCTTTGCATAGTCTTTTGGTTCAGACTGAGGAGGCGGGACTTATACAGGGGGTGCGCTTAGCTCCGGGTGTGTCAATTTCGCACTTACAGTTTGCGGATGACACAATTTTATTTTTGGAAGCATCGCCTGGTTGTGCTGACAATATCCGACGGCTGCTTTGTTGTTTTCAAGTTTGTTCTGGATTGCAAATTAATTTTGGTAAGTCCTCGTTGTTTGCTATTGGAGTTGAGGATGGATTGATCGACTCGTGTGCTAGTGCTTTGGGATGTTGCCGTGGTGCCTTTCCTTTTACTTATTTGGGTATTCCGTTAGGGATTAATCCTCGTAGTGTCGCGGTTTGGAAGACTGTCATTGCCAATGTTCGACGAAAGCTTGCTGGGTGGAAGCGAACTTCACTATAGTTCGCGGCTCGGGTCACTTTGGTTAATTCAGTCCTCTCCTCGTTATCGGTTTATTACATAGGCTTGTTTAGGATTTCGAAAGGAGTAATTGCGGCCATTGATAAGGTGAGGCGTGCTTTTCTTTGGGGTGGTGTAAGCTTACATCACAAAATGAGTCGAGTGAGCTGGAAAATGGTGTGTCGACTGTGTCATTTGGGTGGTTTGAGGGTGGCGGATCTACAGGTTCGGAATACAACATTATTAGCTAAATGGTCGTGGTGTTATGCTACCGACACGTCCTCTTTGTGGAGGTCTATTATCGTGGCAAAATATGGCGAGGCTGTCCAATGGTGGAGTTTTAATTCCTCACGTCAATGTGTGATGTTCGTAGTATGGAAGCAAATTGTGCAAACGACTTGCTCCGTAGTTGTTCAAAGGCATTTGCTTGATAATTTGTTATGGCAAGTGGGGATGGGAGTCATGTACTCTTTTGGTTTGTTGCCTGGTGTGTAGATAAGCCATTAAAGGATATTTTCTCGCGTCTGTTCTCCTGTGTTCGGAATCGTTTAGCCTTGGTCGTGGATTACTCGGTGCATGGGGCTTTTCGACATTCTTTGTGGTCTAATTTTTTTTCCGTCGACCTTTTCGTTCGTTTGAGTTGGGGCAGCTCCACGAGCTGTGGTCTATGGTGGGTGATATACAACTTCATGTTGGCTGTCGCGACAGGTTGGTTTGGTCGCCAGATGCTCAGGGGCTCTTCTTGGTTAAATCCATTTCTCAGTTGTTTATACTAGATCGCGCGGGCAAAAGCGATTTTGGCGCTTGTTTTACGTGGAAAATTCTCGTGCCGCCTAAGGTACAAGCTTTTTTATGGTTTGTTTGGTTGCGCCGCTTGCCTACTATTGATTTTTTGCGACAGCGGGGTGTTGTTTTTTATGGTCAAAGTACGTTGTGCATCTGGTGTAAGGATAGTGAGGAGGATATCGATTATTTGCTATTTTTATGCTCTTTTGTTCAGAATATTTGGGATTGGTTTCGGGATTGGTGGGGCGTGTGTTTGCCTTTGCCGAAGAACTTGTCAGTTTTTTTCATACCAGATTTTCATTGTTTCTTTTCTGGTGTACTTCGCTGCTTGTGGATTTCGAGTGTGGCAGCTTTGTTTTGGTCAATTTGGATCCCGCGCAATGAGATGGTTTTAATAAGAAGTTTTTACCGGCATCGGAGATTTGCTTCTTAATTAAGTTGCGCTCATTTTATTGGATGCGAACGTTGCGAGATGATCTCCTCGTTAGTGAGGCGTTGTGGTGAGAATGCCCGAGTTTGTTCCTCGAGCCTTCCGTTGTGAAACAGGTGCGCAAAGGAATTCGTTGAGAACCACCGGTTGCAGGGACCGTGAAGTTTTCGGTCGACGGGTCTGCACGTTGTAAACCTGGTCCGACAGGCTTTGGGGATGTGTTGCGAGATGATCAAAGTAGGATAGTGGCTCTGTTCTCTGGCCTGCTCGGTTGTCTCGAGTCCAACGAAGCTGAGTTGTGGGTAATTGCATTTGCTTTATCGTTCTTTCGTAAGTCAGCTTGGTCATCTTGCCCATTGGTGGTGGAATCGGATTCCATGGTCACTGTTAGTTGGGCTCTACACGTGGATAAGCGTCAGTGGCGTCTTTGGGATGTTTTTATGAGATTGATCGTGATTGTCTTAGTTTATCTTCCGTGTGTTTCTTGCATATTTTCCGCGAAGCGAATGGTCTAGCCGATGCTTTGGCTAAGGAGGGGGTATCACGTGCCTCTTTATTTCTTGCTTGTTAATGTTCTTGTGTGGGCGTTGGTTGTTTGTGTTGAGGGGTTTTTTCTGTGCTCTTAAGTTGTGCCCTATCCTTGTCGTCAACGGGTCGTACTCTTTTCCTCCGTTAGGCTTAGGGAGGTTTTTAACGAGGCGACCGTTTGACGTAACGTTGTATATTTTTCGTAATAATATACGACTTTTGATGAGCAAAAAAATTGTGCAAGGGGTAGATTTACTAGCTAGGCTACATTGCTTGAGGACAAGCAATAGTTCGAGTTTGGGGGTGTGTAGAGTGTCCACAAGTTCTATATTTTGTACATATTTTTGCCCGTATTATTGCTATTCTTAAGCTTATTTAGGCATATTTAGGTGCATTGCATGCATAATAAAAGTATTTTCTCTTTTACCATGCTTTTATTGAATATTTTATGTTTGGTTAAGAAAAGATAATGTTTTAGTTTAGTTTTTATTTTCAGGTGTTGTAGCTGTGTAGAGGAGGAGAGGACAGGAAAGCTGGAAACAATAGGAGCTGTACTGAAGCAGTTCCAGATGCCGCCAAGGACGCCGCCATAGCAGCGTTGCTGCCAAGTGCCACCCAGGCAGGAGTTACACCGACTTAGTCAAGATGGGTTGCGATTGAAAGAGGGAAATTCCCTGAGCCCAATGAGCCCAGTCTTGAAATTCTCTAAAGCCTGTAGCGGTCGGTAATGCTGACCCAAGATTGATAAGTAGGAGTACTTATCCTTACTTGCGGGAGAAGGCAACGTCCAAAGAATCCACATTTAAGTCAAAAAGAAGTCATTATTTAATGTAAAACAACTTTAAGAACTTCTACTTCAAGGAGGACTCAAACTTATGCCATGAGCCCTATATATACCCAATTTATGTAAGGGTATAGGGACATGAGAGGATATGGGTGCGTGTGCTTAGACGCACAACTAAATGGAGAGATAGCTAGATAGATGGGAGGTGTTGGAGGTCGCGGCCCAACACCCTCTAGGGTTTAGATTTTTGCATGTAAAGTAGTTGTGAGAAACGGTTGTAATAATTTAAGTGTGTTTTCAATAAAAATTCCAAGTTTGCTCAATTCATGTTCTTCACTTCTTCAATTAGTTCCAAAAGTCCAGTTGAGGAAATCCATTTGTCGGGCACGAAAGTTTAAGGCTCACGAAAGAATTAAGTACGGTCTCATCATGTTGAGGTGTTGACTAATTCGGCTTAGACATAAGTTCGAGTTTCAGCGGCTAAAATGAGTAACAAAATGTCGACTACCTGTGTTAGGTTTACGCTGAGATTGCTAGGTATTGCCTACATCACGTGGTGACAGAATCCTTGCCTAGACATAGGAAGGATCACTTAAGAATTGCTATGTCGAACTTGGAGTATCTGCCAGATTTGCTGCCAAGACTTATTTCCATTCCACCTGCCGAGACCGCGAAAGTTGCAGGGGCGGAGACCCGCTACAGCCGCGTGACAGGGTCGTAGCTACCGCCCGCTATTACCCGCCGAGGCAGAAAATCATGGCAGCGCAAAAGACTCTTTGGCTTTACAATGCAGTCTACATGCTATTGAGCTACAATTGCCTTACCCAATCTATCGATCAAATCTCTCCCTATCATCCTTATCATCACTATCTTTATTTTACTTGTGTTTTTATATTTCCACATTGTGAGATTTAATTGTGCATTTACTAAATCTTTGTGCAGGAAACCATTCATAGAAGCTGCTCCAATCCTTGTGGGAGACGATATCATTTATACTATAACTTGACAAGAGTGTGCACTTGCGCTCATAAATAGAGAACGCCCAAACGCTCGACAGGAGGCAACCCTTTACAACCTAGACTCACTTACCAAGCCTAGCATCCAAAACTTACAAACCAAGCTTTGGGAAACCTCTATAACAAGAGAATTAATGGAAAACTAAAATCCCTCTTTTAGGTAGATGTTTGCACTCTAAAGCACTCACTCAAACCCTAATACACTTGAGCATACATTGACATTTGAGCTCAACAAGTTTAGTCTATACAAGAATATGAATTTAAGCACTAAGACATATTTTTAATAAAATGAATGTTGACTTGAGGATCATTAGTTTCTTTAGATACTTCTTGAGGCCTTAAATACTCCCAAATGAGTTTCTAGCCGTTGGAGACTGTTGGGATTGAATTAGAGACGTTGGTAGCTTTATTTCTCAGAATAAATGCAGTTTTCGAGCAGTCGGTATCAGTACATGAGTAGCTGTATCAGTATCGATTCTTCAAAAACTAGCCGTTGAGCTTCAAGCAGCCTTCTCGTATCAATACATTGTTGCGTGTATCGGTACTTGGGATCGGTACGCCATTGTCCATTTTTGTACAGGGGATTGGTACGCTGTAGGGAACTAGCCGTTAGGGGTTTTGAAAATAGTCGTTGGGGATTTGAAAAACAGGGATCGGAACGCATCTAAGCGTATCGATACAACCCTTTCTGTATCGATACGGCATGCTTGTACCGGTACGGGTTTTGGCTACTGGAAAATTGTTGTAGCTAAAACCCTAAAGGGTATCGATCCAGTATACACCGTATCGGTATATTACTGAAGAAAACTCATGTTTAGATATTTGAAAACGTGTTTAAGCCTTTCCAAAGCCTTATAAAACCCATCAAACATATTTTCAAGTTGTTTGGACTTAAAATCTTTTTTGAAATCTTTTCAATTCAATCCAAAACTAATTTTCAATTATTATATCAAAACAAATATCCTAACAGACATGAACAAGACAAAGGAAAGATCTCACTAAAATCGAATCGAGAATTGCTAAGCCGATATCCAACCAACAGACTTCACAAAGAATTTGAAGAAGCAAACTAAACCGCCACCAAGCATGAAGGAAACACCGATTGAACTTCACTAACACTTGCTCAGCTTAATCGTCGATAGTAGGGTTGTGAAAGAGAAATAGTGAATCTCTAGTGAAGCAAATGGCGGCGCAAATGAAACTCGCGACTGAGAAAGCGTAATGGGAAAGATTCGTCATATTCGAATGACATCAGCAAAAAACAATGTCAAGATCTTTGGCCTCAAATACCATGTCAGATTATCTCCATGTTTAGAATTCAAGTTACTAATACATAGAATGAATGTGAGATGAAGAAGATAACAGATGAAGACGATGATAGATGATATTCAAAGAATTATCTTTTCATAACTTAGAATACAAAATGGGGTTAACCCTTTACTGGATTCTGACTCGGACTTTATAGCCCAATACATAAGCCCAAACTGTTACAACTAATCAGTTACACTAACTGACTTGCTAAACGGTTCTTCCAGCTAAGCACAACCAACTCTCCAATGATAGACTTATAGTCTTACATAAACTGGGGACTGAGTATATGTTTCATTTGACATTATCATAAGTACTATTTTCCACCAATTAGAATTAGATGAATTTTTAATGAGGTTTTTGGTAGTGGTGGCTTTGTATGATTATTCGTCAATAAATCATATGATCTGCCAAGCAGAAAAAAAAAACACTTACAAGCTGAGACATGCTTATTACATGTGTGACGTATGTGTCCAAATCTTATTCAATACATTTCCACTTCAATATATCAAATCTTAGGGGGGAAAATATGATGGTCTCCTCCCAGTAGTTTAATGGATTTGGACACATTCTTTAATGTTAAAAGTTTTTAAAATTCACGAGGAATGACATACATTAGGACAATCAAAATCAAATAGCACTTATTGACACATTCTTTAATGTTAAAAGTTTATTAATGCATTCTTTAATGTTAAAAGTTTTTACGACTTTGGATAAAAATAAAGGTAATTTATGGGTTTAAATTGTATTACTCTTTTTTTTATTCATCGAGAAAGTAAAAATATTGATGTATCTAATTTTCTTTTTTTTTATTCCAAAATTAAGGATCCTTAAATCTCTTTTGAAATATAAATTAAATGTCTTATTTTAATTAATTGCACAAATCTTAAATATTTTAAGTGACTTTTAAGAAAATACTTAAGAAAGTCCATTGTCAGGATATACCTTGGCAAAGGTCATCTCCTTTTTATGTCGTTTTAATAAGTCGATATGTGATACCAATTTAATCGGGATAGAATTGTATTTACAAATTATTCGATTGAGGATTTATGGTGCATTGATTTTCTTGATTTAACTTGATTCAAAAACTGAAAGCTTCAATTTGAACTCGATTTAGCTCAATATTTGGAGATGTTTCACCTAATCTGAATCCAACGTAAATTTTAGGATAAAAATTTGCTAGACCCTACCTGACAAAATGAAGAAAAAAAAAATATTTTTATTAAGCAAAATAGGGGGATAACTGAAAATATAGAGAAAGAAAGACACATTATAGAAATTATCCCTAAATACATATTGATAAATTTATACTATTATTCTAGTTCAAAGATTTTTCACCACAAACTCAAACTTGACCCGACTTTATTGTCTACAAAATCTGATCTTAACTCTTTTTTATAATTATTATTTATGTATCCCTCCCATAGGGCTTTTTAAAGTTATTAATAAAATAAAATCAGCTTAGCAAAAAAAATCAACTTAATCAGAGAAATTTTATATAGTAAATTGATTAAATTGTTGTGCATAAATAATATGAATAAATTACACTTATGGTACTAAAAATTGAGTAATATTTCCTTTAGTAACTAAAGTTTCAAGAAGTATGTTATGATCAATAATATTGTCAATAAATTACAATTTTTTAACTACACCTAAACTTTATTATTCATTCTTCCTCGTCTTTGAGAATCCCAATGATTCACCAGTCCCACATGATTGGTCTAAGATTTCTGGAATTAGTATTTATGGAAATTCCAACACAATTTACAGTTCTCAATGGTTGAATGCGAATCAAACATAAGAAAACTAAATAAAAGGAACTAGTTCCAGGCCTATTTTGGTCTCTCAGACCTATTTTGGTCATTGAAGTTTTAAAACTTTCAATTTGCCCACTCACCATTAAATTGTTCTTATTTTGGTCACTCTCTGAGGACATTAATTATTTTACTATTATTTTTATTATGACATGTAAATTTTTTAATATTAAATTTCAAATATGATTTAAAATAAGAAATAAAAAACTCAAATCATACCCCTAAACCAAAACCCTAAACTCAAAATCATACCTAAAACCTTAGATCCCAAATTGTAACCCTCCTCTCCACTCTCACCCTCGACGGCCTCACCCTCACACCGGTGAACAATGGCTAATCGGCAGTCTCACCCCCAAATCGCAACTCCAGTTAAACCCATGACAATTTCAAACTTATCTTCCTAAATTTCCACTGAACCTTGTTCTTCTAAACCCAAAAATGTTAATGTTTACCCATAAAAAAAATTTCATGCTCAATTCTTCTTTGATTCACCATAAACACCAAAATGTTAATCTCATAAACACCACCATGCTCATCTGATTTATTCCACCATTAACAATAAAACGAAAAATTCAAGAAAAACTATACTTACTCCTAACTTGAAATTAAGCAAAGTGAAAGAAAAAAAAGGAAGAAATTGTGTATTATTTATCCTCAAAATCAATTGGAAATCTCCACAAAATCTGTTCAACAAAATTTTTCGGCAAGGAAGGGAGTCGGACATCAGAGAGGAAGGTAGACAATCACGTTGTTTGTAGACAACCTATCGGTAAATCTCCATTGGCAAGGACTATGGCATGCCTTTGGTAGACATAGAGATGTAGTAGATGCTTTCATAGCAGGTAAGCGGAACTCAAGAGGCAGAAGATTCGGATTTGTCAGATTCTTGAAAAAAGAAGATGCGGAAAGAGCAATTGAAAGGCTAAACGGTTTTAAACTATATGGAGGCAAAATAACAGTCACCTTGGCGAAGTATAACACAAGGAACTCCTTTTGGAGAAAAGCTCGACAAAGACAACAGGACACTGCAAGTGACGTAGTCAAAGGCGTGACTGGATGTAACCGAAACCAAGCTGTAGATTCAAACACAAAGGAGGACAAGGATAGTACCCCTTTACAGAGGGAAGGGCAGGTTGAAAAAAATACAAAGGAGAAGGCAGAACTTAGCCACCACAAGTCAACAATAATGAAAAGTGTTGTTGGGCACGTCGAAGCTGAGGACTTATGGAAATGTAAAAGATGTCTGGTAGGGGAGATGGCAGCTGTGTGTAGTTTAAAGAGCATCGAAACCAGATTACAAGAATGGGGTCTGGGCGATATAAAAATTCAAAGAATTGGAGGGAAAACGTTCCTTCTATCTTTTGAGGATGATGAGTTGTTTATAATGTTGGAAGATCTAAATTGGTATATCTAAAGGAAATTTTTGTGAATGTCAAAGTGTGGTCAGAAGAAATAGAGCAGATGGAGAGGGCTACGTGGTTGGAGGTGTCGGGTGTCCCGATTCATTGTTGGAATCATATCACACTAAGACGAATTGCACAATTATGGGGAAAATTAGAGGCTTTTGGCGAAAATGTAAATCACTCAAAGGATTGCGAAAAAGTGAATATCCTCATTTCGACTAAACAAAGAGCAAAGATTGATGAGCTTGTAGAGTTGGATGCTGGAAACAGAACATACAACGTTCGAGTCATAGAGATGGGGTTTGTGGACAACCAGTTTGAAGTGCAAGGAAAAGGGAACATGAAGGGAGGTGAACAAAACGAACAAAAACAATGCCCAAGCCAGTCAGACTCTTCTTAAGAATCTGATCGGAATCAACCACCGGAGGCGACGGTGGAGGTGAGCAGTAAGCAACAGGAGAATGAAGAAGCATTAATTGAGATGCTCCTTGGTAAAGGGAAAATTGATGATGGCTGCTCGATGGAGTTAAATTCTAAGAGACACTTAGGGGAGTGTGCTATGAACGACTATAATAGGGAAGAAAATATGCATGCTACTCAGGAAGAGCAGATCGGGGATGCTATTCTTAATTCTTTCCAATCAAAGCAAGTTGAGAATGTGACAGGTGTGAAGAGTACATGGGCTAATGTGGTGTTAAATGGGCCAATCAAGAAGGGCTGGCAAGAAAGGGAGCTTGGGGCTGTAAAAATAGCTTTGGAAAATAAGGAGCCTGGCTTAGGGACCCAATTCGAGGAGGAAGACTTACTAGATGATGCGGTGATGGATAAAATAGAGGAGAGTAAAGTGGTGACCAACAGGGCAAAAGAGGATATTAAAGGGATGGGTTTTAATAAAGAGGATAATTCTTTTGTGAGCCCAAAAGATATTGAGCGGCCTAATTCAAATAAGTCTTCCTGGGAGGTTATCGTGGATGCCCAGAATAGTTTGAAAACACACACAAAGTAAAGCTGGAAAAAATTTGGGGATTGCGAACAAGGAATTATATGAAGATGACGGGGAATCTGAGGCTTTCTTTCCAGAGCTGATCGCTTCAAAAAAACGAGGGAAGATATATGGATCTATGAGCAAGCATCAAGACAAAGCTCTATCGGATCTTGAACGAAAAAAGAGGGATCGAGCATTCAGGAGGGATAAGAAGAAAGCAAAAGGTGATGAAACTTCAGAACTGTCAGGTATATCTCTATCAAACTCAGATATGGTTTCTAGATGGGAAATGCAAACAAGGGAAGCAAGAAGGGCATTGGAACTAGGCAAGGAGCTTGGAGTTGAAATTGAAGGAGATGAAGGTGAAGCCGTTAAAGATATAACGCTAATGGAGGAAATCAATAAAGCTTTCTAATAGGAAATCTTGGGGGCAGAATAAGAATACTAACCTGGAATGTGAGGGTATTAGGCTCGAAGGTGAAAATAGAACCTATTAGAAGATGTCTAAGCTTACAGAGGGTGGAAATGGTGTTCATACAGGAGACCAAGAAGTCTGGGTTACAGGAAAAGGAAATCAATAAGTTATGGGCTGATGATGGTTTTGATTTTAGAGTTTCGGAGGCATCAGGAAAGTCAGGCGGCTTGTTGACAGTGTGGGACAAATCCAAATTTAAACTGATAAGCGAAATGGTGAAGTCAAACTATATTCTACTACGGGGAACTTGGGTGGAACTTAAGGCATAGATTACTTTTGTAAACGTCTATGCATCGTGTGTTGGTGCTGAACAAGTAGCGCTTTGGAATGAGTTGGTTGCATTAAAAGACTTGGGACAGTCGAATTGGGTGCTATGGGGAGATTTTAACTCTATTAGAAACAGAAGTGAACGTTGTGGTTGTGTAAGCCTGTTAAGAGGGGCAGAACAATTTAATCAATTCATTGACAAGTGTGGCTTGATTGACTTGCCACTACAACGGAGGAAATTTACGTTGTGTGGTTCGAAAGGGAAAAGAAGTGGGCTCGACAGGTTCTTAATAGATGATACTGGAATTTTGATAATTAAAGATGTTTTGCAAACATGAATATCTTGCTCAATCTCGGATCATGTACCAATATTGCTCTCCAATGAAGTATTGGATTGGGATCCGAGACCCTTTAAGTTCATCAACGCCTGGTTGCAGAAAGATGGGCGTAAGAAAGTGATAAAGGAAGTTTTTGAAAGAGGTTATTCGAATAAATCCGATGTCTCGGTTAAACTTAGGAGACTCAAAGAAGCACTAAAGAAATAGAATAGAGAATCATGTGAAAACTTTAACGCAAAAATATAGGAGATTGAGGCAAAGATTAGTGATTTAGAGATTCGCGGTAGTGGAGATTCTTCAAACAGTGCCATTGAAAAAGAATTGAAGGAGACCAGACTAGAATTGTGGGAAACTTTGAGATTGCAAGAGAAGTTATGGAAACAGAAAGCTAGATTAAATTGGTCCTAAAAGAGGGATTTAAACACTTCATTTTTTCACAGGGCTATGAAGATTAGAGCTAAAAAAGCAACAATCAATGGCCTTAGGTTCGGTGAAAAATGGTGTGGAGATCCGAATAAGCTAAACAGAGGATTTTTGACCATTTTAGCAGACCTTTTGATTGTAAGAATAGGCTTTGGATGGCCATTTTTAACCTCAAGTTCAAGATGATCTCAAGTGAAGATGCAGTGAAGTTAGAGGCTCCTTTTACAGAAGAGGAAATTCAGAAAGCGGTGTGGAGTTGTGATGAAAACAAAGCCCCCGGACCCGATGGCTTCAATATGGGTTTTTTCAAGAATAGCTTGTTAGTTGTTAAAGATGACTTATGTAGATTGATGGATGAGTTCCACAATTCGGGGAAGTTTGCTGCCAGTATTAACGCCTCGTTCATCGCTCTCATTCCAAAGACTCAAAATCCTTTGGACATCTCCGAGTTTCGCCCTATAAGTCTTGTAGGGTCAGTGTATAAGATTATTGCAAAGGTACTCTCTCTTAGACTCAAAAGAGTAATAGATAAGGTGATTAGTGAAACACAGTGTGCCTTTGTAAAAGGTAGACAGATCTTCGATGGGATCTTGGTTGCAAATGAAGTTATACACTCAATGATGGAGAAGGGTAAAGAGGATGGAGGGGTATTAGTGAAGATAGATTTTTCAAAAGCTTACGACAGCGTACGCTGGGAATTTTTAGAGATGGTCCTAATTAAAATGGGATTCAGGTTGAGGTGGAGGAAGTGGATATGGGGATGTATTTCGTCGACAATAGTGTTAGTCTTGGTTAATTGCGCACCAACAAAGGAATTCAATATGAAGAAGGGGCTGAGACAAGGCGATCCTATATCACCATTCTTGTTTATTCTGGTCACCGAAGCTCTACACTTGCTTTTTGGAGGCAGCGGAGGGTAAGGGTGTCATAGGAGGGATAAAAGGTGTAATCACAGGTCAGGTGATATCGTATTTGCAATTCGCGGACGACACAATCATGTTCTTAAGGCCGGAGGAGGAATTTTTTTCAAACTTAAAATATATTCTAAGGTGTTTTGAAGGATGTTCAGGTCTGAGTATAAACTACCAAAAATCTTGTATTGTCGGCATAAAAGTGGAGCCACAGAAGATTGAAACCTTAGCTCGGTTGTGTGGATGTCAAGTGGGGAAGCTGCCTTTTCAGTACTTAGGAATTCCACTGGGAGCAGGTCCTAGGAAGGTGAAGACGTG
This sequence comes from Hibiscus trionum, assembly GCA_030270665.1. Taxonomy (NCBI): domain Eukaryota; kingdom Viridiplantae; phylum Streptophyta; class Magnoliopsida; order Malvales; family Malvaceae; genus Hibiscus; species Hibiscus trionum. The sequence continues at coordinate 10,254,764 of BSYR01000046.1, forward strand.
GGATCCGATAGTTGAAAAATTTCAGGCAAAGCTAGCAGGCTGGAAGAGTAAACACTTATCCTTTGCAGGCAGAGTGGTATTGATTAATTCTGTCCTTTCTTCCCTGCCCTTATATTATATGTCCCTTTTTGAAATTCCTAGAACTGTTATTAAGAAATTGGAAAAAATAGGAGAAACTTTCTATGGAGCAGCTCGATTGGAGCCTTTAAAATAGCTAAGGTGTGCTGGAGTACAATTTGTCTTCCAAAGTGTAAAGGTGGTGCTGGTGTGACAAACTTACGGGTAAAAAATAAGGACCTTCTAGCAAAGTGGGGCTGGAAATACGCTCAGAGAATAATGCGCTTTGGAGGAAAGTAATTTGCAACAAGTACGGAGGTTTACACATAATGGGAAGCTGAAAGTGTCGAAAACTAAGAAGATGTCTCTGCTTTGGCGAGGTATTGTGAAAAATTGGGTGCAAGAAGATGTGAGTAAGTGGACCAAAAGTGAAGCGTTTTATTGGCTGGTGGGTGATGGAAAGTCAGCTTTGTTTTGGGAAGATCTATGGTGTGGGGAGAAGAATCTTAGTAATTTATTCTCGCGACTGTTTAGGTTAGCAAAAAATAAAGGTGCAGTAGTTATAGAGGTGTTGGGAGATGCAAACCAAGGGAATTTAGATTGGGAAGAGATGTTCTCTAGAAGATTGTTTGAAAGATAACTTTCGATGGTTTCGGCATTGAAGGAGGTGATCAAGGAGGTAAAATTGAATAATGAAATTCATGATCGTATTATTTGGATTCATGGTAAAGCTGGGGTGTTCTCAGTGAAAAAATTGACTTACATGCTGGTAAATACAAATTTAGAAGAACCAGAATTTGATTTTGAGAAGATCTGGAGGCTAAAGGTTCCTCCAAAAGTTAAATCTTTCTTGTGGCTGCTCAAAATGGACAGAATCCCTACAAAAGTGTTCTTGAGTAGGAGAGGGGTGAATCTAAATGTAGAACAGTGCAAATGTTGTTGGTGTTCTGAGCACCTTGAAGACTCGAACCAACCTCTAGTAGGCTGTGTTTTTGCAAATAACTTTTGGAAACAGTTCTGTGTTTGGTGGAAATGTTCTTGGACTAACCTTTCTTGCGTGAATACGTTATTTAATTTCTGTTTTGAGATGCAGTTTTCAGGTACTGTAAGAACCATATGGTTGGTGTCAGTTGGAGCGGCTATTTGGAGTCTATGGCTCGCAAGGAATGAGAAGGTGTTTAAAGAAAAAGACACCAATCCGATAGATATTCTCTTCTACACCAAACTCAGAACTTTATTTTGGTTTAAGGCGACTAAGGAGGATTTCCTACCGAGTATAGATGAATGGTGGGAGAATCCAGGTTGTATTCTGGATAGTCATGCTAATAACAAGGTTGTCGACTTCTGCTGGTCACCTCCAAGGACTAGTTTCATAAAATTTAACGTCGATGAAGCGGTGAAGAATGAAGCGGCTGGATGCGGGGGTGTGTTGAGAACGCATGAAGGTATTTTGCGAGCTATTTTTGCAGGTCCTGTGGATTGCCGTGGGGTTGATTATACAGAATTATCAGCAATTAAAATAGCTCTTCAAGTTTTCATAGAGATGAAATGGTCAGGGAGAAAAAGTTTGATAGTAGAGTCAAACTCCAAGGTTACGTTGAATTGGATCAATGATGCATCTCAAAGGCCGTGGCATTGGTGGTCAGTTCTATTAGAAATTGATTCTTTAGTACGTGAAATTGGTGTGGTGATTTTTACTCATGTTGGAAGACAAAGCAATACAATGGCGGACGCGTTGGCGAAGGACGGCATGAGGCGACTTCAGCTATTTAAAGCAAGGTGGTAAGCAGGAGGTGTTGCTCTTAAGCTTTTTTGAGCTGATTTTGGTTAATGACCAGCTGTGTGGTCTTTGTTATAATATGTTGTTTTCTTTTTGAACTGGGACTGCAGCTGTAAGGCTTTTAATTGGGAGTTTAACTTTGTATCCCCTGTATGGTGTCGTACTCTTTTCCTCCATATAGGTTTAGGGAGGTTTTTAATGAGGCGCGCATTCAGGGTAAGGCGTGTAATATTTTTTTCAATAGCTTTAATAAAATCGCCTTTGCTGAGCAAAAAAAATGTTGTTGGCTTCATTCTGTTTGGGGGTATGATTGGGGTTTTTTTAAAAATTTAAATCGTATTTTACATTTATTTTAGGTTTAATGGCAACTTTACTTAAATATGGCATCAGGGTTTTTTCCCCCTAAAAATATTGTACTTGTCAGATTAATTTTAAATCTATAGCATTTGCTACAGTAAAAGTAAAATCGGTAGGAAAGGGATCTAACTTCACTGTTCATCCCTATTTTTTTCAATTAAAAAATGTTGAAAACGGTGGGAAAAGGTTCCGACTTCAGTGTAAAACATTGTTCAAATTCAGACTGTAATCCACCCGACTTCAATTCTTTAAAAATAGTAGAGTTTGTTGTTCAAAGTCGGATTGTAATCCATCCAAATTCACTTTTCATTGTACAAATCAAAGTATTCTAGGAAATAATCTGACATGTATCATACTGTGGGAATTTTTTTTAAAAGACAATGTTCATGTCTTTTGGCGTTTAATATTAACAAAACTGACATGTCATAATAAAAAATAAAATAATCCATATAATTAGGAAGTGACCAAAACAAGTATTTTGAATATTTTGAAACTTCAGTCGTAAAAATAAGTTTGTGGCTAAAGTTCAGTGATGATTTACATATTTTATCCCTTTTATAATTACGTCCTAAAAGTTATTTTTTAAAATTGGGTCTCTAAACTTATTTTTACAATTAGGTCCCTAATATTGATTTTTTATAGGTCAAGTTGGATCGAGTTCAAGTTGAAGTATATAATTTTCGGTTTGGGTTGGTCAAAAACCCGACCCGACCCATGCACATCCCTAATTCTAGTTCAGCAAATCACGTCACCAGTTATTCTAATTCGTTTATTGCTGCTTGGTGGTTACTGCGTGTTGTCTTGTTGGACCTTGTCATATGTCAACAAGATTCATCTTTGGTTATTAAAAAGAGCTTATCAAATGTTTCAAAGTGAACTGAATCTTTAAATAAGTCTAAAGGCAATTTAACAAGGGACCATTTTATTACGACAGTTTTCTTCACTTATTACAGGGTGCATGCAAGCAGCCAAAACACAAATCTAACACACAAGTTTTCCATACCATTTGAGTCCATTTTCTTCCATACTTCTTCGGCACCTTGCACAATTTATATGTTAACAACCTTGGCAAAAGCTTTTTCAACTTCAGATAGCTTCGATTCAAAATCATTAACAAACTATTTATCATTTTTGGCAGCTTCTTGAGACTGGCCATCTTTCTTTGAATAATAAACTAAAGGAAATTGAGGACGGTTTGGGTCGAAATCCTTGACAAAAGATTTATCAGTTTCTACGGGATCATGAGATTGACTGTCTTTTTTGGAGTAGTAAACCAGAGGAAATTGAGGACGGTTTGGGTCAAAATCTTTGACAAAAGATTTATCAGTTTCTACGGGATTATGAAATTGACTGTCTTTTTTGGAGTAGTAAACCAGAGGAAATTGAGGACGGTTTGGGTCAAAATCTTTGACAAAAGATTTATCAGTTTCTACGGGATCATGAGATTGACTGTCTTTTTTGGAGTAGTAAACCAGAGGAAATTGAGGACGGTTCGGGTCAAAATCTTTGACAAAAGATTTATCAGTTTCTACGGGATTATGAGATTGACTGTCTTTTTTGGAGTAGTAAACCAGAGGAAATTGAGGACGGTTCGGGTCAAAATCTTTGACAAAAGATTTATCAGTTTCTACGGGATCATGAGATTGACTGTCTTTTTTGGAGTAGTAAACTAGAGGAAATTGAGGACGGTTCGGGTCAAAATCTTTGACAAAAGATTTATCAGTTTCTACGGGATCATGAGATTGACTGTCTTTTTTGGAGTAGTAAACCAAAGGAAATTGAGGACGGTTTGGGTCAAAATCTTTGACAAAAGTTTTATCAGTTTCTTCAGGATCATGAGATTGACTGTCTTTTTTTGAGTAGTAAACCAGAGGAAATTGAGGACGATTTGGGTCAAAATCTTTGACAAAAGATTTACCAGTTTCTACGGGATCATGAGATTGACTATCTTTTTTGGAGTAGTAAACCAGAGGAAATTGAGGACGGTTTGGGTCAAAATCTTTGACAAAAGATTTATCAGTTTCTACGGGATCATGAGATTGAACATCTTTTTTGGAGTAGTAAACCAGAGGAAATTGAGGACGGTTTGGGTCAAAATCTTTGACAAAAGATTTATCAGTTTCTACAGGATCATGAGATTGACTATCTTTTTTGGAGTAGTAAACTAGAGGAAATTGAGGACGGTTTGGATCGAAATCCTTAACAAAATATTCACGTTCTGCTGGTTTAATTGCTTCCCCCATGGGCTGCTCCTCCGTTTCAACAGTCCATTGTCTGTCTGGGGCTTTTCTTGCTGTAATAGTCTCAGCAGACTACAAACATGGAGAAAAACAGTTATTGGTTGCGTGAGTCTTTTTCTGGATAAATTAGTAAATGGGAACCCATTTTTGTTAAGAAAACAGGCAGTGTTATTAATGAACTTGTTGTAGGAAAAAAATGCTTTTGAAAAAGAGAATAAATAAATCAATCAAACTTACCAAAAGAATGCAGAAAACTGCGAAGAAGGAAAGGAAAGATGTCATGATTGCAGAGAAATCCAAGAGCCTTCACTTTTGAGGGATATCTCGACTTTAACAATACTTTTGCTATTTATAGGGAAAAATATCAATAAAAAATTAGAAAGACTATTAATTGAATAGTTGTCACCTACCGAATAGAAAATTATACAATTATTTTAATAACCAAGTGTTCTAACTTTACTTAGCACGTTCAATTAGGTTAAAAAAGTTAGAGAAGTAAATAAAATTCATTCGAATCTAATAAAAAATAATTTTTTGACTCGAGTCGAAAAAATTAAAATAAAGTTTGAGTTATAAAATAAAATTTTGAATTTTAGTAATTAGTTGACCAGTTTTCAACTTCAAGTCGAATATCACTATTCTGCCTAATATGCATATATCGCATATGAAAGAATACATATCATATACAGTTATAGAAAATCGTTTAAACTGGAACCAATTATTACTATAACATGATAAATATTTACAATTAAATTTTAATAGAAACTTGAATGACTCGACTTGACTCCAATCGAGAACATTTTAAATAAAATTGAAATTATAAAATATGATTCGTCAACTTAAATAACTCAAAAAATTTACTCGACTTGATCGTATACTTCTCCTAATTGTAGGATCCAATATGAGTGGAAATACTTGTTTTTACTCGAAATAAAGTTTTTAATTATTGTTATTACACCCCTAATATTTTACTCGAAATTCCATGTGGCGCAGGATTATAAGATTGGGATAGCTTCTTAAGATGCTAAAAGATTTTCTGACTTTGGATTAAAAGATTTGTCCAATTCTGATTTTTTTCAATAAGTTTTTTTATGAGCTCTTAATTGACTGAGTGATCAATGATATTCACGTGAGTTCGTTCATTTCTTTTTTTTTTGTGTAAATTGGTGATTAGATTATAAAATTAAATAGTTTTTATACGAGATCCCTTATTTGGTTGGTCGGCCAAACTGTTCATCTTTGTTTCTTCATATTCTTTTAAGTAATGACATGCCCGTTCGTGAGATTTTGGTGGCCTTACGATGAACCAAAAAATTAGGCTCTTATTAATAAATATTGGAAAAAATGAATTTTAAAAGTAACCCCTAATAACAAGTATTAACAAAAAAAAAAAGAGTCTCTAATAAAAAATAAAATTTAAGAGTATGTCTGTAATAATAAATATAAGGAAAACATTAGGCTCTAATAATAAGTATTAGAATCTAAATTTGATCATTAATAACAAATATTTTAAAAATTGATTTTAGGAGTAGACACAAAATAACAAATAGGGTAAACTACCTGGGTGACCACCCAACTAATGTGTATGTCCTACAAAAATTTTAAATTCGACAACTGGACATATTTTGACCACATGCCGTTAAAATTTAACGGTGTGGTGATATGACAGTTAAAGTAAAATTTGTATAACTACATATTTGGTTTTAATTTCCATTAAATTAAAATTAATCAATCAATCGGATAACGATACGTGTCATCGCTCGATTGTATGAATTTACTCTAATTTTTATTTAATATATCTATTTCCTCCAAAAGAATGAAATGTGGTCTTAGTGGGGTTTGAACTTGGGACCTGCAACGAAAAAAGCTAAGCCTTTACCACTACACCAACTAATACTTAATAATATAAATTGCACCATTCTATATATATCTTATAATGAAGCAAAAGCTAAGAAAAAAAGAAGTAAAAAAGTTTGAGAGGGGACTCGAACATGCGTCACATGAGATATATAAAAATGCGCATATCACTAAATCAATTCAAATAATTAAATTAAAAATGAAAACATGTTAATTATATTTAAAGTATATTTAAAAAAGATTTAATTTGAATATATATATATATATATATATATATATATATATATATATATGTAACCCCCTCGTCCCGTTCTGGTCGACTGACCGGTCCGAGTAGGCTACACGGGGAAAACTGATGTGAAACCCGTTAAGGTCCCACCTCGGTTAGCAACCCTAGAATTTTTTTTTTGATTAAATCTTGTCTAAAGACATATTTAACTCCTATGTGAACACGACAGCGGAAACACCACGAAAATAAAAGCAACCAATCTAGAACAACACATTAAACAACCCATTTTTAACTTACACAGCAGGACGTATCGATACACCAGGCAAGGGTATCGATACGCCTTGACCAAGTCAACTGCCTTCAATCAACGCAGGGAGACCTTAACGATACAGCCCTTGGGCGTATCGATACACTCTACTCGGTCAACATCTCGCGGTCAACGATGCGAAACCCTACCGATACGCCTAAAGCCCGTACCGATACGCCAAAGTCTCACCAAAATCTCAGATTTCCGGTAAGTTTTGGGCGTATCGATACACCCCCGTGTATCGGTACGCTAAGCCAAATCTGAGTCCTAAGGTGTAGGACCGTACCGATACGACCCTCAGGCGTACCGATACGCGCTTCACTGCAAGACTCCGATTTGCAGCAAAACGATACGAGACTTGACTCTAAATGCAATTTTCGACTCTCCTAGCCACGAACAACCATTCATACAACACCCAACAAACAAGAACTAACAGATAGAACAATTTAGATGAACAACAAAGCATTTACAACATGGCATTCATACGAAGAAGGATATTGCATTTTAAGGCATACTTAAAAAGCTTAAAAGCCAAAAGGCACATGCTTTCACTCACATGGTTTTCATGCTCACCAAAACAACATATAACATCCAAAGGCATAACCTTTCATCACAAGCATTCATCCAACATAACATGGTTACAAATCCAAAGCATATCATAAACAACATTAAACATTTATGAGTCATACAACGCTCATACAATCACATAGCAGCCCCATTGCTAAACTACTACTTTATTGACTAAACCATACTTGAGCAGCTACAAAAGCTTGGAATGCCCATTCCTTCCACCTTGCTAACTCCACGCTAATGATCTGCATTGTCAAAAATGAGAGCGTAAGCTAGAAGCTTAGTGAGGATGCTCTAAAACCAAAAACAACGACAATGCAGGGTTCAAGCATATAATCCTTAACATCACACTCAAGCATACTTAGGCATCAATATAGCAACCTAGCTTGCAACACAAAAGACAATAATATGGCATCTTACTTCATATTAAGCTCATCAAGTTAAAGCAATTATCTAAACAACATAACCACACGATCAAGTACATTGGCCACTATTAGTTTACTCAGATACGCGGATTACACTAAACAACAACATTACCTCGGTGGGATTACACTCATCACCGGACCTCGCATGGATGGGATTACACTCATCATCACATGCCCTACGGATGGGATTCCACTCATCATCACGTATAATATAAACATTTCTGGTGGAATATTACATTACCGTACTCCTCCTTGATGGCTTAACGCCACCAAGGCCACGCGCGAATTTGACTCAACCGTGTGCACACTAATCCTAGTGATCGATCATTTATACCCGATAAGTTAACTAGTGCCAATCATACTATTAAAAACCACATCATGTCCAACCATCATGCGTATCACATAGCTATCTCCACACACATCAATGTATATTCATACACAAACAATTCATGCTCCACAAGATCATAATAGGCATAATCATTTAAAGCTTATAAACACACAAGAAGTTAAGCTACCAACTTAACTTCTACCTTGGAATGGCCTACCAAGCACATTCCAAAACCTTAACCGCACACTTGAACCAATTCAAATAAGTTTGAAAGTTTCACTCACCACCCTTCCTTAAGCAAACCAAGCAAAGTCACTCAAGCCTCCACAATTTCTGGAATCGATCCCGAACCTTCTCTGGTGTTTCCATTTGCTTCTAAACAATCAAAAGACAAGGTATTACTCAACCAAATCATTGCCAAACTCAGCCACAAACTCAACCCACAATCACAAGCCAAAACTTCATAATTTCAAACTCAAGCTAACCGCCAAACTCACATTTTCGTACTCCATTTATACCCAGCTGAAATCTACCATTTCCAACACCCAAATTACCTTTAAAGACTTCCAAAACACTTTCCTAACAACCCTACACCATCATCCCTTCAACCCAACACAAAACCACATCAAAATTTCAAGTTTTGACACTTTCAAAAATGCCCCCAGGACCCATTTCGGGATTTTTAACAAAATCCCTCCATTTTAAGGTATAAGGTGTATTAAGGTAAGGTTAACTCAAAACTTAACTAGACAAACCAAAAACAAGTCAAGAACCACATAAAGTTGCATGCTTTCTTCAAACCTTGAAAACTTGAAAAACCAAAAGATGATGCTTTTTGAAATCTAAAACCATGGAGATGCTTGGAATAAGGAGAAGAAACCAAAAATGAAGTTACCTTGAAAGGAGCTCTTGAAATGATGGAGAAAAGAGATGGAATAGTGACTTGGGGAGGGTTTTGAGTTTTTCACGTTAGAGTGAAATGAAGAAGAAGATGACCTTTTTTTTTCTTTTTTTTTCAAAAAGCTTGTCTTTCTTTTATTTTGACTTATTTACAAAAATGCTATTACTATGATTTTAGTCTTATTTAAATTAAAACCAAAGTCTAATTAAATTAAACCAAAACTGACGACTCGAACCCAACACACCTACTCAACTCCCGACCCCAAAACACGGATGTTACAACTCTCCCCCACTTAAGGAATTTCATCCTCAAAATTACCTGACTGAAAGAGATAAGGAAACTGCCTTTCCATATCCTCCTTCCTCTCCCAAGTGGCCTCGTCCACCCCTTGACGTTGCCACCGCACCTTGACTAACTCAATCGATCTACCCCACAACACCTTGCTGTCTGAAGCTAAGATCTCAACTAGTTCTTCGTCATAAGTCAAATCCGGGTTCAACTCAATCTCTTATGCAGGCATAACATGTGACGGATCTGACCTATACTTATGGAGCATCGAAACATGAAACACATCGTGTATCTTCTCTAGTTCGGATGGCAAACGCAACTGATAAGCAACTGGGCCAACCCTTTTCACAATCTCGTACGGTCCTATGTACCTCAGACTCAACTTCCCTTTTCTGCCAAATCTCATTACCTTCTTCCACGGAGACACTTTTAGGAACACCCTCTCACCCACTGAAAACTCAACTTCCTTCCTCTTCAAGTCGGCATAGGACTTCTGTCTATCTGAAGCTGCCTTCAAGCGATCGCAAATCAATTTCACTTTATCGGTAGTCCCCTTAAGCAAAGCTGGCATATGCAACAACTTTTGTCCCGCTTCAGCCAAACAAACTGGAGTTCTACACTTTCTGCCATACAAGGCCTCATACGGAGCCATCTGAGTGCTCGACTGAAAACTGTTATTGTAAGCAAATTCGACTAAAGGCAAGTGCTTCTCCCGTGTACCCTGAAAATCAATGATGCAACAACGTAACATATCCTCTAAAATCTGTATAACCCTCTCTGACTGACCATTTGTCTGAGGATGATATGACGTGCTGAAATTCAAACGGGTACCCAAAGTTGTATGCAGACACTCCCAAAATCGAGCTGTAAACCTCGGATCTCTATCGGAAACAATCAACTTCGGCGCACCATGCAACCTAACAATCTCACCAATGTACAGATCGGCCAATCTATCTAAGGTGTAAGTCGTGTTGACTGCTAAGAAGTGAGCACACTTCGTGAAACGGTCCACTATAACCCAAACTGAGTTCTTCTTTGTAGGAGTCAAAGGCAAGCCCGAAACAAAATCCATGGTGATATTCTCCCATTTCCATTCCGAAATTCTCAACGGTTGCAACAAACCTGAGGGAACCTGATGTTCCGCCTTCACTCTCTGACACACCATACACTTACTCACGAAGTCGGCTATGTCTCTCTTCAAACCAATCCAAAAGTACTCATTCTTCAAATCTCGATACATCTTCGTACTTCCAGGATGCATAGCAAACGGACTATTGTGCGCTTCAGCCAAGATCGTACGTCTCAAATCACTGTCTTCTGGCACAACTATCCTATTTTTAAAATACAAGACCCCATTGGTTCCGAAACTGTAGTCTGAAGGTCTACCCTCGGCTATGTCTTGCACGTGAGGTGCCAAAGATCTGTCTAAAAGCTGTTTCTCCCTAATCAACTGGCCTAGAGTAGGTCTAACCTGAAGCTCGGCCACCAAGCCACCATCCCCGGACAAGCTCAATCTAGCAAACATGGCTCTCAAATCTACAGCTACCTTTCTACTCAAAGCATCGGCTACTACATTAGCCTTACCCGGATGGTACTCAATCGTAAGATCATAGTCCTTTAGATACTCTAACCACCTACGCTGTCTGAGATTCAACTCTCACTAAGTCATGATATACTTCAAACTCTTGTGATCTGTGTACACTGTGCACTTCTCACCGTACAAGTAATGCCTCCAAATCTTCAAAGCGAACACGACTGCAGCCAACTCTATGTCGTGGGTCGGATAGTTACGTTCGTGAGTCTTCAATTGTCTTGAGGCATAAGCCACCACTCTCTTGTCTTGCATGAGAACACAACCTAGGCCTACATAGGATGCATCACTATAAACCACATATTCCTTCCCTGACTTTGGCAGAACCAAGATCCATGCTCGGGTCAAAGCTTCTTTCAACTTCTCAAAGGCTCGTTGTCTTGCATCTGACCACTCAAACTGAACACTCATCTGAAGTAACTATGTCAATGGAGCGGCTAACTTCGAGAAACCTTCTACGAACCTTCTATAGTATCCAGCTAAGCCTAGAAAGCTACGAACCTCTATTACTGACTTCGGTTGCTTCCACTCAATGATAGCTTCTATTTTCTTCGGATCAATTCTAATCCCATCGGCTGACACTACGTGCCCTAGGAAGACTACCTCTCGGATCCAGAACTCACACTTACTCAACTTTGCATACAACTGTTTGTCTAACAAAGTCTGTAAAACTAGCCTCAAGTGTCGATCGTGGTCTTCCTCGGTACGCGAATACACCAAAATGTCATCTATGAAGACAACTACAAACTGGTCTAGGTACTGATAGAAGATCCTGTTCATCATATCCATAAAAGCATTCGGTGCGTCAGTCAACCCAAAAGGCATGACTAAAAACTCATAGTGACCATATCTAGTCCTAAAGGCCGTCTTCGGTACATGAACCTCTCTTACCTTCAACTGGTAGTAACCAGATCTCAAGTCGATCTTCGAAAAGACTGATGCCCCTCTCAACTGGTCAAACAAGTCATCAATTATCGGCAACGGATACTTGTTCTTCACTGTTAACTGATTCAACTGTCTGTAATCTATACACATTCTCATGCTTCCGTCTTTCTTCTTCACAAACAAAATTGGAGCGCCCCAAGGCGAAGAACTCGGTCGGATGAAGCCTCTATCTGTCAACTCTTGCAACTGAGTCTTCAAATCTTTCAGTTATTTCGGTGCCATACGATACGGAGCAATCGAAACAGGAGCTGAATCTGAATAAGTTTCTATAGCAAACTCTACCTCTCTGTCTGGCGGTAAACCCGGCAATTCTTCCAGAAACACACCTGGAAAGTCACACACTGTCCGAATGTCTTAAGGTCTAACCTCACTTATGTTCAGATTCATCACATATGCCAAATACGCCTCCCAACCCGTCTCGACTAGCCTCTCACCCTCTAAAACTGAAACTACATTCATTAAGAACTTTACGTTCTCACCTACCACCACTATCTCATAATCATCCGCGAGTTTCCAAGAAATCCTCTTAGTCTCAAAGTCTATCCTAGCTCTATGCTCGGTGAGCCAATCCATACCCAAAATCACATCAAAGCCATAAAACGGTAGCTCCATCATATCCACTAGAAACACATGCCCCTGATCCATTAGCGGACATCTTTTGTACATCTTCCTAACTACTACCGTATCCCCGAAGAAACTAGTAACACTAACTCCTACCTCTAATACCTCACAAGGCAATTTCAACAACTTTGCATTCTCACTCAGTATATAAGAATGTGTAGACCCGGAGTCAATCAAAGAAAGCAAACCCAAAGACTGTATCGAGAAGTTACCTGCAATCACATTCATGTCGTGCTGACCCTCACGCTGAGCGTAAACTCTAGCCTGGCCTCCGCCCTCTGGCTGAACAACAACTACATGCGCTATGTTCCTCTGGCCATCATTTCTCGGCTGGAAGTTACCTCTACCGCGCCCATGGCCTCTCTGGAAGTCATTGGCTCTAGCAGGAGCCTGAGCCTGAACCGGTGCCTGCCCTACCTGATGTGGACAGTCACGCCTAATATGATCCCTAGCTCCACAGCTCCAACACGAGTGAAAATTCCCCCAACACTCACCGGTGTGATTCCTCCCGTAGCTAGCACACTCGGGCAACCGCCCACAAGCTCTCTGGCCCTGATGGCCCCTACCGTTGTTACCACCACAACGTCTGTGGTCATAGTGATGCTTGTTGTCCCGATGCCTCTTGGCATCACCTCTATCAAAGTCGTTAGATCTCTTCCCGAAACTAGAACCACCAGATCGTTTGGTCAAGCCCAAACTGTGCTCTATGTCCTTGTCCCTAGCGACCAAGACATCAAAATCCGTGTAGTCAGTAGATAAAGTGTACCTCTTTATCTCTTCGTTCAACCCATAGCGGAAACGGTTACAACATTCCCCCTCAGTAGGAACAAGCTCAGATGCATACTGACTTAGCCTAACAAATCGAATCTCATAGTCTGTCACTGTCATACTCCCCTGAAGCAAAGCCATAAATTCCCTATTCTTCTCATCAAGATAACGGGGACCCAAATATTTCTTACGGAAGGTTGACTCGAAAAACTCCCAAGTGATCTCAGCCTCTGCCATACCTGTAGTGATGGTGACCCACCAAGTGTAGGCGTCACCCTGAAGCAGAGATACAACACACCCTAGCTTATGTTCCCCGGTACATCCCATCTGTGCCAGAATACGGACGGTCTTCTCAAACCAAGTCTCGGACCTCTCGGGTGTCGACCCTCTGAACTCTTCACCTCCTAAACTGCAGAGTCTCTCTAATGGTAAACCAGTACCCTCTCCCTAGGGTTGTGCCACTGCCTGGCCCCCAGCCACTGCAGCTTGAAAAGCCCCGGCTATCGCTTGAACTAGATGAGCTAAATCTATCCCGACCGGTCCTTGGCCAACTTGAGGTTCTACGCCCTCGGCTCTCGCCTCACCTCCCTTTTGACGAGGATGAGAAGGAGGAAGTGGAGAAGCCTGCGCCTCACCAAGTGGCTCAACTCCCGGAGCTGCTACCTGTGGTTCTAGTTGAACCATCCTAGGCCTCCCTCTTGGTCTCATGTCACGGCTAGCAAGATAACAACTACAACAAACAAACATTTAAGGATTAAGTTAGAAAAGGCAAGGGTCCAATCGTGCTCAAGTATCTTCCTTTACAAAACTTTTTTGAATTAAGTATAGTAGCAACGGGAACTCGACACTACACCAGAAACAACAATCATGCTTCCAAACACCATACGAATGAACAAACAACAAGCATACATGGCAAAACATTCACCGAGACATAACAATTACTTAACACTTCAAACTTACCTCACTTACCTGCCCAAGGTCTCGGTAACCTCAGGCTCTGATACCAACAAATGTAACCCCCTCGTCCAGGTCTGGTCGACTGACTGGTCCGAGTAGGCTACACGGGGAAAACCGAAGTGAAACCCGTTAAGGTCCCACCTCGGTTAGCAACCCTAGAAAATTTCTTTTGATTAAATCTTGTCTAAAGGCACATTTAACTCCTATGTGAACACGAAAGCGGAAACACCACGAAAATAAAAGCAACCAATCGAGAACAACACATTAAACAGCCCATTTTTAACTTACACAACATGCCGTATCTATACACCAGGCAAGGGTATCGATACGCCTTGACCAAGTCAACTGCCATCAGTCAACGCAGGAAGACCGTATCGATACAGCCCTTGGGCGTATCGATACACCCTTCTCGGTCAACATCTCGCGGTCAACGATACGAAACCGTACCGATACGCCTAGAGCCCATACCGATACGCCAAAGTCTCACCAAAATCTCAGATTTCCAGTAAGTTTTGGGCGTATCGATACACCCCCGTGTATCGGTATGCTAAGCCAAATCTGAGACCCAAGGTGTAGGACCGTACCGATACGGCCCTCAGGCGTACCGATATGCCCTTAACTGCAAGTCTCCGATTTGCAGCAAAACAATACGAGACTCAACTCTAAATGCAATTTTCGACTCTCCTAGCCATGAACAACCAAAAGGCACATGCTTAAAAAGCTTAAAAGCCAAAAGGCACATGCTTTCACTCACAAGGTTTTCATGCTCACCAAAACAACATATAACATCCAAAGGCATAACCTTTCATGACAAGCATTCATCCAACATAACATGGTTACAAATCCAAAGCATATCATAAACAACATTCAACATTTATGAGTAATACAACGCTCATACAATCACATAGCAGCCCCATTGCTAAACTAATACTTTATTGACTAAACCATACTTGAGCACCTACAAAAGCTTGGAATGCCCCTTCCTTGCACCTTGCTAACTCCACGCTAATGATCTGCATTGTCAAAAACGAGAGCGTAAGCTAGAAGCTTAGTGAGGATGCTCTAAAACCAAAAACAACGACAATGCAGGGTTCAAGCATATAATCCTTAACAACACACTCAAGCATACTTAGGCATCAATATAGCAACCTAGCTTGCTACACAAAAGACAATAATATGACATCTTACTTCATATTAAGCTCATCAAGATAAAGTAATTATCTAAACAACATAACCACACGATCAAGTACATTGGCCACTATTAGTTTACTCGGATATGCGGATTACACTCAACAACAACATTACCTCGGTGGGATTACACTCATCACCGGACCTCGCATGGATGGGATTACACTCATCATCACATGCCCTACGGATGGGATTCCACTCATCATCACGTATAGTATAAACATTTCCGGTGGAATATTACATCACCGTACCCCTCCTTGATGACTTAACGCCACCAAGGCCACTCGTGAATTTGACTCAACCGTGTGCACACTAATCCTAATGATTGATCATTTATACTCGGTAAGTTAACTAGTGCCAATCATACTATTAAAAACCACATCATGTCCAACCATCATGCGTATCACATAGCTATCTCCACACACATCAATGTATATTCATACACAAACAATTCATGCTCCACAAGATCATAATAGGCATAATCATTTAAAGCTTATAAACACACAAGAAGTTAAGCTACCAACTTAACTTCTACCTTGGAATGGTCTACCAAGCTCATTCCAAAACCTCAACCACACACTTGAACCAATTTAAATAAGTTTGAATGTTTCACTCACCACCCTTCCTTAAGCAAACCAAGCAAAGTCACTAAAGCCTCCACAATTTCCGGAATCGATCCCGAACCTTCTCCGGTGTTTCCCTTTGCTTCTAACCAATCAAAAGACAAGGTATTACTCAATCAAATCATTGCCAAACTCAGCCACAAACTCAACCCACAATCACAAGCCAAAACTTCATAATTTCAAACTCAAGCTAACCACCAAACTCACATTTTCGTACTCCATTTATACCCAGATGAAATCTACCATTTCCAACACCCAAATTACCTTTAAAGACTTCCAAAACACTTTCCTAACAACCCTACACCATCAGCCCTTCAACCCAACACAAAACCACATCAAAATTTCAAGTTTTGACACTTTCAAAAATGCCTCCAAGACCCATTTCAGGATTTTTAACAAAATCCCTACATTTTAAGGTATAAGGTGTATTAAGGTAAGGTTAACTCGAAACTTAACTAGACAAACCAAAAACAAGTCAAGAACCACATAAAGTTTCATGCTTTCTTCAAACCTTGAAAACTTGAAAAACCAAAAGATGATGCTTTTTGAAATCTAAAACCATGGAGATGCTTGGAATAAGAAGAAGAAACCAAAAATGAAGTTACCTTGAAATGAGCTCTTGAAATGATGGAGAAAAGAGATGGAATAGTGACTTGGGGAGGGTTTTGGATTTTTCACGTTAGAGTGAAATGAAGAAGAAGATGACCCTTTTTTTTCTTTTTGTTTCAAAAAGCTTGTCTTTCTTTTATTTTGACTTATTTACAAAAATGTCATTACTAGGATTTTAGTCTTATTTAAATTAAAACCAAAGTCTAATTAAATTAAACCGAAACTGACGACTCGAACCCAACACACCTACTCAACTCCCGACCCCAAAACACGGGTGTTACAATATATATATATAGGGATAGGATCAAGTTACATGATGTAAAACTTATTGAGTTTTACACTAATTTATAGCCATTGGATTAGTGAAATGGGTGGATGAGATTAACAGTAAAAAATGTGAAGATTATCACTTGGGAATAAAGATAAGGAAATAATCTGAGCCATTAATTACCATCATCCAACGGTCCAAAAACTGTGTAAAAGTAGTTGAGTTTTACACAATGTAAGTTGATCCTAACCCATATATATATATATAATCCTATACACTAGTGGTGGAAACTAAAAGTTTCCACAAGTGCCTTAGTTTTAGGGTTTAGAGTCTAGTTTAGGGTACAAGGTTTAGGGGTTTAGGTGTAGTGATTTAAAATTTAGGGTTAGCGGTTAGAATTTAAGGTTTATGATTAGAATTTAGGGTTTAAGGTTAGGGTTTAGTTTTTAGGGTAATATAGTAAGGATTTAGGTTTTAATCTATAAAACCTAAATTATAATCCTAAACTATAAATTTCAACTACTATCCATAAATTCAAAACCCATACACCTAAATCCATAAACCATACACCCTAAACTAAGTCTCTAAACCCTAAAACTAAGGTACTTGTGGAAACTTTTAGTTTCCACCGCTAGTGTATCAAATAATTGCCTTATATATATTATCCGGACAATTATACCAACAATGATCTATTTCTTTAAAGAAACATATATGTTATAAAATAATTTTTAAGAAAATTATCAACACATACCTGATAAAAAAATGAATTAATTTTATTAATTATCAAAATTATATGTTTTAATATAATATATATAATCATTGAATTAAGATATTTAATAAAAAAATTATTAATTAAATTAAATAACTCAATTCAATATTATATATATATATATATATGAAGTTATTAAAATAAATGTGAAAAAAGACTTGGCTTTAGTGATATGTGTGTTTTTACACATCTCATGTGTCCCATGTTCGAGTCCCCTCTCAAACATATATATATATAGGATGGTGCAATTTATATCACTATGGATTGGTTTGTGTAGGTAAACGCTTGGCTTTTTCCCTTGGAGGTCCTAAGTTCAAACCCCACCAAGACTACAATTCATTCTCTTTAATTGTCCTTAACAAGGTGGTGACACGTGTCACCACTTGATTGGAAGAAAATAGATATATTAAATATTAAATAAATCAAATTAAAATTTAGAGTAAATTTATCCAATCGAGTGATGGCATATGTCGTTATCTGATTGGTTGATTAAATTTATTTAATTAAATTAAAATTAGGACTAAATTAAATAATTAACAGGGATCAAATATGTAATTATACAAATTTTATTTTAATTGCCACGTCACCCCACCGTTAGATTTTAATGGTCGGTGGTCAAAATAGGTCCATTTAAATAGTTGGGTGGTCGAATTTTGAATTTTCGTAGTTCGGTGGTCAAAATAGGTCACACCCAATAGTTGGGTGGTCACCCACGTAGTTTACCCTAACAAATATTGTGAAAAAACTAAAACCCTAATATTAAAATTTAAGAGTATGTCCTAATAACATGTATTAGAAAACAATTATATCTCTAGTAATTGGTATTAGGACAAAATTAGGCCCTTCTAACTAGTACGGGGAAAACTGGTCTATAATAATAAATATTAAGAAAAACAAATAAATTTTAATAGTAGACCCCTACTAAAAATATTAAAAAATTTGAACCCATAATAAAAATTATTAAAAAATAGGCCTTAATAATAAGTATTGAAAAAAATGGGTCTCTAATAATAAGTATTAAAAAAATAGAATTCTAATAACAAGTATTGAAAAAAAATTAGACTCTTAATAGCATATATTGAAAAAAATTAGACCACTAATAACGAGTGTTAAAAATTTGGGTCCATAACAAAAAGTATTGTAAAAAAATTGTACCTTACAATAAATATCAGAAGAATTAAATTTTAAGAATAGACCCTTAATAATAAGTATTAAAAAATTAAACTCATATACCATATATTAAAAAATGGGCTTTGAATGGGCGCTCCTCCTGCCGATGCCCAGTAACATCCATGAATCATGAGTTTTAAATTTACTAGGAGCATCCATTTCTTCCTCTAAAATTTCTCTCTTCTCCCCTGTAAATAAAATTACAATTAAGATATGTTAAAAAAATATCACCGCAAAAACTTCACAAATTATAATCCATCTAACATACATAAAACTTATTCAGTATATTCCCACTTCAATATTCCAAATCTCGAGAGAGAAGAAAATATGATATCAATTAATAGTTTAATAGATTTGGGATTGGTTAGACATGATAAATATCCATTATTATATTAATGGATTAGATCTGCACAAATTTTTTTTAGGATAAATTTCATCGGAGCTCTCTTATGTTTAGGGTTTATTCTCTTTTAATCACATATTTTAAAAATATATTATTCTTGCCACTTATGTTTTCGATCGTTACTGTTTTGGTTACCTGACTGTTAACCTTCTTAAAACCCATTAATACGATGATGTGACACGTTAATAAAAAAGTTATGTTTTAATTTAACCCCTAAACTTTCAACACATTATTTTTCACCATCTTCCTTTTTCTCTTCCTCGAAATCAAAGCATGTTTGCTCGAGAAAACACCTTCTGCATCATTGAAGTCTCCATAGCCCTCAAGGAAAGCCCCCAAGTTCTCACCTGAGATCCTAGCTGAAACCATTCGAATTGAGTTATAACATTTCATTCTTCATTACATCAGATTGTTCCAACAAAAAATTATATGGTATGCTGTTTTGGATGACTCGTCTACTGGTGTTTTAGGGTTCTCCATTATCACTATTCTCTAAGCCATTCATTCATTAAAAAAAATAAAACATATTAAAAGGAAAAAAGACCAACCCTATTTTTTATTCACAGAGCCAAGATTCGAACCATTAACCTTGCTTAAGGAACCTAACGTCTCATCTCGATAGACCAACTGGTTGTTGGTGAGTAATTGTAATTAATTACGCACTTCGTTACTAAAATTTTAACGTGTTTATCTTTTGATCAACCAACTTTAAAAACTTTTGATTATATCACCCAATTTTCGAATTTCATTTCTTGGTCACATAAACATTAGTTGTGACGTTTTTTTTCTGGTAAATTTACGAATCCCCTAAAACTTCCCTTTTAAACCCAAATTTATAGACACCCTTTTTAATTCACTAGCTTTAGAGTAGTTCTTCCAAATCAGAACATTGGGGAGGTTAAGAATGAGGATAAGAACAATACATCTCTATTTCACGCTGAAAAGTTGGTGGAAATTGTAGATTGAACTAAGATAAGACCGACGATTTGATTTTAGTACTATTGATTTCAAGCAGATTTTGAGGAAAACCAAGCTGATAAGAACAAATAGGGGAGAAATGGGAGCATTTTGGTACTAGTTACGTTAAAAATGACAATCGATGATGGTCAAATTGTGTTGAAAAGCATGTCTGCTATAGGGAAGAAGAATAAAATATTATATTAATTTCGTAAATAAAGTTGCTCAAAAGCAATGTTTCGGCACTATCATTACACAATTAATGATGGGATGGTCTAATAATATAGATTTAAGAATTGAGTGATAAAATAAAATTGGATGATCAAATCATAAACACAATAAAAATTAAATGACTACATTTTTAGTTTACACTTATAGTCTTGTCCAATAATTTTTTAAAATAATTACACTTTTATCTTGACTTATAAATAACCATACGAAATACATCTATTTTTTCGACATATTCAACTTACAAGTTGAGAGGTACTTAATACATGGCTGTGTCCAAATTTCTTAGTACATGTGAACGCCTACCGCTACGTGTCGGGAGGCCACAACCTGCAAGCGTACACCGCAAGCGAACGATAATAACTCGATCCTACGAATCCCATATAGGCGAACAAGTAAAAGATCAACAATAGATAAGCCAACTACGAACGTACCTAGACGAATGATATATGGCGACTACGGGCCAACACGCGTGATCGTTATCAATGACTAAGAAAACCTAGCACTTCAAGTCATAGTCAATCTAATCATAGCGCCACGAAGACCCTGTTGTGACACATGTCTGGGTAGTATAAAAGGACACATGCAACGTGGAAACAAGACGATCTTTCATTCTTAGAGGACCAATACCATACTAGAAATACTACACATGAACCTAAACCAATGACCACCATCACAGCCACCACTGGACCGTCATCCTCAACCCTTGTTCACTTTACCGAAAATGATTTGCTTTTAAAAACCAATTTGGAGTTCGAAGCAAAAATTAAGGATTTTGAACTTAAAGTATTAAATTTACAAAATTTGCTTCAAAGTGTAGAAAAAGATCATCAAAAAGAGGTGGATGATCTTAAGAAGGAAAAAAGATTTGATTTCTAAGGAACTTGAAAAGAAAAACAATTTTGGAAAATCAAACTTTTATCAAAGACAATCTAGTGCCCCTAGATTTTTAAATGGAAAATGTATAAGTATTTGGGTTCCAAAAGGACTAATTACTTGAAATGAAAATGATGAAATTGTAAAATTGATTCCTAAGGGGACTAAAGTTTGTGCTACTAGTGTCTATGGATCCAAAACAATTTGGATACCAAAACTTACTTGATTATCTTGTTTTAGGTGTGATGTAGCATGATCAACAAATGATAAAATTAAGGGGGAGCTCTATACACACAAGAAAGATCACTTGAAGAAGATAGACTTCACATCCTACCTTTGGTTCAAGTGGTAAAATTTAGTTGAATTTATTTATTTTTAAATTGGTTTATTTTTAAAAAAATCAACTAGTTAATCATATATTTGTTGGACTAACAATTTTCATGTATTGCTTTAGTAAGGGGAGCCTATTTTAAACAAAATTCTTACTTTTGTCAAAATTTATTATCAAAACTTTCCATCATTATGGATTTAAAAGTTTTCAAACTTTGGTTTGAACCATTTTTGATATAACAAAAAGGGGGAGAATTAGTTGAAAATTGAATTTTCAAATGAATAAAGGGGAGCTTTAACTATTTTTAAATTTTAAACTCTAATTCAAAATTTATTTTTACAAAGGGGGAGAATCTCAAAAACAATTTTTCAAGTTAGTTTTATTATATCAAAAAGGGGAGATTGTTAGGATATTTGTTTTGATATAATAATTAAAATTAGTTTTGGACTAAATTGAAAAGATTTAGAAAAATATTTTAAGTCCAAACAACTTGAAAATATGTTTGGTGGGTTTTATAAGGCTTTGGAAAGGCTTAAACACGTTTTCAAATAACTAAACCTGATTTTTCTTCAACGCTGTACCGATACGGTGTATATCGTATCGATACCCTTTAGGGTTTAAGCTACAGTAATTTTCCAGTAGCCAAAACCCGTACCAGTACAGGATGTGTCGTACCGATACGGAGAGGTTCGTGCCGATACACTTATACGTGTACCGATCCCTGTTTTCAAATCCCTAACGGCTGTTTTCAAAACCTCAACGGCTAGTTCCCTGGAGTGTAACGATGTAACGCCCCGATTTTGGGCCTAGGAGTTAGCTGGATAGTTAGACGGTTCGGGCAAACCAAATTAGGCAGTTCAGTCTAGTTTCGGGAATTAAATCAAACGAAATGATTTTTGGGCGAAATAAAATATGGAAAATAGTCTAAAATACTTTTTCTTACGTACCAAATCGCAACCAGAGTGACTAAATTGAAAAGGTGTCAAAGCTTAGAATCTTTAAGAAGCTATTACACCAAAGTGTTTTATCAGCTTTCCCCTTATTTTTAGTTATTTTAAAAGATTTTATTAATTATAATTAAAGATATTTAATAAAAAAAGATTTCTTAAAAAGCCAAATCATTTTCTTACGTAACTTCTCTTTTTCTCTCATCTTTCACAAAAATGATGGGGAATCAATTGATTTGATTTCGCTTTTGAGTTTCTACATTGATCATTGGTTTTTTACAACAAATATCATTGGGTTTCTTGAAGATTTCAATCAAACTATGCAAAACAAGGGAAAAATAACTTGTTAGAAGTGATCTTCTTAATTCTCCTCTAATCAAAGGTTCTTTATTGAAATTCCCAAGTTCTTGGCTCTTTTGTTTTGATTTCAAACTTGTTTTAACGATTACTTGGTAATATCTTTATTTAAATGAGTTTTATTAAGGAGAATTAATTAATCTTTCTAATAGATTTTAATTGCTGGGATTTTTATTGATTAAAATCATGTGTAAAGTGTGTTAAATTGTTATGAAAAAAGATTTGTAAATTGAATCCCAGAATTAGGTGAATTGCTATATTTTTAGGTTGGAAATAGTTGAGTTTTGGGCTGTTTTTGTTGTCAATTGAGTGATGGTGTTCTAAGGTTGTTTGGAGGATAATTTTAGATGTAAAATGATTATGATTAGATGTTTAATTTCTTGGGTAAAGGCTGGTATATGTTTAGATGGGTTTTGATGATGTTTTCGGTTGTTGTAGAGGGGCGATTGTTGGATTTATGATAGAAGAAGTTGAGGAGCTTTGTTGATGGGATTTTAGATGCATAAAAGTGCATTAATCCTCTGTTATATTATGGATAAAATGGGCGAGGTGGATCCGACATCGTTTGAAGAAGATTCGGTAGCATTGGATGCTTGAGATCGCTTCGACAAAGCAAGCGAAGCATTTTCGATGAGTGGAAATGGCTTTTAAAAGCTTTTCAAAGGTTTGAGAACACTATTTGGGGGTTTAGATTGAGCTTGAAACGCTAATCTAAACTCGGAAGTAAGTATGGAGGATTTTGCTCTCGATTTTCGGTTTCCATTATTTTACTAAATTCATGCTCACGCTTTGAAGATATATTTGTTTTACCTATTGTTATATGTATGTTTTAGAATGGGAAATGTTGCATATGTTTATATTTTGATAACACGTGTGTTTAGAAAATAGTATGCAACATGTTTGAGAAAATGTCTAAATACATGGGTTGATGTATGTAAAATGCTTTGATGAAAATTGGTTTGAATGATGCACATGAAAAACAGTGAGGTATCTTGTTATAAATGAATATATTGACAAGTGGAAAATGGTTTAATTGTTTTCGGATATAATTGGTCGACCATAGGATTAAAGTGCACTATGAAATGTAAAATCGATCATGAGAAAATTCTTCGGTTACACAATAGGGGTAGTTCTATTGTGAAGTGATAGGGGTAGTGCTATCACATACGGGATATGGGTAGATTCTAATCCCGACCGAAGTGAGACTATGGTAGGGGTAGTTCCACTATGAGACTTGATGGGGGTAGTGCCATAAAGGGAATCCGTGTATCCGAACATTGTATAGATAAGGGTAGTGCTATCAAAGGATGGGGGTAGTTCCATCCAGGTCACTTTAATTGCCAATATATGAGAATATTTGAGATAAATAAGATTTATATATTGGTTTGATATATATGGTAATTATGCATGATTTGTTTTGGAAAACAAATGAAGAAATGCTTGGGTAGTTAAGCATGATTTGTAAATGAGAAAATGCCCAGGTAGTTAAGCATGATTTATAAATGAGGAAATGCTTGGCTAGTTAAGAATGATTTGAGAACAAAATGGTTTATGGTTTTCAAAGGTCACTTTTAATGCCAATATATGAGATTTAAAGGTATCATGGTTTGTAAATAGATTTTTTATAATGTGTTTATACATGAGACTTCTCTTTAAGCTTTTCTATTTGATAAGTAAGCATGAAAGGCTTAAATCGAGGTTTTGCATTAAGGTAAATGCATGAGATTCATGATACATGTTTTAGAGACGATTTATCAAACTTGTTTTGGAAGAGAAGTAAAGCATGAGATGATTTGAGCATGATGTTAGAAGAATGGTTTTAAACAAATGGTTTTTAAATGCATTGTTGATTGTTTTATTTGAGCGACCCTCACTAGGCATTTATGCTTACGCTCTCCCTTTTCAATAATGCAGAGAAATAGCTTTTCAAAGGCGTCGATAAGGCAAGAGAAAAAGTTCTAAGATGCATGTTTTCTCAAGTATGGTTTCCTAAATTAGACTAATACGTAATAAGGGCAATGAGGATTTAATAATGGTTTGGGAGTATGTCTTTTGAACTTCCCGGATTGATGCATGATTATGTTGGTTTATAAGACTTGTAAATGGCTTTCGATGATAGTCCATGCTTGATTTGGGGGTTGTTGGGAAATACAAGCATGTTGGGTAGAAATCATGCCTATAAGTTTTCCTTTGTTGCCACAATGCTTACGCTTATATATTGAGGTGGTCGTTGGTTGATATGACATTGTATGACTATTGTGGTATTGATGTTTGAGTCTTAAATGATGTTTAGGGATAGTTCGGATTTGTTTAAGAGGGTTTCGTAGTGTTTCGAACGTGCAGATTTTGGAAACCTACAGACAGGTTTCGACACCAGCCAGCGGGTCTCGAAACCAGGGGCATTTTGCTTCAGGCATGTTTTGAAACCAGACCCTAGGTTTTGGAACCAACTAGCCAGTTTTAGCTACCGGAAGGCAGATTTCGAAACCACCTTGAATGGTTTCGATACCTATCGCGGGAATCGTTTGTAGTGTTGAAAAATAGTTTCTAAAGTTATATTTTGGTCCTTGGTTGTTATGTATGCAATTGAATGAGTTTGGATGATCTTTTTAAGCTAAAATTTGACATGTATGCATGGAACCTGACTAATTAAAGATTTTTAAATCTAATTTTAAGTAAGTACTTACAGTTCTGCAGTTTTACGTTTTGGACCCTAAATATTGACAACGCTTAATTGATGATGCAAATGAGCTTGGTTTGAGACGAAATCTCACATGTATGTTTTAAATGGACTTAAATAAATATTGTTCAGGTTAATTGTGATGTTGGATTATAATTTTAGAAAATTGCAAAATGGTCCATAATCCTACTTATCGTACTTTCGTGAATCGAATCGAAATTGGTTTTTGTCGTATCTTCTTTCGTTGTATAGATGATATTAAATGCCTCTAGGTAAGATAAAAGAAAAAAGGGTTGGTTAATGAGGGAAACTTTCACGGGTTTTCTTCGTTAATCCCCGTGTAACTCACTCGAGTCGGTAGATCGGTTAAACCAGGTCAATGGGGATAAAACCGATCCCTTGTACTGATCGCCAGTACTAAAACAGACTGTGGAGTACCAATCCAAGGTATTGATACGTGCCACGACGTATCGATACGAGAAGGCTACATCAAGTTCAACGGCTAGTTTCTAAAGAACTTTGACCGATATGGCTACCCACATACTGATATCGATTGCTCCAAAACTGCATTTATTGTGAGAAAGAAAGCTACCAAAGGCTCTAATTCAATCCCAACAGTCTCCAATGGCTAGAAAATCATTTGATAGTATTTAAGGCCTCAAAAAGCATCTGAAGAAACTAATGATCCTTAAGTCAACATTCATTTGATTAAAAATATATCTTAGTGCGTAAATTCATATTCTTGTATAGACTACGCTTGTTGAGCTCAAATACCAATGTATGCTCAAGTGTAATAGTGTTTGGGTGAGTGCTTTAGAGTGCAAACATCTACCTAAAAGAGGGATTTTAGTTTGCTATTAATTCTCTTGTTAGAGAGGTTTCCCAAAGCTTGGTTTGTAAGCTTTGGATTCTAAGCGTGGTGAGTGAGTCTAGGTTGTAAAGGGTTGCCTCCTTATCCTTGAAAAGGGGAAGAATTCTTAGTGAATTGTTTGAAATCCTTAGTGGGGAAGCTAAGTGTAGAACTAATGTTTTGATATAATAATTGAAAAATGTTTTGGACTAATTTGAAAGAATTTAAAACTTGGTTTTAAAGTCCAAACTACTTGAAATTATGTTTGAGGTATTTTAAGAGGTTTTTGACAAAGATTTTTCATGTTTTAAATAGCCAAACTCATGATTTCAAAGCACCAGTATCGATACGGTTGTACCCGTACCGATACCATTTTGCCCCAGTTTGGCCACTGTCAAAACCCGTATCGATACGAGGGTTTAGTGTATCGATACGGAGTGGGGTCGTTTCGATACGCCATGTCAGCGTACCGATCCCATCTTAACTACCCCAACGGCTATTTCCCAACGGCCATTTAAACGTCAAAGGGTACCGATACGCCCTCAAGCGTATCGATACGCCTATGCAGGCAAGAGCCCAACGGCTAGTTCCTATGAAGGCCGTATCGATACCGTTCCACGTGTATCGATACCGTTAGCTGCAGAACAACATTTATGAAGGGAAATAAAGTCCTCAACGGCTCCAATTCATCCCCAACGGCTAGTAACGACTACAAACTCATTTGGGAGTATACAAGGGACCTCCAAGCATCAAGAGAAGACTAATGCTTCAATTGTCAATCAACAAATGATCAAATATAGTCTTTGTACTTAAATTGTCAATTCTTGTATAGACAAACACTTGTGAGCCAAAATTGTCAAATTTGCTCAAGTGTTTTAGGTTTTGGGTGAGAGCTTAATTGTGCAAACAAACACCTATTAGAGGGTTTAAGTTTGCTTCTTGTTTCTCTTTGTAAAAGAGGGTTTTGATCAAGGCTTTGGGTAGAAGCTTGATCGGTGTAAAGGGTTTCCTCCTAAGCCTAGAAAAGGGGACGAATCAATTAGTGGAATTGGTTGTGAAATCCTTAGTGGGGAGCTAAGGTAGTGGATGTAGACCTTGGTTAGAAGGTTGAACCACTATAAATCATCGTGTCTTTATTCTTTCTAGCTTCCTAAACCCTTCCACCCAAAAATCCACCTCTCCACCACTTGGTGAGCAAAATCGGTTGAACGAATCGAGCACCACACAACTCAACACTAAGGTAGTGGATATAGGCTTTGGTTAGAAAGCCGAACCACTCTAAATCATTATCTTTTGAAGCAGAGTGTGAAATGGTTCATTGTTCTAACAAAGATATTCCTTGGGAAGCTAGTGTAGATTTGGCTAATGGTAACATTGAGGCTGGTGTTTTGGACCGGGATTGTATGGAGGAGCAGACGTCGTTCTTTCCTGAGCTACAAGATCATCATTTCAGGAGAAAATTTATCTCGTTAGCTGAAATGCAAGATAAGTACCTCTCTGCTAAGGGAAAAAAAGAAGAGGGATAGGGTCTTAAAAATGTAAAAAGTCATGCCAAGTTGTTGCTGATAGGGTGCCAGACATACATGTCCCTACGAATTCGGATAAAGCAAGAAACCAAATTATTACAAAATCAGTAAAAGAAAATCTTGAGCGGAGGAAATCCGATAATAAGTTGCCTAATGAGGAGATGTATTTTGAGGTGAGGGAAGCTCTTAAATTAGGAAAAAGATTGGGGGTGCAAATAGTTGGTAATGAAGATGAAGTGGTGGAAGAAATGGTTAGGCTTGAGCTGATTAAACATTAAGTGTATTGAGGTAGTTTTGTGAATTGTTTGTGTGGCTACTTAGCTGCTTTTTTTTGACCTTTTTGTTTTTCAGCTTGTTATTTGGGAGGTTTGGGTGCTCATGGAGTGGCTCTTAATTTTTTTGGTGTTCTTTTCTCGTTGGATCGAGTTTCATATTTGGCAGTTGTATAGCTCCTTGGGGAGTGCCGTGTGAACATGCGTTTTCAACTTTGTTTTTTGGTTTTTGATGGTGTTAAGAGGAGTGGTTCTTTGGTGCTTCGAGTTGATTTGTTGAAATTATTTCAGCTAGTTTTCCTTGGTGATTGATTTGGTGTTGTATGGATATTTGGTGATTGTGGGTTGCTGTATTTTGGGAGTAAGTTTTGTTCTTGTTGAGTTAGTGATCAGGGTTGTTGGCGATTCATTGGACTGTGTTGATTGGTTATGATTCTCTCATTTTGTTGTGTGCTCTGGGGAAGTTAGTACTTTGGCGTTTTTTAGGGCTTCGTCGTTGTGTAGGGCTTCTAGGTGTGGGGGAGTTTTGTTAGTTGTAGTCTGTTGTTTGTTAGAGCTTTTGTTTTTGTATTATTATGGAGAAGTGTTAGAGAATTGAGGGGTGACAAGTGTGATTTTGTGTTTGTATTTTATGGACAAGGGGATGTGTTATACCTAGATTAGTGGTGTTGTTTTGGTTGTGCTTAATACCTCGTTTGTGTGCACTATTTCCCCCTTTTAAAATTTAGGGAGGTTTTTAATGAGGCACACTACGTAGGTTATGTTTTTCTTTATACTTTAATAAAATCTCATTTGCCGAGCAAAAGAAATCATTTTATTATTTTTCTATCTTTTTTCTTCCACCACCACCACCCAAAATTGAACTTCTTCACCACTTGGCAAGCATTTCGGTTAAAGATATCGGGCTCCACAATGTCTCTAAGTTGTTATGATGATCTAGGGTTTTCTGTTTGGCGTTTTTGAAAGGCTCGATGTCTTCAACTCAAATTAGTGCCGATAAAGGGTGTAGAGGTTTCTTTTGAAATTGGAAAAACAAAAATTGAAAAAGGAATGACAATTTGACACAATTGATTTTAGAGTGGTTCGACCTTCTAACCAAGTTCTACATCCACTACCTTATCATCAACTAGGACCTATCGTTAACAATGAGGTCTTGATATTGTAAACAATTTACCTCTCTAGGTGGGTGTTTACACAATTTAGCTTACTAGGATTGGACTAAAGAATTTACAAGAGATTACAAAATAAACAATGAAAAACACAACTCTCTTGATCTTTAAGCTTGGATGTCCATCCTCTTCTTCTTCAAGTGTCTTTGGCTTGTATTTATAGTGTGGAATGAAAAACTAGCCGTTAAAATATTAGTCGTTGGAAAAACTAGTCGTGTGGGGACTTAAATTCCAACCATAAATACATTTTTGCAACATTGAGTATCGGTACTCGAAAGTTGGTATCGGTACCTGCCAAAACAAGAAAGAGTCGTTGCACATAAATGCAGAGCGTACCGATACACGATACTTCGATATCTGTATGGTACTTCGGGTATCAGTTCGAAGGCTTCCGTATCGGTACGCGAAGTGCTCTCTAGAAATCAAAATGCTTTTGCATATCGGTACAAGGAAAGAACGTACCGGTACGAGTAGTCAATTTTCGACTTTTAAGTCATTTTAAAAATTTGTTCGAGTCAAAAATCTTTTCAAAAACCTTTCAAATGTATTTTTTAAGTTAAATGGACCTTGAATTAATTTTGCAACATTTGTTCAAGTCCAAAAATATTTTCATTGAGTTATATCAAAATAAATATCTCAACAATCTCCCCTTTTTTATATAATGAAACTACTTGAAAAATTGTTTTTGAAAATGCCCCCCCTTAGAAAAATAATTTTAGAAAAATAGAACATTTTTCAAAAATATATAAAGCTCTCATTTTTCTTTTTGAAATTTAAAATTTTCAAACC
The DNA here is from genome assembly GCA_030270665.1 of Hibiscus trionum. Lineage (NCBI taxonomy): Eukaryota > Viridiplantae > Streptophyta > Magnoliopsida > Malvales > Malvaceae > Hibiscus > Hibiscus trionum. Next base: position 10,284,997 of record BSYR01000046.1, read on the forward strand.
TATCTCTCCCCATTTTTGTTATATCAAAAATAATTTCAATCTTTAAAGTTTAAAAATAACAATAGAGAGTAAGTTCATTCTTTTGAAAACAAAAGCTTCCCCTTAATAAGTGCATTCCATTTTAAATTTTAGCTCAAAATACATTAACACTTAAGAAAATCATTGAATTTCAATAAAAGTGATCAAGTTTTAAAATCCGTGAAATTTAATGTATCCAAGACTTTTTAGAAAACTTAATGCATTAAAAATGAATAAAACATATTTAGAACTCATATGCACAAAGCCTCAAAGAATGTTATGCACTAAAATGATTTTTAACACTCAAAATTGCATAAACATTCAAAAATCATTAAAAATAAGTAACCAAATTATATAATCAAATAGATTAAGTTTAGAGGTTACCTATCTTTAATGTGTGAGCATGCCACCATTGCAATTGAGAGGAGGATTGATGGTTCATCTTTGAATCCTTGAACTTGATGCCGCAAAATATAACTTTTCAAGGTCTGTTGAATGTAGAGATGGATAGAGCACTCCTATGATCTCCTCAAAGGTTGTTAGAATGTTGATTTAAGTCCCGCTCTGATACCAATAGAAAGGCTCAATGTCTTCAACCAAAATTAGTGTCGATGAAGGGTGTAAAGGTTTCTTTTGAAATTGAGAAAAAAATCGAAAAAGGAATGACAATTTGACACAATTGATTTTAGAGTAGTTCGACCTTCTAACCAAGGTTTGCATCTACTACCTTAGCATCCACACTAAGGATTTCCCAATTCACTAACAATGAATTCTTCCCTTTTTACGGGTTCAAGGGGTAACTTTACATCTCTATCTTTTCATGGGCTAAGATAGAACCCTCTCCCTAGTTTTTATAAGGTTCAACTAGAACATATTTCTCAACAATGAGGTCATGACATTGTAAAGAATTTACCTCTCTAGGTGGGTGTTTACACAATTTAGTTCACTAGGATTGAACTAAAAAATTTACAAGAGATAACAAAATAAAAAATGAAAAACACAACTCTCTTGATCATTAAGCTTGGATGTCCATCCTCTTCTTCTTCAAGTGTCTTTGGCTTGTATTTATATCGTGGAATAAAAAACTAGCCGTTGGAAAACAAGCCATTAAAAATTAGCATTTGAAATACTAGTTTTTGGGACTTTAATTCTAGCCATAAATGCATTTATGCAACCTTAGGCATCGGTACTCGAAAGTGGGCATCGGTACCTGCCAAAATAAGAAAGAGTCGTTGCACATAAATGTAGAGTGTACCGGTACACGATACATCTATACTGGTACGGTACTTCGGGTATTGGTAAGGAGGCTTCCGTATCGGTACGTGAAATGTTCTTAGGAAATCAAAATGCTTTTGCCTATCGGCACGAGTAAAGACCCTACCGGTACGAGTAGTCAATTTTTGACTTTTAAGACATTTTGAAAATTTGTTCGAGTCAAAAATCTTTTCAAAAACATTTCAAATGTATTTTTCAAGTCAAATGGACCTGAAATTAATTTTGCAATATTTGTTCAAGTCCAATAACATTTTTCATTGAGTTATATCAAAATAAATACCTCACAAGTTTTTTTTGGTTAATATCTAGTATGATGTGACGCGTCCTTCTTGTCTCTGCAATTGAGATTGATTTGCCTATGATTGTGTTGTGATTCTTGTCGATTGTGCCTATGTTGTTTGTCTTGTGATTTTGCAAATAAGTTCTTTGTTGCCTTTGATTGGGTTGGGATTGTGTTCAATTGACTGTTTATTTCTCATCTCAGTGTGGTTGAAAATATTAGTGTTGTGTCACGAGAAGTGCCTGATTCAAAGACTGGTGTTAACAGTGCTAATAACTCAGTTCTTCATCTGCGTATAGGATTTTCTCCACAAAAAAGAGAAATGTCACTTTGACAGATAGTAATTACCTTTTTATGGCTTCAACAGTTGTTACTCATTATTAAAATACATAGGCTTTTGATGTTTATAGACAACAATGTTACATGGCCTACGCAATATGTGTCTAAGGATGGAACTCTAACCCCTAAACCCGGCCCAGAAGAAATAGACCGAATTTAGGAAGGCACGTTTGAAAACTTAACCCTCAAGAAAAACTAATTTGAAAATTATACTTTAATTTAAATTAAAATAATATATAACAATAATTTATTAAAACACTTGAAATAAATAAAACACAAATGTCATAATTAAAATTCAAATATTTAATAAATATCTCTGAATAAAAACCACCATAAATGAATGCTAAAAACAATCCCAAAACATAAATAGTCTCAAAGTATGAAACTACATCAATGTCTCAAAAAATTAAATAATAATATGAATTACAAAAAAATAGTTTCGCACTGAATAATAAAATAACCGGATAGAAGGTGAGATCCTCCAAGTACCACGTCGGATAAAGTCCAAAGATATTTGTAAGAGAAAACTATGGAGGAGTAAGCTAAAGAGCTTAATGTGTCTCTAAAGTGCAAGAAAACCATAGTAGTAAAATACAGTAATAATTTCATAAAATTCTTTAAAACAAAAAACCAATGGTACAATATGACAAGCGTAATGCAATGCACCCAACTACGTCCGCCAAATATGACCAAGGTTCCCATGACCTCCTCGCTACGTCCGCCATCCGAAGTGTAATTCAGCCTGAAAGGTGAAACCACTGAACTTCCCCGTACAAATCCCAACCCATGCTCATACATAAACGATGTTTAAAACTCAAATTTTGTAAACAAAGTTCCATAAATCTGACATTCCATAAACATACTTCATAAATCATAGTTCATAAATCCATAAGTTATGGTTCTATAAATTCGATGTTTCATAAATCATATATTTCTTAAGTCGTAATTAAAACAAATTCTGGAATCGTATGCATGAGATGTCAACCATACAAGCCATAATACATATAAATAATCACATTAGGTGTAAAACATATGTAGCAAAGTAAGAAACACACCTCAAGCAGCAATAACTTTAATGTCAAGAAGAACGCCTCTCACGTTCAGGTCTAGCACTGGTCCTAACTGAATCAGAACCTACGATATAAAAATCTACATAAAAAATCTATCACTATGCCACTAAACTAAACATCACAATCACTAATCCTAATCAAGAAGAATACTCACGTGTAGTCCTCGTGGTACATGCACGGTCAGACCGAACATGCGAAGTAGATGGTAATTCGTCTTCCTCAAAATCGATATCGTCTAAAACACATATATAAACTACATCAAATCTCATATCCAAATCCCTCAAAAATTATTAAGTACAAAATGTTTTACTATTAGTAAAACTAGATGATGGGGTTTACCCACGGAGGGAAAAAATAACGATTATAATTGTGCGGTGCCAGAGACTCGCCAAAGTTCGATCGAAATAAAAAGCATAAAAAAGGAGATGGTTATACTTGTCGAGCGTTGGACATGAGAATGTGTAGGTGCAGCTGCCAATCTTGAATGAAATCTCAAAAAAGTTTTTTAGGGCATATAAAGCTGTTTAAATACCCTACTCAAGGGTAAATCACACCATAGGCCATCCAACTTTACCCGATTTACAAAATGGCCCCAAAAATTCTAAATTAAGCTATAAACTTTTGAATTAACTCAATTTAACCATTTAGAAAAAAATTAGATTCCCAAATTCAAATTTCCCAAATTAATTTAGGGTTTTTAACCTAAATTCTCAAAATCTAGGGTTTTAAAATTGGGAAATTTTTGGGGTGTTACAACTCTCCCACCTTAGAAGAAATTTCGACCTCAGAATTTTAGACTTAGCGATGGATCCATAAAAACCACCATAAATGAATGCTAAAAACAATCCCAAAACATAAATAGTCTCAAAGTATGAAATTACATCAATGTCTCAAAATAATAAATAATAATATGAATAAAAAAATAGTTTCGTACTAAATAATAAAATAACCGGATAGAAGGTGAGATCCTCCAAGTACCACGTCGCATCAAGTCCAAAGATATCTGTAAGAGGAAACTATGGAGGAGTAAGCTAAAGAGCTTAGTGTGTCTCTAAAGTGCAAGAAAACCATAGTAGTAAAATACAGTAATAATTTCCTAAAATTCTTTAAAACATAAAACCAATGGTACAATATCACAAGCGTAATGCAATGCACCCAACTACGTCCGCCAAATATGACAAAGGTTCCCATAACCTCCTCGCTACGTCCGCCATCCGAAGTGTAATTCAGCCTGAAAGGTGAAACCACTGAACTTCCCCGTACAAATCCCAACCCATGCTCATACATAAACGATGTTTAAAAATCAAATTTTGTAAACAAAGTTCCATAAATCTGACATTCCATAAACATACTTCATAAATCATAGTCCATAAATCTATAAGTTATGGTTCCAGAAATTTGATGTTTCATAAATCATATATTTCTTAAATCGTAATTAGAACAAATTCTAAAATCGTATGCATGAGATGTAAACCATACAAGCCATAATGCATATAAATAATCACATAAGGTGTAAAACATATGTAGCAAAGTAAGAAACACACCTCAAGAAGCAATAACTTTAATGTCGAGAAGAACACCTCTCACGTTCAGGTCTAGCACTGGTCCTAGCTGAATCGGAACCTACGATATAAAAATCTACATAAAAAATCTATCAATATGCCACTAAACTAAACATCACAATCAATAATCCTAATCAAGAAGAATACTCACGTGTAGTCCTCGGGGTACATGCACGGTCAGACCGAACATGCGAAGTAGATGGTAATTTGTCTTCCTCAAAATCGATATCGTCTAAAACACATATATAAACTAAATCAAATCTCATATCCAAATCCCTAAAAAATTATTAAGTGCAAAATAGTTTACTATTAGTAAAACTAGATGATGGGGTTTACCCACGAAGGGAAAAAATAACGATTATAATTGTGTGGTGCCAGAGACTCGCCAAAGTTCGATCGAAATAAAAAGCATAAAAAGGAGATGGTTATACTTGTCGAGCGATGGACAGGAGAATGTGTAGGTGCAGCTGGCAATCTTGAATGAAATCTCAAAAAAGTGTTTTAGGGCATATAGAGGTGTTTAAATACCCTACTCAAGGGTAAATCACACAATAGGCCATCCAACTTTACCCGATTTACAAAAATGGCCTTAAAAATTCTAAATTAAGCCATAAACTTTTGATGTAACTCAATTTAACCCTTTAGAAAAAAATAGATTCCCAAATTCAAATTTCCAAAATTAATTTAGGGTTTTTAACCTAAATTCTCAAAATCTAGGGTTTTAAAATTAGGAAATTTTTAGGGTGTTACAAATCTCCCGCCTTAAAAGAAATTTCGACCTCAAAATTTTAGACTTAGCGATGGATCCCTAAAAATTAACTAACACAACTTAAAATTGTTCGTTCTGATTCCTCATCCTTCAACATAAAAGTAAAAACTAAAAACATCAAAATGTACATGCTATGTTCTCTGGCTCATCATCATAACTCTCATGAGCTTTAGGTGCATAAACCAATCATGGTGGTCTAGCATTTGATCTATTACTTTGTGCAGGTTTACCTCTACTAGCATTACTAGTAGTAACATGCCTATTCTAGCCACTACATCTAGATGGTGCTTGTATTGATCTTTGAGATTGTGTAGGTGCATGGTTAGCACCATGGGCGAGGGGACAATCACTTCGAAAATGCTCTAAAGAATCACATAAGAACTCTAATGGTCAAATTTGGTTCTTTAATGGTCATATTTACCAAGGGAGGCTTTTTGGTTCAAGGTTCATAACTAAGTGCCTTAATCATCTCAAGTAATTTGATCCTATGTGGTCTCAACATGTATAACATTGCAAGTTCTAGAAGAACTCTAATCGTACTTGACAATCACTCAATGAAGAAAAATATAAAGCACAAGATATATGCTTGTTAAGGTTCAAGTCTTACAAAGTGGTTTGTTGTGTCTAATTTTTATCCATCTGACTATCGAGTCAATTAATATGAGAAACGATTTGCAAGTCTAACAAGATCTAATCAATCCTATTTTACTTCCCATATCAATATCATCTGTACCTAGGGATCCAATTTTCTTAAAAATCTCAACATGTTAAGTTCAAGAAAAAATTTCATGTGAAAGTAATATTCAAAGTCATCTAGAAGCATGCAATTTCACACAACTATATCCCATGGTTTTAGCATAAATTAAGAACATCAAAGTTAAACCTCCCCCCACACTTAAACCTAACATTGTCCTCAATGTTCCCTAACCTACGTGCAGAAAAAAAGAAAGCAAATAAAAAGTTAAGGGAGAAGGGTGCTCCCTCTTGCAACATGCATCGGGTTAGGGGGTGTAGGGGTGTGGTGGGTCAAACTCCGCTTGCTCAAAGAATTCCCTTTGGTGCGCCTCTACTGTTAGTATTTGATATTCCAAGCGATCTAGTCGCTGCTTGATGGTCATTGCTTTCGAAGAGGAGGCTTCCTCCGTGGTTCCATATGGTGACTTCATGACAAGATTCCCCTTTGCATCCTTATCGAGCATCTTCATGGTTTTTAAGCAATTGATTTTTATTGGTTCCATTTATCGCACTACCTGCAAGTTAGTATTTGCGGCAAGCGAGTCATCCTTGAAAGCTAAATGACATATATAAGTGCCTATGATCAAGGGTTTAGTCTTCTGATTTTCTACGGTGGCAAGTTGTTGTGTGAACCAATAGCCGAGATTAACTTTTCTACCCTTTAGCATGCACCAAATGAAGAAAAATTGGCTTTGTTCAATATGCTTGACGAATGCAGTCTACCGAAGAAAGAATATGCGAGGAATCGATGGATGTATTTTAGCGCCAGATCTTTGAGTTCATGATCTTTCGAGTGGCTTGGGTTGTACCTCGAGGTACTCATCGACCATTCTTTGAAGAGGTTTGTGGGCTCGAAATCTGCACTATAGTCACACAAGCTCGATGCATAGTCATTAAATAATGCATAGTCGTTAGAAATAAAACTCACGGCAAGATTAAATTCCGTAATGGACAAAGAAAATTGTTTGTTCATCAATCAGAATTTAATAACATTGGGAGCATTTAAATCAACATACCCTTCACCCTTAAACTCAAAGGTAGCATAAAATCCCCATAACAATTCAACATAAATCGGAAAGGTAATAGTCGTGTAGTTCATCCAACCAATTTCATGAAAGTATTTTCTTAACTTCTCTAACAATCCAAGCTTAGAAAGAATTTCAAGATGAATGTACTTACAACCTTGGATTGTTCTTCGTTGTACGTCGACTAACCTTTTCTTGTGCTTTGAAGATATGAAGGTGAGGTTGTCGGCGTGGTTAGCATTGGTTGGAGGAGGTGGCACGCGGCGGCGGTTGCGAGTGCGAGAGGAGGAGGCGCGAACCGGTGGCTGCTCGGGTTGCTCTTCGACTGGCGGTGACGATGGAAATTGTTGGAGGATTCGTCCTTCATCCCTTCTTCCTTGACTCTTTGTCCTTGGCATGCTTGAATGATTTCTTGGAGAGAATTCTTTTGGTGTTTTGAAGATCTTTAAGAAAAGAGAAAGAGAAAACCTTTTTTCTTGTAGGACTAAAACTAGGGTGGATTTAAGAAGGAAAATAGTAGATGAAAAAGTGAATGATTTTTTTCTCTCTTAAAAAGAATTTCAAATTCTTGGAAAATAAGAAAGGTTTAAAGATGGAAAGTTTTGATTGAATAGAAAGACTTAAAGGTGATAGACTTTTAATTAAAGTAAATCTTTCCCTCATTTTCTCTAAATTTTCAACATCTATCTTGTAAAAAGAAGAGCAATTTTTTTTTACCAAATTTTGCTTTCCCACCGGTGGTAAAAAGTTCCCTCCAAAAGTTTTCATGAAATTTTCGCAGTGTGAGCACGCCATATTTTCATAGTGTTTATGCCTGGAGCTTTTTCTTAAGGCGTGAGCACGCCTTATTTCTAGAGTGCTACCCATGTACCTAGAAAAAAATTATTGATGAAATAAAATAAGATGAAATAAACTAAAATAAACTAAGAATAAAATCATAGTTTGCCTCCCAAGAAACGTCTTTGGCTAGATGTGACTCCCTTTTTACGCTACGTCAAGAATGTGTTCTTCAGGAGGCTTGTCCTTGATTGATTTCAAAACTTTCTTTAGCCATGGTAGTTTTATTGCAAGTTTATAGGGAGGTTCGACATTGATTGGTTGGATCCCTGGATCCCAGTTGAGGTTCCCCACCATGCCTGGATCCGCTCCTATCTTCCATAGGTATGGATCATCCCATAGGTACGACTTCGCACCACATTTGATCTTATCTTTCTCAACATGCGATGTACATGTTGAAAATGTCTTTGTCACAAAATAGTATGTGATATCTGCATACCACAATATGATGTCTTTCTATGCAAGGAGTTGTCTTGATCTGATATCTTGTTCCCCAAGTTTATTGATGATTAGCTCAACCTTGTGAAGTGTTTCAAGAGTTTTTAATTCATGCTCATCCTCTTTGGTCTGTGTGAACCTTTGAGTTAAAGATGGCTGAACCACAATGGGTGGCATATGACTCTTTGCACCAGCTTCGTCCTTTGTAGGCTTAAGAATTTGAGGATTGCTATATTTGTCAGGAAAAGGTGCGAGCCAAAAATTAGAAGGTTTGTTGGCCTTCACACTATCATGTTTGTCGTGCGCATTTGGCGGATTCTCCTTTGAATTCTCTAGTGCATCGTTCACGGAAAGCTCATTATCCTTCGTTTGCTCACAATCCGCATCAAGTTGCCTTGTATTCGCATCATGTGTTTCCTCTTGTTTAGCATCAGCATCATCTTTGTCTGCATAAGGCGCGCTTGCCTTACCTTCATTTTGTTCATTAGTCACGTCAGACAAACTCTCCTTTGCATGTTCATGTTCTGTAAAAAGTTTCCTCGCATTGTTATATTCGGCGTTCACAGTACCTTCGCTCGCATTTTCTCCATTCACAAAGGGTATGGGACATGGTGCGTTCGCACCCTTTTCTTCCTTTGTTGTCTTCTTAGTGAGCCTACGTGGTTCTTGTGTTTCGCGGAAAATTTTTCTCTCTTGTTGGAACTGCTCTAAATTGCTCTCGATTTTATTCATAAGTTCCTCTAAAGAAGGCTTCGTTGGTGGTTCAGGTTCACGAAAACACTTTGTTCGCATAAGGTATGTTGTGCATACTATTGGGGTTTTTTTGTAGACTTCTTGTGGATGTCCTTTCCCATAATGCAAGTGTGAATAGTCCTTCCACAAGGAATTGTATGTATGTGGGTATGGATTATGCTTCTTTTAGACGTAAGGTCCTCCAATGGCATTGGCGTCCTTGGTACTTTCTACTTGGAGTGTGGGGCACATCAGTTACATGCTCTTGACTTATGAAAATCCCGCATGCCTCGTTCACACGTCGAGAGACGATGTCATGTGTTGAACTAAATTGTTGAGAGTTTGCGACCATAATGTTGATGATTGTTCGCCTTTCAGTTTTTCAATATCATGATAAAATAATTTTTTTTATCTACACGAGAAGAACAAATCATAAAAGTAGAAAAAGAAAATAAACTAAAAAAGTGAACTTAGCTTCTTGACACCACTCCCCAGCAACGGTGCCAATTTTTTATGGGTGTCGAATCCGTCAAAAATAAATAGCTATTTGTTCTTTGGATTTGTAGTAGCGGCAAGTAGGGTCGATTTCACAGAGAGCGGTAAGAAATTAAATTCACAAGCGAAAGCAATTAAAGTAAAGGGGGGTTTGGATTTGAAGAAAGCAATTGAAGTAAAGTATAATTCAATATAAATTGGAACTCTAGTCAAGGTAGAACTTGGAATATTATATCAAGAATTTAGATCATTGACCAACAAAAGATAAATCAACATCAAATTCAAATAGCTTGGTTTTAAGTTAAATGATAACCCACAAGTAACTTAAATCTCTTCTTTGATAGAAAGTAACTTAATAACCCATAAATTACCAACTTTTATTATCGAGGTTAAAATTCCTTAAATAACCCACTAATTATTAAAACGTATCAAATAGCATTAAGAACCATAAAGACCCAAAGCACATATTCTTACTAAGCACTAAATCGTTGACTTATTAAGAACATGAATTCATACGTTTGGTAATCTAACCTGAATTTCCTTACCACTTGTATTCAAATACCATTGAATTGGTTGTAGCATATATTTAACCCAACATACACATGAAGATGAAGCACAAAAGATATGAAAATACTTGAACAAAGATGAAGATAATTTGGGAATAAGAAATCTAACTAAAAATTTGAAATAATATCTTTGTAACTACACTTGACAAGAAAGAGGGGTTTAGCTACTCATGGAGTAGGCGACACAAGAAGGGGGATAGGGTTTCGACTAGTTGAGTTTTTTTCCTCTTCCTTATTATCTCTATTTATAGGGGAAAATAAGAAGATATTACATTAAACTCAGTGACCCTAGACTACTTTAAATGCATTAAATGTAGAATTCCACTTTTAGTATGATTACTTTTCCTCCAAGTTAAAAAGTCTGCCTTGCGGCGTGATCACGCCTTATTTTGCGAGTGCTACTGGTTTTGCGCAAGGGATTTTCCAAAAACGCCAAAAGGTGCTAAATCTCGACTTTTACGTATAAAATGTCGTTAAGGCCCAAAAACACTTGCAAAACCAAATAGGAACGGAATTAAGGGTTATAAGATAGATTAATGTGCTAAAACATAGGATTTAATATATGAAAAGCATGCAAATTAATGACTTATCAGAGGATGATGTATTATGGGCAGCTTTTGGAAGGATAGAGGACAAAGTTTAAAAGTGTTCAACCCAAAAATGGGAGTACCACACTTCAAGTCCCTCATCTTCCAAAGCTTCACAACATGGCTTATTACCTAAGACCAAAGGCAACACTCAAGGCCCAAAAGGTATGAAATCTACTTGAACTAAGGCCCAAGGCTCGGATCAACGTTAACTCGTTAACTTGGAAATCCTGGTCGTTATAGTATCAATTGTACGATAGAGTTTCCGAAATAGTTTCTTAAATCGAGACCGTTAAAAGATTATGGATTGTGTACAATTTATTGGAATAAAAAAGTGTTGTGTACAAATTATTAAAATATGATCATTAATTTATAATTCGAAAGAGATTTAAAGGTGTTTGATTTGGGAGTAAAAAAGTGAAAATTTCAGGTGCAACAATATTTTGCTTTTACATGAATAAAATATAAATTTAACATGACTCAAACACATGAAAACATAATAGTATTTTACTTTTCTTACATGTTTTACCACTAGTGTAGAACTAATCATTTAACAATCATTTTGACTTTATGGCTTAGATAATCGATTAATATACAAGTATTGTTTTGAAAGTATATTTTTGTAGAGTGAATGTCTATTTTATAATCGCTCACAATCTTTATCCCAAGTCAGATAATCTTTTTAACACTTAAAAATTGTGTATTTAATATCCCATCTATTTTGTGTATATGTTATGGTTATTTAATTATTATTTTTGTAAAATAACACCCATTGATGTTATCTTACTTTACGTTACTAATAGAGAGAAAATGAATTTTTAAATGTTACTTCAGTTTTGCCGTTAATTTTTAACGTTGAGATACTAAAATAGAAACAAAAGACAATGTTAGGTATTATTTTGTCAAAAATTAGTTGGTTGACCAAAAAAAATACAAATAAGTTGCCAAATAGATAATTTATCCTATTTTTTAGTAGTATCAATATAATAATCAATATATTATTGTTTCTAGCCGGTCCCAAATCAATAAAACTATTAAGATAAGTCAATAAGTGAAATATTATATTTTTCCCTCGAGATTTGAAATGTTGAAATATAAGCACCTCTCGACTTGTAAGTTCAGTATATTGAAAAAAAAACAAATGTAGTTCACATGGTAATTTAATAAGTCAATATTAAAGTATAATTATTAACAGATTTTATTGTTCAAAACTTTAATTATTACTATTAATTTTAGTTTTTTTCGTTCCCTTAATCATTCACTTATCCAAAATTCTAATTTAATCGTCTCAAAATTTTTAAAAATACATATTAATCTTTGAAACAAATACTTTTAATTAAACTACTTCTCAAATTTTAAATTTTTTTAAGCTTTTAATTTTTTTGAATTTAAGTTAACCCTACTACATGTTCCATCGTTGATGATTATGTTTTGCTCACGTGTCACGTTTTTGTTTTACTTTTATAAGTTTTTTAGTAATTAAATTGCCATCATTTCTACAATTAATGACTATTTAATTATTATAAATTATTGTAACCTCCTAGACCCGCCTATGCGTTACAACGGGTTTTAGGAAGTCACATTAGGGTCACCGGAGCGACTCACATTAAAATTTTAAATAGACAAATCGTTAACCATTTAAAATCATAAGTCAAATTTTGAATTAAAATACAATTCCAGAAAATATTCAGACTACAAAATAAAAACTATGATACAAATTGCTAAAACAAGTTTTAGACTCGAACGTAAATCAAGATGTGACATACATGCCCCCTAATTACACAGATACCATACTCCGCAAGCAAGCCGAAGAAACTCCATACCGATGTTGACAGCAGCGACATGGTCGATCTTCTAACATGTGATGGTAAAAACAACGTGAGCTTCGAAAAGCTCAGTAATACAAACTACCAAGGGATGCTAAAAGCACAAGCAGGTATGGCAAGCTTAACACTGTCATGAAGAACTAGGTAACAATAAGCTCAAATTACGATTCGAGATTTCAGAGGAGCAGTATACCAGAAGGTAACAAGTTGCTCTTTATTAGATCACCCGAACCTCAAGATGTGAGTCTAAAGCAGAGATTCAAAAGAGATTCAGATTTCAGAAGTTGAATTAAGGAGTTCAAAGTGGTTCATTAAATGCGAATTGTAAGTTTACTGAGCGTTCAACTTTAATACATTAATTTAGTAGGGTATGCATAAGAAGAGGTCAGAAAGTTTTATTAACTTACTTAACTACCCTCCAACCGAACCCCAAAATACAATTCCACCTGAACTGCATACAGAAGGTCTTACCCTAGGCCTGAGGCGTAGGGGTCTACCTAAGGAGATACCTTAGGTCCAGAAAGACTTACCCTAGGCCCATTGGGCGTAGGAGCTTAGGTACAGAAGGACTTACCAGCGCTGAGCCTACAGATCATCATTCATAGCCAGATAATATACCACATATGATTTCAATTTATATTCAGAAGAAAATATTGCAGAAAATAAATATCGAATCTATTTTATACCAGAAGACATGCATCAAATTTATTTTATAATCATTATTATTATTATTTCGTATTCAATGTCATATATCAGATATATTTTTCATAACAGATGTCAGAAATCAGAGAATTGCTTTCCTTTCGTATTACAATATCATACTTTAAAATTTTAAGCATATTATCTTGGTTTAGAACAGAAAGTATTTACAGATACATGGTACGCGCTTTATGGCCCAATTCATTTCTTAGAGGTACTTGATAGATGTCAGAAAGATGACATTTGACAATTTTGGGCTGATTTCAGAACGAGGTCCCTGCGAATAGGGGAATTCGATAAGACAGATTGAATCAACATTAGGAGTTGATGCATCAGAATCATTGGGATTTCAGATATATCGCGAGCAGAATTAAATGTTACAGCCTATGAGGGTATTAAGGTCATTTTGACCTTCGGGGGGTAAACTGGTAATTTGAACCAACAAGGTATAAACGGGGATGTACAAAATTTAGGAATTCTAGTAGCTCGTCAAGTTTCCGAGCACCTTCGAACTAATCGGAACACATTAACACAATGTTTAATATCTTACCGGATAGGTATACTTCAACCATTCATTTCTCAAAACTAACCACAGAGCATAACAGCAATAGTTCACCTACACCAATCGTCCAATGAACTTATTACCAGAAATTTAGCATATATTTCAGTGGTATTTTCCAAGTATTCAAGCATGTGCATTGTATCTGAACTCATTCCAAAACATCGAATGTGCCTTAGGAGAACATGTTTCTCTCACTATTAACTATGTACTTTCCCCAAATAAATTCAACATGCCTTCACACGGTATTCTCCCACTATCATCATGGTATCTGAATCGACCAACTGACACGGGTTGTATTTTACCACATTTGGAGTCATTACATTTATTTTCCTTTATTGAAATTTCTAATTCCATGTCTTAGGGTCATTGTGACCCATTCCAGTCTTATCAGTATTCAAGGGTATTTCAAACATTACGATGTTAAAAAAAATGTTCCAGTTATTCAGAATTTCTCGGTTCTTCCATCTATTCCTTCGTTAAAGTTCTCGAGGGTAAATCCATCATTTTGATTAATTGGGCAATCGGTGCCGAGGAATAATTATTCCTTTTTGGTCATTATGGATATTTCGATCAATTCAGTCTTATCAGAATTTCCAAACATTTCAGTCATTTCAATCAATTAAGCAATTTACGCGACTTTAACTAATCCATCATACAATTATTTTCTCGTGAATGTCATCAGAGATTATTCAACCTCAAAAAGGATATGAGCAAATTTGCAGACTCAAAGGTGAAGCCTCGCTACTATAACTTCCCAAGCAAACTCCAAGATTTTCAGAAGGTTCAGTTGTTTTACCGAATCTAGTGTAGATTCTCAGACCACTCTCACTAATAGGGGTATTTTAGCCATATACATACATCGAGGGCATTTTCGTAATTTAGTAGCCAAAATAATAAGACTTAGAGATTAACCCTTTTTATTGATCGCTTACTGAACTCAGAAGTCCTTTCAATTTATCAACATCTTATTCGAATATTTGCTTTGGCCATTAATATTTTTATTTCTTAATTGATTGACTTGGCAGGATTAATTACATGCTTAATCATGATCGTACAAGCATTAACCGAATACCAACAAGTTATGCAAGCATGTAGAAGGTAGTAATGTATTACCTTGGCTCCGAGCTACAACGATCAATCCGTGTACGGCATGAGAACACCCTTGAACCCGGATTCGACATCTTTCAACAAATCGTATTCCAGGAACTACGAGTACCTTCAATTACACAAATCACAAGATCAGACTTTATTCACAAAGCTCTTAACCAAAATTAAATACATAAGCACCCTCGGGTTCAAGGTCAGATTCGGAGGCTTTCGGGTCAGAATTTTGCGAAACGGGCTTCAAAAACGGACTCAGGACGTCGAAAAACATAAGATAAGACTTTTCAGAAAATTTTGACTTTTTGGTCAAAGTCAAAGCTGACGTCAGCAGGTCAACGCTTACGTCATCAGGGTCAGAGTCAACGCTGACGTCAGCAGGTCAACACTGACGTTAGCAGTCAACTGATAAGGGGTCAACTGAGTTGACTCGGACTGACTCGGACGAGTTGACTCGAGATGACTCGGACGAGTTGACTCGGGCTGACTCGGATCAACTCAGTTTAGGTTTTCGGGTCGGGCAAACAGGTCAAACGGGTCGGGTTAGGGCAAATGGTTCACTGGCTCGGGTTTAAGGCCGGTTCAGACCGTTTTGAACCCGGTTCACTTACCCTAGCAGGTTTCGCCGGAAACCTCACCGGAAAGTCGCCGGTGATGTCGTCGGAAGCCCCGAAATGCTCGATTCTGCAGGATCTTGAAAGCCCATGAGATATACGGTTAAACAAAACCGAAAAATTCAACGAAACAAGACAAAATATGGTCGAATCTTACCTAAAGCGAATGTGAACGGTCAGAAAACTCGCTGCTCCGATGAGGCCTCTCCCGGTGTCGGATGGGCAAACGGCCGGAGGGGTTTTGTCCGCCGTGGCATGGGGAACCGAATGGTGTTGGCGGCGCAATGAACAGAAGGCGACGACGACGAAATCGCCGAAAAACAAAAAGGTCGACTTAGGGTTTCAACCGAACTTTCGAACCCAGATTTGCGACGGACGGCGGCGCTAACGCGCGAGTGGCGGCCAGAGGTTAACCCAGATGCGGCAGCGCTCCGTTTGCCGCCGGCGGTGACGTTCACGACGGGGCGGTGACGGAGATTGGGGCCGATGCCGGATGTAAAAACCCTTTATCCCTCTTTCCCTCTTTCGATGGTAAAACCAGAAAATGGTAGGTGAAGGGTCAATTCAGATATTAAATCAGATTTGTTATACTCTTAAAAATTAACTCAAAAGTACATCCATGTAACACTTGACAACAATGAGCTCCTAGCTCAATGATTCAACACCCAGACAGATATGGGTGAGGTTGTGGGTTCAAACCCCATCAACCTCACTCAACATTCACACATTTTCCATTCTTTTCTTCCCTTTTTGCATCCTTATTTTATAACCTTAATTAAATAAATCGGGGTGTTACAACTCTCCCACCCTACAAGAAATTTCGACCTCGAAATTTACTAGAGTTGGATCAACACAGGATCTGCAATTCCATTTATTCACCTACTAAACTTGTCCATTGGAATATGCTTATTCCTCGTGTCCCACAGACGGTCACAGATCAATCTCACAACATCCTTAGTCACTCAGAGTAACCTTAAACCCAAATTCATCCCATCATACATCTTAGACTTGTTTATTAAAATACGGTAATTGCACCCTTACAGAACCTTGTACGATGCCAAGCAAACACTTGTCTCATAACTTTTTTTTAAACAGACTCGGTCGGGGATAGAAAACCTTTCCCACCATTACAGAGGTCACTCATACGACCCATTGCGTATTTTCTAGAATAGGCATAACTCATACGGATTAACTTACGGTTTGCGGATGAACGACTGTAACAGTAGTTTAGACAAGTATTCAAGGCCTCGAATGGGGTCTTCCAGAATTAAGGTATAAACATCATTTTTCGATCAGTAGTATGCACACGATGGTACACCATGCCCTTTTTTTTAAGTCTTTCTTCAATCCGATCAAACATAACCATGGTTTTAAACGGATGTCACCTACCTTTAACATAACATTCAGATAACTTTTTTCTTACAACAGAGTCACCACAGAATTTACTTTTCTGACACATCCGCGAGCATCGTTCTTATTCTAATCCATTAAGTTAAACCAATTCACAGACGAATGTTACAGACATTCCTTGTCATTACGATTCGAGATACAACGGACAAAAAGCTTAGATTCAGTTATGTCAGAAAAAGGATTCGACATCAGAGTCCCGGCTTGGTAGAGTACGGTTAGGATCTATAGACATGCACATAACAGACACCCTATGACAGACGATCGGCCGATCTACCCAGAATGACGTAACTCTAAGCTCTGATACCACTAAATGTAACCCCCTAGACCCGCCTATGCGTTACAACGGGTTCTAGGAAGTCACAGGAGCGACCCACATTAAAATTTTAAATAGACAAATCGTTAACCATTTAAAAATCATAAATCAAATTTTGAATTAAAATACAATTCCAGAAAATATTCAGACTACAAAATAAAAACTATGATACAAATTGCTAAAACAAGTTTTAGACTCGAACATAAATCAAGATGTGACATACATGCCCCCTAATTACACAGATACCATACTCCGCAAGCAAGCCGAAGAAACTTCATACCGATGTTGACAGCAGCGACATGGTCGATCTTCTAACCTGTGATGGTAAAAACAACGTGAGCTTCGAAAAGCTCAGTAATACAAACTACCAAGGGATGCTAAAAGCACAAGCAGGTATGGCAAGCTTAACACTGTCATGAAGAACTAGGTAACAATAAGCTCAAATTACGATTCGAGATTTCAGAGGAGCAGTATACCAGAAGGTAACAAGTTGCTCTTTATTAGATCACCCGAACCTCAAGATGTGAGTCTAAAGCAGAGATTCAAAAGAGATTCAGATTTCAGAAGTTGAATTAAGGAGTTCAAAGTGGTTCATTAAATGCGAATTGTAAGTTTACTGAGCGTTCAACTTTAATACATTAATTTAGTAGGGTATGCATAAGAAGAGGTCAGAAAGTTTTATTAACTTACTTAACTACCCTCCAACCGAACCCCAAAATACAATTCCACTTGAAATGCATACAGAAGGTCTTACCCTAGGCCTGAGGTGTAGGGGCCTACCTAAGGGGATACCTTAGGTCCAAAAAGACTTACCCTAGGCCCATTGGGCGTAGGAGCTTAGGTACAGAAGGACTTACCAGCGCTGAGCCTACAGATCATCATTCATAGCCAGATAATATACCACATATGATTTCAATTTATATTTAGAAGACAATATTGCAGAAAATAAATATCGAATCTATTTTATACCAGAAGACATGCATCAAATTTATTTTATAATCATTATTATTATTACTTCGTATTCAATGTCATATATCAGATATATTTTTCATAACAGATGTCAGAAATCAGAGAATTGCTTTCCTTTCGTATTACAATATCATACTTTAAAATTTTAAGCATATTGTCTTGGTTTAGAACAGAAAGTATTTATAGATACATGGTACGCGCTTTATGGCCCAATTCATTTCTTAGAGGTACTTGATAGATGTCAGAAAGATGACATTTGACAATTTTGGGCTGATTTCAGAACGAGGTCCCTGCGAATAGGGGAATTCGATAAGACTGATTGAATCAACATTAGGAGTTGATGCATCAGAATCATTAGGATTTCAGATATATCGCGAGCAGAATTAAATGTTACAACCTATGAGGGTATTAAGGTCATTTTGACCTTCGGGGGGTAAACTGGTAATTTGAACCCACAAGGTATAAACGGGGATGTTCAAAATTTAGGAATTCTAGTTGCTCGTCAAGTTTCCGAGCACCTTCGAACTAATCGGAACACATTAACACAATGTTTAATATCTTACCGGATAGGTATACTTCAACCATTCATTTCTCAGAACTAACCACAGAGCATAACAGCAATAGTTCACCTACACCAATCATCCAATGAACTTATTACCAGAAATTTAGCATATATTTCAGTGGTATTTTCCAAGTATTCAAGCATGTGCATTGTATCTGAACTCATTCCAAAACATCGAATGTGCCTTAGGAGAACATGTTTCTCTCACTATTAACTATGTACTTTCCCCAAATAAATTCAACATGCCTTCACACGGTATTCTCCCACTATCATCAAGGTATCTGAATCGACCAACTGACACGGGTTGTATTTTACCACATTTGTAGTCATTACATTTATTTTCCTTTATTGAAATTTCTAATTCCATGTCTTAGGGTCATTGTGACCCATTCCAGTCTTATCAGTATTCGAGGGTATTTCAAACGTTACAATGTTAAAAAAATGTTCCAATTATTCAGAATTTCTCGGTTCTTCCATCTATTCCTTCGTTAAAGTTCTCGATGGTAAATCCATCATTTTGATTAATTGGGCAATCGGTGCCGAGGAATAATTATTCCTTTTTGGTCATTATGGATATTTCGATCAATTCAGTCTTATCAGAAATTCCAAACATTTCAGTCATTTCAATCAATTATGCAATTTACGCGACTTTAACTAATCCATCATACAATTATTTTCTCGTGAATGTCATCATAGATTATTCAACCTCAAAAAGGATCTGAGCAAATTTGCAGACTCAAAGGTGAAGCCTCGCTACTATAACTTCCCAAGCAAACTCCAAGATTTTCAGAAGGTTCGGTTGTTTTACCGAATCTAGTGTAGATTCTCAGACCACTCTCACTAATAGGGGTATTTTAGCCATATTCATACATCAAGGGCATTTTCGTAATTTAGTAGCCAAAATAATAAGACTTAGAGATTAACCCTTTTTATTGATCGCTGACTGAACTCAGAAGTCCTTTCAATTTATCAACATCTTATTCGAATATTTGCTTTGGCCATTAATATTTTTATTTCTTAATTGATTGACGTGGCAAGATTAATTACATGCTTAATCATGATCGTACAAGCATTAACCGAATACCAACAAGTTTTGCAAGCATATAGAAGGTAGTAATGTATTACCTTGGCTCCGAGCTACAACGATCAATCCGTGTACGGCATGAGAACACCCTTGAACCCGAATTCGACATCCTTCAACAAATCGTATTCCAGGAAGTACGAGTACCTTCAATTACACAAATCACAAGATCAGAATTTATTCACAAAGCTCTTAACCAAAATTAAATACATAAGCACCCTCGGGTTCAAGGTCAGATTCAGAGGCTTTCAGGTCAGAATTTTGCGAAACCGGCTTCAAAAACGGACCCAGGACGTCGAAAAACATAAGATAAGACTTTTCAGAAAATTTTGACTTTTTGGTCAAAGTCAACGCTGACATCAGCAGGTCAACGCCGACGTCATCAGGTCAACGATCAACGGGGTCAGAGTCAACGCTGACGTCAGCAGGTCAACACTGACGTCAGCAGTCAACTGAGTTGACTCGGACTGACTCGGACGAGTAGACTCGGGCTGACTCGGACGAGTTGACTCGGGCTGACTCGGACGAGTTGACTTGGGCTGACTCGGACGAGTTGACTCGGGCTGACTCGGTTTAGGTTTTCGGGTCGGGCAAACGGGTCAAACGGGTCGGGTTCGGGCAAATGGTTCACTGGCTCAAGTTTAAGGCCGGTTCAGACCGGTTTGAACCCGGTTCACTTACCCTAGCAGGTTTCGCCGGAAACCTCGCCGGAAAGTCGCCGGTGATGTCGTCGGAAGCCCCAAAATGCTCGATTCTGCAGGATCTTGAAAGCCCATGAGATACACGATTAAACAAAACCGAAAAATTCAACGAAACAAGACAAAATATGGTCGAATCTTACCTAAAACGAATGTGAACGGTCGAAAAACTCGTTGCTCCGATGAGGCCTCTCCCGGGGTCGGATGGGCAAACGGCCGGAGGGGTTTTGTCCGCCGTGGCGTGGGGAACCTAATGGTGTTGGCGGCGCGATGAACGGAAGGCGGACGACGACGAAATCGCTGAAAAACAAAAAGGTCGACTTAGGGTTTCAACCGAACTTTCGAACCCTGATTTGCGACGGACGACGGCGCTAACGCGCGAGTGGCGGCCAGAGGTTAACCCAGATGCGACAGCGCTCCGTTTGCCGCCGGCGGTGACGTTTACGACGGGGCGGTGACGGAGATCGGGGCCGATGCCGGATGTAAAAACCCTCTCTCTCTCTTTCCCTCTTTCGATGGTAAAACCAGAAAATGGTAGGTGAAGGGTCAATTTAGATATTAAATCAGATTTGTTATACTCTTAAAAATTAACTCAAAAGTACATCCATGTAACACTTGACAACAATGAGCTCCTAGCTTAATGGTTCAACACCTAGACATATATGGGTGAGGTCGTGGGTTCAAACCCCATCAACCTCACTCAACATTCACACATTTTCCATTCTTTTCTTCCCTTTTTGCATCCTTTTTTTATAACCTTAATTAAATAAATCAGGGTGTTACAATTATAATTTATATCCTTTACGAATGGTGCAAGCTTAGGTTTCCAAGGATAACGGAGGGTTGGTGACTCAGTGTAATAATACCTTTTCAGGCCGTAAATGAACTCAGCTTAAATGAATAAAGTTTTGTTTATATTTGATTAAAATTTTAATATTATGTTAGTATTTGCTTTTATTTTTAAAGGTGTTTGTGGCTTTTTGTGTTAATTCACGAACATGTTCCTTTATATGTTCACCAATGGTGAAATTACACAATTAGTTATGAACATAAATCAACCGAACTCACATATGCTCGTGTTCGTTCATTTATTAAACGGACATAAAAAAAAATTTGTTCATACTCATTTATTTAACTTAATAAACGTTTATGAATAAACATTGTAGGAATGGTTCACGAACAATTCGTAGAACGCTCCATTCATTTATATCCCTAATAGCTCTAACGCTCTATTCATTTATATCCCTAATAGCTCTTAGGCTCCTACTATGAATAATCTTTTATATAAAAAGCTAATGGCTATTTGATCTTGATTGCCTGCATTTCCCCCTTTGAGATTTTATATGCGGATCTGAAATTATAATGGCCATGTTTGATAAAGAGAGGTTTGTGCAAAAATTAGAGGTTTGAGGCATAATTAGAGGTTTGATCAGTCAAATCCGCTAATATTGTTGTTTGGTAAATAGCAGATTGAAAGAGCGTATTGGGGTGAAACCGCTAATTTTGAAAAAGCTCATAATAAGGGCTTTTTGAGATTAGAGGTTTGATATTAGAGTTGTAAAGACTCTTTTACCCTTACCAGTTACCAAAATTCTCAAAATAACCTAAATTAAATATTTTCACACCCTATTTATAAGCTAATCATATTTACTTTTTTCTTTTTATTATCACATATTTATATGTGTATTTAAATTTATTAATTAATTAAATTATATTAAAATAATTATATAAATAATAAATTAATATATAAATCATTTGAATATGTTTAGAAAAGTTATATTAAAAATAACTTTATAGATCTAATTAATAATAATTAGATACAAAATATTGATAACTAATAAACTATTCAAAAAAGTATTGAATATAAACATGTCCTTATATGTCATTCTACTTGTTTAAATAATCTAACAGCCATCAGCTATCAGTTAATTTTACCAAACACTTTTATACAATCAGCTAATACAATCTCCTAGTCAAATCAGCTAATGCAATCAGCTATCAGCTAACGCAATCCGCTATCCGCTATCAGTTATACGCTAATTGCCAAACACGGTCAATATCTTAATCTATCATATAATAATTCATATCAAGCTAACCCAAATTGTTATTCTATTATAGATCTGATCTGATTTTATTAATAAAGTTGCATATGATTGTAATAGTCAATGTATGAGTTTCATGTATCATCAATTAATAAAAAAATTCTTTCCTTCATTAAAAAAAACAAAAAGTATTACAAGACTTGTAAATTAGAGTTACGAAGCAAACAATCTGTATTTCTTTGGATCTATTATTCTATTATTTTTCATAATTATCTACATTTATTTTTTACTGTAAATATATATAATTTATTTATTTTTTTAATAATAAAATTATTGTCTGCATTGCTCAATGATTAATGTACAAATAAACAAAAAAAAATCAGTCAATTAGATTGGCTTTTTTTCTATTTAGGTATGGGACTCCCTACGACAGAATAGATTGTAATACTGAGGTTAAAATTTTCTTGCAATGTTATGTTTTTATAATCGATCGGTCTTCAAATTTAGTTCGGTAAGAGTAGATATTGTTATAATTAATTCAAAAAATTTAGTTCCTTTAAAAGTAAATATTATGATATTTATTAAAACGAGTCTAATTATTAATTAATATGTCCAATAAAAATCGAAGAGCTCCAACATAAAATCTATTAGATATATTAATACCGGAGTTTTCAAATTCGACATAAATAAAAGGGGGACAATATGGACACTTACAGTGTAATGAAAATAAAGGAAAATTACACCAGATACTACTAAACTATGTCGTTGTATCATCTATGTTACTGAATTTTCAGTTTGTTTAATTTTAGCACTAAATTTTAATTTTAGGTTGAACTATGCCATAATGCCGTTAGTTGTTAATGGCGTGACAACGTGAATGGTAAATTATGTTATGTTATAATGTGGCAAGACCACATAGCATTTTTATAATTATTTAATATCTTTCAATCATGACATGTGTCACCATATTATGGGAGAACTTTCTGATTTAAGCTTGACATGATTTTGTGGGGAGGAGATCTTATTATTGGATAACAACATTCCTTTATTCACTAAAATCACTCAACATGTCTAAATAAATCTCTGTTAATTCGATTATTTATTTAGTTTTAAATGTTATCTTCTCCACAAATCTTTAGACCAATCATGCAGGACTAGTTGAATCATTGGGTTTCGAGACGAAAAGGAATGAATAATAAAGTTTAGTTATGGTTAAAAAAGCTGTTAAAAGAGAAAATTAATGTATTAGTTTTTTTTTGAATAATGAGTATGATATAAGGGTAGCTAGCAATAATCCATAGTGGTAGTCAAACTTGGGACTACCTCGACATCGGGTCCTTTCATTGGCTACACACCCGGAAACACTTAGCCATCCAGTAATAACAAGGGTCATCTACTCAGAAACACCTACCCATCGAGTAGAGGGAGAAAATACTTGAAAACACATAGCCATCGAATAATGAGTATGTATCTCGCACTCGAAAACACCCAGCCATCGAGTACTACTCTTGGGTATTTAGATCCCATACAAATGCATCACAACATCAATCAAAGGCTCACAAGGCCCATATACGATACAATACAAGGAAAGGCCATATAATAAGGGCATCCAAAGTCACATCTCAACCAAAGGCTCAAACTAAAATTTAACATGTTTGATCTCATACCTATATAGCCAATTTCAGACCTCATTAAACCATTTACAATTAATTAATCAAATTGGGCAGTGGCTACAGGGAAACCGGTACGACCTAGTGAGTATCGATACTCAGCAATGGGTATCGGTACTGAACCCCTTACCGATACCAAATCATACTACTGAAATTTTGGGAAAACTGCCTGTATTGGTACAAGGTCCACCGCACTGATACGCAGGCTCGAGTATCGATAATGAATCTCGTACTGACCCAAATCTGGCTACTAAAATTTTTTAAAACCCTCGAGTACCGGTACGGGCACCCCATGTAACGATACCATAACCCAGAAACGACATGTTTGGCCACAAATTTCTCTAAAAAAATCCCTAATCGAACCACCCAAATTGTTTTCATGCTTTCTATCACTTATTAGGTATATCATTGGCAACTTATATCCCTTTATACATATTAATAGTCATAGACACCCAAAATCAAGAATATCCAAGTCAACATTCTTAAACACCCATAACACCTAAAAACTTAAACAATGCAAAGCAATCACATTTATGAAAATCATGAAGCATATTAGAGTTGGAGATGTACGAACCTTGCTTAAAATCGTGAAATCCTTCTCCCACAAGCTCCTCTTCACTTCTTATCTTTGCCTTGGGTGATGGATGGCTCCCCAACTTCTTTAACTAATCAAAAAGTGTAAAAACAGATTTGTTACACTCTCAAATAATTAGAAACATGTTTTAAACGAATTTGCAATATGAAATTTGTCCTAAAACACCCACCACTTAAACCCCCCATTAAAACTCATTTTCTCCTCTTACCACCATTTCCAACCATACTTACCTCAAAATGTAGATCGTGAGGCGAGGGTTAACATATCTAAAACTCAAATCTCGGATGGTAAGATTGAAATACAAACTTTGGACCTTTACCTTGAACTTTCCTTAGAGCTCTTGCAAGAAAGCATGAGTTTTTCAGTGAAGAATATGAGTTAAGGAGGAGGATGTATTATGGGCAACTTTAGAAAGAAGAGGGAACAAAGTTTAAAAGTGTTCAGCCCAAAAATGGGAGAACCACACTTAAAGTCCTTCATCTTCCAAAGCTTCACAATATGGCTTATTACCTAAGCCCAAAGGCCAACACTAAAGGCCCAAAAGATTTTAAATCTACTTGAACTAAGATCCAAGGCTCGGGTCAACGCTAACACGTTGAATCAAAAATTCGAGTTGTTACAACTCTCCTTTTCTTAACAAAAATTCTGTCCTCGAAATTTACCTAAACTAAAGAGTTGTGGATACAACAACTCCATGCCGTCTTTGGTTTCTCAGGTAGTTTCCTCTACGCCATGGTTCCTCCATGGTATCTTTACCAACGGTATGCTCTTGTTGCGCAACTCCTTGACTCCCACGTCAAGGATCTTAATCGGTTCTTCACTGTAGGACAAATCAGCAAAAACTTTGATTTCCTCAAGAGGAATAACATGTGAGGGTTCATAGCGATATCACTGAAGCAGCAAAACATGAAACACATTATGAATCCGCTCCAATTCAGGTGGTAAAGCCAAACGATAAGCCACTGGTCCTACCCTCTCAATGATATTCATAAGGTCCAATGAACCTCAGGCTCAACTTCCCATTTGCTCCCAAAGCGTATGACTTGTTTCCATGGTGACACTTTAAGAAACACCTTGTCACCTACCTCGTAGTCAATATTCTTACGACGCAGATCCACATAATCCTTTTGGCAGTCGAACGCCGCTTGCAATCTGTCTTTGATTATCTGAACCTTTTCCTTGGTTTTGTCTAATCAGGTATGAGCCCACAATTCACCTCTCGTACAACTCAGTCCAACACAAGGGAGTTTTACATTTATGTCCATACATCGTTTCAAAAGGATCCATATGGATACTCGATTGAAAGCTGTTGTTGTAAGCAAAATTGATGGAAGATGCTCCTCCCAACTTCCCTCAAAATCAATGATACAACATCGAAGCATATCCTCAAGAATCTGAATAACTCTCTCAAATTGACAATTCGTCTACCGGTGGAAAGTCGTACTGAAATGCGGTTTGGTGCCAAACTCCTCATGAAACTTCTTCCAAAACCTGGAAATAAACCTCATATCTCTATCTAAGTTGATCGATAATTTCACACTTTGACGTCTTACTATCTCTTTAATGTACAACTTGGCCAATCTCTCCAAGGAGTAATCCATTCGCACAGGTAAGAAGTGTGCAGCCTTAGTCAAATTGCATTATGTTTCCCTTTTTTCATTGGTAAACCAGTCACAAAATCCATCGTCACTCGATCCCACTTCCATTGTGAAATCTGAATATGTTTTAGCATCCCCGAAAGAACTTGATGTTCATCCTTGACTTGTTGACAAGCCAAGCATTTAGTCACAAACTCTAAGACGTCCCTTTTCATTATTTGCCACCTATAGAACGGTCGCAAATCTTGATACATCTTATTGCTACCCGGGTGTATAGCAAAAGGTCTAGTATTAGCTTCTCTAAGTATCCTTTCCCTCAACTCGTCAGTGGCCGGTGCACATAAAAAGTCATAGAAGTACGAGATCCCACCTTGTAGTTCAAACTCAGTCGTCTCGTCACGTTGCACCATTTCAATCTTGGCCACTAGATCTTCGTCTAGAGAAAGTGTTTTCTTAATCTATTGCACTGAATTTGGTTCCACACGAAGTTCGGCTAGCAAGCCTTCATCATCGGTCATCCTCAAACGAGCAAACATGGTCCTCAAATCTGACATAGATTTTTGGCTCAACGCGTCGGTGACTACGTTAGCCTTTTCAAGATGATATTCAATCACACATTCATAATCGTTGAGCAACTCTATCCATCGATGTTGTCTCAATTTCAACTCCTTTTGTGTCATCAAATATTTCAAGCTCTTGTGGTCGGTATAGATGTAACACTTCTCGCTGTATAAATAATGCCTCCAAATCTTTAAGGTGAAAATAACGGTTGCCAACTCCAAGTCATGGGTGAGATTATTACGCTCATAAACCTTGAGATTTCTTGAGGCGTAAGCCACGACTTTTCCTTCTTGAATAAGGACACAACCAAGTCCATTTAAGGATGCATTGCTAAAAACCAAAAAAATCATAAACCAATTCTGGCTGGGTCAAGACTGGTGCCTCTGTCAGATAAGCCTTAAGCTATTTGAAACTCTATTTTCTCTTTTCGTTCCACTCGAACGGAACTCCCTTTTGAAGCAATTTGGTCATAAGATCCGTTATGATAAAGAACCCTTCACAAAGCGTCGGTAGTAACATGCCAAGCCAAGGAAACTACGAACATCTGACACATTTCTCAGTGGTTTCCACTCAAACACGACCTGAATCTTCTGAGGGTCTGCACAAATCCGTTCTTCCTAAACATTGTGGCCCAAAAATTCCACTTCAGGCAACCAAAACTCACACTTGTTGAACTGAGCAAACAATGTCTTCTCTTAAAGAGTCTGAAGCACAATGTGAAGGTGGTAGTCATGTTCTTCCTCTAAACTAGAGTACGCCAAGATGTCCTCAATGAAAACAACCACAAACTGATCTAGGAAGTGTTGAAAGATCTTGTTCATTAAATCCATAAAAACTGCCAGGGCATTTGTGAGGCCAAACAATATTACCAGAAACTCGTACTGGCCATAACGAGTTCGAAAGGTAGTTTTATGAACATACTCATCTTTAACCTTCAATTGGTAATGCCCCGACCTTAATTCAATCTTGGAAAATGTTGAAGATAAGAAGAAGAATGTGAGCTGTTATCACAACTGGCACAATCCGAATTCATTCTCCAAGATTGTTGGAGATACAACAAACTACTTCTAGAAGAAGCTGAGTTGTCGTGCAAACTATCATGCAACCATTGCTCAATACACATTAGGGTTTCTCATCATTTGCTGTATATAAACACTGTTTAATCAATGAAATGATCAAGCTCTTTATTTCACTCTATTCATGTGCACCATATTATCAAATACATAGTAGATCCAACATGGTATCATTGCTCAGGTTCGTTTCCTAGCAAGTTATTCTCCATTTTTTTCGTGATCACCATGCTTGGAGACGAGGCATCTACCATGGCTACTACTCTCACCTTCTTCACCGATGTGTCTGATCACTCATTCTCCAACAAACGTATCAACATCCAGCTTGACGAAACCAACTATCTCCTATGGGGTCAAAGCAGCAACCTGGTTCCCAATTCTATGGGAAAGACAATTCTATGGGAACGCCTCGCTAGGGAACAAGCCACCAAATCAAACGGCAATGAAGGTAAGAGGGAGCAGACTAAACAACGGGTATGGATGCTGTTTGTAGGGGGCTTGTCGAAGACAATACATTGGAAGGGCTTGTGGCAAGTGTTCGATAGACACGGAGTTGTCAGAGATGCGTTCATACCTAATCGACTGGCACGAGACGGATATAGATTTGGATTCGTGCGTATGGCATCGAAAGTAGATGTTGATCGGGCGATTGAGAGATTGGATGGAAAATGGATCCACGGTGCTCGAATGAAAGTCTCGTTGGCGATCAGGGGTCGTACGACGATGCCTCAAGGAAAAAGTGAGGGCGGGGCGAGTGGTGGATCAAGGGCAGAACCGATGGTGAGTAGGACTCATGAGAGTCCATCGACGGCGACGAGCGGGGATGTGGGACAAACAGAATATAGGGAAGTAAAGGGAATTGTCGACGATGACAAACGGGCTTTGCTCCAGTGGTGTGCGGTGGGATGGTGCTGGCCGCCATGTAGCATTAAAACCCTTGCTGAGCGCTTGGAAATATCAAAACAGGAAGGGTTTTCCATCATGCGGTTATCCGGTCAAATGGTGTTGTTGATGTGCACATCAGCAAAAGTCCGTGACAGAATTTTACAGATGGACAGGGTAAAGGAATGCTTTAATCGGATAGAGGTTTGGTCACCGTCAATAAAAGTCGAATCAAGGCGAGTTTGGCTGTCGATCGTAGGGCTGCCGATACACCTTTGGCATAAACAAACGTTCACAAACATAGCCAGTTTGTGGGGTTCTCTGATTTGTTTAGATGATGATACGGAAACACCTACGACATTTGATAGTGGTCGAATTATGGTAGAGACTACAACTCTTAACCGGATCGAAGAACGTATTCGTGTAACGGTGGACAAGATTGGATACTGGGTACGGGTCTTAGAGATGGACGGTAAGGGCCCGAAGGTGGAGTGTGATTGTTGTGAGAGGCGATCCACGGAGGAAAGTTCAGAACAAGGGTCGGACACGGACAGTGAAGAGAAATTGGAAAATGTGAATGTCGATACAAATGGATTGAATGAAAAGCAACAAAAGTCCACAAATCCACAAGGGAATGATCGAGTGATCTGGGTTATGAACGAAACTTGGACAGAGCCGCAAGGGCAGGATGTGTCGAATATATGGAGGGTACAATCCGATGTGGTGAATGGAGGGGTGCAAGATGATGTCCGGCCACCGTTGAAACAGCCTACTCCGGCGGGGACAAGTCCATCGGTTGGTGGTGAGGCAGTTTCATTGAATGATGAAGATCCAATAGTAGGGAAGGAGTGTAGTGGTAGGACTCTAACAGTGGGTGAGGAATTTCAACAAATTGAAAGTCTATCCATTGCTGGGATAGCAAATTCGAAACAAGAGGAGGAGGTGAGGTCGGGTACTTGGGATAATCTTAATTCACAGGAGGTGATTTCTCCTCCAACTATTCACTCGTTCAATGCCAAGGCTGGCTTAGGTGCAACGGAAATTATAAAAATTGGCCAGGCGTTCTGCAAAATTAGAAAAATAAATACGTTCGTGGATTCTAATGTGGCTGGTCGTGAATTGAAAGGGAAGAAACGACATAGTTTGGGTGAAAAGCGATCACGGCATATTTACAAAACAGGAGGGGCGGACGGGCAAGAGAGTGGCTCACAACGGTCTCAGGATATCGCAAGCGAGGCAGCGACAACAGTACAATTGGGGTCGTTAATTGGGGTGAAATCGAGTGGGAGAGAAGCCGATATTATCAAGGATATTTCTCGGGTGATAGCCGGGGAAAATCGTGGTTTGTGACTAATGCGCATATTATCGTGGAATGTACGGGGTCTGGGAGGTGGCGCGAAGCGTCGAGGTGTTGGGGAAATCATAAAGAAAAATCAGGTGGACATGGTAGTTTTGCAAGAAACGAAGTTAGAGGAGGTGCCGTCGATGTGGGTGGCTTCGTTATGGTATTCGGATAACTTTGAGATGGCTGTCTCACCTTCGTTGGGAGCATCCGGGGGCATCTTGTTTATTTGGGAAGGTACCAAATTTAATTTGATTAACGCTATTATTTATCCGAATTTTATAATGCTTAGAGGCCGTTGGAAACAAGAAGATATGGAGTGTTGCATGTTAGGGATTTATGCTCCTACGGACGTAGCGAGACAAAAATCAGTTTGGGATTCTGTATTGTCGTATTTAAAGGAGTATGAGGGGCTATATTGCATAATGGGTGATTTTAATGCTATATTATATGAGTCTGACCGTATAGGGGTTTCGGATAGATATGAGGAAATGAAAGTATTTGGGGATTTTGTACATGCCGCGGATTTGATTGATTTACCGTTAATAGGTAAACGATATACTTGGTTTGGATATGGTAATCGGTGCAGTAGAATTGATCGGTTTTTAGTCTCTTCTAGTTGGCTGGATGCCTTTAAATCCATACAGCAAATGGCGTTGAAAAGGGGGGTATCGGACCACAATCCATTACTATTGAAGTGCGATGACAATGATTGGGGGCCACGCCCGTTTCGGATTTGGAGGAGTGATGAGGGACGGGGAGAGTCGTATAATGGGGTTGTTTTCGGGACCGTTAGGGGTGATGGACTCCAACGAAGCTGAAGTTCGGGCGATAGCTTTCGCATTAAGCTTGGTGGTGGGGGGAAGTTGGCGCACTCAGTGTGTGATAATCGAATCTGATTCACAAGTGGCTTTGAGTTGGGTTACACGGTCGGCAAAGAGACCATGGCGTTTGTGGGAGGTGTTCATGGCGATCGATCAAGCGCAACAAGCAGCCTATGAATTGCAATTTTGTTACGTGCCTAGAGAGGCGAATGGTTTCGCCGATGTATTGGCCAAGGAGGGAGTCGACCGGTTGTCACTCTTCGTGGCATGCTTGTAAACGGTGAGGCGAGTTTTCTGAGCTCCAGGACGAGTGTGCAAGGGCTGGCTTTATTACTATGTCTATTTTCACATATTTCGGTGGGGGAGGAATTCGATTACATAGAAGATTGACGCGGCTGGGGATTCCTTGGGGGCATGCTTTTGAAACTTGCTAAGTATGAATTGGTGTTTGTTTTCTTGAATTTCTTTTTGTACTCGACGGATCACATCGTACTCTTTTCCTCCAATAGGTTTAGGGAGGTTTTTAATGAGGCGTGCGATACCGTCAAACTATATGTTTTCTATACTACATGAATAAAAACATATGGTTGCCGATCAAAAAAAAAACTATCTCCTATGGAACCAGCAAGTCACCTTGTTGATCTGCGGACAAGGGCTAGAAGGATTCATTGATGGTTCCAAATCTTCCCCAGCTAAAGAAATCACAAATGAAGCTGGTGAACGAACCCCAAATCCTACCTACCTCAAGTTTGTGAAACAAGATAGCTCGTTGGCCTCCTGGTTGCTTTCCACCGTCAGCTCAGAGATTCTTCCTCAGCTTGTTGGAGCTGATTCCTCAGCCCTGATCTGGTCTACTATCACACGAATCTATTCTCAGCTATCTACTACACGTCTCATGCATTTACATTGTCGACTTAGATCTATTAAGAAATCTTTCCTGACAATGCGTGCTTACACCATGCAAATCAAAGAAGTTTGTGATTTGCTTGCTTCCTGTGGTAGTCTTGTTCCTATAGTTGAACATATCGCCACTATCTTAAATGGTCTCTCACCTGAATATGATCCATTTGTTGCTGTCAATTCTGCTAGCAAGGAAACCTACACAGTAGATGATGTTGTCTCTGTCCTTATTAATGTTGAATCTCGGCTCTCTGATCCCCTTCAAATGCCCATTGGAATTCACAACACCAATTACACTGATTCTCGTGACAGACTGGAGTACACTCCTCCTTCAAACACCTACAGATGTGGCGATACTAGAGGTCATTATCGGGGCAACAGACCACGAATTCAGTGCCAACTCTGTGGCAAACCAGGACACTTGGTAGAGCGCTGCTGGCATCGTTATGACCATAACTTCAAGGGTACTACGCTAACTACCTCTCAACCTCGAGGCCCTACACAGGCTAATGCATGTTCCTACAATCCTGACACGGTTGAAATTGCCTACGATCCCTTCCTTGGTAAGAAGCCAGCAGTGGATCAATCTCTCAATCCGGAAACTTCTTCTGGTGATGCTCATGTCAACACTCTAGTAGCATCGAACACCATTTGGCATCTAGATTCTGGGGCTACACATCATGTAGCCAGCAACTCCTCCTCTCTCCTAGGTGGCTCACCATACTTTGGTAAGGGGTCTGTTCACATAGGTGATGGTTCGTTCCTGAATATTTCTCATATTGGACATTCACTCATTTCTACATCATCATGCAATCTTATACTTAGTGATCTATTACATGTTCCATGGATTACTCGAAACTTGATGTCTGTTTCCAGATTTACAAAGGATAACTCAGTGTTTATTGAATTTCATTCCAACTATTGTTGTGTGAAGGATGAGCACACATGATGAGTCCTTCTGGAAGGCACACAAGAGGGTGGTCTCTATACACTAGTTGGTGATCTTCCTAATGACCACATTTTAGCTCTCTCCACTGAAGTTATCTATTCTTCTTCTCCTTTTTGGCTTTGGCACAGACGCCTTGGACATGCCTCGCCCAAAATAATTAAGTTAGTTGTGAACAAACCACTTGTTATGGAAAGAAATGTTGTGTGTAGTGCTTGTCAACTTGGAAAATGTCACTCATTACCCTTCATATCTTCTGTAACAGTGTATGAGAAATCATTTGAATTAGTAGTGTGATAACGTTTTTGAAAAACTACTAGGTCTTATCACCTTTTTGAAAAGGATTTATTAAAAGGGGATTTTTGTTCTAAAAATTGGAGTTTTGAAAAACCGTAAAAATTTGGAGTCGCCACCGGCCACTAAGGTAGGCCGGACACCACAAAACCAGAGATTCGTTTTAAAACGAGCTCGGGAGTTGGTTACGTGTGGAGAAGGGTTAGCACCCCCATCACACCCGGAAATCGGTACCAAATAACTTGTTGCCTTTAATCGATAGAAATTATTTAAGATCCAAAGTGAATTTAATAAAAATGTTCTTAAATGAAAATATGACTGAAATAGCTCGGGCTATATCGAATTGTGGATTTGGAATTAATTAAACATTTAATTAGAAAGGATGCCGATACACCGGACCATAGA
The DNA here is from genome assembly GCA_030270665.1 of Hibiscus trionum. Taxonomy (NCBI): domain Eukaryota; kingdom Viridiplantae; phylum Streptophyta; class Magnoliopsida; order Malvales; family Malvaceae; genus Hibiscus; species Hibiscus trionum. The sequence continues at coordinate 10,318,689 of BSYR01000046.1, forward strand.
TTAAATCGACATCATATAAGACTGACTGTCGTGTTAGTTTAGGGTTCAGATCCCGTACGTCACCTTTATGCATGATGCAAACAAATAAAGGATGATGCGTGGTATTTTCCATTTTTATGATTAGCTTACCTAGAGACGGTGAAAATTAAGTCAAATATTGGATCGACATCCATTAAGCTTGGACTGTCATGACACAAATACCAGAGTTAATTAATACCTCTCTTTGGGTATATTTTAAATTCAATTAACATACTTGATAATTAGTGGTTTCGTGAATGACAAGTGTAAAATGCATGTCATAATAGTGCTTTGAAAATAAACAAATAAAAGCCCAAAAAGCCCAAATCAATGGACATTAAGAAAAGCCTTACAATCAAGGCCCAACATTGACATCAATTAAAACATTTATCATTTTTATTAGGAAAAATTGACGTTTTTATCACGTTTTAACAAAGCGAGCCTCTAAACGTTTATATGTCACATTAAAAGACACTACAAATTAATTTGGACATGCTAAATTGTAACACTCGTGTTTTGGGGTTGGGAGTTGAGTGTGTGAGTTGGGTTCGAGTCGTCAGACTCAGTTTAATGTAATTAGATCTTGATTTTATTTTTAAATAAAACTAAAATCCTAGTAATGGCGTTTTTGTAAATAAGTCAAAGTAAGGAAAAGATTAACTTTTTGAAACAAAAAGAGAAGAGTCATCTTCTTCCCCATTTTTAATCACACGACCTAAAACCCAAAACCCTCCCAAATCATTGTTCCATCGGGGTGCTTCACCATTTCAAGTGATTTTCGCAAGGTAACTTCGTTTTTGAATTCTCCTTTCCATCCCAATCATTTCCATGGTTTTAGATTTCAAAAAACATCATCTTTTAGTTTTTCAAGTTTCCAAGTTTTGAAGAAAGCATGAAACTTTAATGAGTTCTTGACTTGTTTTTGGTTTGTCTAGTTAAGTTTTGAGTTAACCTTATCTTAATACACCTTATATCTTGAAATGGAGGGATTTTGTCAAAAATCCCGAAATGGGTATTGGGGGCATTTTTGAAAGTGTCAAAACTTGAAATTTTGATGTAGTTTTGTGTTGGGTTGAAGGGCTGATGATGTAGGGTGGTTAGAAAAGTATTTTGGGAGTCTTTAAAGGTAATTTGGGTGTTGGAAATGGCAGATTACAGCTGGGTATAAATGGAGTACGAAAATGTGATTTGGTTGTTAGCTTGAGTTTGAAATTATGAGGTTTTGGCTTGTGATTATGGGTTGAGATTGAGGTTGTGTTTGGCGATGTTTTGGTTGAGTAATACCTTGTCTTTTGATTGGTTAGAAGCAAGGGGAAACACCAGAGAAGGTTCGGGATCGATTCCAGAATTTGTGGAGGCTTGAGTGGCTTTGCTTGGTTTGCTTAAGGAAGGGTGGTGAGTGAAACTTTCAAACTTATTTAAATTGGTTCAAGTGTGTGGTTGAGGTTTTGGAATGTGCTTGGTAGGCCATTCCAAGGTAGAAGTTAAGTTGGTAGCTTAACTTCTTGTATGTTTATAAGCTTTAGATGATTATGCCTATTATGACCTTGTGAAGCATGAATTGTTTATGTATGAGTATACATTGATGTGTGTGACGATGAATATGTGATATGCATGATGGTTGTCATGGCGTTGTTTAAAAAGTATGATTGGCACTAGTTAACTTACCGGGTATAAATGATCGATCATTAGGATTAGTGTGCACACGATTGAGTCAAATTCGCGAGTGGCCTTGGTGGCGTAAAGCCAACAAGGAGGAGTACGGTGATGTAATATTCCACTGGAAATGTTTATATTATACGTGATGATGAGTGGAATCCCATCCGTAGGGCATGTGTAACACCCCAATTTTTGGCTTAGAAGTTTTGGGTTTGGACCGGACCGGTCGGGTTGCGGTTCGAATATATAAGGGTGAATTTAGGAAAGCCTAGTTCAGGTTGCATTAAAAATATGGAAAAATGTCTTAAAATCCTCTATTATTCTATATAAGAGAAAGGTGAAATCAATTTTACAAAATGAGGTATGGAAGAGTGACATTTTGGGTTAGTGACCAAAATGTAATTTTTGAAAACTGGGTGACTGTTTTAAAAAGGATTGAAACTTTGAATCTTTAAGGAGCTATTTACCCAAAAGAGTTTCTCCAGATTTTTCTGAATATTAATCAATTTAATTAATGGTTTTTAATTAAGTGTAAAAGGAGGGAAAAGATATTTTGGCATTTTAACTAACTTTTCTCTAAATTTCTATTTTCTTTTCTCTCAACTTTTCTCTCAACCCAAACACATTTCTCCAGCAAAATTCTCTTTGATTTTGACAACTAAAGATTAGATTTCAATCCTCTTTTGATCTCTAATCAATTCTACAACAAAACCTTAGCATTTGCTTATTGGATTTTCAAGAATCTTGGTTCCAAAAAGGGAGAAACTCAAGTTTAGAGGTATGAACGTCCTTCTCCTCTAAATTCTCAGTTCTTTACTGAAATTCCCAAGTTCTCAATCCTTGAATTATGTTTTATTAAAGGTTTTGCAATTGAGTTCTTGATCTTGGCTTTAAAATGCAAGATTTGCTTTAATTTTGATGAAATTCGTATGATCTGAGTGGGCATTGTTTTGAGATGTGTTTTTGATGTAAAATGGATGTATAATTGATGAGAAATTGAGGCTTAATCAATGCAATCCCGAATAGGTTGATTTTCCTAAGTTTTGTTTAAGTTTTTGGTGGTCTTTGGAGTGATCTTGATGTTCTGCTATAGCTGGAGGTATAAGGACGTGATGAGATCCATTTTGGATGTTAATTGAGGTTTATGAATGTTTGGAATTAATGGATCTTGGCTGGGTAGTGTTGTAGAGATGCTTGGTTGTGATTTCGGTTGTGTTTGGTAGCCGAAATGTGAGTGTGGATGTGAGCAGCGAGTTTAGGTGTCTTGGTTGAGGATATTAATGCATGATGGTGCATTAATCTACTGTTTTGATGTGTTTAAAACAGGGGAGACATCTTCGGATCCTTGTGGTGTTGATCCGGAAGCTTGATTGGTGTTTCGGCAAGTGGCAAAACGGAAATCGGTGAGTGGATTTTGGTTTTCAGCTTTGAAACCAATGTTTTGAAGGTTTGGGAGCTTAGTTTAAGTCTAAACAACTTTGCTAAGATCAAGAGTAAGTTTTCGAAAAAACTCTCTTGTTGATGAACCATGAGTTGGTTGAGTGCAATGTGATTGCTTGCTTGTTTTAAATTCTGTTTTGAAAGCATACTTTAGCATGTTTACTTGCTGGTTTTATAAGCCATGTGTTGAAGGATGCTCAAGGTAAGAGATCCTTGTTTTGAACATTTGATAAAATGTGGTTTTGTTGCTTAAGGATGCATGGTGATTAATGGCTTTGTTAAATGCTTTAAAACAGTGGACTATTGTTGTTAAATGATGCTTATTGGCAAGTGATGTTTCGAGAAAGGTTAAGAACACTATGGTGGTTAAAAGTCCATAGGTGGTTCTTGTGTTAAGAACAACATGGTGGTTAAAAGTCCATGATTGATTCTTGTGCTAAGGTCACAAAGGTGGTTAAAAGTCCTTGTGTGAGCCTTGTGTATTTTAAGAACACCATGGTGGTTAAAAGTCCATGGGTGATTCTTGTGTTAAGGTCACAAGGTGGTTAAAAGTCCTTGTGTGGACCTTGTGTATTGTAAGAACACCATGGTGGTTAAAAGTCCATGGGTGATTCTTGTGCTAAGGACACAATGGTGGTTAAAAGTCCATGTGTGGTCCTTGTGAATTGTAAGATTACAATGGTGGTTAAAAGTCAATGTGTGGATCTTATGTTGATTGTATTGTGAAATGGAAGGATTATGATTATCACTTGTGGCCAATATGACATGTTAATAATTTGAAGCATGAAATGCTTGTTTTAAATGCTTATGTGCATGGATAAAGGTTGTTTTGAATTAAGGTTTATAAAAGTGATTTATAAATGCATTATTGAGTTGTTTTAAATGAGCATTCCTCACTAAGCTTTTAGCTTACGCTCTCTCTCTTTTCTTAAACCAATAATGCAGAGCATTGAAGTGCGTATAAGGGCAGCAAGAGGTCAAGAATCCAAGTGAAGAACTAAGCTCATGTATGGTGAAAGTTTCTTTACACTATTAGCTTTTGGCATTTGGCAATGGGGAACCTATGTTGTTGTTTTGGGAGATGTTTTGGACTCCCTAAGTTGGTTTTATGTTGTTGTTAATGTTGGAACATGTAATAGGCCTTTGTGAAGTTGGTTGAGTATTATGATGCTTGAATGGTTTTCTAAATAGGATGCATGTCTATAGAATTGGGGATTTGCTTAATTGATGCCATGTTTGAGTATGGTTGATGCAATTATGTTCCTTATGCATGTAATGTCTTGCTGATATAATTTGGTTGCCTTTGGAGCATGTTTGATGGGTCAATTGTGTGAAAAACCAGCGAAATCCTACAAATCTGGGCAGGCCGTATCGGAACGGGTGCTACCGTTTCGGAACGGGGGCCTGAAATGGCCTAGGCGTTTCGAAACGGGAGGAACCGTTCCGGAACGAAAATGCTACTGCCAAGCCCTGTATCGAAACGTGTTTCGGAACGGTCCCGCGTTTCGGAACAGGCCCTCCCTGTTTCGGAACACTCGACCGTTGGGCACTGAAATTGATGGTTATATGTTTTGAAATCTTTGCGTTTTGGTCCAGAATCTTGTTTATGCAATTGAATGAGTCTGAGATGTCTGTTTGAGTTGAAATTTGACAGAGAAGCAAGAAATATGATTAATTTCATAATGGTAACTTAAAAGTGGGTTAAGTCCTTATAATTTCCAGAATTTACATATTGGTCCCTAGAATCATATTTTGTGCAATCGAGTCCCTAATTGTGTTCTGATTGCTGTGATCTTTGAACATGCTGTTGTTATGAACATATCTAGGGTTAATGTGCATCTAGATAAGATTAAAAAGAAAAAAAAGGGGTCGTTAATCAAGGTTGACTTTCGGGTTGACTTTGGTTTTCCCCGTGTAAACTTCTTAATTCGGGTCAATCGTCTAGGCCGGGTTAAGGGGGTTACATTTGGTGGTATCAGAGCTGAGTTCTCGAGTATTTGGGAATGGTTATGTGGGTGATGAATGTATGTATGCTTTGTATGCTTGTTTAATGAAAGCATGTTGTGTGAATTGTAAGTGTGATATAATTGTGATGTATGCTATGGTGAAGCATGTTAGAGGGACCCATTGCCAAATCAAAGCTAATGAAATGAGTTGTTTTTAATTGGAAATGAGCTTGAGTACTTGGATTACTTACCTTGCTGAGCCTGACTTTGTTTATTACATTGTGATTGCATTGTTTAGTGAATGGGACCTCGTAGAGAAACGAGGGGTAATATACGAGCTATGGCTCAAAATGAGAATGAAGAGAACGCTGAAAATGCGGTGGATTTACCTCCTCCACCTGGTGGTGGTGGTGCTGGGGGCGAAGGAGCTGGTATTGCAGCTGGAGCTGGGGTTGCTGGACCTGAAGCTGGTCAGGGACAAGCTGTTCCTGACATGACAGTGCTGATTCAAGCTATTGCTGGAGCTTTTCGAGAAGCGGTAGCTGGAGCACAAGGAGCTGGGCATCAAGGTGATGCTGGTGTTAGACTACCTTTGGAGCGTTTGCGCAGTCTGGGGGGGACTGAGTTCAGGGGTTTGTCTGCTGAAGGTTCTGAGTCTTGGCTGGAAAGTACCAAGAGAATCTTGGGACAAATGAATTGTTCTGATGTGCAGAAGCTGGGCTGTGTGGTATCATTGTTGCAAGACGATGCATACACTTGGTGGACAACCACTATCTCCGGAATGGAGGATGCTGATGTGACATGGACGTTCTTTCAAAACATTTTCAAGAGAAGGTATGTGGGTGTGAGGTACTTGGATGAAAAGAAGAGGGAATTCATGTCTCTTACTCAAGGGAGCATGTCTGTAGCTGAGTACGAGGTTTAGTTTGTCCGACTCAGTCAATACGCACCTGAACTTGTCCCTGATGAGCGAGAGAGGTGTGAAAGGTTCCGTTATGGTTTGGTGACGGAAGTAAAGACGTATATGCTAGCTGCTGAGTATAATGATTTGGATGTGCTGGTTAGGAGAGCAAAGGACATTGAGATGAATTTGGGTTTATCATCTAGAAGTGCTGGTTCTGGTGCTGGTAAGCGAGTTGCTGAGTATAGTTTCGGTGGTGGACGGAACAAGAGGGGACGTGATCAGAAGTATCAGCCTTCGGCTAAGCGAGGTGGTGGTGCGCCTGCTCAGGGAGGCAAGGCAAGAGCTGAACCGAACGCATGTTGGACATGTGGAATGCGTGGCCATATGAAACGTGATTGTCCGCGAGCTGTGAGGGAGGTGCAAGCTCCTGTTGTGGCAGCTGGTAATTCATGCTGGAACTGTGGATCTACGGATCACATGAGGAGAGAGTGTCCTATGTTGGCTGGTGGCCAAGGGCGTGCCTCTGTAGTTGTTGCACCACAGAGAGGTCGTGGGCGCGGCCGTGGTAACTTCCAGCGGAGAGAAGAGGGTGGACGGAATGTGGCTCATGTTGTAGCTGTTCAGCCTGAGGGTGGTGGCCAGGCTAGAGTGTTTGCTCAGAGGGAGGGGAGGAATGACGCGGATGTGATTGCAGGTACTTTCACTTTGCAATCCTTGTCATTACTTTCCTTGATTGATTCTGGATCTACACACTCATACATTTTGCGTGAGCATGCTGAATTGCTTGGTTTGCCTGTTGAGTCCTTGGATGTGGGTATGCGTGTCACTAGTTCTTTTGGTGAGACTGTTGTGACTCGAAAGCTTTATAGAAGATGTCCTTTGGTTGTGCAAGATCATGTTTTTCATGTTGATCTTATGGAATTGCCTTTCTATGGTTTTGATGTAATCCTTGGTATGGATTGGCTTGTTGAGCATCGTGCTGTAGTGGATTGTGAGAATAAGCGAGTTTCATTGAAACTTGCGGATGATTATGAGGTGGTTGTGGTTGGTGAGAATGTGAAGTTTCTTGCCAATGTGGTGTCTACATTGGAGGCGAGTCGGATGCTGAGGCAAGGTTGTGAAGCTTACCTAGCCTTTGTGATGAATCCTAGCTCTAAGGAGTTGCGTGTGCAAGATATCAGGACTGTGCGAGAGTTTCCTGGTGTGTTTCCAGAGGAGTTGCCTGGATTGCCTCCTAATCGTGAGGTGGAGTTTGGGATTGAGCTGTATGAAAACACAACTCCAGTGTCCATTACTACTTATCGAATGGCACCTAAGGAGTTGAAAGAGCTGAAGACGCAATTGCAAGAGTTTCTTGATCGTGGTTTCATTCGGCCGAGTGTGTCACCTTGGGGTGCGCCGGTCTTGTTTGTTAAGAAGAAGGATGGCACTATGAGAATGTGCATTGATTACCGTCAGCTTAACAAGTTGACTATCAAGGATCGGTATCCATTGCCGAGAATTGATGATCTTTTTGAAAAATTTCGGGGAGCAGCTGTGTTCTCTAAGATTGACTTAAGGTTAGGGTATTACCAGTTGAAGGTGAAGGAAGTGAATGTGCCAAAGATAGCTTTCAGGACGAGGTATGGGCATTATGAGTTCCTTGTGATGCCGTTTGGTTTGACAAATGCTCCTGCAGCTTTCATGGACATGATGAATCGTGTATTCCATGAATACCTAGATAAGTTTGTGGTGGTATTCATTGATGATATCATCGTGTACTCACGTACTGAGGAGGAGCATGAAGGGCATCTGAGAATTGTGCTGCAAGCTTTGTTGGAGAATCAGCTTTATGCTAAGCTGAGCAAGTGTGAGTTCTGGCTTAGGGAAGTGGTGTTTCTTGGTCATGTGGTTTCTGCTGAAGGGATTCGTGTTGATCCTCAGAAGATTGAGGCGGTGATGAATTGGAAGGTCCCTAAGTCTGTTCATGAAGTTCGTAGTTTCCTTGGTTTGGCAGGATACTACCGAAGGTTTGTGGATGGGTTTTCGAAGATTGCTGCACCTTTGACAAAGTTGTTGCAGAAGGATGTTAAGTATGAGTGGACGGAAGCGAGACAGCAGGCTTTTGAGAAGCTTAAGGCGGCTTTGACACACGCTCCTATCTTGGTTCAACCTGAATCAGGGAAAGAGTTTGTGGTGTATAGTGATGCGTCCTATGTTGGTTTGGGATGTGTGTTGATGCAGGCAGGGTAAGGTGGTGGCTTATGCATCACGGCAGTTGAAGGTGCATGAGCGCAATTATCCTACGCATGATATTGAGTTGGCTGCGGTGGTTTTTGCTTTGAAAATCTGGAGACATTATCTGTATGGTGAGAAGTGTACTGTGTACACGGATCACAAGAGTTTGAAGTATCTGATGTCCCAGAAGAAGTTGAATTTTAGGCAGCGACGTTGGGTGGAGTTGCTCAAGGATTATGATTTGACGATTGAGTATCGCCCTGGAAAAGCTAATGTTGTAGCGGATGCCTTGAGTAGGAAGGTAGCTGTTGAGTTGAGGGCTATGTTTGCCAGTTTGAGTATTTCGCGTGATGGTGGTCTTGTGGCTGAATTGCAAGTGAAACCATCTTTGGTGAAGTTGATCAAGGAAAAGCAGTTGTTGGATGATTCTTTGGTGCCTCATGTTCAGGATATTGCGGAGGGTAGGCCTTCGGATTTCTGTTTTAGTGATGTTGGAGTGTTGTGTTTTGGGAGTCGGATAGTAGTGCCCAATGATGTTGATTTGAGGCGTGCTATTCTGACTGAAGGTCATAGTAGTTCTTTTGCTATGCATCCTGGTAGTACTAAGATGTACCGTGATCTTCGTGATGAGTACTATTGGGTGGGTCTAAAGAAGGATGTTGCTGAGTTTGTAAGCAAGTGCATGGTGTGTCAGCGAGTTAAGGCTGAGCATCAGTTTCCGTCAGGTTTGTTGCAACCGTTGAGAATTCCTGAGTGGAAGTGGGAAAGGATTACCATGGATTTTGTATCTGGTTTACCTTTGTCGCCATCGAAGAAGAATTCGGTGTGGGTGATTGTGGATCGCTTGACGAAGTGTGCGCATTTCTTGCCTGTGCATACTACGTATTCTTTGGATAAGCTTGCGGAGCTGTACATTGCTGAGATTGTGCGGCTGCATGGTGTGCCTAAGTCGATTGTGTCGGATAGGGATCCGAGGTTTACATCGCGTTTCTGGCAGTGTTTGCATCAAGCTTTGGGTACACGGTTGAATTTCAGTACATCTTATCATCCTCAGTCGGATGGTCAGTCCGAGCGTGTTATCCAGGTTTTGGAGGATATGTTGAGGTGCTGCGTGATTGAGTTTCAGGGCTCTTGGGAGAAACATTTGCCTTTGGTGGAGTTTGCCTATAACAATAGTTATCAGGCAAGTATTCAAATGGCACCTTATGAAGCTTTGTACGGGAGAAAGTGTAGGACTCCTTTGTGTTGGGTTGAAACGGGTCAGAAGTTGGTTTCGATGCCAGCTTTGTTGAAGGGAACCACCGAGAAGGTGAAGCTCATTTGTGAGCGTTTGAAAGCAGCTTCTGATCGGCAAAAGTCTTACGCGGATTTGAAGCGTAAGGAGATTGAGTACGCAGTGGGTGACCGTGTGTTTTTGAAGGTTTCGCCTTGGAAAAAGGTGATGAGGTTTGGCCGGAAGGGTAAGTTGAGCCCTAGGTACATTGGACCATACGAGGTGGTTGAGCGTGTGGGTCCTGTTGCGTATAAGTTGAGGTTACCGCAAGAGTTGGAGAAGATCCATGATGTGTTTCATGTTTCTATGCTTTTGAAGTATATATCGGATCCTTCACATGTGATGCATGTGGAAGAAGTGGAATTGAATCCGGATTTGACCTATGATGAGGAACCGGTGAAGATTCTGGATTCGGATAGTAAGGTTCTTCGAGGAAAGACCATTGAGTTGGTAAAGGTGTTGTGGAAACATCGTGGTGTTGAAGAAGCCACGCGGGAACGGAAGGATGACATGTTGAAGCAGTTTCCGTACCTCTTTCCTTCAGGTAAATTTCGAGGACGAAATTTCTTAAGGGGGGAGAGTTGTAACACCCCAATTTTGGGCTTAGAAGTTTTGGGTTTGGACCGGACCGGTCGGGTTGCGGTTCGAATATATAAGGGTGAATTTAGGAAAGCCTAGTTCGGGTTGCATTAAAAATAAGGAAAAATGTCTTAAAATCCTCTTTTATTATATATAAGAGAAAGGTGAAATCAATTTTACAAAATGAGGTATGGAAGAGTGACATTTTGGGTTAGTGACCAAAATGTAATTTTTGAAAACTGGGTGACTGTTTTAAAAAGGATTGAAACTTTGAATCTTTAAGGAGCTATTTACCCAAAAGAGTTTCTCCAGATTTTTCTGAATATTAATCAATTTAATTAATGGTTTTTAATTAAGTGTAAAAGGAGGGAAAAGATATTTTGGCATTTTAACTAACTTTTCTCTAAATTTCTATTTTCTTTTCTCTCAACTTTTCTCTCAACCCAAACACATTTCTCCAGCAAAATTCTCTCTGATTTTGACAACTAAAGATTAGATTTCAATCCTCTTTTGATCTCTAATCAATTCTACAACAAAACCTTGGCATTTGCATATTGGATTTTCAAGAATCTTGGTTCCGAAAAGGGAGAAACTCAAGTTTAGAGGTATGAACGTCCTTCTCCTCTAAATTCTCAGTTCTTTACTGAAATTCCCAAGTTCTCAATCCTTGAATTATGTTTTATTAAAGGTTTTGCAATTGAGTTCTTGATCTTGGCTTTAAAATGCAAGATTTGCTTTAATTTTGATGAAATTCGTATGATCTGAGTGGGCATTGTTTTGAGATGTGTTTTTGATGTAAAATGGATGTATAATTGATGAGAAATTGAGGTTTAACCAATGCAATCCCGAATAGGTTGATTTTCCTAAGTTTTGTTTAAGTTTTTGGTGGTCTTTGGAGTGATCTTGATGTTCTGCTATAGCTGGAGGTATAAGGACGTGATGAGATCCATTTTGGATGTTAATTGAGGTTTATGAATGTTTGGAATTAATGGATCTTGGCTGGGTAGTGTTGTAGAGATGCTTGGTTGTGATTTCAGTTGTGTTTGGTAGCCGAAATGTGAGTGTGGATGTGAGCAGCGAGTTTAGGTGTCTTGGTTGAGGATATTAATGCATGATGGTGCATTAATCTACTGTTTTGATGTGTTTAAAACAGGGGAGACATCTTCAGATCCTTGTGGTGTAATCCGGAAGCTTGATTGGTGTTTCGGCAAGTGGCGAAACAGAAATCGGTGAGTGGATTTTGGTTTTCAGCTTTGAAACCAATGTTTTGAAGGTTTGGGAGCTTAGTTTAAGTCTAAACAACTTTGCTAATCTCAAGAGTAAGTTTTCGGAAAAACTCTCTTGTTGATGAACCATGAGTTGGTTGAGTGCAATGTGATTGCTTGCTTGTTTTAAATTATGTTTTGAAAGCATACTTTAGAATGTTTATTTGCTGGTTTTATAAGCCATGTGTTGAAGGTTGCTCAAGGTAAGAGATCCTTGTTTTGAACATTTGATAAAATGTGGTTTTGTTGCTTAAGGATGCATGGTGATTAATGGCTTTGTTAAATACTTTAAAACAGTGGACTATTGTTGTTAAATGATGCTTATTGGCAAGTGATGTTTCGAGAAAGGTTAAGAACACTATGGTGGTTAAAATTCCATAGGTGGTTCTTGTGTTAAGAACAACATGGTGGTTAAAAGTCCATGATTGATTCTTGTGCTAAGGTCACAAAGGTGGTTAAAAGTCCTTGTGTGAGCCTTGTGTATTTTAAGAACATCATGGTGGTTAAAAGTCCATGGGTGATTCTTGTGTTAAGGTCACAAGGTGGTTAAAAGTCCTTGTGTGGACCTTGTGTATTGTAAGAACACCATGGTGGTTAAAAGTCCATGGGTGATTCTTGTGCTAAGGACACAATGGTGGTTAAAAGTCCATGTGTGGTCCTTGTGAATTGTAAGATTACAATGGTGGTTAAAAGTCCATGTGTGGATCTTATGTTGATTGTATTGTTAAATGGAAGGATTATGATTATCACTTGTGGCCAATATGACATGTTAATAATTTGAAGCATGAAATGCTTGTTTTAAATGCTTATGTGCATGGATAAAGGTTGTTTTGAATTAAGGTTTATAAAAGTGATTTATAAATGCATTATTGAGTTGTTTTAAATGAGCATTCCTCACTAAGCTTTTAGCTTACGCTCTCTCTCTTTTCTTAAACCAATAATGCAGAGCATTGAAGTGCGTATAAGGGCAGCAAGAGGTCAAGAATCCAAGTGAAGAACTAAGCTCATGTATGGTGAAAGTTTCTTTACCACTATTAGCTTTTGGCATTTGGCAATGGGGAACCTATGTTGTTGTTTTGGGAGATGTTTTGGACTCCCTAAGTTGGTTTTATGTTGTTGTTAATGTTGGAACATGTAATAGGCCTTTGTGAAGTTGGTTGAGTATTATGATGCTTGAATGGTTTTCTAAATAGGATGCATGTCTATAGAATTGGGGATTTGCTTAATTGATGCCATGTTTGAGTATGGTTGATGCAATTATGTTCCTTACGCATGTAATGTCTTGCTGATATAATTTGGTTGCCTTTAGAGCATGTTTGATGGGTCAATTGTGTGAAAAAACCAGCGAAATCCTACAAATCTGGGCAGGCCGTATCGGAACGGGTGGTACCGTTACGGAACGGGGGCCTGAAATGGCCTAGGCGTTTCGAAACGGGAGGAACCGTTCCGGAACGAAAATGCTACTACCAAGCCCTGTATCGAAACGTGTTTCGGAACGGTCCCGCGTTTCGGAACAGGCCCTCCCTGTTTCGGAACACTCGACCGTTGGGCACTGAAATTGATGGTTATATGTTTTGAAATCTTTGCGTTTTGGTCCAGAATCTTGTTTATGCAATTGAATGAGTCTGAGATGTCCGTTTGAGTTGAAATTTGACAGAGAAGCAAGAAATATGATTAATTTCATAATGGTAACTTAAAAGTGGGTTAAGTCTTTATAATTTCCAGAATTTACATATTGGTCCCTAGAATCATGTTTTGTGCAATCGAGTCCCTAATTGTGTTCTGATTGCTGTGATCTTTGAACATGCTGTTGTTATGAACATATCTAGGGTTAATGTGCATCTAGATAAGATTAAAAAGAAAAAAAGGGTCGTTAATCAAGGTTGACTTTCGGGTTGACTTTGGTTTTCCCCGTGTAAACTTCTTAATTCGGGTCAATCGTCTAGGCCGGGTTAAGGGGGTTACAGCATGTGATGATGAGTGTAATCTCGTCCATGCAAGGTCCGGTGATGAGTGTAATCCCACCGAGGTAATGTGGTTGTTGAGTACGTTGGTGGTGATAGCCCAACGGAAGTATCCGCATATCCGAGTAAACTAATGGTTGCCAATATACTAGTTCATGTGTTTATATTGCTTAGATAATTGTTTTATCTTGAGGAGCTTAGCATGAAGTAAGATGCCATGTTATTGCCCTTTTGAGTTGCTAACTAGATTGCTATAATGATGCTTATGTATGCTTGTGTGTGATGTTAAGGATGGTATGCTTGAACCCTGCATTGTCGTTGTTTTTGGTTTTAGAGCATCCTCACTAAGCTTCTAGCTTACGCTCTCGTTTTCGACAATGTAGATCATTAGCGTGGAGTTAGCAAGGAGCAAGGAAGGGGCATTCCAAGCCTTTGTGGTTGCTCAAGTATGGTTTAGTCAATAAAGTAGTAGTTTAGCAATGGGCTACTATGTGATTGTATGAGCGTTATATGACTCATAAATGTTGAATGTTGTTTATGCTATGCCTTGGTTTTGTAACCGTGTTATGTTTTGGTCAAATGCTTGAGATTTTAGGTTATACCTTTGGATGCTATATGTTGTTTTGGTGAGCATGTAAACCTTGTGAGTGAAAACATGTGCCCTTTTGGCATTTAAGCTTTTTAAGTTTGTCTTGAATGCAAGATCCTTCTTTGTATGAATGCCATGTTGTAAATGCTTCGTTGTTCACGCAAATTGTTCTACATGTTAGTTCTTGGTTGTTGAGTGCTGTATGAATGGTTGTTTATGGCTAGGAGAGTCGAGAATTGCATTTAGTGTTGAGTCTCGTATCGTTTTGCTGCAAATCGGAGTCTTGCAGTGCATGACGTATCGGTACGGTCCTACACCTTGGGACTCAAATTTGGCTTAGCGTACCATTACACGGGGGTGTATCGATACGCCAAAACCTCACTCAAAATCCGAGTTTTAGACGAGATTTTGGCGTATCGATACGGGTTCTAGGCGTATCGGTATGGTTTTGTATCATTGACCGCGAGATGTTGACCGAGGAGGGTGTATCGATACGCCCAAGGGCTGTATCAATACGGTCTCCCTGAGTTGACTTGAGTTAGTTGACTTGGTCAAGGCGTATCGATAACCTTGTCCGGTGTATCGATACGACCTGTTGTGTAAGTCTAATTGAGCTGTTTTAAAGTGTTGTTTTGGATTGGTTGATTTTGTTTCGTGGTGTTTCCGCTGTCGCGTTCACATAGGAAATAAATATGCCTTTAGACAAGATATAATTAAAAGAATTTTTCTAGGGTTGCCAACCGAGGTCAGACCTTGTCAGGTTTCACATCGGTTTTCCCCGTGTAGCCTACTCGGACCGGTCAGTCGACCAGACCGGGACGAGGGGGTTACATTTGTTGGTATCAGAGCCTGAGGTTACCGAGACATCGGGCAGGTAAGTGAGGTAAGTTTGAAGTGTTAAGTAATCGTTATGTCTCGGTGAATGTTTTGCCATGTATGCTTGTTGTTTGTTCGTTCGTATGGTGTTTGGAAGCATGATTGTTGTATCTTGGTGTAGTGTCGAGTTCCCATTGCTACTATTACTTAATTTGAAAAAGTTTGGTAAAGGAAGATACTTGAGCACGATTGGACCCTTGCCTTTGCTAACTTAATCCTTATATGTTTGTTTGTTGTAGTTGTTATCTTGCTAGCTGTGAAATGAGACCAAGAGGGAGGCCTAGGATGGTTCAACCGGAACCACGGGCAGCAGCTCCGGGAGTTGAGCCAGTTGTTGAGGCACAGGCAACTCCAGCTCCTCCTTATCCTCCTCATCAAGAGGGAGGTGAGGCGAGAGCCGAGGGCGTAGAACCTCAAGTTGGCCAAGGACCAGCCGAGATAGATTTAGCTCCTCTAGTTCAGGCGATAGCCGGGGCTTTTCAGGCTGCAGTGGCTGGGGGTCAGGCAGTGGCACAACCCCAGGGAGAGGGTATTGGTTTACCATTAGAGAGGCTCCGTAGTTTGGGAGGTGAAGAGTTCAGAGGGTTGGCACCCGAGAGGTCCGAGACATGGTTTGAGAAGATCGTCCGTATTCTGGAACAGATGAGATGTACCGGGGAACGCAAGCTAGGGTGTGTTGTATCTCTGCTTCAGGGTGACTCCTACACTTGGTGGGTCACCATCACTACGGGTATGACAGAGGCTGAGATCACTTGGGAGTTTTTCGAATCAGCTTTCCGTAAGAAATATTTTGGTCCCCGTTATCTCGATGAGAAGAAGAGGGAATTTATGGCTTTGCTTCAGGGGAATATGACAGTGGCAGACTATGAGATCCGATTTGTCAGGCTGAGTCAGTATGCAACCGAGCTTGTTCCTACTGAGAGGGAACTTTGTAACCGTTACCGCTATGGGTTGAGCGAAGAGATCAAGAGGTACACTTTAGCTTCTGACTATACAGATTTTGATGTCTTGGTCGCTAGGGCCAAGGACATAGACCACAGCTTGGGCTTGACCAAACAATATGGTGGTTCTAATTTCGGGAAGAGATCTAGCGACTTTGATAGAGGTGATGCCAAGAGGCATCGGGACAACAGGCATCACTATGACCATAAACGTGGTGGTGGTAACCACGGAAGGGGCCATCAGGGCCAGAGAGCTGGTGGGTGTTTGCCCGAGTGTGCGCGTTGCGGGAGGAATCACACCAGTGAGTGTTGGGGGAATTTTCACTCGTGTTGGAGCTGTGGAGCTAGGGATCATATTAGGCGTGACTGTCCAAATCAGGTAGGGCAGGCACCGGTTCAGGCTCAGGCTCCTGCCAGAGCTAATGACTTCTATAGAGGCCGTGGGCGCGGTAGAGGTAACTTCCAGCCGAGAAATGATGGCCAGAGGAACATAGCGCATGTAGTTGCTGTCCAGCCAGAGGGCGGAGGCCAGGCCAAAGTTTACGCTCAGCGTTAGGGTCAGCACGACACATATGTGATTGCAGGTAACTTCTCGATACAGTCTTTGTGTTTGCTTTCTTTGATTGACTTCGGGTCTACACATTCATATATACTGAGTGAACATGCAAAGTTGTTGAAATTGCCTTGTGAGGTATTAGAGGTAGGAGTTAGTGTTACTAGTTCCTTCGGGGATACATTAGTAGTTAGGAAGATTTACAGAAGATGTCCGCTAATGGTTCAGGGGCATGTGTTTCCAGTGGATATGATGGAGCTATCGTTTTATGGATTTGATGTAATTTTGGGTATGGACTGGCTCACCGATCATAGAGCTAGGATAGACTTTGAGACTAAGAGGATTTCCTTGAAACTCGCGGATGATTATGAGATAGTGGTGGTAGGTGAGAACGTGATGTTCTTATCGAATGTAGTTTCAGTTTTAGAGGCTAAGAGGCTAGTCGAGACGGGCTGCGAAGCATACTTGGCCTACGTGATGAATCCGAACATGAGTGAGGTTAGACCTCAAGACATCCAGACAGTGTGTGACTTTCCAAGTGTGTTTCCGGAAGAGTTGCCAGGTTTACCGCCAGACAGAGAGGTAGAGTTTACTATCGAAACTTATTCAGATTCAGCTCCTGTTTTGATTGCTCCGTAACGTATGGCACCAAAAGAACTGAAAGAGTTGAAGACTCAGTTGTAAGAGTTGACAGATAGAGGATTCTTCCGACCGAGTTCTTCATCTTGGGGCACTCCAGTTTTGTTTGTGAAGAAGAAAGACGGAAGCATGAGAATGTGTATAGATTACAGACAGTTGAATCAGTTAACAGTGAAGAACAAGTATCCGTTGCCAAGAATTGATGACTTGTTTGACCAGTTGAGAGGGGCATCAGTCTTTTCGAAGATCGACTTAGATCCGGTTACTACCAGCTGAAGGTACGAGAGGTTGATGTACCGAAGATGGCCTTTAGAACTAGATATGGTCACTATGAGTTCTTAGTCATGCCTTTTGGGTTGACTAACGCACCGACTGCTTTCATGGATATGATGAATAGGATCTTCTATCAGTATCTAGACCAATTTGTAGTTGTCTTCATAGATGACATTTTGGTGTATTCGCGTACCGAGGAAGACCACGACCGACACTTGAGGCTAGTTTTGCAGACTTTGTTAGACAATCAGTTGTATGCAAAGTTGAGTAAGTGTGAGTTCTGGATCCGAGAGGTAGTCTTCCTAGGGCACGTAGTGTCAGCCGACGGGATTAGAGTTGATATGAAGTAAATAGAAGCTATCGTTGAGTGGAAGCAATCGAAGTCGGTAACATAGGTTCGTAGCTTTCTAGGCTTAGCTGGATACTATAGAAGGTTCGTAGAAGGTTTTTCGAAGTTAGGCGCTCCATTGACATAGTTGCTTCAGAAGAGTGTTCAGTTTGGGTGGACAGATGCAAGACAGCGAGCCTTTGAGAAGTTGAAAGAAGCTTTGACCCAAGCACCCATCTTTATTCAGCCAGAGTCAGGGAAGGAATATGTAGTTTACAGTGATGCTTCCTATGTAGGCCTAGGTTGTGTTCTCATGCAAGACAAGAGAGTGGTGGCTTATGCCTCAAGAAAATTGAAGACTCACTAGCGTAACTATCCGACCCACGACATAGAGTTGACTGCAGTCGTGTTCGCTTTGAAGATTTGGAGGCATTACTTGTACGGTGAGAAGTGCACAGTGTACACAGATCACAAGAGTTTGAAGTATATCATGACTTAGCAAGAGTTGAATCTCAGACAGAGTAGGTGGTTAGAGTTGCTAAAGGAAAACGATCTTACGATTGAGTACCATCCGGGTAAGGCCAATGTAGTGGCCGATGCTTTGAGTAGAAAGGTAGTTGTAGATATGAGAGCCATGTTTGCTAGATTGAGCTTGTCCGGGGATGGTGGCTTAGTGGCCGAGCTTCAGGTTAGACCTACTCTAGGTCAGTTGATTAGGGAGAAACAACTCTTAGATAGATCTTTGGCACCTCACGTGCAAGACATAGCCGAGGGTAGACCTTCAGACTACAGTTTCAATACCGATGGGGTCTTGTGTTTCAGAAATAGGATAGTTGTGCCAGAAGACAGTGACTTGAGACGTGCGATCTTGACTGAAGCGCACAGTAGTCCATTTGCTATGCATCCTGGAAGTACGAAGATGTATCGAGATTTAAAGAATGAGTACTTTTGGGTTGGTTTGAAGAGAGATATAGCCGACTTCGGGAGTAAGTGTATGGTGTGTCAGAGAGTGAAGGCGGAACATCAGGTTCCCTCAGGTTTGTTGCAACCGTTGAGAATTCCGGAATGGAAATGGGAGAATATCACCATGGATTTTGTTTCGGGCTTGCCTTTGACTCCTACGAAGAAGAACTCAGTTTGGGTTATAGTAGACCGTTTCACGAAGTGTGGTCACTTCTTAGCAGTCAATATGACTTACACCTTAGATAGATTGGCCGATCTGTACATTGGGGAGATTGTGAGAATGCATGGTGTACCGAATTCGATTGTGTCCGATAGAGATCCGAGGTTTACAGCTCGATTTTGGGAGTGTCTGCATACAGCTTTGGGTACCCGTTTGAATTTCAGCACGTCGTATCATCCTCAGTCACATGGTCAGTCAGACAGGGTTATACAAATTTTAGAGGATATATTGCGTTGTTGCATCATTGATTTTCAGGGTACATGGGAGAAGCACTTGCTTTTAGTCGAGTTTTCTTACAATAACAATTTTCAGTCGAGCATTCAGATGGCTCCGTATAAGGCCTTGTATGCAGAAAGTGTAGAACTCCAGATTGTTGGGCTGAAGCGGGACAAAAGTTGTTGCCTATGCCGAATTTGCTTATGGGGACTACCGATAAGGTGAAATCGATTTGTGATCGCTTGAAACCAGCTTCGGATAGACATAAGTCCTATGCCGACTTGAAGAGGAAGGAAGTTGAGTTTTCAGTGGGCGAGAAGGTATTCCTAAAAGTGTCTCCGTGGAAAAAGGTAATGAGATTTGGCAGAAAAGGGGAGTTGAGTTCGAGGAACATAGGACCGTATTAGATAGTGAAAAGGGTTGGCCCAGTTGCTTATCAGTTGCGTTTGCCATCCAAGCTAGAGAAGATACACGATGTGTTTCATGTTTCGATGCTCCGTAAGTATAGGTCAGATCCGCCACATGTTATGCCTGTAGAAGAGATTGAATTGAATCCGGATTTGACTTATGACGAAGAACCAGTTGAGATCTTAGCTTCAGACAGCAAGGTGTCGCGGGGTAGATCAATTGAGTTATTCAAAGTACGGTGGCAACGTCGAGGGGTGGACGAGGCCACTTGGGAGAGGAAGGAGGATATGGAAAGGCAGTTTCCTTATCTCTTTCAGTCAGGTAATTTCGGGGACAAAATTCCTTTAGTGGGGGAGAGTTGTAACACCCGTGTTTTGGGGTTGGGAGTTGAGTGTGTGAATTGGGTTCGAGTCGTCAGACTCGGTTTAATTTAATTAGATCTTGATTTTATTTTTAAATAAGACTAAAATCCTAGTAATGGCGTTTTTGTAAATAAGTCAAAGTAAGGAAAAGATTAACTTTTTGAAACAAAAAGAGAAGAGTCATCTTCTTCCCCATTTTCAATCTCACGACCTAAATCCCAAAACCCTCCCAAATCACTGTTCCATCGGGGTGCTTCACCATTTCAAGTGATTTTCGCAAGGTAACTTCGTTTTTGAATTCTCCTTTCCATCCAAATCATTTCCATGGTTTTAGATTTCAAAAAGCATCATCTTTTAGTTTTTCAGGTTTCCATGTTTTGAAGAAACCATGAAACTTTAATGGGTTATTGACTTGTTTTTGGTCTGACTAGTTAAGTTTTGAGTTAACCTTACCTTAATACACCTTATATCTTGAAATGGAGGGATTTTGTCAAAAATCCTAAAATGGGTCTTGGGAGCATTTTTGAAAGTGTCAAAACTTGAAATTTTGATGTAGTTTTGTGTTGGGTTGAAGGGCTAATGATGTAGGGTGGTTAGGAAAGTGTTTTGAGAGCCTTTAAAGGTAATTTGGGTGTTGGAAATGGTAGATTACAGATGGGTATAAATGGAGTACGAAAATGTGATTTGGTTGTTAGCTTGAGTTTGAAATTATGAGGTTTTGGCTTGTGATTATGAGTTGAGATTGAGGCTGTGTTTGACAATGTTTTGGTTGAGTAATACCTTGTCTTTTGATTGGTTAGAAGCAAGGGGAAACATCAGAGAAGGTTCGGGATCGATTCCGGAATTTGTGGAGGCTTGAGTGGCTTTGCTTTGTTTGCTTAAGGAAGGGTGGTGAGTGAAACTTTCAAACTTATTTAAATTGGTTCAAGTGTGTGGTTGAGGTTTTGGAATGTGCTTGGTAGGCCATTCCAAGGTAGAAGTTAAGTTGGCAGCTTAACTTCTTGTATGTTTATAAGCTTTAGATGATTATGCCTATTATGACCTTGTGGAGCATGAATTGTTTATGTATGAGTATACATTGATGTGTGTGACGATGGATATGTGATATGCATGATGGTTGTCGTTGTGTGGTTTAAAAATTATGATTGACACTAGTTAACTTACCGGGTATAAATGATCGATCATTAGGATTAGTGTGCACACAATTGAGTCAAATTCGCGCGTGGCCTTGGTGGCGTAAAGCCAACAAGGAGGAGTACGGTGATGTAATATTCCATCGGAAATGTTTATATTGTACGTGATGATGAGTGGAATCCCATCCGTAGGGCATGTGATGATCAGTGTAATCCTGTCCATGCAAGGTCCGGTGATGAGTGTAATCCCACCGAGGTAATGTGGTTGTTGAGTACGTTGGTGGTTGTTGAGTGTGTAAAAGTTCTATATTCTACCCTCTATTTAACCCATATTTCTGCTGCATCCAAGCATGATTCATTGCATTTAGGTTAGATTTCAGTTTCACATCACAAATATATTAAATGGCACAGTTTCTACTGAAATTGGTTATTTTTGCAGGTTGCTGTTGTAGCAGATGGAGAAGTAGGAGCTGGGCAGTGATGCAGAAAAGCTGGAACTGGATGAGCAGTCGAGGAGGACGATGCTGCCATGGTTGCCGCCGTGACAGCCAAGGACGACAGCAGTTTTGAGGAGAAGAAGGAAAGTGGGCCTCGACAGAAAGAGAAAATTAAGCCCATCTGTCGTGAAGTACCCCTATATTTTTCCGAGCCCTAGATCAGAATGAAGGCCCAGCCCAAGGTTCAAGGAAGAAATCCCAAGCAAGAAACAAGGACGAATTAAAGACTGCTGCTTTGAAGATCTAGTCTTTATTAGAGTTGTACTCTAATTTAAAGTTGTATTCTTGCCATATTAGAAAACTTGAACCCAAGGCCTATATAAAGGCATGTAATTCGACCTAGGAAGGGACATCACCTATCTCTAGCCTTCTTCCCAAACCCTAGTCGTTTTCCTTTTCTCAAACATGTTCTAAATTCCCCCTAGGGCCACGGGTTGATTTGTAAAGTAGTTGCAAAGGGTTGCTTTTGTTTTAGGATTATCTTTGTTCAATAAAATAAACTTCAAGTTCTCTTATTCTGGTTATTAACATCTTGCAAGAGCATCGGGAGATCATTGTGAGGTTATCTATTTACTTAATATCGGGAGAGTTAAGTATACGAAAGGAATAAGTGCGAGTTCTCTAGTTTATAGTTGAACTATCTCGGACATAGGGATAGGACGAGGTTAAGTGGCTAAAGAAGAATTCAACAACATCAGTGTTCATCCTTCGATTCACGCCGGGAGGTATCCTCAAAGACGTGTTCATCGACAGACTTTGACCTAGGGATAGGCCAAGGCACAGCAGGGATTCTTTCAAAACTTGAAGTACATAGTTGTGTGATCGCTGCCGCGACAAACAACAGACTGCCACCGCGACGGGTGCTGCCGCGACGGGGACATCGAAAGAGCAGATTTTCCTAGACTTAGCAATACCTGCACTACTGAGCAATTCAATACCAGCCCATTCTCTCTATCTTTATTATTTTAATCCTATTTTCCAGTATTCTTTATTATTTTCGTGACAAACATCTTAAAATATTCTCTTTACTTTCGTGTAGTAATCCAAGGTGAAGCTATTAGCCCAGTCCCTGTGGAGACGATATCCGATACTTGCGATCACTTTACTACTTGCGTCGTGTACACTTGCACTACATTGCGATAGACACTTTTACACGCAACAAGTTTTTGGCGCCGTTGCCGGGGACTGGCAACATATCTTTACCCTACCTTTTATTGCATTCGTTTTATTTTTCTATTTTTACTTGGATTGTTCAACCTATACCTTTCACAAGGTCTTTTTGTTTTCATATGCGCAGATCTCAACGGGGGAAGGAACCGGAGTACCAGTTAGATCCTGAACCCGAACGAACGTTCAATCACAAGAAAGAAGGGACAACCAAGGGAATCTCCAGGATAACAACAATCCTGTCAGAGATGGAGTGAACGGCCAAGCTGCTGATCCTCCTGTCGCTGCCGCACGCCAGTCATGCCGAGACTACATGCTTAATGATCATGTAGAACTGGAAACAACCCTGCCGGACGTAGATGTTGACAACTTTGAGTTGAAACCTGTCATGTTCAGCATGATCAACAACGCTGGTCAATTTAGTGGGGGTGCTACAGAGGATTCTAGGGAGCATCTGAAAACGTTCCAGGAAATCTGTGGTTCGTTTAGACTACCAGGAGTTAATCCGGAGATACCGAGGCTTCGGTTATTTCCTCATTCATTGAGGGACAGGGCAAAGATGTAACGCCCCGGTTTTGGGCTTAGAAGTTTTGGGCGTTGACCGGTTTGGTCAAAGTCCTGTTCGAATCTTAAGAGGTGAAATTAGGAAAGCCTAGTTCGGGTTGCATTAAAAATATGGAAAAATGTTCTAAAATCATCTTTTAATATAATTAAGTGAACTGTGAAATCAATTTTGAAAAATGGGTTTCGGAAGTATGACATTTTGGCTAGTGACCAAAATGTAATTTTCGCAAGTTTGGTGGCTGTTTTATAAAGAGTTGAAACTTTGAATCTTTAAGGGGCTATTAATCCAAAGATGATTTCTCCAGATTTTTCTAAGATATTTTAAGTCTAAAATCTGATTTTAAAGGTTATTGAATTTGGAGGGAAGCCATTTTGACAATTTTCTCAACTAACTTCCAATTTTCTTCTCTTTTTTTTTCTCTCAAACCAAACACCACTTTTCCAGAGAATTGGATCTGATTTCTTCACCTAAATCCCTCCATTCAACTCTCATTTGATTCCAAATCATTGTATCTTCAAAACCTCTTCAATTGCTTCTTGTTTCTTCAAGGATTTTCATTCCAAAAAGTGGAGAATCACAAGTTTGGAGGTAAGAACGTCCTTCTCTTCTAAACTATCAGTTCTTTACTGAAATTCCCAAGTTATCAACTCTTGATTTATGTTTAATTAAAGGCTTTTGAGTTTGGAATTGTATCTTGGCTTATAATGCAGGATTTGATGGTTTTTCATGATTTTCGTTAGATCTGATTGATCTGTGATTTAAGATGTGTTTTTGATGTTAAATGAACTCTAAATTGATAAGGAAATGAGTTTTGATTGATGCAATCCCGGATAGGTTGTGTTTCCTAAGTTTAGCTTAAGTTTCTTGGATGTTTTTGTGGTGATCTTGTGGATCTATTGTTGCTGGAGGTATAAGGATGTTAATAGGTTGTTTTTAGATGTTATATGGTGTTGATGGATGTTAGGTTTTGCTGGTTTATGGCTGGGCTTTGTTTAGAAGTGGTTTGGATGCAATTTCGGTTGTGTTTGGTGGCCGAAATTGGTGTATGAATGAGAGCAGCGAGTTTGAGTGCTTTCATTGAAGCTTTTGATGCTTGATGATGCATTAAACCTCTGCTTTAATGTGTTTGATCAGGGGAGGCATCTTTGGATCCAAGAGTTGTTGATCCGGAAGCTTGAATTCGTGCTTCGGCAAGTGGCGAAGTGGAATCGGTGAGTGAAATTGGGTTTTCGGCTTTGAAACCAATGTCTTGGGAGCTTAGTTTAAGTCTAAACAACTTTGCTAAGCTCGAGTGTAAGTTTTCGGAATTTCTCTCTAGTGGTGGCCATGATTTTCTTGTGTTGCAAAATGATTATTTGCATGTTTTACATACTGTTTTGGAAGCATGTTTTAGCATGGTTTTTGCTGTTGATGTAAGCCATATGTTGAAGGTAACTCTAGGTAGGAGTTCCTTGTTTTTGTACATTGAAATGATGTGGTTTAATGCTTTTAAATGCATGATGAATATGGCTTGGTTTGATGCTTTAAAACAGTGATGTAAGTGATGAAAATGATGTATATTGGCAAGTGATGTTTTTAAAATGTTAAGGTCACTAAGGTGGTTAAAAGTCCTTGAGTGAGCCTTGTTACTTATGAACATCAAGGTGGTTAAAAGTCCTTGGATGGTTCATGTTGTGGACACTAAGGTGGTTAAAAGTCCTTAGGTGATCCTTTCTATGGTGTTTAAAAGTCCATAGGCCAAGGTGTTTAAAAGTCCTTGGGATCAAGGTGTTTAAAAGTCCTTGATGTGTTACTTCATGGTGTTTAAAAGTCCATGGCCAAGGTGTTTAAAAGTCCTTGGGATCAAGGTGTTTAAAAGTCCTTGATGTGTTACTTCATGGTGTTTAAAAGTCCATGGCCAAGGTGTTTAAAAGTCCTTGGGAAGTTGATGAACTTGATTTAAGAAATGAAATGAATCACTTGAGCCAATATGACATGTTGAGTATATTATGAAGCATGAGATGCTTGTTTTTAATGTTTATGTTGAAGCATGGATTTGCTTGTTTAAAGTAAGTTTTGAGCATGAGCAAATGTGGATTTGAAGCATGTTTTGTAAATGTTTTAAGTTGCATTATTGAATGGTTTAAATGAGCATTCCTCACTAAGCTTTTGCTTACGCTCTCTTCGTTTTCTTAATTCAATAATGCAGAGCATTAAAGTACCTTGAGGGCAGCAAGAAAGGGGCAAGCAATCAAGTTCAAGTGAAGCTCAATGTATGAAGGTTTTATAAGTACATTTTAGCTTTTGTGTGATTTGGCAATGGGGGACCAATGTGTATGTTTTGGGAGGTGTTGGAGACTCCCTAAGTATGTTAAATATTGATGTGTTTGCTGGCTTTTGAATTGGAACCTTATATGCTTGCTTTGTAAGTTTGGTGTTTGAATGCCTAGCTTGTGTAGGAAGCATGCCTATAGAATTGGGGCTTTTTGCATAAGATGATGTTTGGATGAATTGATGATGCTAATATGTTGAATTACATGTTGGCAAAGTTTGGTAGCATTTGGAGCATGATTGGTTGTGTAATTGCATGTTTTAAGTTGAGTTTTGGAGTAATCTGGGCAGGGTGTTTCGGAACAGCACCTACCGTTTCGGAACGGGTGCCTTAATAGTGCCCAGGCGTCCGAAACGGGAAGGGCCGTTCCGAAACGGAAAAGCCTCTGCCAGACCCCCGTTTCGAAACATGCTAAGCCTGTTTCGGAACGGCCCCGCGTTTCGGAACGGGCTGTCTCCCGTTTCGGAACGGTCGACCGTTGGGGGCTGACATTGGCAGTTTTATGTTTTGAAAAGTTTGCGTTTTGGTCCTGAAACTTGTTTGTGCAATTGTATGAGTTTGGGAAGTCCTTTTTAGCTGAAATTTCACAGAGTAGCATGAAACATGATTAATTTCAAGTTGATAACTTCAATTTGGATTAAGTCCTTATAATTATCAGAATTTACAATTTGGTCCCTAAAGTTGTAAATTGTTCAATTGAGTCCCTAGTTGATCTCTGATGTTTGTGATCTTTTGGTATGATGTTTGCGTGATCACCTTTAGGCTTAATGTGCATCTAGACAAGTTTTAAAAAGAAAAAAAAGGGTCGTTAATCAAGGTTGACTTTCGGGTTGACTTTGGTTTTCCCCGTGTGACTTTCTTAATTCGGGTCAACCGTCTAGGCCGGGTTAAGGGGGTTACATTTGGTGGTATCAGAGCTGAGTTCTCGAGTAATTGGGAATGTTTGTATGCATGATTGAAGCATGTTTGCCTTGTGTGCTTGTTGTTTGGAAGCATGTTCAGTGGCTTGAGGTGTTGATGCAATTGAGTTGTATGTTGTGATGTTGCATGCTGAGGGTACCCATTGCCAAACAAAAGCTAATGAAATGAAATTGATTTTGAATGAAATTGAGCTTGAATACTTGGATTGCTTACCTTGCTGGGCCTGACTTGTTTAATTTGCATTGTTATTGCATGGTAAAAGTATGGCACCACGTAGAGAGTTAAGAGGTAATGCGAGAGCTACGGCTCCTAATGAGAATGAGAATGAAGAGCACACTGGTAGAGCTGTGTTACCCCCTCCTCCGCCTGGTGGTGGTGCTGGAGATGCGAGAGCTGAAGCTGCAGCTGGTGCTGGTGCTAGAGCTGCTGGACCAGAGGTTGGTCAGGGGCAAGCTATGCCTGATATGTCTACTTTGGTACAAGCTATTGCGGGTGCTTTTCGAGCAGCAGTAGCTGGAGCTCAGGGAGCTGGGCATCAGGGAGATGCTGGAGTCAGATTGCCTTTGGAGCGTCTGCGCAGTCTTGGAGGGACTGAGTTTAGAGGGTTGTCAGCTGAGAGTTCTGAGGCTTGGTTGGAAAGTACCAAGCGTATCTTGGGTCAGATGAGTTGCACGGATGTGCAAAAGCTGGGCTGTGTTGTGTCCTTGCTGCAGGACGATGCTTATACATGGTGGACGACTACCATTGCTGGGATGGCTGAAGCTGATGTTACCTGGACATTCTTTCAGAATGTGTTTAAAAGAAGATATCTGGGAGTGAGATATCTGGATGAGAAAAAGCGGGAATTCATGTCTCTTACCCAAGGGAGCATGAGTGTGGCTGAGTACGAGGTACAGTTTGTACGGCTCAGTCAGTATGCACCGGAGCTGATACCTGATGAGAGGGCTAGGTGCGAGAGGTTTCGTTACGGTCTTGTGACGGATGTTAAGATGTATTTGCTGGCCACCGAGTATGTTGATTTTGATGTGTTGGTGGGCCGAGCTAAGGACGTTGAGATGAATCTGAGTTTGTCTGCTAAGGGTGCTGGCAAGCGAGCTGCTGAGTATAGTTCCGGTGGTGGACGGAACAAGAGGGGACGAGATCAGAAGTATCAGTCCACAGCCAGGAGAGGTGGTGGTGTGCCTGCTAGGGGTGGCGGTGCTAGAGCTGATCCTAGTGCTTGTTGGATCTGTGGTTCCCGTGGTCACTTGAAGCGTGATTGTCCTCGTGCTGAGAGAGTGGCACAAGCTCCTGTTGTGGCAGCTGGTAATGCTGGTGGAAATGGGTGCTGGAATTGTGGTTCTGCGGACCACATCAGGCGAGATTGTCCGAGGATGGCTGGTGAGCAGGTGCGTGCTCCTGTTGTTGCTGCACCGCAGAGAGGTCGTGGGCGCGGCCGTGGTAATTTCCAGAGGAGAGAGGAAGGTGGCCGAGGGGTAGCTCATGTTGTAGCTATTCAGCCTGAAGGTGGAGGCCAAGCGAGGGTGTATGCTCAGAGAGAGGGCAGGAATGATACAGATGTGATTGCAGGTACCTTTACTTTGCAGTCCTTGTCATTGCTTTCTTTGATTGATTCTGGATCTACGCATTCATATATTCTTCGTGAGCATGCTGAATTGCTTGGTTTGCCTGTTGATTCTTTGGATGTTGGTGTTCGGGTCACTAGTTCTTTTGGTGAGACTGTTGTGACTCGAAAGTTGTATAGAAGGTGTCCTTTGGTTGTTCAAGAGCATGTCTTTCATGTTGATCTTATGGAGTTGCCCTTCTATGGTTTTGATGTGATCCTTGGTATGGATTGGCTTGCTGAGCATCGTGCTGTTGTGGATTGTGAGAATAAGCTTGTTTCGCTTAAGCTTGCGGATGATTATGAAGTTGTGGTGGTTGGTGAGAATGTGAAGTTTCTTGCCAATGTCGTATCTTCTTTGGAGGCGAGCAGGATGCTGAGGCAAGGTTGCGAAGCTTATCTAGCTTTTGTGATGAATCCTAGCTCTAAGGAGTTGAGGGTGCAAGATATTAGGGTTGTAAAGGAGTTTCCTGGTGTTTTTCCTGAGGAGTTGCCTGGTTTACCTCCTAACCGCGAGGTGGAGTTTGGAATTGAGCTGTATGAGAATACAACTCCTGTGTCCATTACTCCATATAGAATGGCACCTAAGGAGCTGAAGGAGCTGAAGACGCAGTTGCAAGAGTTGCTTGATCGTGGTTTCATCCGGCCGAGTGTGTCACCTTGGGGAGCACCGGTCTTGTTTGTGAAGAAGAAGGATGGCACTATGAGGATGTGCATTGATTACCGTCAGCTGAACAAGTTGACTATCAAGAATCGGTATCCTTTGCCGAGGATTGATGATCTCTTTGATCAATTTCGGGGTGCTGCTGTGTTCTCTAAGATTGACTTGAGGTCAGGGTATTATCAGTTGAAGGTGAAAGATGTGGATGTGCCTAAGACAGCTTTCAGGACAAGGTATGGGCATTATGAGTTCCTTGTGATGCCGTTTAGGTTGACAAATGCTCCTGCTGCTTTCATGGACATGATGAATCGTGTGTTTCATGAATACCTGGACAAGTTTGTTGTGGTGTTCATTGATGATATCCTCGTGTACTCGCGTACTGAGGAGGAGCATGAAGAGTATTTGAGGGTTGTGTTGCAAGCTTTGTTGAAGAATCAGCTTTATGCTAAGTTGAGCAAGTGTGAGTTCTGGTTAAGAGAGGTGGTTTTTCTTGGGCATGTGGTCTCAGCTGAGGGGATTCGTGTTGATCCTCAGAAGATTGAGGCAGTGATGGGCTGGAAGGTTCCTAAGTCTGTTCATGAGGTCCGTAGTTTCCTTGGTTTGGCGGGATACTACCGAAGGTTTGTGGATGGTTTTTCCAAGATTGCTGCTCCTTTGACGAAGCTGTTGCAGAAGGATGTTAAGTATGAGTGGACAGAAGCGAGACAGCAGGCTTTTGAGAAGCTGAAGGCGGCTTTGACGTAGGCCCCTATCTTGATTCAGCCTGAATCAGGGAAAGAGTTTGTGGTTTACAGTGATGCATCCTATGTTGGTTTGGGATGTGTGCTGATGCAAGAGGGTAAGGTGGTGGCTTATGCATCGCGGCAGTTGAAAGTGCATGAGCGCAATTACCCTACGCATGATATTGAGCTGGCTGCAGTGGTTTTTGCTCTGAAGATCTGGAGGCATTATCTGTATGGTGAGAAGTGTACTGTGTACACGGATCACAAGAGTTTGAGGTATCTGATGTCTCAGAAAGAGTTGAATCTTAGGCAGCGGCGTTGGTTGGAGTTGCTCAAGGATTATGATCTGACGATTGAGTATCATCCTGGAAAAGCTAATGTTGTTGCTGATGCCTTGAGTAGGAAGGTAGCTGTTGAGTTGAGAGCCATGTTTGCTAGCTTGAGCATATCGCGTGATGGTGGTCTTGTGGCTGAGTTACAAGTGAAGCCATCTTTGGTTCAGTTGATCAAGGATAAGCAGTTGTTGGATGATTCCTTGGTGTCTCATGTTCAGGATATCGCGGAGGGTAGACCTTCGGATTTCTGTTTCAATGATGATGGTGTGCTGTGTTTTGGTAGTCGGATAGTAGTGCCCAATGATGCTGAGTTGAGGCGTGCTATTCTGACTGAAGGTCATAGTAGTCCTTTTGCTATGCACCCTGGTAGTACTAAGATGTATCGTGATCTTCGTGATGAGTACTATTGGGTTGGTTTGAAGAAGGATGTTGCGGAGTTCGTGAGCAAGTGTTTGGTGTGTCAGCGAGTTAAGGCTGAGCATCAGTTTCCTTCTGGGCTGTTGCAACCGTTGAAAATCCCTGAGTGGAAGTGGGAGAGGGTTACCATGGATTTTGTATCTGGTTTACCTTTGTCTCCATCGAAGAAGAATTCGGTCTGGGTGATTGTGGATCGCCTGACGAAGTGTGCACATTTCTTGCCTGTGCATACTACGTTCTCTTTGGATAAGCTGGCAGAGCTGTATATTGCTGAGGTTGTGCGACTGCATGGTGTGCCTAAGTCGATTGTGTCGGATAGGGATCCGAGGTTCACATCGCGGTTTTGGCAGTGTTTGCATCAAGCTCTGGGTACAAGGTTGCATTTCAGTACCTCCTATCATCCTCAGTCGGATGGTCAGTCTGAGCGAGTTATCCAGGTTTTGGAGGATATGTTGAGGTGCTGCGTGATTGAGTTCCAGGGTTCTTGGGAGAAGCATCTGCCTTTGGTTGAGTTGCTTATAACAATAGTTATCAGGCGAGCATACAGATGGCACCTTATGAGGCTTTGTACGGGAGGAAGTGTAGGACTCCTCTTTGTTGGACTGAAACTGGTCAAAAGTTGGTTTCGATGCCGGCTTTGTTGAAAGGGACCACAGAGAAGGTGAAGCTCATTTGTGAACGGTTAAAGGCTGCTTCTGATCGGCAGAAGTCTTACGCGGATTTGAAGCGTAAGGAGATAGAGTATGCGGTGGGTGACCGTGTGTTCTTGAAGGTTTCGCCTTGGAAGAAGGTGATGCGGTTTGGTCGGAAGGGCAAGTTGAGCCCTAGATACATTGGACCATATGAGGTGGTTGAGCGTGTGGGTCCTGTTGCGTATCGGTTGAGGTTACCTCAGGAGTTGGAGAAGATTCATGATGTGTTTCATGTTTCTATGTTCCAGAAGTATAGATCTGATCCTTCGCATGTGATGCCTGTGGAGGAAGTGGTTTTGAATCCGGATTTGACCTATGATGAGGAACCGGTGAAGGTTCTGGATTCGGATAGCAAGGTTCTTCGTGGCAAGACCATTGAGTTGGTGAAGGTGCTGTGGAAGCATCGCGGTGTTGAGGAAGCCACGTGGGAGCGGAAGGAAGACATGCTGAAGCAGTTTCCTTATCTCTTTCCTTCAGGTAAATTTCGAGGACGAAATTTCTTAAGGGGGGGGAGAGTTGTAACGCCCCGGTTTTGGGCTTAGAAGTTTTGGGCGTTGACCGGTTTGGTCAAAGTCCTGTTCGAATCTTAAGAGGTGAAATTAGGAAAGCCTAGTTCGGGTTGCATTAAAAATATGGAAAAATGTTCTAAAATCATCTTTTAATATAATTAAGTGAACTGTGAAATCAATTTTGAAAAATGGGTTTTGGAAGTATGACATTTTGGCTAGTGACCAAAATGTAATTTTCGCAAGTTTGGTGGCTGTTTTATAAAGAGTTGAAACTTTGAATCTTTAAGGGGCTATTAATCCAAAGATGATTTCTCCAGATTTTTCTAAGATATTTTAAGTCTAAAATCTGATTTTAAAGGTTATTGAATTTGGAGGGAAGCCATTTTGACAATTTTCTCAACTAACTTCCAATTTTCTTCTCTCTTTTTTTCTCTCAAACCAAACACCACTTTTCCAGAGAATTGGATCTGATTTCTTCACCTAAATCCCTCCATTCAACTCTCATTTGATTCCAAATCATTGTATCTTCAAAACCTCTTCAATTGCTTCTTGTTTCTTCAAGGATTTTCATTCCAAAAAGTGGAGAATCACAAGTTTGGAGGTAAGAACGTCCTTCTCCTCTAAACTATCAGTTCTTTACTGAAATTCCCAAGTTATCAACTCTTGATTTATGTTTAATTAAAGGCTTTTGAGTTTGGAATTGTATCTTGGCTTATAATGCAAGATTTGATGGTTTTTCATGATTTTCGTTAGATCTGATTGATCTGTGATTTAAGATGTGTTTTTGATGTTAAATGAACTCTAAATTGATAAGGAAATGAGTTTTGATTGATGCAATCCCGGATAGGTTGTGTTTCCTAAGTTTAGCTTAAGTTTCTTGGATGTTTTTGTGGTGATCTTGTGGATCTGTTGTTGCTGGAGGTATAAGGATGTTAATAGGTTGTTTTTAGATGTTATATGGTGTTGATGGATGTTAGGTTTTGCTGGTTTATGGCTGGGCTTTGTTTAGAAGTGGTTTGGATGCAATTTCGGTTGTGTTTGGTGGCCGAAATTGGTGTATGAATGAGAGCAGCGAGTTTGAGTGCTTTCATTGAAGCTTTTGATGCTTGATGATGCATTAAACCTCTGCTTTAATGTGTTTGATCAGGGGAGGCATCTTTGGATCCAAGAGTTGTTGATCCGGAAGCTTGAATTCGTGCTTCGGCAAGTGGCGAAGTGGAATCGGTGAGTGAAATTGGGTTTTCGGCTTTGAAACCAATGTCTTGGGAGCTTAGTTTAAGTCTAAACAACTTTGCTAAGCTCGAGTGTAAGTTTTCGGAATTTCTCTCTAGTGGTGGCCATGATTTTCTTGTGTTGCAAAATGATTATTTGCATGTTTTACATACTGTTTTGGAAGCATGTTTTAGCATGGTTTTTGCTGTTGATGTAAGCCATATGTTGAAGGTAACTCTAGGTAGGAGTTCCTTGTTTTTGTACATTGAAATGATGTGGTTTAATGCTTTTAAATGCATGATGAATATGGCTTGGTTTGATGCTTTAAAACAGTGATGTAAGTGATGAAAATGATGTATATTGGCAAGTGATGTTTTTAAAATGTTAAGGTCACTAAGGTGGTTAAAAGTCCTTGAGTGAGCCTTGTTACTTATGAACATCAAGGTGGTTAAAAGTCCTTGGATGGTTCATGTTGTGGACACTAAGGTGGTTAAAAGTCCTTAGGTGATCCTTTCTATGGTGTTTAAAAGTCCATAGGCCAAGGTGTTTAAAAGTCCTTGGGATCAAGGTGTTTAAAAGTCCTTGATGTGTTACTTCATGGTGTTTAAAAGTCCATGGCCAAGGTGTTTAAAAGTCCTTAGGTGATCCTTTCTATGGTGTTTAAAAGTCCATAGGCCAAGGTGTTTAAAAGTCCTTGGGATCAAGGTGTTTAAAAGTCCTTGATGTGTTACTTCATGGTGTTTAAAAGTCCATGGCCAAGGTGTTTAAAAGTCCTTGGGATCAAGGTGTTTAAAAGTCCTTGATGTGTTACTTCATGGTGTTTAAAAGTCCATGGCCAAGGTGTTTAAAAGTCCTTGGGAAGTTGATGAACTTGATTTAAGAAATGAAATGAATCACTTGAGCCAATATGACATGTTGAGTATATTATGAAGCATGAGATGCTTGTTTTTAATGTTTATGTTGAAGCATGGATTTGCTTGTTTAAAGTAAGGTTTTGAGCATGAGCAAATGTGGATTTGAAGCATGTTTTGTAAATGTTTTAAGTTGCATTATTGAATGGTTTAAATGAGCATTCCTCACTAAGCTTTTGCTTACGCTCTCTTCGTTTTCTTAATTCAATAATGCAGAGCATTAAAGTACCATGAGGGCAGCAAGAAAGGCGCAAGCAATCAAGTTCAAGTGAAGCTCAATGTATGAAGGTTTTATAAGTACATTTTAGCTTTTGTGTGATTTGGCAATGGGGGACCAATGTGTATGTTTTGGGAGGTGTTGGAGACTTCCTAAGTATGTTAAATATTGATGTGTTTGCTGGCTTTTGAATTGGAACCTTATATGCTTGCTTTGTAAGTTTGGTGTTTGAATGCCTAGCTTGTGTAGGAAGCATGCCTATAGAATTGGGGCTTTTTGCATAAGATGATGTTTGGATGAATTGATGATGCTAATATGTTGTTTATATGTTGAATTACATGTTGGCAAAGTTTGGTAGCATTTGGAGCATGATTGGTTGTGTAATTGCATGTTTTAAGTTGAGTTTTGGAGTAATCTGGGCAGGGTGTTTCGGAACAGCACCTACCGTTTCGGAACGGGTGCCTTAATAGTGCCCAGGCGTCCGAAACGGGAAGGGCCGTTCCGAAACGGAAAAGCCTCTGCCAGACCCCCGTTTCGAAACATGCTAAGCCTGTTTCGGAACGGCCCCGCGTTTCGGAACGGGCTGTCTCCCGTTTCGGAACGGTCGACCGTTGGGGGCTGACATTGGCAGTTTTATGTTTTGAAAAGTTTGCGTTTTGGTCCTGAAACTTGTTTGTGCAATTGTATGAGTTTGGGAAGTCCTTTTTAGCTGAAATTTCACAGAGTAGCATGAAACATGATTAATTTCAAGTTGGTAACTTCAATTTGGATTAAGTCCTTATAATTATCAGAATTTACAATTTGGTCCCTAAAGTTGTAAATTGTTCAATTGAGTCCCTGGTTGATCTCTGATGTTTGTGATCTTTTGGTATGATGTTTGCGTGATCACCTTTAGGCTTAATGTGCATCTAGACAAGTTTTAAAAAGAAAAAAAAAAGGTCGTTAATCAAGGTTGACTTTCGGGTTGACTTTGGTTTTCCCCGTGTGACTTTCTTAATTCGGGTCAACCGTCTAGGCCGGGTTAAGGGGGTTACAAAAGACTTGGTGGAATAAACTTACGTCGGGTTCAATTAGAACTTGGGCAGATTTAACTCGTGAATTCTTATCTCGTTTTAATCCTTCACACTTATCTGAGCGATTACGTAACGAAATTGCTACTTTTCAACAGGAAGAAGACGAGCCAATGCACGAGGCCTGGGACAGATTTACCACTCTTCTACGGAACTGCCCAATGCATGGATTCCCCGTTTGGAACTAGGTAACGAAATTCTTTAATGCTGCCAATTTACAAACTCGTATTAGAATTGATTTAGTAGCAAACGGATTACTGCTGGACAAAGACCCAGATGAGGCAATGGTAGTATTGAAAAATCTGGCGAAGAATGAGGAGCAGTTTCTGACAGCTAGAAGAGGGGGTAAACGGGTTCTAGCTGTAAAGGATTATGAGGCCGACAACACAATGAAATCACATGTGGCATATCTCACTAAGGCAATGAAAAAGCTCTTGAATGAAGATTCAGCCTGTATACGCTGCTGAAGAGGTATGCGAAATTTGTGAAGGAAATCACAGTTCGGAGAAATGTCCAATACAATTAGAAGAGGGAAAGTATGTTGGAAACTACAATAAGCAGAATTATAATTCCAACAACTATAATCCCAACTGGAGAATGGATCCCAAGTTTTCTTGGAGCAATCCTAATAATGCTCTGAATCCTCAAGCACAGAATAATCAGAACCAGGGAGGACCTAGATTGCTAACTCGGCAGCAACCGCAGCAGCAGCAACAACAGCCACTAGCTGCCTCAAATAGTATACTAGAACAGACTCTGGCTACATTTATGTCTCAAACAGGAACCTACATTGAGAACATGAATCACTTTGTCAAGAAGACGGAAACATTCATGGATAAAACAGAGATGCAGATGACCAATCAAGAAGCTACTCTGAAATCATTGGAGACATAGATGGGTTAGATTTCCCAGCATGTTAAACCAAGGCAGAATGGCGGATTTCCTAGCAATACTGAAAATGCTAGACAACCCACACATGAGCAGTGTAAAGCCATCACTACTAGGAGTGGGAAGAAATTACAAGGGCCAGAGAAGGAAGCTAAAACAGTTAAGAAACCAGCCCTGGAGTCGACTGTCGAGGAAGCTGCCCCGACAGGTAACAATCAACCTGCTGCCGATGAACCTGTCACGACAGCAGAAGGGACAGAGGAGAAAGATGATGAACCTAAACCTCCTCAGATCCGTATGCAGTGGGAAGGACGTATTGCTGATTATCGTCCCCCACCTCATTTCCCTCAGCGACTACATAAATTGAAACAAGAATCACAACTTAAGAAAATTTATGATATTTTTAAGCAGGTTCATATCAACAATCCGCTGTTAGATGCCGTTAGGGAAATACCTGGTTATGCCAAATTTTCTCAAGGATGCCATGTCAAAGAAGTCCAAACTTGGGGAATTTGAAACGGTAAATATGACATATGGATGCATGAGTATTTTGCACAAGTATCCACCCCAGAAGAAGAAGGATCCTGGGAGCTTCATCATACCATGCATAATCGAAGACAAATTTGTGGGTAAGGCACTTTGTGATCTTGGTGCTAGTATAAATTTAATGCCCAAATCTGTTTTTCAGAAATTAGGTATTGGAAAAGCTCGGCCCACAACAGTAGTACTGCAGTTGGCAGACCGCTCTTACGTTCACCCAGAAGGAAAAATCGAAGATATTCAGGTAAGAGTGGATAAGTTTATTTTTCCTGCTGACTTTCTTGTCTTAGATTGTGAAGCAGATGAAAATGCACCAATCATCCTGGGGCGACCCTTCTTAGCCACAGGAAGATCACTGATTGATGTAGAAAAAGGAGAACTCACTATGAGAGTGAACGATCAAGAGATCAAGCTGAACGTTATCCAAGCAATGAAACATGCTGATGCAGAAGAAGAGTGCAAGGCCATCACAGCAATTATCTTTGACCAACCCTGCATCAGGTCGGGCTGCCACGACATCAAAATTGGCCACTGCCTCGGTAGCCATTTAGAAGATTGTCACGACAGCACCGACGACAGCAGCTCCTCAGAATCTGATACATCTGATATTGAAGATCAAGAGGAGGTAAACTGGATAGGCAATCGTCCAGGTAAGTTGTTCGAGCCCTTAAATTATACCTCGGATAACCATATAATTCAAAAGCCATCAACTGTTGAACCCACTGTTCTAGATCTGAAGCCCCTGCCAGGGCAGTTAAAATATGCTTTCCTTGGTTTAAATGATACGTTGCCCGTAATCATCTCTTCCAAGTTGATGCAGGAACAGGAACATCAGCTAATAGGGACGCTGCAGCAACACAAAAAGGCGATTGGATGGACGATAGCTGATATCCAAGGCATCAGTCCGGCACTATGCATGCATAAAATCCTCCTAGAGGATGATCATAAGCCGACCATTGATGCACAGAGACGTCTGAATGATGCTATGCGAGAGGTGGTGCGTAAGGAGATAATCAAATGGCTAGATGCCGGAATAATCTATGCCATCTCGGACAACAAGTGGGTAAGCCCAATGCAGTGCGTTCCCAAGAAAGGAGGAATAACCGTGGTAACCAATGAAGACAATGAGCTAATCCCAACCAGGACTGTGACCGGTTGGAGGGTTTGTATGGACTACCGGAAGCTTAACAAAGCTACCCAGAAGGACCACTTTCCTTTACCCTTTATTGATCAAATGCTTGATAGACTAGCGGGTAAACCTTACTATTGTTTTCTTGATGGTTACTCAGGTTACAATCAAATAGCCATCGCACCAGAAGATCAAGAAAAGACGACGTTCACATGCCGATACAGAACATATGCTTTTAGGAGAATGCCTTTTGGACTCTGTAATGCACCAGCCACTTTCCAAAGGTGCATGATGGCAATATTCTCCGATATGGTGGAGGATTTCCTAGAAATCTTTATGGATGATTTTTCAATCTTTGGAGACAATTTTGAGAGCTGCCTAGGCAACCTACAGAAAGTGCTCGAGAGATGTGAAAAAGCAAACCTAGTATTGAACTAGGAAAAGTGTCACTTCATGGTGGATGAAGGGATAGTCCTTGGCCATAAGATTAGCTGTCGTGGCATAGAAGTCGACAGAGCTAAGATCGAAGTGATCGAAAAGCTACCTCCGCCCACCACAATCAAGGGAATCAAAAGTTTCTTAGGACATGCTGGTTTTTATCGGAGGTTCATTGCAAATTTTTCAAAGATAACCAAGCCCCTATGCCATCTTCTGGAGCAGA
Source organism: Hibiscus trionum (assembly GCA_030270665.1). NCBI lineage: Eukaryota > Viridiplantae > Streptophyta > Magnoliopsida > Malvales > Malvaceae > Hibiscus > Hibiscus trionum. Next base: position 10,356,483 of record BSYR01000046.1, read on the forward strand.
ACCGACCCTTCGACTTCAACGCTGAATGAACTAAGGCATTCAAGGTTCTGAAAGAAAAGCTGGTAACAGCCCCAATAGTACAGCCACCAGATTGGACACTGCCGTTTGAGATCATGTGTGATGCTAGCGACTATGCTGTCGGGGCAGCACTTGGGCAGCGAAGAGACAAACTTTTTCATGTCATATACTATGCCAACAAAACACTGAATGACGCCCAAGTAAACTACACCACCACAGAGAAGGAACTATTAGCTGTGGTATTCTCCATTGACAAGTTTCGTTCTTATCTACTTGGAACGAAGGTCATAGTCCATACAGACCACTCTGCATTGAAGTATTTGTTCACGAAGAAGAATGCAAAGCCTCGACTGATACGTTGGATTCTGCTAATGCAAGAATTCGACCTTAAAATCAAGGACAAAAAGGGGACAGAGAATCAAGTGGCAGATCACTTGTCAAGGTTGGAGAAGGGAAAGAGTACCGGCAGATGAGACAAACATATTGGAGACCTTCCATGATGAGCAGCTGTTTGCTGCCACAATCACTGTCGCGACAGCCATGGCGGCAGGTAAGTTTTCTGAACTCCCCTGGTACGCTGATTTCATTAATTTTTTGGTTAGCGGAATAATTCCTCCTAACCTTAATTATCAAGCTGGGAAGAGGTTCCAAAATGATGTTAAGCATTATTATTGGGACGAACCTCTTCTTTTCAAAATCTGAGCAGATCAGGTTATAAGGAGATGCGTACCACAGGATGAACAAGAAGATATACTTCATCACTATCATGCTTCACAGTATGGAGGACACTTAGGAGGCAATAAAATTGCAGCCAAGGTTTTGCAGTCAGGATTCTATTGGCTGTCACTATATAAAGATGCTCAAATCTTCTACAAGAATTGTGACAAGTGTCAACGGATGGGAAACATCTCAAGGAGGCACGAGATGCCGATGCAGAACATTCTTGAAGTTGAGATCTTCGACGTATGGGGGATCGATTTTATGGGACCATTCCCATCTTCATGTGGGAATTTATACATCCTCCTGGTAGTAGATTATGTGTCCAAGTGGGTTGAAGCTATCGCCACTCAAAAGAATGATGTCAAGACGGTTCAAAGGTTTTTACATAAAAACATTTTTTCCAGATTCGGCATCCCTAAGGCGATTATCAGTGATGAAGGGAGGCATTTTGACAATAGGGTTATAGCTGCTGCCTTGAAAAAGTATGGTGTCAAGCATCGGATTGCAACAACATACCACCCTCAGACCAATGGACAGGCCGAAATATCCAATAGAGAGGTCAAAAACATTCTCGAAAAGATGGTTCAACCAACTCAGAAAGACTGGTCTCTACACCTCAATGATGCGTTTTAGGCTTACAGGACATCATTCAAAACTCCATTGGGAATGTCTCCTTATCGGCTGATCTATGGGAAAATGTGCCATTTACCTGTCGAGATAGAGCACCGAGCATACTGGGCAATCAAGGCAGTTAATATGGACTTGGAAAAAGCAGGGCAGAAAAGGCTACTTGATCTTAACGAAATTGAAGAAATTCAGACAATGGCCTATGACAACGCAAGAATCTACAAGGACAAAACCAAGAAGAGGCATGACAAAAAGTTGCTTCCACGACGGTTCTGCCCAGGGCAGTTTGTGTTGCTTTTTAACTCTGGGTTGAAACTCTTCCCAGGGAAGCTGAAATCTAGATGGTCTGGCCCATTCCAAGTGGTTCAGATTTTTCCCCATGGTGCCATCACGATCAGATCTCTAAAAGACGGGCACCAATTCAAAGTCAATGGACAGCGATTGAAGCATTATCAGGAGAGTGAAGCCCCAAGAATGCAGGAAGTGGTTACTTTAGGAGATGCCCCACCTGGCATCCCTAATTTAACCTAAATTTTATTTTTAAATATTTTTATTATTTATTAATTATATATTAGGAATCAGATTTATTTTATTTTTAAGAACTAATGTTTTTATTTTCATTGTTTTTTTAGGAAATAAAGGAAACAAGAAGATGTAGAGAAGTGAATTCAGCCCACCATTTTCCATCAGCCCAAAGAGCCCAACTTTTGGCCGCTGCCGCGACAGACGCGGAAAATACAGGCTGTCGACACGCTGTCGCAACAGACACACAAACGCGTAACAGATGCGCAACAGACACGGAAACTCGTAACAGATGCGCAGAAGACACGGAAACGCGTGACAGACGCATCAGAAACCGCGTAACAGCTGGCCCCGTTATTCGCGCCTGCCGTTACAACTCCAACGGGCAGCAAACTCTTCTCTATATAAACCCCGTTCTACTATTCATTTTTCACTCACTTCTACTCTTCTAGCTTGCTCTCTCTAGAAATATTTACTTGCTTTCATTTTTCTTCTTACAACCCTTGCAACCATGTCTTCCAGAAATACCCGCAGGAGTGCTGCCTCAGGCTCCACCCCGACAGCATCAACCCCACGATCTTTCCAGATACGAGATATGTGGGAGGAAAAGGGATTTATCTACACTTCCAAGGAGGGGAATTTGGGACTGCAGCCGTTCATTGCTAGAAAAATCAGGGCTCTACAATGGCAGATCTTTGCAGAACAACCAGAGGAGATGAACGTCTCTTTGGTTCACGATTTCTATGCTGCCATCAACAGCAGAACCGTAACAGCAGTCACCGTGAGAGGGAGAGAGGTGCCCTTCGAGCCAGAATACATCAACACGCTCTACGGATTTTACGTGGGCAGCAACGAGGATGGTCACCAACAATTTCTGAACAGCTTAGACCCTGCTGTCTACGATGCTGTCATGGCAGAGCTCACGGATGAAGGGACTCAGTGGAACACAAATCCTAAGAACCCGAGGATAGTAAAGAGAACTCAACTCCTACCAGAGGCCAAACTGTGGAACGCTTTCATCAAAAAGTGAATCATTCCAACCTCGCACAATACAACTGTCGACCAACCCATGTTAGCCCTCATCCATTCTATTTTGCATGAGAGGCCTATTAATGTGGGCAGCTACATCCGGGAAAGTATTCTGGAGTGTGCACACCGGCCGACAGGACCACTCTACCTTCCCTACCTCATCACAGTCCTTTGTCGCGGCCATAATGTGCTTGAAGCTGCCACCGATCTAAGAGTCCAAGGGAAGGGATGGACCGACAAAAATGTACTCAGCTTGATGGAACTGACTGTTACCACCCCGCTGTCATCTTTCGACCCCACTGCCACGGCAGCAGAGAGGACAGAACCAACAGACACTGAGCCTGCTGCCGCAGAACCCAGGCAGCAGACGACAGCAGCCCCTCTGACCGACTCCTCCTCCCAGATCCTGGCTGCCATACAAAAGCTGGAGAAACGACAGCTCGGACTCATGAGCTTCATCCAAAACTATTTAAATTTCCCTGATGCTGTCTTTCCTACATTTCCATCCCACTATTTTGCTGCAACCACCCCTGCCCATACCCTGACACCTGCTGCCACACCCAAGACACAGTCTGCAGCATCCACACCGACCCCTGCCACGACAACTGCCGGCAGCATCCGCGCAGCTGATCTGTTTCGTCCGCCGATGATAATACCCTGGTCTTCTAGATTGCACGGGTGAACCGACGGTGATCGGAGTTGTTTTTTAAATGAAGGGTTTTCAAAGGATTAGGGTTTCGAATCTTTCTTTTGGGGGTTTTAAAAGAAAGGAGTTCTTTTTCAAAAATTGAAGGTCAGATTGGTTTTTAGGTCGGAGTAGGTCTCCGTTTTGGGGCGTTTAGGGGCTCACCGGCCGTCGATTAGCGATGGCTGACATCTTAGGTGCTGTGGTCGAGAGAGAAAAGGGAAGTCTGAGGGCGGCTAGGGTTTTCCGAGGGAGAAAAAGGGGTCTCGGTTGGGTTTAGATGAGGTTTTATAGGCGTTTTAGGTTTTAGTTTAGGGGTAAATTTGCCTTAGGTCCCTCCGTGTCGCGTCTTTCACGCATTAGGGGTCTCCGTGTCTTTAAATTGCATCTTAGGTCCTTAGAGTTTTGTTCCTTTTTACAATTCCGTCCCGAGTCAGTCCAGTGGTGGTCTTTTTGTTCATCCCCTCCCCCGTGTTTTGAGTCCGTTTTGATTTAGTCCCCATTTACAGTTTTAAGTTTTTTTCATGTCTCTTCGATTTGGCTACTGTTTTTTGCATTTCTTTCAATTTGGTACAGTTTCTTGCTTGCTTTTCTATTCGTATGGTATGATTAATGTATGTGTTTTTAAACTGATTTTGCTTGCTTTTTTTAATTATATGTTTGCATGAATGAAATGCGTTTTTATTTTGTTAGCGGCCGTGCTGTTTTTTTATCAATAATATGATGTGATAAGTCTTATAAGTTTTAATGTAAGGGTGGTTTGTTTTGTTATATAATCTAGGGCTTTATAATATATGAACAAGTGTGACCTTTTTAAAATATTTAGCATGTCCAAATTAATTTGTAGTGTCTTTTAATGTGACGTATAAACGTTTAGAGGCTCGTTTTTTTAAAACGTGATAAAAACGTCAATTTTGCCTAATAAAAATGATAAATGTTTTAATTGATGTTAATGTTGGGCCTTGATTGTAAGGCTTTTCTTAATGTCCATTGATTTTGGCTTTTTGGGCTTTTATTTGTTTATTTTCAAAGCACTTTTATGACATGCATTTTACACTTGTCATTCACGAAACCACTAATTATCAAGTATGTTAATTGAATTTAAAATATACCCAAAGAGAGGTATTAATTAACTCCGGTATTTGTGTCATGACAGTCCAAGCTTAATGGATGTCGATCGAATATTTGGGTTAATTTTCACCGTCTCTAGGTAAGCTAATCATAAAAATGGAAAATACCACGCATCATCCTTTATTTGCTTGCATCATGCATAAAGGTGACGTACGGGATCCGAACCCTAAACTAACACGGTAGTCAGTCTTATATGATGTCGGTTTAATCTATGGTCCGGTGCACCGTCATCCTTTCTAATTAAATGTTTAATTAATTCCAAATCCACAATTCGATATAGCCCGAGCTATTTAAGTCATATTTTCATTTAAGAACATGTTTATTAAATTCACTTTGAATCTTAAATAATTTCTATCGATTAAAGGCAACAAGTTATTTGGTACCGATTTCCGGGCGTGATGAGGGTGCTAACCCTTCCCTGCACGTAACCAACTCTCGAACCCGTTTTAAAACGAATCTCTGGTTTTGTGGTGTCCGGCCTATCTTAGTGGCCGGTGGCGACTCCAAATTTGTACGGTTTTTCAAAACTCCAATTTTTAGAACAAAAATCCCCTTTTAATAAATCCTTTTCAAAAAGGTGATAAGACCTAGTAGTTTTTCAAAAACGTTATCACAGTTTGGCGACTCCGCTGGGGACGAATTTTTGTTTTTACAAAACAAAAAAGAGAGTTAAGCCAATAAAACACTTGTTGCCTTTAATCAATAGAAACTATTTAAAGTTCAAAGTGAAGTTAATAAGTTTGTTCTTCCTTGAAAATATGACTTAAGTTGAACGGGCTTTGAGAATTCGTGACATTCGAATTAATTTTCCATTTAATTATTAAGGAAATCACCAAACTGTGTTGCACCATGTTCATTAAGCTCTATACCCGAGCTACCCTTCTTAAGTGAAAGTGAAACGCCCATACCCACGTGAGCATCCCTCCACGGGTCGGTAATTCACTTTCGGAATCCATGCCTTTTGACACGTGAGCAGCCCTCCACGTCATTAGGTCGTGCTTTCCCTCGAACCGAAACCAATTCGCAAGCCTGTAATGGGCCAGAATTGGGGTTCTTATTGCCTTAGTAGGCGATGAGATAGGTTCGAGTACCCTTTGTTAGAACCGAACTCATTCGTGAGAATATAAGAAGCCCACCCCGTTAGAGCCATGTAGATAACCCTAGAGTTTAGAATGTCTAGGTTTTTCTTGCTAATTGCTCATTTCTACGCTTCCTTTTTTCGATTAATGCTTGAATTTCCTTGCTTGGCTTATGATTTATGTTTATCATGTGACTAACACCTTTACTTTTCTTTCACCGTTTCTCTTATTTTGCATATTTCACCATTGCATAAAGGTGCATTGAACGTTAATTTTATGAATGCAATTTGTCGTATGTACAATAAAAACACATGACTAAAAACAAAATGCATAATTGAAATGCAAAGAGCAACATTGAGTTCGGCAAATATCCTCGTTAAACAACTCATATCAATGGGAACCTTGGTTTATTACAACGATCGGATGAAACCCAATACATGTGGTTCTTAAGCAGGCGTCTAGGTCGATGATTTTCTTCAAGACTCACACAATCCCTTCTTCTTTCTCTAAGGATCGGGCGTTCTCTCGTATCCACGTTAACAAATAGGCCAACTCTCGGTCCTTCCCCCAAGTGGTGTAGGCGACGAATTATGATTGACCCACTGTCGATATTTGGTACTCTTGATTTGCTCTTTGAAAGAGTCCCACTGAGCCTAACCTTCAAAGTTTATCGACCCAAGATGGCAAAGTGCCCGAGAAACTTCCGATTTTGCCCCGGAAAGCTTAGTTCTTGTTTGGTGTGGTTCTCGCTAATTTCCTTGCAAGACTCGGTATTTCCCAACTGTTGTAGTCAAATCAAAGCTACCAATCGTAGAGAAAATGTAGGTTGAACTCTAAGATTTGAAGTACTGGTCACTTGCCTGGAACGTCTAACAAATAAGTGAGTTGGCCTCTTTCTTCTTCTTTTTCTTGTTTTTTGTTTTTTTAAGCTTTTCTTGTCTCAGAAACTCAACCATGTAGTCATTCTCTTTATGGCTATATTCGTACGTCGAGATCCTTCTCATTATCGTTACGGACCGGATTTCCCACTGATCAAGTCTTTAATTTCAAACTATTTCCGAACCAATGTGCTCTTTATGCAATGGTGAAATATGCAAAATAAGAGAAACGGTGAAAGAAAAGTAAAGGTGTTAGTCACATGATAAACATAAATCATAAGCCAAGCAAGGAAATTCAAGCATTAATCGAAAAAAGGAAGCGTAGAAATGAGAAATTAGCAAGAAAAACCTAGACATTCTAAACTCTAGGGTTATCTACATGGCTCTAACGGGGTGGGCTTCTTATATTCTCACGAATGAGTTCGGTTCTAACAAAGGGTACTCGAACCTATCTCATCGCCTACTAAGGCAATAAGAACCCCAATTCTGGCCCATTACAGGCTTGCGAATTGGTTTCGGTTCGAGGGAAAGCACGACCTAATGACGTGGAGGGCTGCTCACGTGTCAAAAGGCATGGATTCCGAAAGTGAATTACCGACCCGTGGAGGGATGCTCACGTGGGTATGGGCGTTTCACTTTCACTTAAGAAGGGTAGCTCGGGTATAGAGCTTAATGAACATGGTGCAACACAGTTTGGTGATTTCCTTAATAATTAAATGGAAAATTAATTCGAATGTCACGAATTCTCAAAGCCCGTTCAACTTAAGTCATATTTTCAAGGAAGAACAAACTTATTAACTTCACTTTGAACTTTAAATAGTTTCTATTGATTAAAGGCAACAAGTGTTTTATTGGCTTAACTCTCTTTTTTGTTTTGTAAAAACAAAAATTCGTCCCCAGCGGAGTCGCCAAACTGTGATAACGTTTTTGAAAAACTACTAGGTCTTATCACCTTTTTGAAAAGGATTTATTAAAAGGGGATTTTTGTTCTAAAAATTGGAGTTTTGAAAAACCGTACAAATTTGGAGTCGCCAACGGCCACTAAGGTAGGCCGGACACCACAAAACCAGAGATTCGTTTTAAAACGGGTTCGAGAGTTGGTTACGTGTGGGGAAGGGTTAGCACCCTCATCACGCCCGGAAATCGGTACCAAATAACTTGTTGCCTTTAATCGATAGAAATTATTTAAGATCCAAAGTGAATTTAATAAACATGTTCTTAAATGAAAATATGACTTAAATAGCTCGGGCTATATCGAATTGTGGATTTGGAATTAATTAAACATTTAATTAGAAAGGATGATGGTACACCGGACCATAGATTAAACCGACATCATATAAGACTGACTACCGTGTTAGTTTAGGGTTCGGATCCCGTACGTCACCTTTATGCATGATGCAAGCAAATAAAGGATGATGCGTGGTATTTTCCATTTTTATGATTAGCTTACCTAGAGACGGTGAAAATTAACCCAAATATTCGATCGACATCCATTAAGCTTGGACTATCATGACACAAATACCGGAGTTAATTAATACCTCTCTTTGGGTATATTTTAAATTCAATTAACATACTTGATAATTAGTGGTTTCGTGAATGACAAGTGTAAAATGCATGTCATAAAAGTGCTTTGAAAATAAACAAATAAAAGCCCAAAAAGCCCAAATCAATGGACATTAAGAAAAGCCTTACAATCAAGGCCCAACATTAACATCAATTAAAACATTTATCATTTTTATTAGGCAAAATTGACGTTTTTATCACGTTTTAAAAAAACGAGCCTCTAAACGTTTATACGTCACATTAAAAGACACTACAAATTAATTTGGACATGCTAAATATTTTAAAAAGGTCACACTTGTTCATATATTATAAAGCCCTAGATTATATAACAAAACAAACCACCCTTACATTAAAACTTATAAGACTTATCACATCATATTATTGATAAAAAAAACAGCACGGCCGCTAACAAAATAAAAACGCATTTCATTCATGCAAACATATAATTAAAAAAAGAAAGCAAAATCAGTTTAAAAATACATACATTAATCATACCATACGAATAGAAAAGCAAGCAAGAAACTGTACCAAATTGAAAGAAATGCAAAAAACAGTAGCCAAATCGAAGAGACATGAAAAAAAAACTTAAAACTGTAAATGGGGACTAAATCAAAACGGACTCAAAACACGGGGGAGGGGATGAACAAAAAGACCACCACTGGACTGACTCGGGACGGAATTGTAAAAAGGAACAAAACTCTAAGGACCTAAGATGCAATTTCAAGACACGGAGACCCCTAATGCGTGAAAGGCGCGACACGGAGGGACCTAAGGCGAATTTACCCCTAAACTAAAACCTAAAACGCCTATAAAACCTCATCTAAACCCAACTGATACCCCTTTTTCTCCCTCGGAAAACACTAGCCGCCCTCAAACTTCCCTTTTCTCTCTCGACCACAGCACCTAAGATGTCAGCCATCGCTAATCGACGGCCGGTGAGCCCCTAAACGCCCCAAAACGGAGACCTACTCCGACCTAAAAACCAATCTGACCTTCAATTTTTGAAAAAGAACTTCTTTCTTTTAAAACCCCCAAAAGACAGATTCGAAACCCTAATCCTTTGAAAACCCTTCGTTTAAAAAACAACTCCGATCACCGTCGGTTCACCCATGCAATCTAGAAGACCAGGGTATTATCATCGGCGGACGAAACAGAAACGGCCGGGAGGAGTACCGTCGACCGCGAAGGTAAAAGAAAGAAACCCTAATTCTTTTTTGTTTCGAAATGTAAAAAAAGAAGATGATACCTCTGAAAATGGTTGCCTTTTGTATTGATATCTGAAACTTTCCCCCGATAATGCTTCCTCTCTTACATTTGTTGTTTTTGGGCTTTTATAGCCGAAATTTACATATTTTCGGATAAAAGAAAAAAACTAAAAATCTTCTATTGGCTGCGTTTTCCTTCGTCCTTTTTTGTCGTGATTCATCTGTCGTTTTTGTCTTGGCTTGATTTTCTTTCTTTTTGTTGCTGCATGCATTGTTGCTGGAGAGAGGGGACCGGACAGCACGGGATAGTGACGAGCTGAAAGGGCTCGAATAGCGCGCGTGGGGGATCCAAACGGTCGTGCGCGGGGCGCGTGAAGAAGATGATCGATCGTCTGGCAGGGGCGTGTTCTCCACGCGGCAATCCAAAGGTCACGCGAGTCTCTGATCTGGACAGTTAGATCATTCTTGATCTGACGGCTGAGATGCTGCGGCGCAAAGAAAAAGGGTTAGGGTACCCTAGGGCTTCATCTCCTGGTGCGATCTGGACCGTCAGATCTAGATCAGATCTGACGGTGGAGGATGTGGCGGCTGCATAACAACAAAGGATAATTAGGGTTTTTGTTTAATTGGTGTTGGGCCTAAAACGGGCTTGTATTTTATTTTGTGTTTGGGTTTTTAATATCTGATGGACTGTAACACTAAATAAACTTTGGGCTTTATTTATTAATATTAATATATATCGGGCTTGTTTATATCAGTCTTCTTGATTTTCAACTTTCAGACATGTTTTAATAATAATAATAATAATAATAATAATATAATAGATAATAAGATAATACTAATAATAAAGGTAATAATAATAATACTAATAATAATAGTATGATAGTGACAATATAATAACATAATATCATAGTAATAATAATAACATAATATATGATTGTAGTGTTAATAAATATAATACTAGAAATAGTTATAATAACGGTAATAAATGTAATGGTAATAATAATATAATAGAGTAACAGATAATAATAATAACATATGATAATAAAATAGTAGTGATAATATAATAAATATGTGTATAACATTAATATATACAATGTTTTTTTTGTTTTTTTGTTTTCCTTTTTTAGTTTTTAATTATTCGACATATATATAGGAGTAATAAAGTCCATTATTATAAAATGAAATAAAAAGAGGTTAACCCGGACAAAATTAGTGATTATAAGTAGAAATTGACCTTTGGGGTCCTGCTCCAATAGCTTCCAATGGCTTTCTCTATTACATTTCATTTGTTGACATGTCAACTCGAAATTGTTGGCTCTACTTGCTCAAAAACAAATCTGAAGCATCCACAACATTTAATCTCTTCTACAATCTCGTTAAAACACAATATTCCACTACATTGCAAGCAGTTCAAACGGATGGTGGAGGTGAATTCCACTTCCTTGACACTCTTCTTCCAAGTCTTGGTATACATCAAAGAATTACATGTCCCTACACCTCACAGCATAATGGTGTAGTAGAGCATAAACACATGCATATTATCGAGATGGCTCTATCTCTTCTTGCTCAAGCCTCAATGCCACTTCAATTCTGGTCGTATGCAGTCTTAAGCTCCGTGTATCTCATCAATCGTCTACCATCTAAGAAGTTGGGCAATATCTCCCCCTATCAAAAGCTGACTGATCGTGTTCCTGATTACAGTAACCTCAAAGTCTTTGGTTGTGAATGCTATCCAAACCTTAGACCATTCAACAGATGCAAGCTCAGTTATAGATCGAAGCCTTGTCTCTTTCTTGGCTACTCTCCAAGATACCAAGGCTATCAATGTGCTAATGAACATGGTCGAATCTACATGTCTTGGAGTGTGACTTTCAATGAATCCATCTTTCCATATGCTACCAAGACACATAATGCTCCCTCTTTTCCTACCAGGTCCAGGGCATTACATGTTCTTCCTACACATGCACTATCACTAGCCCAAACATCTCCTCCAAACACACAAACAATCCCCTCCATACATACTAGTCACGAAACACAATCCCCAACACCATCTCCTACTTCAGCCACCCATTCTACTTCCATATCAAACAACACTACTCCTACAAACCCTTTATAATCCTCTTCTACGCATATTGATCCCCTCCCATCATTAAATAATCAATCTGATCATCCTACACCTCCACCAGATACCTCCCATGATAACCCTACACCATCCACACAACCTACACTTCTTTAACTCTTGACATTCCTTCAAACACTCATCCCAATACCACACTCAACTCCCACCCTATGGTTACCCGTAGCAAAGTTGGCACCTTCAAACCTAAACTATAATTAGCTTATTGTACTACCACCCCAACAACAATCAAAGATGCATTAACCAACCCCGAAGACAGCTTTTAGGACTAGATATGGTCACTATGAGTTCCTTGTGATGTCGTTTGGGCTCACGAATGCACCAGCAGCATTCATGGATATTATGAACAGAGTTTTCAGAGACTATCTAGACCGATTCATAGTTTTTTTCATAGATGACATCCTTGTGTACTCGAGATCAGAAGAAGAGCATGATGAGCACTTGAGACTTGTTTTGTAGAGATTGATGAGTAATCAATTGTATGCTAAGCTTAATAAATGTGAGTTCTGGATTCGAGAGGTTGTGTTTCTTGGCAATGTTGTGTCAGTTGAAGGTAGCCGTGTTGATCCGACGAAGATTGAGGCTATTGTTGAGTGGAAACAACCTAAGTCAGTGACTGAGATTAGGAGTTTCCTAGGATTAGTTGGTTACTATAGGAGGTTTGTTGACGGTTTCTCTAGAGTAGCTGCTCCGTTGACTAAATTGTTGCAAAAAGGAGTGAAGTTTGAGTGGTCAGATGCGAGACAGAAGGCATTTGAGAAATTGAAAGAAGCTTTGACGAATGCTCCAGTGTTAGTACAACCAATTTCAGGGAAAGAGTTTGTGATCTATAGCGATGCTTCCTACATAGGTTTAGGTTGTGTTCTGATGCAAGAAAGGAGAGTTGTTGCTTATACTTCGAGACAGTTGAAGGTGCGTGAGAAGAACTACCCTACGCACGATATTGAGTTAGCCGCAGTTGTGTTTGTGTTGAAGATTTGGTGTCACTACTTGTATGGTGAGAAGTGCGCAATTTACACTGATCATAAGAGCTTGAAGTATTTGATGACTCAGAGAGAGTTGAACTTGAGACAGAGAAGATGGCTTGAGCTGTTGAAAGACTATGACTTGACTATCGAGTACCATCCGGGTAAGGCAAATGTATTAGCCGATGCGTTGAGCAGAAAAGTTGCAGTTGAGTTGCGAGCTATGTTTGTTAAGTTGAGTGTATCCTGTGATGGTGGCTTGATTACCGAGTTGCAAGTGAAGCCTTCATTGATTCAGTTGATCAGAGAGAAGCAGTTGCAAGACGTGTCTTTAGTTCCTCATGTTCAGGACATAGTCGAAGGTAGACCGACCGAGTATAGTTTCATTAGTGAGAATATGTTGTGTTCCAGAGACAAAGTTGTAGTACCTAAAGATGTTGAGTTGAGACGTCTGATTCTGAGTGAAGCACATTCGAGTCCCTTTTCGATGCATCCGGGTATTACTAAGATGTACCGTGACTTGAAGAATGACTATTTCTGGGTTGGTTTGAAGAAGGATGTGGCCGAGTATGTGAGTCGTTGTATGGTTTGTCAGAGAGTGAAGGCAGAACATCATGTTCCTTCATGTTTGTTACAGCCTTTGAAGATTCTGGAATGGAAATGGGAGAGAATCACTATGGACTTTGTGTCGGGGTTACTGTTGTCTCCTTCGAAGAAGAATTCCGTTTGGGTGATAGTTGATAGGTTCACTAAGTGTGCCCACTTCTTAGCAGTGAACACTACAGATTCTTTAGACAAGTTGGCGAATTTGTATATTCGTGAGATTGTGAGACTTCATGGAGTTCCGAAATCTATTGTGTCAGACAGGGATCCGAGATTCACTTTGAGGTTCTGGAGTTGTTTGCATAGTGCCCTAGGTAGTCGTTTGCATTTCAGTACTTCGTATCATCCGCAGTCAGATGGACAGTCAGAGCGAGTGATACAGGTGTTAGAGGATATGCTTCGTTGTTGTGTTATTGACTTCCAGGGTTCTTGGGAGAAGCACTTGCCCTTAGTTGAGTTTGCTTACAACAACAGTTACCAGGCTAGTATACAGATGGCTCCTTATGAGGCTTTGTATGGTAGACGATGTAGGACTCTGATCTGTTGGGCTGAAACGGGTCAGAGATTGTTACCTATGCCGAATTTGCTTAAGGGGACTACTGATAAAGTGAAGTTGATTTGTGACCGTTTGAAAGCAGCTTCCGATCGTCAGAAATCTTATACATATTTGAAGAGAAAAGAGATTGAGTTCTCAGTGGGTGAGAAAGTTTTTCTGAAAGTATCTCCGTGGAAGAAGGTATTGAGATTTGGCCGGAAAGGCAAGTTGAGTCCGAGGTTTATTGGTCCGTATGAGATAGTTGAGTGGATTGGGCCAGTAGCTTACCGTTTGAGATTTCCTTCAGAGTTAGAGAAGATCCATGATGTTTTTCATGTGTCGATGCTTAGGAGATATAGATCAGATCCATCTCACGTTATGCCCGTTGAGGAGATAGAGTTGAATCCGGATTTGTCTTATAATGAAGAACCAGTTGAGATACTTGCTTCTGATAGCAAGGTGTTGCGTGGCAAGACCATAGAGTTGGTCAAGGTGTTGTGGAGACATAGAGGTGTGGAAGAGGCCACGTGGGAGAGGAAAGCTGATATGCTTGAGCAGTTTCCGTACTTGTTTCTGTCAGGTAATTTCGGGGACGAAATTCCTTAAGTGTGGGAGAGTTGTAACACCCGGGTTTGGGGGTCGGGTGAAAAAAATATTAAAATAATGTTTCGGGTTTCGGTTTCACAATTTAAATAATAAAATATTATTTTGGGCCTCGGGTTTTCAAACGAATAAATTATGTTGGACATGTTTTGGTTTTAGATCTCAATTCCATGGAATTGGGAAAATTTAAATGGCTATCCTCATTAATGGCAAAAGGGTAATAAAATGGTCTTTCAAATTAAAACCCATTTTTGTCTAAAATAAGCCTTTGTCATCTTTTTCCTCACTCCCATTTTCATTTTCAACGACAAGAGAGAGCTCTTCTCTTCAAAATCACTATTCCATCACATCATTTTTTCCTTGTTGGTGATTTTTGAAAGGTAATCACGTTTTTGACTTGGCCTTATCTTCCTCTTCATTTTGGTACCATTAGTTTTCATTAAAATCATGTATTTTGTATTTTGGGTTTTGCAAAGAATTTGTCAAAGGTTGAAGCTTTATTGTCTTTAACAAAAGCTTTTGATTATTTATTGTTAGATAAGTTCTTTACTACCTATAAGGTCCAACATATTCGATTTTTACAAAGTTTTATGGTGTTTCCCGAAATTGGGTTTTATGGAGGTTTTTGAAGGGTTTTATGTTGAGTTTTGGGTGTGTTTTGTGTGGGAATTTGTTGGCTGATGGTTAGGCTATGTATAAGGGTTGTTTTGGAAGCTTTTTGGAGTAATTTAAGTGTTGGAATCATCGGTTTTGGACTGTGCTTAAGGGCTGCTCGGGAATGGCATTTTGGGGTTGTCTTTAGCTTGAAAACATATGTTTTGTGCTTGGTTTGTGTTCCGGGTTTGCTACATTTTTTGTGGACTGATTTGAGGTTATTTTGATTGTTTTGGGATGATTAGAAGCAAGGATTTGTGATTGTGAAGCCTCGGAAACGAATCTGGAACCGTTGGGAGCTTGATCGGCTAGTGTGGTTGAGCTTGGATAGTCGGTGAGTGGTTAATGTTTTTAACTTGATTTTCAAAGGTTGGTTCAAGCATGTGGACTAGGTTGGGCTTGGTAGACCCACCTAGAGTTGGGATTAGATTGGTAGTCTAATCCCAAGCTTTAGTTAGATACTTTGGTTGAACTCTAATTGTTGATTATACCTCATGTTTAATTGTGATTAAGGTGGCTATGTGTATTGCGTTTTACATGTATGATGAGGCTTGTCATTTGATGCATTGTTATATGCATGTGGATTGTGCATGATGGTAATCACGTGTGCACACTAACATCCTAATGCATTGTTATATGCGCGTGGTCTTGGTGATGGAAGTCATCAAGATGGAGTACGGGTTCGCCCGAAAATCTTCTTATATTTATGCTGGTCGGTGATGAGTGTAATCCTATCGACGGGGCGTGAGGATGAGTGGAATCCCCTCCGCGTGAAACGGTGATGAGTTTAATCCCACCGCAAGGTAATGGTTGTGTTGGATGTGAGTTCCAACGGTTATCCGCGTATTCAAGTCATAGCTAGGTACCAATATGGATTAATATATGTGTTGCCAATAAGGATTCGTGGAATGTGTTGCTTATACGTTGATATATGTATTTCCTTATGTTGAGCTTATAAGTTGTTGAGCATGGCATGATGTGGATATTTATGTTCATACATCATTTGATATTTTGGCTCATGTGGTTCGAAGGTAAGATCATGCATTCTACTTTGGTTGAGTGCTCGTGCTTGGACCCTGCATTATCGAGGTTGTTTTATGAGTTTACCCTCACTAAGCTTATTGCTTACGCTCTCTTTTGTTCGACAATGCAGATCCGTAGTTCGTGGGTTGCTTGTGCGAGGAGAGGGCCTCCAAGTGTGCTTGTGGTGCTATCTTAGCTTTCAAGTATGGACTTTTAAGTTATAAGGGGTAATGGTCAAGCAATGGGATATGTGTTGTTGAATTGAGCTTTAGATGTATGTTGACGGTTTGTTTTAGGAGCATGTTAGACTCCTATGTTTTGGTGGATGGTTGTTTAAGGCTTGCTTATGCCTAGTATGTTGGCCTTGTGCCTTTTTGAATGCTTAAGTGTATGTTATTGTTGAAGCATGTTATTTATGAATGCTATGTTTGAATCTTATGTTGAATTGATGCTTCTTATTTATGTATGGCTTTTACCTGTTTGTTGAGTGCTAAGCATGTTTGTATAGGGTGCCTTGAATCTAGAGTTGATGTATGTTGGTTGTGGAAGGTTTTAGGTTGTGTTTGAGGCAGCCTTATGCCAAAACCCATCTAAAACCTGTCAGTTCGCAACAAGTGTATCGAAATGGTCGATCCCGTTTCGATAAGGCCTCTTGTTTCAGGCCAAGCGTTTCGGTATGCAAGGGGGTCGTTTCGATACATTTTTGCTACTGGAAATATGAGATTTTGACGATAAATTGAGGTATTGAAACGGGCCTTGGCGTTTCGAAACGGTCTTCGTATCGTTGACCACGAGAAGTTGACCGCTGAGGGCGTTTCGAAACGGTTGACCAGCGTTTCAATACGGTCTCCTCCTGTTTACTTTGGCCAGTTGACCTAGTCAAGGCGTTTCGATACACTCCTTGGGTGTTTCGAAACGGCCTGCATTTTAAGTTTAAAATGGGTTGTTTTGTTGGGCTGTCCAGTTGTTTGCCTCTCTTGTTTCTTCCGCTGTTGTCTTTTTCACATATGACATAATAATGCATCTAGATAATAATAATTGAAAAGGTTTTCTTTGGTCGGTAACCGAAGTGGAGCCTTAACGGGTTTCGCCTTGGTTATCCCCGTGTAGCCCACTCGGACCGGTCAGTAGCTCGTACCGGGATGAGGGGGTTACATGTAATGCTTGAGTATAATGCCCTCATTGATAATGGCACGTGAGACTTGGTTACATTACCACCTGGAAAGAAGGCTATAGGCAGCAAATGGATATTCCGAGTCAAGTACAACACTGATGGATCTGTCAATAAGTTTAAAGCACGATTGGTTCCCAAAGGCTATTCTCAAACTCCTGGCCTCAATTTCATGGAAACATTCAGTCCCGTAGTACGATTCTCCACAGTCAACATTCTCATATCCTTGGCTGTTACAAAACAATGGCAAATACATCAAGTTGATGTAAACAATGCCTTTCTTAAGGGTGATCTACATGAAATTGTCTACAAGCAACAGCCTGATGGTTTTGTTCAACTTGATTCCACTGGTAATCCTCTTGTTTGCATACTCAAAAAGGCTATCTTTGGATTAAGACAAGCCCCAAGGAACTAGTTTGTAAAACTGCAATCCTACTTAAGCAAACTTGGCTTTCAAGCTTCACGGGCCGACCCCACTTTGTTCATTCTTCTGCAATGTTATCTTAAAATCTATCTAGTAGTCTATGTTGATGATATTTTGATTACCGAAAATGTTGAAACACATGTTTTATAAGTTATTAATGCCCTACATGAAGAATTCTCACTGAAAGATCTAGGCAATCTTCAATTTTTTCTTGGCATTGAAGTTCATACACATGAAGGTGGATTGCTCTTAAATCAGAGAAAGTATATCTCTGAACTTGTACATAAAACAAACACAATGGAAAGCAAAGCTTCATCTACTCCAATGGTTACATTTCCCAAACTCAGCAAGCATGACAATGATGCTCTACAAGATGCTCAACACTACAGAAGTACAGTTGGTGCCCTACAGTACATCGGCTATACACGGCCTGGCCTATCCTTTGTTGTGAACAAAGTTGCACTATACATGCAACATCCTACTGATACTCACTGGCAAGCCATACAGAGAATTCTGAGATATCTAGCTCGCACTACAGACTATGGAATTTGGTTCTAACCTCAGTTCTTTGACAACTATCAACTTTCAGCTTTTTCAGATCCAGATTGGGGAAGTGACTCCGACGATCGAAGGTCTATCACTGGTTATTGTGTTATGTTTGGCAGTCACACCATCACATGGTGTTCCAAGAAGCAACGCGCTGTGTCTCAATCCACAGCAGAGGCTGAGTATAGGAGCCTTGCTGATGCAACTTCAGAAGTAATGTGGGTTCAATCAGTTCTAACTGAAATGGGGATCAAAGCCAACAACATTCCTCAGCTCTGGTGTGATAATACAAGCACGGTCTCGATGGCAGCTAACCCCGTCCTTCATGCAAAAACAAAACACGTTGATCTTGACCTACACTTTGTGCGAGAGAAAGCTACCACAGGAAAAATGCAAGTGAATTATGTTCCAGCTAGATGTCAAGTAGTTGATATCCTTACCAAAGCCTTGCCGGTTCAACAATTTGAAGAACTTCGATTCAAACTTCATATATTGAATCTAAGAAGAAACTCAAGTAGGGAAAATGTTGAAGATAAGAAGAAAAATGTGAGCTATTATCACAGCTGGCACAATCTGAATTCATTCTCCAAGATTATTAGAGATACAACAAACTGCTTCTAGAAGAAGCTGAGCTGTCGTGCAACCTGTCATGCAACCATTGCTCAATACACATTAGGGTTTCTCATCATTTGTTGTATATAAACAATGTTTAATCAATGAAACGATCAAGCTCTTCATTTCACTCTATTCCTGTGCACCATATTATCAAATACATAGTAGATCTAACAGAAAACACGCGAGCTCCCTTTAATTGGTCAAACAAATTGTTGGTCTTGGGGAGAGGATAACGATTCTTTATCGTCACTTTGTTAAGTTGGCAATAGACTATACACAATCCCATGAATCCACACTTCTTTTCACAAACATAGCAGGAGCACCCCAAGGAGAAATACTCAGTTAGGTGAACCCTCGATCAATCAACTCCTAAAGTTGATTTTTCAACTCTCTAAGTTCAGTCGGTAGCAACTCAATCTTGAACTCTAGCTTTCAGTTTGGAGGCAACCATGGCAACTCCTCGAGAAAAACATCAACGAATTCACGTACAGTCTGAAGAATTTCAGGCGTGGCACAAGGAATCCTCGTATCCACCACGTGAGCTAAGAAAGCCTCACAACCCTGAAGCATCATATCTCGAGCCATTATGGTCGAGATCACATTAGGAAGGCAATGGTTCCTTTCAACTTACACAAACAATATCTCTCCGCCAGATCCACGAAATGTCAAATTCTTCGTCTGGCACCTCAAGATGGCATCATGCTCGAATAACTAATCCATGCCCATGATTACATCAAACTCTTGGAAGGGTAACTCTATCAAATCTTTTGGGAACACATGCCCTTGAATCTCCACCAGACATCAACGATACACCTTGTCTACCATAACATCAAACCCCACAGGACTATTCACGTGAACTCCAACCTCTAAATCCTCAACTATAATCCCTCACCCTCAGAAAATCTCACTATGAATATAAATGGGTGGATCCATAGTCCACTAATGCAACAATAAGAAAAGAGAATAGGGTGAAGGTACCTTAAATCACATATGTAGCCTCGTAGTCATCCTTAGCCTTCACATCATACTGTCTCGTTGGAGCTCTAGAAAGTAGACCTCTCCGTGCCTTTACTCCTCTATCCTGACATGGATCCTGATTTTCCTCTGTCGAACCCTCGACCCCTCTGTCCAGACTGGTGAGACCTCTGAGACTGGGTTGGGGCATCATAGCTAGCCTGGTGCCAATCCTTAACAAATTGATCCAGATATCCGTACCCATAACAAGTCTTAGTCAACTTATCGCACTCCCCTGGGTGGTGTTATCTGCACCGATCACACAAACGGGGGGGGGTCAACGATCAAGACGAACCTCCCCAATTCATCATAAACAACAAAGTCGAATGCTCTTTGTGGCATCCCTCTGATTTAACCTCTGTGAAAAGGGGGCCATGGTGGCTAGAGATGTGACTGGCGGTGGTGGTTTGTGAGTAAGGGAGATGAACGGTGGTTTAAAGTTGAACACGAGAGAATATTGAGGAAATGGGAATTTTCATTAATAAAAGAATAAAAAATACAATCGGTACTTTCTTAAGCCTATTTGCATTTGTTATATAGGCTTGCGGTTCTAAACTCAACAATCTAACAAACTAACTGACTCTAAACTAATCCATAACTAATTAATTGCAAGGAAATGCTTAACAATCGTCCTGCTCTAAATCTTCTTGATGCTCATGAATTTGATTCTCGAAAAAAATGCAATTATAGTGAGCGAAAATAGGATGCCTGAGCTGATTCTTGCTGCTGAAAAAAAAACTTCTTCATTCACCCTACTTTTCTTCTTCTTTCTTCTTTTTTTAGATTTTCTCGAATAAGAAAAACAGAGGCCTGGAATTACAAATGCATAATGAGCTGTTTCACATATTATAACATTCTTCATTCATTCTTACTTAGGTGAGACATGAATCGAAAGTATTCTTCATTTTACTTTCATTCTTCTTCTTCATAGCTTCACATGTTCAGTCTCCATCTATACTACTCTTTTTCTCACTTATTCAGACTTTCTTTTTGTCAGAAGCAAGGCGGTTAAGCTACATGCTATCGGGTGCAATCTGAAGCCTCTCTTGGGCAAGAAGACACCCTCTTATGTCTTGTGGAGGAAAGCAAGGTTGTTAAACACTTAACTCTCCCCAGAGATTTTCTTCTATGACAACTTGGCTGTCAAGCCTCAAGTTTCATGTTCACTTTGGAGTAGAAGCAACAATTAATGAAGCCAAACTGATTTCAAATGATTGACACAAATCTTTAACAACGGAACCAACAACACCAAGCATCAGTAACAACAAGAAAAAACAAATCACCAGATTTCTCCAACAATGTGAGGTTGTGAACTTTAAGCAACAATATTAGATGACACCAATTGAGATGCTCAGAACCTAATAACCAGCAATATCGAAGATGTTTAACTCGGAACTTAAATTCAGTAATCTATCACATTTGCAACCATTACCACAGAACCCATACATACCAACACATCATCAGATTATTCAACAGAAACTCAACCAATACGCTAGAGTCCCCAATTCAGAAAAATATATTCACAGAACTCTTGAATTCCCTATGAAGTAGTAGCATTAGTGTTTCATAGTAAGAAGCATCAACTACGCTATAAGTAGCATAAGAGGGCATCACCATTTCTTCAAATCATACATCAATAGCATGTGTGCTCACATCTTATTAATGACAAAAGCTTGACATCAGACCGACAAATATCACTATATCACACCAGGAGAAACCAATCTCTACAATAATCTCAGAAGACTCCCACATTAGCATCAGTAACAGAAGATAATAGCAATCCACAAATTTCAGAACATTGAGCGAATCAAAAAATATGCCGAGAGAAAACTCAGAAAATCAGTTATAATCGCACAAAATCAAAGTAGCAGAGATGAACCAAATCGAAGCAGAGAAACTCAAATTATGGTGGACTATATCAGACGTGAACCAAAGATACAAGTAAAAATATTCAATGAATCAAAATTGCAAAGATCTCACCAGATCGAAGAAGATTTACAGATCGCGCATGCATCAGTAACATGTGAAACAATCAACGACGCAGATGAAACTCGCCACTGAGGAAATCGATTGTTGATTGATGAATCAGTGTTAAGATCACCTGTAAGGAGTCAAAATGAATTTGAAACAAAATAAGAAGACAATTGCAACGAGAAGCAACAATAGATTCGAAGAATCGGATTTGAAAGCTGAACAAAGAAGGAAAAACAAAAATGAAGAGAGAAGAACGACCGCATGATCATCAGCAATTTGAGTAACAGAAACGATTTCAAGATTTGAAATCGAAGAACGATTGAAGAACTTAGCAGAAAACACAATGGAGGATTTCAAGATCTGAAATCAGAGAACTCAAAGAATGCAGCGGAAATGAACTTAGATTTGAAAGGCAAAAACGAAGTAGAAAAGGCACCAGGAACGACAGCGAATGATACCATGTGAAAAGAGGGCCATGGTGGCCAAAGATGTGACTGATGGTGGTGGTTTGTGCGTAAGGGAGATGAACGATGGTTTAAAGTTGAACACGAG
This sequence comes from Hibiscus trionum, assembly GCA_030270665.1. Classification (NCBI taxonomy): domain Eukaryota; kingdom Viridiplantae; phylum Streptophyta; class Magnoliopsida; order Malvales; family Malvaceae; genus Hibiscus; species Hibiscus trionum. The sequence goes on from BSYR01000046.1 coordinate 10,378,759, forward strand.
AGAATATTGAAGAAAGGGGAATTTTCAATAATAAAGGAATGAAAAATACAACCGATACTTGTTTAAGCCTATTTACATTTGTTATATAGGCTTGAGGTTCTAAACTCAACAATCCAATAAACTAACTAACTCTAAACTAATCCAAAACTAATTAATTGTATGGTAATGCTTAACACCCAATCTGTAACGCCCCAATTTTGGGCTTAGGAGTTTTGGGATTCGGACCGGTTCGGTCGGATCGCGGTTCGAATATATAAGAGTGAATTTAGGAAAACCTAGTTCGGGTTGCATTAAAAATATGGAAAAATTTCTTAAAATCCTCTTTTATTATATATAAGAGTTTGGTGAAATCAATTTTACAAAATGAGGTTTGGAAGTGTGACATTTTGGTTAGTGACCAAAATGTAATTTTCGAAAACTGTGAGACTGTTTTAAAAGGGATTGAAACTTTGAATCTTTAAGGAGCTATTTACCCAATGGGAGTTTCTCCAGATTTTTCTAAAATATTAAAGGTTTAATAAATGGATTTTAAATAAAAAGAAAAGGGAGGGAAGATATTTTCCTAAATTTCCAACTAACTTTCCACATTTTCTATTTTCATTTTCTCTCATCTTTTCTCTCAAACCAAACATATTTCTCCAGAGCTTTTCCCTCTGATTTTGTCATCTAAATATCTCATTTCAATTCTCTTTTGATCTTCAATCATCTCTTCAACAAAACCTTTGCATTTGCTAAGTGGATTTTCAAGAATTTGGTTCCAAAAAGGGAGAAAACTCAAGTTTGGAGGTAAGAACGTCCTTCTCCTCTAAACTCTCAGTTCTTTACTGAAATTCCTAAGTTCTCAATCCTTGATTTATGTTTTATAAAAGGTTTTATAGACGTGTTCTTGATTTTGGCTTTTAAATGCAAGATTTGATTGATTTTGATGAAATTTCGTATGATCTGATTGGGCAGTGTTTTGAGGTGTCAATTTGATGTTAAATGAATGTTAAATTGATGTGAAATTGAGGTTTAATTAATGCAATTCCGGATAGGTTGAATTTCCTAAGTTTAGCTTGTGTTCTTGGTTGTTTTTGGAGTGATCTTGATGATCTGTTATAGCTGGAGGTATAAGGACGTGGTAAGATCCTTTTTGGATGTTAATTGATGTTTAAGGTTGCTTAGATTTGATGGATCTTGGCTGGGTAGTGTTGTGGAGTTGTTTGGATGCATTTTCGGTTGTGTTTGGTAGCCGAAAATGGAGTGTGGATGAGAGCAGCGAGTTTAGGTGCTTTCATTGAGGATATTAATGCATGATGATGCATTAATCTACTGTTTTGATGTGTTTAAAATAGAGGAGTCATCTTTGGATCCTAGTGGTGTTGATCCGGAAGCTTGATTGGTGTTTCGGCAAGAGGCGAAACGGAATCGGTGAGTGGATTTTGGATTTCAGCTATGAAACCAATGTTTTGAAGGTTTGGGAGCTTAGTTTAAGTCTAAGCAACTTAGCTAAGCTCAAGAGTAAGTTTTCGGAAAAATTCTCTTGATGATGAACCATGGATTGGTTGTATGCAATGTGGTTTGTTTGCATGTTTTAAATCCTGTTTTGAAAGCATATTAGCATGTTTATTTGCTGAGATTATAAGCCATGTGTTGAAGGATGCTCAAGGTAAGAGATCCTTGTTTTTGAACATTGTTTTAATGTGGTTTGATGCTTAAAGATGCATGATGTTTATGGCTTTGTTAAATGCTTTAAAACAGTGGAATATTGTTGTTAATGATGCATATTGGCAAGTGATGGTTAAGGTCACAAAGGTGGTTAAAAGTCCTTGTGTGAGCCTTGTTTATTTAAGAACAACATGGTGGTTAAAAGTCCATGGTTGGTTCTTGGTTAAGATCACAAAGGTGTTTAAAAGTCCTTGTGTGGATCTTATGTATTTTAAGAACAACATGGTGTTTAAAAGTCCATGGTTGGTTCTTGGTTAAGGTTCAAGGTGGTTAAAATTCCTTGTGTAAGCCTTGTTATTTAAGAACACCAAGGTGTTTAAAAGTCCTTGGGTGATTCTTGTTAAGGACACAAAGGTTGTAACCCCCTTAACCCGGCCTAGACGGTTGACCCGAATTAAGAAAGTCACACGGGGAAAACCAAAGTCAACCCGAAAGTCAACCTTGATTAACGACCCTTTTTTTTTCTTTTTAATCTTGTCTAGATGCACTTTAGACCTAATTGTGATCACACAAACATCATACCAAAAGATCACGAACATCAGAGATCAAACAGGGACCCAATTGAACAAAATACAACTTTAGGGACCAAAATGTAAATTCTGATAAATATGAGGACTTAATCCAAATTAAAGTTACCAACTTGAAATTAATCATATTTCGTGCTTCTCTGTGAAATTTCAGCTCAAAAGGACTTCCCAAACTCATACAATTGCACAAACAAGATTCAGGACCAAAACGCAAACATTCCAAAACATTTAACTGCCAATGTCAGCCCCCAACGGTCACCCGTTCCGAAACGGGAGACAGCCCGTTTCGAAACTCGGGGTCGTTCCGCAACGCGTACCGAAACGGGGGTCTGGCAGTAGCCTCTCCGTTTCGGAACGGCCCCTCCCGTTTCGGACGCCTGGGCACAATTAAGGCACCCGTTCCGAAACGGTAGGTGCTGTTCCGAAACACCCTGCACAGATTGCCCAAAAATGCATACCTAAACATGCAATTGACCAACCAATCATGCTCCAAATGCAACCAAACTTTACCAGCATGCAATTAAACATAAAAGAGACATATAGGCATCTTCAATTCAACCAAATAACATCATAAGCAAAAAGCCCCAAATCTATAGGCATGCTTCCTACACAAGCAAGCCATTCAAGCATAAACTTCCAAAACAAGCATGCAAAGGCCAACCACAAAAACCAGCATTCTCAACAACATTCAACATACTTAGGGAGTACAAAACATCTCCCAAAACATATACATTGGTCCCCCATTGCCAAATTACCAAAAGCTAAAAATGTACTTAGAAAACCTTCCATACTTAGAGCTTTGTTTCCACTTGGATGCTTGCCCTCCTTGCTGCCCTCAAGAACTCTAATGTTCTGCATTATTGATTTGAGAAAACAAAGAGAGCGTAAGCAAAAGCTTAGTGAGGAAAGCTCAATAAAACCATCCAATAATGCATTTACAAAACACTTATAAAACATGCTTCAAAACATCATTTATACATGCTCAAAAGCATACTTAAAACAAGCATCTCATGCTTCATTACATTACATGTCATATTGGCCACAAGTGATACATTTCATTTCTTTGAAAACAAGTTCATCAACTTTCACCCCAAGGACTTTTAAACACCTTGGACCCCAAGGACTTTTAAACACCTTGGCCATGGACTTTTAAACACCATGAATTAGATCACCTCAAGGACTTTTAAACACCTTGACCCCAAGGACTTTTAAACACCTTGGCCATGGACTTTTAAACACCATGAATTGAATCACCTCAAGGACTTTTAAACACCTTGAGCCCAAGGACTTTTAAACACCTTGGCCTATGGACTTTTAAACACCATAGAAAGGACCACACAAGGACTTTTAAACACCTTTGTGTCCGTAACAAGAATCATCCAAGGACTTTTAACCACCTTGATGTTCTTAAGTAACAAGGCTCACTCAAGGACTTTCAACCACCTTAGTGACCTTAACATTTTTAAAACATCACTTGCCAATATACATCATTTTCACCATTTAATCCACTGTTTTAAAGCATTAAACCAAGCCATATTCATCATGCATTTAAAAGCATTAAACCACATCATTTCAATGTACAAAAGCAAGGTACTCCTACCTAGAGATACCTTCAACATATGGCTTACATCATCAGCAATAACCATGCTAAATCATGCTTTCAAAACAGTAATCAAAACATGCAAATCACCACATTGCATCACAATAACATCATGGCCACCACTACAGAGAATTTCCGAAAACTTACACTCGAGCTTAGCAAAGTTGTTTAGACTTAAACTAAGCTCCCAAGACATTGGTTTCAAAGCCGAAAACCCAATTTCACTCACCGATTCCACTTCGCCTCAAGCCGAAGCACCAATTCAAGCTTCCGGATCAACAACTCTTGGATCCAAAGATGCCTCCCCTGATTAAACACATTAAAGCAGAGATTTAATGCATCATCATGCATCAAAAGCTTCAATGAAAGCACTCAAACCCGCTGCTCTCATTCACACACCAATTTCGGCCACCAAACACAACCAAAATTGCATCAAAACCACTTTTCAACAAAGCCCAGCCATAAACCAGCAAAACCTAACATCCATCAACACCATTTAACATCTAAAAACAACCTATAAACATCCTTATACCTCCAGCAACATCAGATCCACAAGATCACCACAAAAACATCCAATAATCACAAGCTAAACTTAGGAAACACAACCTATCCGGGATTGCATTAATCAAAACTCATTTCCTTATCAATTTAGAGTTCATTTAACATCAAAAACACATCTCAAATCACAGATTAATCAGATCTAACGAAAATCATGAAAATCATCAAATCTTGCATTATAAGCCAAGATCCAATTCCAAACTCAAAAGCCTTTAATTAAACATCAATTAAGAGTTGAGAACTTGGGAATTTCAGTAAAGAACTGGTAGTTTAGAGGAGAAGGACGTTCTTACCTCCAAACTTGTGTTTCTCCACTTTTTGGAATGAAAATCCTTGAAGAATCAAGAAGCAATTGAAGAGGTTTTGAAGATATGTTGATTAGGAATCAAATGAGAGTTAAAAGGAGAGATTTAAGTGAGAAAAACAGAATCAAATCTCTGGAAATGGTGTGTTTGGTTTGAGAGAAAAAGAGAGAAGAAAATTGGAAGTTAGTTGAGAAAATTGCCAAATGAGTTTTTCCCTCCTTTTGATTCACTTTAAAATCAGAATTATAACTCTAAATATCTTAGAAAAATCTGGAGAAATCACCTTTGGATTAATAGCCCCTTAAAGATTCAAAGTTTCAACTCTTTATAAAACAGTCACAAAAATTACATTTTGGTCACTAGCCAAAATGTCATACTTCCAAAACCCATTTTTCAAAATTGATTTCACAGTTCACTTAATTATATTAAAAGATGATTTTAGAACATTTTTCCATATTTTTAATGCAACCCGAACTAGGCTTTCCTAATTTCACCTCTTTAGATTCGAACAGCACTTTGACCAAACCGGTCAACGCCCAAAACTTCTAAGCCCAAAACCGGGGCGTTACAAAGGTGTTTAAAAGTCCTTGTGTGGTCCTTGTCATGGTGATTAAAAGTCCATGGATGATTCTTGTTAAGGACGCAATGGTGTTTAAAAGTCCATGTGTGGTCCTTGGAAAATTGTAAGATCACAATGGTGTTTAAAAGTCCATGTGTGGATCTTATGTTGATTGTATCACTTGTGGCCAATATGACATGTTATGATCTTGAAGCATGGTTTGCTTGTTTAAAATGCTTATGAGCATGTATATTGTGGTTTTGAACAATGATTTATAAAGGTGTTTTATAAATGCATTATTGTGTGGTTGTAACGAGCATTCCTCACTAAGCTTTTGGTTACGCTCTCTCTTTTCTTAAACCAATAATGCAGAGCATTAAAGTGCATTGAGGACAGCAAGGTGGACAAGAATCCAAGTGGTGAACAAAGCTCATGTATGGTGAAGGTTTCTTAAACACTATTAGCTTATGGGCATTTGGCAATGGGGGACCTATGTTGTTGTTTTGGGAGATGTTTTGGACTCCCTAAGTTGGTATTATGTTGTTAATGTCGTTGGAACTTGTATTTGGCCATTATGTGTTTGGATTGATGTTTTGATGCTTGTATGGATTGCTAAGTAGGATGCATGCCTATAGAATTGGGGATTTTCATAATTGATGCCATGTTGATGAATGGTTGATGCAATTATGTTCTTTGTATGTTGAATGACTTGCTGGTAAAGTATGGTTGCCTTTGGAGCATGTTTGATAGGCCAATTGTGTGTTAAACCAGCAATTTTTCTGCAATCTGGGCAGCCTGTTTCGGAACAGGTGCTACCGTATCGGAACGGGGGCCTGAAATGGCCTGGGCGTTCCGAAACGGAAGCAACCGTTCCGGAACGGATATGCCACTGCCAGGCACTGTTTCGGAACCAGTTGCGGAACGGTCCCGCGTTTCGGAACGGGTCTTCCCTGTTCCGAAACACTCGACCGTTGGGCACTGAAATCGTTGGTTAAATGTTTTGCATTGTTTGCGTTTTGGCCCTGAATCTTGTTTATGCAATTAAATGAGTTTGTGATGTCCGTTTGAGCTGAAATTTGACAGACAAGCATGAAATATGACTAATTTCATATTGGTAACTTAAAAGTGGGTTAAGTCCTTGTAATTTCCAGAATTTACTTTTTGGTCCCTAAGTTTGTGTTTTGTTCAATTAAGTTCCTGATCGTTTTCCGTTTGCGCTGATCTTTGAGTATGATGTTTGTATGAACATAACTAGGGTTAACGTGCATCTAGATAAGATTAAAAGAAAAAAAGGGTCGTTAATCAAGGTTGACTTTCGGGTTGACTTTGGTTTTCCCCGTGTAAACTTCTTAATTCGGTTCAACCGTCTGGGCCGGGTTAAGGGGGTTACACAATCCATCATAAACGACGAAGTCGAATGCCCTTTGCAGTAACCCTTTGATTTAACCTCTGTAAATGATTTTTTTGTTCCTCCTAGAATCGATAGATCTCTTGCCTAAACTTTTAGACGAACCCCAGTCTCATAGGTCTTGTACTAACCTTGGGACCCTCTAGCATGTCCCTGAATCAGGCTCCCCACCTTCTCAAGGGATCTGGCACTATTGGCTAATACGCAAATGTCTTGTGTAGGTCAGTAGTCACATACATTTGTTGCTCGAGTTTTAGCCCCTGATAGAACCTCTTAGATCTCAAATCCTCAATTACAACTAACTCGAGAACAAATATAATCAGCCGCAACAAATCTTGCTAATATTCAAACATTGTACGATTCCCTTGTTCCAAATGAGAGAACGCATCCATCAACACGTCCATCTAAGCCTCTCCAAAGTACTTTCTCTTGAACTCTTTCAAGAAGTACTCATAAGTGGGTAGTGCAGGGTGCAATCCCATCTCAACGGTTTCCCACCATTCTCTGACATTACCCTTCAAAAGGAAGGTAATGCAATCAAGCCTATCACCGGGTCTGCACTGCATATACCTAATAGCGTTTGGATTAACAAACACATCGATATTTTTCATTTTCCTATTACTCTTCCTCAAACAAACAGACACGATCTCCAAATACCAAATTCCTAAATCTCTACTTTTCTCTCGCCACTCTCTCGTCAATGGCGGTCCTTCCTGTTGTCCCTTAGGTCGTGTCTTTGCCGAATGTTTGGGGATCTCAATATATTATTTCAGCCACTTATCTCGCAGCTAGTCGTTCCAGTTGTCCCTTGGGTACTTTGGCAGCAACGATCTGTAATGAAGGTAACATCTTCGGCGCCGAACATTTTTGAAATCAATGTTTACTTTTCTCTTTGGTTTTCATGAAGAGAGAGATTCAGTTTTAAGGATAAGATGGAAATTGGAACAAATGAAGCTTCTAAGAAACGCATGAAACCAAATGTAAAAGCTTCCTTGATATCTTTTTTTTCTGATCAAATTAATATATGATTGTGTTGTAATCATTACGGATTTCAAGTAACTAAACATTTGAAGTTACTCAAAAATACTGTCATTTTTGTTTTTCCTCCCACTCTCGGTGGACAATGGAAGCAACGCTTTTCGGCTCTCATCGCTTAAACCCTAGCCTCTTATCAACAAAACCTCGTAAAATTCCAGGTTAGTCTTCCCCAATTTGGTTCTTTAGAAAAATCTAGATGTAAAAGCAGTGAACATTAACAAAGAAGTGTTTAGCATCGTTTCAATTTTTGATAGTTTCTGTCAATTGGTTGTTTCAGTCAGTGTTTCAAATAGTGGAACGCACCCGCGATAGCTGCCGCAAAATTGCGGTCGCGCCACCGTCCGTAACCACAATCGAAGGAAATCATGGTGGGCAATGGAATCACGACGATAGCAGGCTGTCGCGGACGTGAAATAACGAGATAGCGGCTGTCGCGGCGATAGCGGGATGCTATCCCCGTTTTCAGTTCAATCGCGGATGGTGGCCGAGGAGGAGGAAAATGTTGCAGAGAAAAAAAAGAGAGAATTGGGGTTGAAGATAATGTTATAACATTACAAGGGTAAATGAGGGAAGAAGGGTTCATTTTTTAGTGAATTTTTGGAGAGGCTTAAAAGTTTTAGTACTCTTACAATTTAGTCCTTTAAAGCAGATTTTTGGTTTAATTAAAATGTTTTGTTTTATTCCATTTCCAATTAAGTCTTCAAATCCATAACGAAACTTCCAATTGAGCCTTTAAGTCTTATTTTCTTTGAATTAAATCCATTAATAAGTGTTGGAAAAAATTTTATAAATATAATTTAAATTTTCCATTGTAGATATTTACATTGATCATTTTTTTTAATTTAGGTATTGACTAGTTGAACAAATATATATATATATATATATATATATATATATATATATATATATATATTATTTTTGAGTTTGCTGGTGGAAAAGAACAAATTTAATCTCCTATCTCACAATTATAATGTAACGCCCCGAGTTTAGGGGTCGGATGTTACACGGGTGAATCAGGTTTAAGTCGTGGGCTCGTTTTAAATTAATTTGGGTTTTTGATTTTAATTAAAAAGAGTTTGAATTCAATAATGGCATTTTGGTAATTTTAAAATAGGGGATAATAAGATGTGAAAAGGGGACTTTTAAAATTTGTTACTCATCTTCTTCTTCCTCTAGTTTCTTTTTTCACGTTGAAACCCCCCCTTAACCCCTAAACACTATTCCATCAAACTTCCTAATCTTTTCAAGAGCTCTCTTCAAGGTAATTACATATTTGACTTCTCCTCTTTATTCCAAGAATTTTCATGGTTCTAATTTTACTTAAATCTCATTGTCCAAGTTTTTAAGTTTTCAAATTTTAAGGGGAAAAGGGAGGAACTTTAAGGGTTTTTGTTTAGCTCTTGATTTGATGAGTTTATCTATGTTTTAATCTAGTCCATAGATGTATCATATCTCAAAATGGAGATGTTTTAACAAGAATCCCGAAATGGGTTTTGTGGGTATTTTAAAAGGGGTGAAAACTAGTGTTTTTGGTGTGGTTTTGTGAAAGGGAGTTGGGCTGGGGTTATAGTGATACTAGAAGGTGGTTTTGAAGGCGTTTAGAAGTGTTTTGAGTGTTGAAATCTTTGGTCTTCGGCTGGGCTATTTGGGAGTACGAAAATGGGGATTGTTGGTGTTGGCTTTGGTTTGAGATTGTGAGAAATTAGCTTGTAATTGTAGTTTGGGGTTGTGACAGTGTTTTGTGATGTTTTGGCTGAGCAATGTGTTGTTTTTGATTGGTTAGAATCAAGGGAAACCGTCGGAGAGGCTTCGGGCACGATTCCGAGGAATTTGGAGACTTGAGATCGGTGGTTCGGCTTCCGTTTGGGTTGCATCGGTGAGTGGAAAAGTTTTGAACTTGTTTTGCTTTCGAAATGGGATTCTTGGGGGTTTGGGTGGAGTCTTGTGGGCTAACCTAAACCCAAGTGTAAGTTTACTAATCCTACCTTGATGGTTAAGTGATGATGTATGATTAATTGTTGTGATATCATATGCATTGTGGATTGCTTTTACATCCATTGTTGTGGTGTAGTCGTTGTTGGTGTCGAGCCTCACGTGATGGTTTTCATAACTACGGTGATGTGTAGTCCCACCGATAATGACTAGTAGAAGAGTACTTTGATGTGTAGTCCCATCAGAAAACTACTAGTCCCACCGTGATTTGGGCTGTGCTTGTGCAAACCTTGTAATTGTGTTGTTGTGCCTCATTTCGTGCATATAAATGGTTTACTTATCTTTTAAGAAATGTGTTTTGAAAACTGCATTGTTGATGAGTTTTTAGAGCTTCGCTCACTAAGCTGTCAAGCTTACGCTCTCCTTTTTTCTAACATGCAGATCGTTAGAGTTCGGAAGGCAAGTGGGCAAGGGAGGAGTTTTTTGGAGTTCTTGAGTAGCTTAAGTATGATTTAAGTATTTGTAATAATGCCTAGACAATGGGGGTGTAGACTTGTATGGAGTTGGAGTTCAAACTCCTTAGTTTGGTTTGTTGGTGTTGAAGCATGTTTGGTTTGATGATACTATGAGTTTTTGTATGAGCGTTGATAGACTCATATATGCTTGGTTTTAATGTTGATGCCTTGGATGTGGAATTGTAACACATGTTTGTGATGTTGCTTAAATGCTTATGTTTTGAAGGCATATAGCCATGTCCCATGATTGCTTATATGTTTGTTTTAAAAGCATGTGAAACCTTGTTATGAAATGTCTATGTGTGTGTTTATTGCCTTTAAATGAAATGGTGAAGTCGTGTATGTTTTTATGCAAGTTTCCTACCTAAATGCCTATCTTGAGATGAATGTCATGTTTGTTCAGTTAAGTAGCATCGCATGCTTAATCTTGGTTGCTAAATGAAGTATGAGTGTCGGTATGTTGCTAGACGAGTCGTAAAATGCATCTAGAGTTGAGTCTTGGTTCGTTTTGCTGCTAAATTGAGTCTTGCAATGCAGGGCGTATCGGTACGCCCAAGGGCCGTATCGATACGGTCCTACACTTTGGGGCTCAGTTTAAGCCTAGCGTACCGGTACACGGGGGTGTATCGATACGCCAAAAGCTCTCTGGAAATCTGAAAAATTGACGAAATTTTGGCGTATCGGCACGGGTCTTGGGTGTATCGGTACGGTCTTTTATCGTTGACCGTGAGAACTTGACCGATGAGGGCGTATCGGTACGGTCAACCAGTGTACTGATACGGTCTTCCTAGGTTGACTATGGGTTGTTGACCAAGTCAAGGCGTATCGATACGGTCTTCTAGCGTATCGATACGGCCTGTTGTAAGGATTAAAGTGGGCTGTATAAATTGCTTGTTTGGTACGCTTTGTATCGTTTCGTTGTCTTTCCGCTGCCGTGTCTCACATAAGATATATTTTAGACAAGATAATAATTGAAAGAATTTTCTAGGGTTGCTAACCGAAGGGGAGCCTTAACGGGTTTCACTTCGGTTTTCCCCGTGTGACCTACTCGGACCGGTCAGTCGTCTAGACCGGGACGAGGGGGTTACATATAATTTATAATAGATATTTTTTATCTATTTTAATTTATGTTCATTTTTGTTTAGAAAATACTCTAAATATCATTAAAGATGATTTTTTATAATTATAATTATTATTTTTTACAATAAGTTGTGCAAATTTAAAAAAAAATCACGACCACGACACTCGCAATGACCGCAATAGCCTCCGTTATGTCCACAACCGCGATAACCGCGACACGGCCGAAAACCTGACCGCGAACGCTATCTAAATCCATAGTTTCAGTATATGTGCATGATTTTTAGGTGATTCCATTTACAGATTATTTATATTCGGGATTTATAAGTTGGAAGGAACTTAATTAACATGCTTATAATATGTTTATGTATTCTGTTTGAGAAATGCGGTTTTGGTTAATTGGAGCTATTTCTTCGTTGAGGATGTTTTAACTATGAATTTAATTTGTTAAGAGGAAAATGCTTTTAACTCTTGGCTTCTAAATACGTATTCTTTATGTTTGTTTTAATTATGTTCCATTTGGAACTTCATTTAGCCTTAGAATTTCAAACATGGGGAAAATAGGTGATGTTGAAGCTGAATGATAGCCACAATAAAACTTTGGTAGAACCGATAGATATGGATATTTTACCTTAATTTTTCTCTCTTTTAATTGGTTTTGCTTCTCTCTAGTTGAAATAAGCTAGTGGGAAAGATACGATGTTATATATGATATGTTAATGGGGCAATAATGTATACTAAATATTTTGCTATGACCTGGTACGCAGATGGACATGTGGCTCACGACCTATGGTTTTATCATCCACTTCATACCAGATCCCACCGGGCGCTCAAGATGAAGTTGGTAAACTCAAGTAGAATCCATTTTGTGATGCCAAATAGATGATTCCAGTCGAGAACAAAAAGAGAATGGTCTGGCAATTCTTCAGATCAGCTTCGAAGTGACTATGTCAATGTCGAATCATCTTCAGAGTCTCTAAATATGGAAGTTGTTCCTTCAACTTCAGATGACGGGGTTGTTGTTAATAACATTGAGGCATCACACGTTAGACGAAAATATTTTAAAAATAGGTTTCTAAACTTTGTACGGTTGAGTTTTGTCCTGAATAATTGTTGTAACTAGAAATAGTTAGTGCTGTTAGAGTTTTTTAAAGATAGTTAGATGGTTAGTTAGATTAGCCAGCTGATTATTTTTGTATATATAAAGCCCATGTATCCATTGTTTCTGATATATGAAAATACATTCAAATCCATTTCATAACAATAATGCTGCGGAATCATTCTTTAAGAGTGAGATTCGGCGGAGGTTATTTGTGATAGCTGTTCTTCTTGTAATTAGTCGTGTTGGATATTTTTTATAGAAGATTGATACCTCAAGATTATCTTTAGCTTCGTCTCTGGTTCTGTTGGTAAGTTGAGTAATCTAGAAGAAAATCTTGCACCCTTTTTCATCCCTTTTAAGCTATATGGAGTTTTATCTTCATTTATAATCAGTATTGTTAATTAATTTTTGTCTATAACAAATTTGTGGGCTTTTATTTTGCTTTTGGTAGATGATCTGGGTGATTTTTCTTCGGAGGTTAAACTGTCCTTTTTTCAGCTTGGTATCACCCCTCAGATCATTGCATCCATAATTATGCCAGTTTGTAACTTATCTTTGGTCATATATGATATATTTTCTTACATGATTGTGTAAGCTTTTAAATTCCTTATTTTTCAGTTTTTCTCCATTTCATGCTATGAAATCTATTTGCCACCCTCATGTTATATACTTAAGTGGAGATAGATAGATGTTGAGGATGCCTGCTATGGCCTTTTAAGACGGAATGGTTGCACAAATGGCCAAAAATTATTTCCTGTAATAAAAAGCTCATATGATGAGCCTGGTTATTCTTCTTTGGCCTATGTTCCAGAGTTTAATGGTACATTGGGGGTTCTGGAGTTGCTCTCTTTTAGTTGGAATAAAATTACTACCTTGGGATTGGATAAATGCACGGGAATAGGAATCTCTTCATATTTTTTGGTGTTGCTCTTCTGTAGTGTATTTACGAGCAGGGAAGGATATACAGAATGCTCGAGTTCTCCTCATCATTTAGTTTAAAGCAACAAGAAACTAGTTGTTTCTATGCTACTGAACAAATTTCTTTCCATGCATGATGGTGTTGAAGGTGAATCAGCTCATAGGTGTAAAGCTAGATTAGAGAGATATAAGCAGACAATGGAACGAGTTGTATGATATTTTCTTGTTTCTTCACAGTAACTAGAATGTTTATTTATACATATCAAACTAACATGTAGTTCCCAGCGCTGCATGCTTTTTCACACTCAAACCAAAATTTAAACATTCCTTAATGAATGAAATGCCCTTAGACTGTGTGTCCATTTTGTTTCTTTTACATCAATAAGTAGTTATAATAAGTGCTTTTTTTATAGAGTGAACAATACATACATATTTTTGTTGAGTGTTGACAACCTTTTATATTGTCAAATGTTGTTATTAAGACATTCCAATTGATCTATTTGTTTGGTATTCTTGTATTTCTTCTTTCACACATTTTTTATTTACTATATATTCAAATATTGTTTTGATTGGTCTCTATCCCTAAATACGTTGTTTTATATGGTTTAATGAGTTAGTGATAGAAAAGTTGATTTAATGGCGAACTTTGGTTCCTGATTTTTGGTGCATTTGTGTTCATTCTGCATGTTATTGCAAGGATGTAATTGCAATCTAAACAAACTACACCACATTTGTATTTATCTTCAGGTAGGAACATAAAATGTGTATCGACAAGCTGTAGTATCGTTTAATCTTCGAGCTTAACGGTTTTCATGTGTTCATCAGATGTTGTACTGGATCCTCTTCTTTCTCTATCTATTTTTTTTGTGTTGTAGTAAATTCTCAAAGTGAACTTTATCTATTGCTTAAACAGTTTCTTATTGATTCAAGTGATATGAGTGTAATGGTTTGAATCCTTGTTATGGATCAATTTCTTAAATTTTAGTCCTTTTACATTTCAGATTTGAGAATTCAATTTTAATTGTCAATGGTTTGAAATACTAATTTGCAAAAAAAAAATCAAAAAAGCAAATTTGCGGAGTTTGTGGCAAAAATGCCACTAAATATCGCAAATCCAATCATATTTAGCGATATTTTGGTGAAAAGTGCCACTATAACTCAACATTTGCGGCGTCTCAAAATTCAAACGCCACTAAAGACATGGTATTAGCGGCGTTTTGAAATACAAACGCCATTGTAGACATGGTATTTTTAGCGGCATTCTAAAATACAAACGCCACTAAAGACAGGGTGTTAGTGGCGTTTTAAATTTCAAACGCCACTAAAGACAGACTATTAGCGGCGTTTTGGTTTTCAAATGCCACTATAGAACTTCACCTTCTGCGGCGTTTTTTGTTCGCAAACGTCGCTAACTATTGCGGCGATGGATCTTGTGGCGCTTAAAAACGCCACTATAGAGAAAAAATGTCACTAAAAACCTGTTTTGTTGTAGTGTGGGTTGCAATCACCCATGGCACAGAAATCCTTCACCCCATATCGACAGATCCTTTTTTACAAGAGTCTGTCGTTGTGCTTCAAATGGCCTAGGTAAGGCCCTCACTAGGCGACGGAGGAAGCCATTCAAATTTCGAAAATACGCCGCATCCTCATCTCTGACATCCTCCCCCTGTATTCGGGACATACTCATCCTCATAATCGTCCACTAGAAGTGCATGACTCTCTTCACGACCATCGTTACCATGATTTGCGCCACCTGGCGTAGCAAATTTCTAAATTCAAGGGAAAACATAAGAATCACATCAGATTCCTAGTCTTGAAAGAGTATGAACTTAATCTTAGGGGGTTGTATCCACTAGAAACCTTACGACAACTCCCATATACCCCAAAAATTTTCTAGAACCGACGAAACCTAGGCTCTGATACCACTAAATATAAAACCTTAATCCCACCTAATTCGAGACTCTACATTCGGGTTACCTCTAACCCGAATCATAAAATTTCGTTCAATTTAAAAACCCCACTTTAGCCATAAACCATTATTTAAAAACAAGTCATTTAAATAAACGTCTTATCAAAGTTTCAAATCAAAATATAAGAGGAGCTTCGTACGAATTAAACATTGTATATCAAAATAAGGGAGTAATAGAGTTACAGACCATCTACAATAAGGTCATATGGATATATAGCCCTAGAACTAAAATCAATGTATTGTACTCGAGTTGATTCAGGGTTGGGAAATCCTCATCGATGTGCTCCCTCCAAGAGAGTGACTTGTCAATCTACGCAAGAAAAAAACAACACATCCTCACACTAAGCTAGCGGTGCTCATTGGTACATGTCTACTCTAAAATAATTCACGATGTTCATAAAAGTAAGCATGCAATAAGCAATGAGTATATGGTACAAAAGCAAAAGAGTTGACAAGTACCGCCATAGTGGTAATCAAACCTTGGACCACGTCGACATCGGTTCCTTTCATTGGGTACATACCCAGAAACACTTAGTCATCGGTTAATAACAAGGGTCGTCTACTCAAAAAACACCTAGCCATCAAGTAGAGGGCAACATTTAATCGGAAACACATAGCCATCGAGTAAGGTCATTGCATACTCGGAAACACTTAGCCATCAAGTAGCAGCATCTCTTATTCGGAGACACATAGCCATCAAATAACGATTATCTCACACTCAGAAACTCCTAACCACCGAGTACTACTCTTGGGTATCTGGATCCTATACAAATGCATCAAAAAATCAATCAAAGGCTTACAAGGCCCATATACGTACAATGCAATGAAATGCCATATAATAAGAGCATCCAAATCATAGTTCAACTAAAGGCTCGGCCTAAAATTTAACATGTTTGATCTTATACCCATATAGCCCTTTTTAGATTCATTAATCAAATTGGGTAGTGGCTACAGGGGTACGAGTATGGCCCAGTGAGTATCGATACACAACCATGGTTATCGATATTGAACCTCGTATTGATACCAAATCTGGTTACTGGAATTTTTTAAAACCCTCGAGTATCGGTAAGGGCACCCCATGTACCATTACCGTAACCCAGAAATGCCATGTTTGGCCACGAATTTCGCTAAGAAAACTCCCCAATTGAACCACCCAAATTGTTTTCATGCTTTCTATCACTTAGTAGGTATATTATTGGCAACTTATATCCCTTTAAACATATTAATAGTCATAGACACCCAAAATCAAGAATATCCAAGTCAACATGCTTAAACACCCACAACACCTGAAAACTTAAACAATGCAAATAAATCACATTTAAGAAGAGCATGAAGCACATTGGAGTTAGAGATGTACGAACCTTCTCAAAATCCCGAAATCCTTCTCCCACAAGCTCCTATTCACTTCTTCTTTTTGCCTTGGGTATTGGATGGCTCCCCAACTTCTTTAACTAATCAACAAGTGTAAGAACATATTTGTTACACTCTCAAATGATTAGAAACGGGTTTTTAAACAAATTTGCAACATGAAATTTGTCCTAAAACACCACTCAAAACCCCCAACTAAAACTCATTTTCTCCTCTTACCACCATTTCCAACCATACTTACCTCGAAATGTAGATCGTAAGGTGGGGTTAACATATCTAAAACTCAAATCTGGGACGGTAAGATTGAAAGACCAAGTTTGAACCTTTACCTTGAATTTTCTGTAGAGCTCTTGCAAGAAAGAGGGAGTTTTTGGGTGAAGAAGATAAGTTAAGGAGGAGGATGTACTATGGGCAGCTTTTGGAAGGAGAGGGACAAAGTTTAAAAGTGTTCAACCCAAAAAAAGGGAGAACCAATGGCGGAGCCATGTTTATTTTAGGGGTCAATTAACCCCACTTGATTTGTTGTGGTATGAGATTTTCAAATAGTTATATGAGTTTTTGAGGAGTTCGCATAAATTTTTTCATGGAAATATTATAATTGACCCCACTTGATTTGTTTGGGTATGGGGTCAACAATATTTATATTGGAGTGGTATGGGAATCTTCATACCTCAAAGTCTACTCTGACCCCACTAAATGAAAATCTTGACTCCGCCACTGGGGAGAACCACACTTCAAGTCCCTCATCTTCCAAAGCTTCACAACTTGGCTTATTATCTAAGCCCAAAGGCCAACACTCAAGGCCCAAAAGGTTTGAAATCTACTTGAACTAAGGCTCAAGGCTCAAATCAACGCCAACTCATCAACTCGAAAATCTTGGTTGTTATAGTATCAACCGTACGATAGACTTTTCGAAATAATTTCGTAAATTGAGACCATTCAAAGATTATGGATTGTGTACAATTTATTAGAATAAAAAGTGTTTTTGTATAAATTATTAAAATAGGATCATTAATTTTTAATTCGAAAGAGATTTAAAGGTGTTTGATTTGGGAATAAAAAAGTGAAATATTTAGGTGCAACAATATTTTGCTTTTACATGAATAAAAAACGAGTCTAACATGACTCAAACCCATGAGAACATAAAAATATTTTACTTTTCTTACATGTTTTACCACTAGTGTAGAACCAATCCTTTAATTTTTCCCTTGTAAGTATGTAAGTTAACCTATTTTATGGTGCACATGAATGACAGACAGGTACGGTTTCGCGGATTCTGCATCACACCGACACTAGTTGGGGTAGGTATTGGTATGAGTTTGGCACGTAGTGGTCGGGCGTGGATGTCAAAAGTCATACTCGTTGTGGGTAGTAGGTAGGGGATGGATTTAAGACCTAACCCACCCGCCTTGTAATTTTATAATCCCTAGGATTCTGAAGGGGTCTGCCTTGTAATTTTCCTAAATCCCATGGTATAAATTCCCTACTCAATTAATTTAGCCTGATAAAATATTTGTTTTGTTTTGTTTGATGTTAGTGGTTGTTTGGCTGACAAATTTGACGGGCATGGATGGGTACGAGCTAGATGGTGGGTACCCAACTAAGTAGTGGGTGGGTTGGATTTGGAAATGTACACACGTAGGTAGGTGTGGACTTGAAAATTGTAACCATCGTGGGAGTGAATTAGTGTTGAATATGAAAATCTTAGGTGAGTATAAGTATGGGGTATCCACACTTGCCTCTGCTCCGTTTAAAAAAGTGTTTTATGTTTTCAGATATTTATATAATTTAAAAATATTAAACTAAAATTTTATTTAAAAAAACAAGTAGTATCTTTTATATCTTGATTTGTCTGAAATTAGCTTTTTATTCACGATTGATGAAAGTTGAAGGATCCCCGTTCACATGTGCTTTGGTATATAATTTTTAAAAACTCTTGTGTGATGCAAAACACTAATGATTATGTTTTAAATAAATGAGTTTTTTTTTAATTCAACAAGTGTTCTCAGTAGAAAAACAGATGATGTTGATCTTAAAAGATTCGGGTTCAACCGCTCTGTTTATAAAGTGTGTGCATTGTCAAATGTTAAGAAAATGTATAAACAGATACCATCTTATAATCACCTTTAGACTATTAAAATATAAATGAATTTTTAAATATAATTAATATTTTCGCTTTTTAAAACAATAAAACTGAAAGTTTTATTTTTATAATTATGTATTTTTTATAATCTTTTATTAATTTAACAATCATTTTGACTTTATGGCTTAGCTAATCTGTAACACCCGGGTTTGGGGGTCGGGTGAAAATAATATTTAAATAATGGTTCGGATTTTGGTTTTATAATTAAAATAATAAAATATTATTTTGGGCTTCATATATTCGAAGCAAACAATTATGTTGGATTTAAATTGTTTTGGAAATCAAATTCCATGGATTTTAGAATTTGAAGATGGCCATCTCATTAATGGAAAAGTTGTAATTTCTTGGTCTTGTAAAATAAAACACATTTTCATTTTATTTCAAATACCCAAAAATCACACACATATTCTTCCTCCCCATTTTTTGAATGTGAGTTTCTCCTCCCCATCTCCGATCATTATTCCATCACCAATCTTGCTTGTTTTTTTGGGGCTTTTCAAAGGTAAATATATTTTCTTATTACCCTCATCTTCCCCTTTCTCCCCATATAATTTGTTTTCATTAAAGCTCACTAGTTTGCATTTTAGGGTTTTGAGATTTTGAGTTAAAAATGCTATCTTTGCTAGCTTTAACTAAAGCTTTTGATTTATTAATGTTATGTGAGTTGTTTACTACCTATAAGGTCCAACATATCCGATTCTTGCAAGGTTTTATGGTGAAACCCGAAATGGGTTTTTAGGGGTATATTTAAAGTGTCAAAATTTGTGTTTTTTGGGATGGTTTTGTGAAAATTTGATGGGATGATGTTATAGTAACATTGGGTAGGTGTCTTTAGATGTTATTTGATGATTTTTGAGTAGTTATAGTGTTGGTTTGAATGGATTCCCGTAGCTACTACTGTAAGTGGTTTTTGGGAGTGGAAAATGGGAGTTTTTAAGGTGTCTACGTGGGGAAATGAAGGGCTGATGGTTATACTATGGTTGGGTAGTGTTTTGAACATGTTTAAGAGTGCTTTGGATGACTACAATACTAATTTTTTATGGGTCTTTGTGGAAGTACGAAAATGGGAATTTGGAGTATGAACTTGGCTTTGAATTGTGAGAATTATGGTGGATTTGTGTGTTGGTGTTAAACTTTGGGTTTGTGGCTGATTTTGGGGCTAATGTATCATTTTTGAATGATTAGAAGCAAGGGAAATCAACGGGTAAGCTTTGGGCTCGAATCCGGAAACTTGGATGCTTGGTAGGCTTGTCGGCTGGTGTTAATAGAGTGGTCGGTGAGTGGTTACTATTTTTAAATGGCTTTCAAATATTGGTTGAAGCATGTGAATCTAGGATGGGCTTGGTAAACTCACCTAGAGTTGAGATTAGAGTGGTATCCTAATCTCAAGCTTAGCTTAGGAAACCTTTGATTGAACTCCTAAATGCTTATTATGCCTCATGTCTAATTGTGTTTGTGTTGGCTATGTATAATGTGTTATGCATGTTGTTGAGGCTTGATATGATGCGTTGATATATGCATGTGGTTTGGTTTATGAATCGTGCATGATAGTGATCATGGTGAGTACGTGCTAAGCACGGAAGTTATGTTGAGTTGATGTTGTGAAAGGTTATGGAATTTGATTAATATTAGCACTAGTATGCTTGGGTACAATGATCGATCATTAGGATGAGTGTGCACACGAGAGTTAAAGTCGCGCGTGGCCTTGGTGGCGTTAAGGCACCAAGGAGGAGTACAGGTACGCCCGGAAATCTTTATATTACTCAGTGATGAGTGGAATCCCATCGGCGGGGCGTGAGGATGAGTGGAATCCCCTCCGTGAGAACCAATGATGAGTGTAATCCCACCGAAGGTAATGGTTATGTTGGAAATGTGTTCCAACGTGTTATCCGCGTATTCGAGTCATAACTAGGTGCCAATATGAGTTTATATGTGCCTTTATGATTTGAGATGTGTTGCCAATATAATATGAAATGTGATTCCCAAATGCCTTGAGATATGTTGTTAATAATACATTGATATATGTATCATTGTAAGTTGAGCTTATGAGTTGTTGAGCATGGCATAATGTTGATTATATGTTCATGCATCATGTTCATTTTGGCTCTGGTGGATCGGAGGTAAGATCATGCATTCCATCATGGTAGTTGCTCGTGCTTGGACCCTGCATTGTCGAAGGTTTGTTTTATGAGCTTACCCTCACTAAGCTTTTATGCTTACGCTCCTTTTTGTTCGACAATGCAGATCAGTAGCTTGTGGGTGGCAAGGGCAAGGAAAGGTCTCCAAGTGTTGCTTTTGGTTAGCTCAAGTATGATATATAAATTGTAGATTGTAATAGTCAAGCAATGGGATAGGTGTTGTTGATTTGAATGCTTATGTTGTTTAGGCTTTGGATGCCATGTTTGGTTTGTAAACCATGTTAAACTACCTACCTTAAATGCTTGGTGTCGACCTTGTTGAAGCATGCTATCTTAATGCCTTGAATGATCTTGTGAATGGATGTTCAATCTTGTATCCTTGTGTTAAATTAAGTATGTTTGCAATAGGGTGCATGCCTCTTGAATGTGTTTGTATGATATGTATGCTTCTTGGAGTCGTTTTGGGTGTTTGGGATCGTTTAGAGATGCTTCAAACTGATTTTGGAAAACTGCAGGCTGCAGGTGTGTCGAAACGAGTTGTGCCGTTTCGGAACGGGTGTGGTTCCAGGGTCCCCCGTATCGGAACACGTTTCGGTACGGTTTGGCCACTGTGAGCCCCTATTTCGAAACAGGTTTCGAAACGCTTTGGCCACTGTAAATGCCTATTTCAAAACTGGTATCGAAACGCCTAGGCAAAACGTGACCCTGTTCTAAAACGGGATGGAAGCGTTTCAGTACGAGTGTCTTGCTTTTCAAACTGAAGCCCGTGTTTCGAAACGGGTGACATCTGTTTCGAAACACGGGCCTAAAAATGGGATGTTTGACATCTCTAATGGGTCCCAAGATTTGGGCTTAGGCCCTGTTTGCTGTCTGGCTTCTCGTGAGCCTTGTTTCCGCTGTCTTTTCACACATAGGATAAATCAAAGCATCTAGATAAGATATTATTAAATGAAAAAGTTTTCTAGGGTTGCTAACCGAGGTGGAACCTTCACGGGTTTCACATCAGTTTTCCCTGTGTAGCCTACTCGGACCGGTCAGTCGACCAGACCGGGACGAGGGGGTTACATTTGTTGGTATCCGAGCCTAAGGTTTCCGAGACCTTGGGCGGGTAAGTGAGGTAAGTTGTGTTTTATGTTGAAAATGCACGGTGTTTGCTTGCCATATAAGCATGTTGCTTGTTATTCGAGTATGTTGTGATGTGTGATTGTTTGATTGTGAATGTATGTTGTTTGATCGTACGCGTATGTTGCTTGAAGTATGTTGAGTAGAGCCCCATTGCTTCTATTACATCAGAAAAAGAGATTTTTAAGTGAGGGAACCATACTTGAGCCACTTGGACCCTTTCCTTTGCTAACCCAGTTTGTATGTTAATTTTCTGTTGTTGTTGATTTATTATTGTTGGGGTAAGTTTGAGGTCAAGGGTGAGCCATGAATCGGAAGTAGAAGTTGTGGTTTCTGAAAATGGGGATGATGTTGAGGAAGTCCTTTGCTATAGTTAGGGGAGTATGGTTGTACCGGAGTTGAGGTACAATTTATTTGTTCGAGTCAGTGTGTATGTGGGTTGATTCTTGTTGGCGATGGACGATGTGACCGATTCTGGTATTAGTTGGTAAAAAGAAGTGAAGACTTGTGAGTGGAATTCAGAGTAGTATCGATGTTTTAACCGATAAGCCTTGGTACAGTTTTGGGTTTGTTCCCTCCGGTTGATTCTGAATCTGTACTCGTGTATTTTGTTAGCGAGCATGCAAAGTTGAATGTGCCCGATGAGATGTTAGAGGTAGGTACGAGTACCTTAGTTCTTTTGGCGAGACCAAGGTAAGGGTCTCATGTGCGTAATCTGAGACTCGGAAATGTTTGCTAGTGATAGTTGGGGTTCGGTCTATGGTTTTAATACGAGATAGCCGATCAGTATCCGTGAGTGGGAATCAATTTGTGTGATTGAGCCAGTGTGCATCTGAGTTGTCTTCCAATAAGAAGGAGAGATGAGGTCGCTTCCGATATAGTTGAGCCGAGAGGGAAGTCTTGAGCTTTAACTCCAGATTGTTTGGTAGTGGGATGTTTTGAGCGGTCAGGACCGATGTTATAGAACAAGTCCAGCATGACTGTTTGTGTATGATCAGAATTGAATTTTGAAGTTTCGAGATGCTCTAAGAACAATTTAGAAGAGTCAGATTTTGTTGAAGAACCAGCTTAAAAAAACAAGAGGACCGAAGACTATCTCTCTTGAGATTTTAGACGTAGGGACACATGTGACTAGGCCTTCTGGTGAGATAGTGGTGGTCAGAAAGATGTACGGAAGATGTTTGTTGATGGTTCAGGGTTACGCGATTCTAGTAGATGCGAAGTAATCGTCTTTTTACGGTTCCGATGTAACTTTTGGCATGGTTTGACTCGTAGAACACAAATCTAGGGTATAGGTTGAGACGAAGAGAGAGTTTCCTTGAAGTTGTAGATTTCTGTGAGACTGTAGTGTTAGGTAGAGATGTGAACTTCCTATCGAATGATGATCCAGCTTTAGAGGTCAAAGACTGATTGAGTTTAGTTGACAGACATACTTAGCAAATGTGATGGATTTGATTTTTGAATGAAGATTAGACCGCAGAAGGTTAGAGCAATTTGTGATTTTCCTAGAAGTGTTTGCAAGAATGGCCTGGTTTGTCTCTTAATAGGGAAGGAGAGAGTTTGTTATTGATACCGTCTTCGAGTTTGCTCCTGCTTTGATTGCTCTATATATTATGGTTCCCGAAAGAATTGAGAGTGTTGAAGAATCAACTACGAGATTTGTTAGACCGTAGATTCATTAGGCCTAGTACATCATCCTAGAGTATGATAGTGCAACTTGTGAAGAAGAGAGATGACAATACTAGAATGTGTTAGATTACAGACAATTGAAACAATTGACATGAATAATTAGTATCCATTTCCGAGCATCAGTGATTTGTTGATCAATTTGGGTGTGCTTCAGTCTTTTCGAAGAATAATCTCAGATCCGATTACTACCAGTTGAAAGTGAGAGAAGTTGATGTACCGAAGACAGCTTTCGGGGCAAGATGCGATCACTTTGAGTTCTGAGTTATGCCGTTTTGTTTGACTAGTGTGTTAGCTACTTATGTAGAGATGTTGAGCAGAATACTTCCTGAGCTCCTTGATCGGTTTGTAGAAGTTCTCATAAATGATGTATGTGTATATTCAAGTACCGAGGAAGATCATGACAAGCTTTGGAGTTAGTGTTGCAAATCCTATTAGAGAATCAGTGGTATGCCAAGTCGAGCAAACGTGAACTCCGAGTCAAGGAAGATGTTCTCCTAGGACATGTAGATTGGCCGAGTGTATTAGACTAAATCCTAAGTAGGCAGAAGAAGACGTGAGTTGGAAGAAATTGAAGACTGTGACAGGTATCTATGGTTCCTAGGTCTAGCATTGTTACTTTTAGAGGCTTGTAAATAGTCTTTCGAAGATAACTGCTCCTTTGACAGATTGCTACAGAAAAATGTTCAGTTTGAGTGGTTAGATGTGAGACAATGAGCCCTTGAGAAACCTAAAGAAACTTTGATGAAAGCTTCGACCTTGATCCAGCCATGTCAGAGAAAGAATTTGTGAACTATAGTGATGTGTTACATGTAGGGTTAGGTTGTGTGTTTATGCAAGACAGAAGATTTGTGGCTTAT
Organism: Hibiscus trionum; assembly: GCA_030270665.1. Classification (NCBI taxonomy): domain Eukaryota; kingdom Viridiplantae; phylum Streptophyta; class Magnoliopsida; order Malvales; family Malvaceae; genus Hibiscus; species Hibiscus trionum. The sequence goes on from BSYR01000046.1 coordinate 10,403,291, forward strand.
TCGTCGAGATAGTTGAAAGACCTTGAGAAGAATAATCCGACGCGAGACATAGAGTTAACTGCATTTGTAATTGCTTCGAAGACTTAGAGACAAAGCATGTATAGTAAGAAACGCTCAGCATATACATTTATCATCAGAACTTGAAATATTAGACGACTTAGGAAGGATTGAAACTTGAACAACATAAGTTGTTAGAACTACTTGAAGACCGTAATCTCAAGATTGAGTACCATCCGAAGAGAGTCAACGTAGTAACCGATGTTCTGAGTTATATTTGTTGTTAGATTAGTAGTTGAGTTGCGAGGCGTATTTGCCGAATTCAGTTTACCGAATGATTGTAGTTTTGTGGCCGAGTTTCATGTTAAACCTACTTTGAGTCAGATACTTGAAGAGAAACAGTTGCAAGACAGGTTCTTGGCACCTCATGTGCAAGGTATAGCAGAAGGAAGACCTTCAGAATATAGTTTCAGAGATGATAGAGTTTTGCATTTCAGAAACAGAATAGTTGTGCCGATTGACATAGTGTTTTGAGACGTATTGTTTTGGCCAAAGCACATGGCAGTTCATTTGTATTGCATCTAAGTAGCATGAAGACGTATTGTGGGTTAAAGACGAGTACTTCTGGATTGAGTTGATGGATGATGTTGTCCAGTATGAGAGTAAGTGTGTAATTTGCCAGCGTGTCAAGACCGAGCATCAGTTTTCTTCTCGTTGCTACATCCGTGGAAGATTCGTAATGAATGTGGGTAATAGAGATTCGAGATTTCAACTAGATTTTGAAGACGTCTGCATAGTGTTTGGTTACATGTTGAAGTCAGATGATCAGTCAGAGAAAGTTATGGGTCAAGTATTCAAACAGTGTTGTATGAGATGGTGAATCAGGCTAGTACTGTTGTTTATTTGTTGCGGTTACCACCAGAGTTAGAATGTAACCCCCTTAACCCGGCCTAGAAGGTTGGCCCGAATTAAGAAAGTCACACGGGGAAAACCAAAGTCAACCCGAAAGTCAACCTTGATTAACGACCCTTTTTTTTTCTTTTTAAACTTGTCTAGATGCACATTAACCTTAGGTGTGATCACACAGACAACATACTCAAAGATCACAATCATCAGAGATCAAACAGGGACCCAATTGAACAAATTACAACTTTAGGGACCAAATTGTAATTTCTGATAATTAAAAGGACTTAACCCAAATGAAAGTTACCATCTTGAAATTAATCAGGTTTCATGCTTCTCTGCCAAATTTCAGCTCAAACGGACATCCCAAACTCATACAATTGCACAAACAAGATTTAGGATCAAAATGCAAACTTTTTGAAACACATAACTGCCACTGTCAGCCCCCAACGGTCAACCGTTCCGAAACGGGAGACAGCCCGTTTCGAAACGCGGGGCCGTTCCGCAACACGTACCGCAACGGGGGTCTGGCAGCAGCCAAACCGTTCCGAAACGGTAGCACCCGTTTCGGACGCCTGGGTTCATGCAGGGCACCCGTTCCGAAACGGTGTCACCTGTTCCGAAACGCCTAGCCCAGAAAGCTGCATTTTGCTCACTCAAACACACAATTGACCAACCGAACATGCTCCAAAAGCCACCAAACTTTACCAACATGCAATTCAACATAAACGAGACATGCTTGCATCAACAATTCATCAGAAACACATCATATGCAAAAAGCCCCAAATCTATAGGCATGCTTCCTACACAAGCAACCATTTAGGCACAAACCTTCCAAAACAATCTCAATTAAGCCAAATCATGGTCCAACAACATTAACAACATTAAAACATTCTTGATCAACATAAACGATCACAAACACAATAATCCCAAGAGGTTCTACCCCCCATTGCCTTTATTAACTATAGCTATTCACCGAGACATACATCTCACATGGAGTCCACCTTGAATCCCTTGCTCCTTGCTGACCAAACTTCAAAGATCTGCATTGATGGACAAAAAGAGCGTAAGCACATAATGCTTACTGAGGAATGCTCAAAACCAAAACACCATCAATGCAGCGGGTCATAAAACACTTGTAAAACAAACCCGATTTGTTTACCAAAACCATGTTTGAAATCCTTTTCAACAACAAGCATCAACCATGCATAAACACCATATGCAAAGCTAAAACAAAACCATGGTAAACACTTCCGTTTCACAACATACCTTTCTTAACTTGAAAGCCATTTCAAACAAGAATCCTTTTAAAAAAACATTACTCAAGCAATCCATCACATACATTTAACCAAGGCAACTTATAAACCATACTAACATAATCACATGCCTTTTAAAAACAAGTCCTACAAGACTTCAATGCATTAAAGATATTCATGCTCACATACATCATTTACCAAATGATAATCAACACTTGTTCAACCTAACAAGTAAACATGCATTCACATGCATCATACACCTTTCATGCAACAATGCATCTTTTCAAGCAACTCATGCTTCACATGCAACCATGCATCATTTCAAGCATCTCATGCTTCACATGCAACCATGCATCATTTCAAGCATCTCATGCTTCACATGATCAAGAATATTACATTGGCATCCAAGAGATCAACCACGTTCACTTTCCAACACAACAACCCGATCGGATACGCGGATTCCGAGCATTGTCCCTACGCTCCCTACACCCTACCCAATCCAAGGTCCTCGAATGGGCAACACCTCCATTATGACCTCAACATCCTAAGGTTCTCATGCATGGACTTTTAAACACCACACAACCTTAGCTTTTCCTCAAGGTTCCCATGTATGGACTTTCAACCACCATACAACCTTGACATGCACAAGGTTCTCCCGTATGGACTTTTAACCACCATACAACCCTTGCAAAACCGATTGGTAGTTGTAGAACATCATCTAACGAGATCCGGGACACCCTACACAAGATCCACACATGGACTTAACACTGCCATTGTGATCTCAACAAGCACAAGGTTCTCACATATGGACTTTTAAACACCATATAACCTTTGCTCAACCAAGGTCCTCGAATGGGCAACACCTCCATTATGACCTCAAATAACCAAGGTCCTCGAGTGGGCAACAACCTCCACTATGACCTCATCTCGTTAGGAAACTTGAAGGGAGCTTATCCGGTCCACTCTTGACCACTCCACCTCCAAGGCGACTTTATTCACGGTGCACCCAATCCTATAGCCGGCTAACTATATCCGATCAAAGAACCAAGAACCACTTACATCACTTGCCAATATAACCACCTTACCACATTAGTCCAATGTTTCACATGCATAACCAATATGCAAAACCATTACCACATTAATCAAATGATTCACATGCATAACCGATATGCAAAAACCATCATTTATCATCATCAATTCACTGTTTTAAAGCATTAAACAAAGCCATTGAACAACATGCAACACCATGCATCAAAACCACATTTTCAATGTATAAAACCAAGGATCTCCTACCTTGAGCATCCTTCACATATGGCTTTCAAAACCAGCATTAAACCATGCCTAAACATGGTTTCAAAACAGAATATAAACCATGCAAAACACATGCATTTCAATCATCAACCACCATTGCTTAAAAAGCCAATTCATATCACAACTCAAGTAAGAAATCCATTTACTTACTCTTGAGCTTAGCAAAGTTGTTTAGACTTAAACTAAGCTCCCAAAACCTTCAAACCTTTGTTTAAAAGCCGAAAACCCAACTTCACTCACCGATAACCAAAACAAGACTAGCCAACAAGCCTTCCAAGCTTCCGAAACCTTCCGCAAACACCTTCAAAGCTCAAGGATCAAACTCCCCTGTTTCAAGCACACAAAAACAGCACATTAATGCATCATTATGCATTAAGAACAGCAGCCACACAACCAAACTCGCTGCTCAACACAAATCCAACAATTCGGCTACCAAACCCAACCGAAATCACCTCCAAACATTACCAAAACTTAACCCAGCCAAGATCCATCACTTCTAACCATTTTTATACATCAATTAACATCCAAAATGATTACAAACACATCCTTATACCTCCAGGTATAACAAATCACCAAAAACACTCCAAAAACAACCAAAAACTCAAGCAAAACTTAGGAAATTCAACCTATCCGGGATTGCATTAGTTAAACATCAATTTCTAATCAACTTAGCATTCATTTAACATCATTTTGACACTTCAAAACACTGCCCAAACAGATCACACGAAAATTCCACCAAAATCACCAAATCTTGCATTTTAGCCAAAAATCAAGATCTCATTTGAAAAACCATTAACAAATCATAAATCAAGGATTGAGAACTTGGGAATTTCAATAAAGAACTTGAAGTTCAGAGGAGAAGGACGTTCTTACCTCCAAACTTGAATTTCTCCTTTTTAGAGCCAAAAAGCTTGATGAAACAACTTGCAAATTGAGAGGTTTTGTTGATGAGATGATTAGGAACCAAGTAAGAGTTGAAATGAGAGATTTAGATGCCAAAATCAGAGAAAGAAATCTGGAGAATTTTGTTTGGGTTGAGAGAAAATGAGAGAAAAGAGAAATTGAGAGAAAATGGAAAATTAGTTAGGAAATTGGTTAAAGTGATTTCCCTCCTTTTCTTAATCTTTAAAAATCAGAATAAAGCCTTAAAATATCTTAGAAAAATCTGGAGAAATCCTTTTTGGAATAATAGCTCCTTAAAGATTCAAAGTTTCAATCCTTTATAAAACTGTCCCGCAACTTTCAAAAATTACATTTTGGTCACTAGCCAAAATGTCAACCTTCCAAACCTCATTTTCCAAAATTGATTTCACAGTTCACTTTTATATAATAAAAGATGATTTTAGAACATTTTTCCATATTTTTAATGCAACCCGAACTAGGCTTTCCTAAATTCACTCTTATATATTCGATCAGCACTTTGACCGAACCGGTCAACGCCCAAAACTTCTAAGCCCAAAACCGGGGTGTTACAACTCTCCCCTCCTTAGGAAATTTCGTCCTCGAAATTTAACCGGCGAAAGAAAACCACAACCTTCCCAAACCAACACATAAGGCAACACAAAAGCCTCGACCAACACTGAACACTTTCCACACAAAACCTCCACCAAACCTAGCACCACCACATGCTGTTCACAGAATCCAGAATACACAAAGATAGCCACAACTTAACCTTTCACATAACCGGACTGTACACAGTCCCAACATCATCCTGAAGAACTTCAGCTCTTACAGCAGACATCACTGCAATACACCATACCCAAAACCTGTTTACACAAAGACAACAGCCAACCCAATCCAGCCACTAAGCAACCTTCTCTGCTTCTAAAACCCTTGCAAACTCCCAAACCTCTTCCAAGAATTTCCCAACAAGCAAAAATCCTTAAGCATCAACTGCTTACTCAAACTCCTCAACGAAAACTGATAAAACCTCACAACTGTTGCTAACATTACCATAACAGCTCATCAGGAATACTCACCCAGATTCCAAGAATTACATCACAATCCCAACTTGACTCCGTCAGCCGTTCCACACACCACCAACCAATTCTCACAAGAACCCAAACAACCAACAAAAACTTCAATCTTTCATTGACCTTCCACTTCAAACTTCAACCATAACACTTACCATACTAAAACATCGCCCAGCTTAAACATACAAACCATCTTCTTAACTCCTCAAAGGTTACTAAGAACCAGCACTTACAAACACAACTCTTCCACAACAACTTAAAAGCTAAGCTACTTCAGTACTTTGGAACACAACCACTAAGCTGCAACATCACTTAGCACCAAGGAACTACCCCTTCCACTTAGCTATTCAATCCACTAAACCGATTCTAAACTCAACCGATTCCGTCCAACACCAAACCACTAAACTCCTTAAGCATCAAACACTATCCTTCTACCAACAGCTACACCACTCTCACTTTCACTAGCAACTAGCTTGATATACCCCACTACTAACTCTCACCCAGCACCAAAACAACCTCTAAAAACCCATCATCCAACCTAATCCAACACACTAACAGATTCGATTAGTTATTAGCGAGTGTGAACATCGTATGCATGATCACCAACATGCCCTATCAATGCCTGATGTACATGTATGCAAAACCTCTAATGTCATGCCACATGTATGCATGGACCAACATATATAATATAGTATATAACAATGATTTTAACTGTGCATGAATGCCAATTCACACCCTCCAATAACATCCTCAAATTCGTCTAAGAACAACCTCCTACCTCACTTCTAACTCATCTAACTCCACCATACCAACAACCATTAACCACAAGATACTTACCAAGCCTTCTTCACACCCAAGACATTTCCAAACCACCACTATTACCCCAACATACTAGCAACAAAACTAACCTTACCACACAAGGAAAACCAACAGAAACCAAACTAAGGCAACTAGAGCAAAGATTACTAAACAAGGTTACCTGGAAACACAACACCTCCCTAAAGCTTCATCAGACGAGCTCTCTTCCTTGCGGAACCACCACCCTCCTGCCACACCACTGCAGCACCAGCTAACACACTAGGGTCACCACCAACTCCTTGCGGTAAAGAACCTTGGCTATTCCGAGCCATCATCAAACAATCACGCCTCATGTATCCAGCAGACCCACATTTCCAGCAATTCTCCTTTCCCACACTCTTCACAACTTTCTGCTCTTTCTGCCACCTCTGAACCTTGCCTCGGCCGTGCCCACGACCTTTCTGAAACCCTTTGGCTAACACCAAAGCTAACTTCGCTCCATGAGGACAATCACGCTTAACATGTACTTTGGAACCACAATTCCAACAAACACCTGCGCCCCAACAATTTCCAACATGTTGCCTTTCACAACTGTCACACACAGATGACTGAGCTTCCACTCCTTGCCCAAGCAACACTTGCTCCACAACAGCACCACCGTCACATTGCTCAACCCTTAGGAACTTCCTTCCAAGATACCTTTCATAAAAAGCAGATACAAAGAAATCCCAATCAATATCATGGATATGTGACGCAACTGCCACAGATGTCCACCAGGCACTCACATCTTCCAACATCAAAGAAACAACACTCCCCAGCTTACAGGCATAATCACAGCCTTCCCGATCCAAAATCTGAACCACATTGGCCAACCAGGCCTCAAACATCTCCGGGGAAGTACCATGATACTCCACAGCACCCAAATCAAGCAAACACTGCTTCGGCAAACCCTCACATCCCACAGCCAGCACATCTACTGACTTTACCTCAACCATAGCCTGAGATGTTCCCAACACCTCCTGCTCAATAGGTGATGAACTCTTCACCACAGAACCAGCTTCTTTCCCTTGCCTTACCACCTCAACACTAGGCACAGAAGACTGAGACAAAACACCTCTACCGAAGGGTGAATTCCTTGCCTTAACAACCCGCCCCAAGGCAGCAACCATCTCCCTCGTTCGCCAATCCTCCATTGACTTTGCCATACCACTAACAACAACAAACATACAATCACAACAAACAAACAAACCAATTAGACCAGCATTAGCAAGGATTCAAATTCCAACTCCAAAATAATACAATAGCTATATTAATAAGGCAATGGGTATCCCAAATCCTCCCCTTTACATGACATAACAGTCAACACAACATGGATATCACAACATCAAGCATATCAAACAAAATACTTTGATCATGCTTACATCAAACAGCATCCACTTGCCACAGCATACTAGCAACATAACATACACCTTACACTTCCATCAAGCATAACACCAGCTCACCACATCAGCACATATCCACATTAATTCAACAATGATTCATAAACACAAAGCATGCTCGAAACATCAGCAACTTGATCAAAACATCAACAATTTGCCCAGAAACACATGTTTCAACCAACATTCAACCCACTTTCATCCACACAACAAGGTAACATCAAACACACATCACAACATCTTACCGTTTTCCCCAAGCACTCGCAACACAGCTCTGATACCACCAAATGTAACCCCCTTAACCCGGCCTAGAAGGTTGGCCCGAATTAAGAAAGTCACACGGGGAAAACCAAAGTCAACCCGAAAGTCAACCTTGATTAACGACCCTTTTTTTTTCTTTTTAAACTTGTCTAGATGCACATTAACCTTAGGTGTGATCACACAGACAACATACTCAAAGATCACAATCATCAGAGATCAAACAGGGACCCAATTGAACAAATTACAACTTTAGGGACCAAATTGTAATTTCTGATAATTAAAAGGACTTAACCCAAATGAAAGTTACCATCTTGAAATTAATCAGGTTTCATGCTTCTCTGCCAAATTTCAGCTCCAACGGACATCCCAAACTCATACAATTGCACAAACAAGATTTAGGACCAAAATGCAAACTTTTTGAAACACATAACTGCCACTGTCAGCCCCCAACGGTCAACCGTTCCGAAACGGGAGACAGCCCGTTTCGAAACGCGGGGCCGTTCCGCAACGCGTACCGCAACGGGGGTCTGGCAGTAGCCAAACCGTTCTGAAACGGTAGCACCCGTTTCGGACGCCTGGGTTCATGCAAGGCACCCGTTCCGAAACGGTGTCACCTGTTCCGAAACGCCTAGCCCAGAAAGCTGCATTTTGCTCACTCAAACACACAATTGACCAACCGAACATGCTCCAAAAGCCACCAAACTTTACCAACATGCAATTCAACATAAACGAGACATGCTTGCATCAACAATTCATCAGAAACACATCATATGCAAAAAGCCCCAAATCTATAGGCATGCTTCCTACACAAGCAACCATTTAGGCACAAACCTTCCAAAACAATCTCAATTAAGCCAAATCATGGTCCAACAACATTAACAACATTAAAACATTCTTGATCAACATAAACGATCACAAACACAATAATCCCAAGAGGTTCTACCCCCCATTGCCTTTATTAACTATAGCTATTCACCGAGACATACATCTCACTTGGAGTCCACCTTGAATCCCTTGCTCCTTGCTGACCAAACTTCAAAGATCTGCATTGATGGACAAAAAGAGCGTAAGCACATAATGCTTACTGAGGAATGCTCAAAACCAAAACACCATCAATGCAGCGGGTCATAAAACACTTGTAAAACAAACCCGATTTGTTTACCAAAACCATGTTTGAAATCCTTTTCAACAACAAGCATCAACCATGCATAAACACCATATGCAAAGCTAAAACAAAACCATGGTAAACACTTCCGTTTCACAACATACCTTTCTTAACTTGAAAGCCATTTCAAACAAGAATCCTTTTAAAAAAACATTACTCAAGCAATCCATCACATACATTTAACCAAGGCAACTTATAAACCATACTAACATAATCACATGCCTTTTAAAAACAAGTCCTACAAGACTTCAATGCATTAAAGATATTCATGCTCACATACATCATTTACCAAATGATAATCAACACTTGTTCAACCTAACAAGTAAACATGCATTCACATGCATCATACACCTTTCATGCAACAATGCATCTTTTCAAGCAACTCATGCTTCACATGCAACCATGCATCATTTCAAGCATCTCATGCTTCACATGCAACCATGCATCATTTCAAGCATCTCATGCTTCACATGATCAAGAATATTACATTGGCATCCAAGAGATCAACCACGTTCACTTTCCAACACAACAACCCGATCGGATACGCGGATTCCGAGCGTTGTCCCTACGCTCCCTACACCCTACCCAATCCAAGGTCCTCGAATGGGCAACACCTCCATTATGACCTCAACATCCTAAGGTTCCCATGCATGGACTTTTAAACACCACACAACCTTAGCTTTTCCTCAAGGTTCCCATGTATGGACTTTCAACCACCATACAACCTTGACATGCACAAGGTTCTCCCGTATGGACTTTTAACCACCATACAACCCTTGCATAACCGATTGGTAGTTGTAGAACATCATCTAACGAGATCCGGGACACCCTACACAAGATCCACACATGGACTTAACACTGCCATTGTGATCTCAACAAGCACAAGGTTCTCACATATGGACTTTTAAACACCATATAACCTTTGCTCAACCAAGGTCCTCGAATGGGCAACACCTCCATTATGACCTCAAATAACCAAGGTCCTCGAGTGGGCAACAACCTCCACTATGACCTCATCTCGTTAGGAAACTTGAAGGGAGCTTATCCGGTCCACTCTTGACCACTCCACCTCCAAGGCGACTTTATTCACGGTGCACCCAATCCTATAGCCGGCTAACTATATCCGATCAAAGAACCAAGAACCACTTACATCACTTGCCAATATAACCACCTTACCACATTAGTCCAATGTTTCACATGCATAACCAATATGCAAAACCATTACCACATTAATCAAATGATTCACATGCATAACCGATATGCAAAAACCATCATTTATCATCATCAATTCACTGTTTTAAAGCATTAAACAAAGCCATTGAACTACATGCAACACCATGCATCAAAACCACATTTTCAATGTATAAAACCAAGGATCTCCTACCTTGAGCATCCTTCACATATGGCTTTCAAAACCAGCATTAAACCATGCCTAAACATGGTTTCAAAACAGAATATAAACCATGCAAAACACATGCATTTCAATCATCAACCACCATTGCTTAAAAAGCCAATTCATATCACAACTCAAGTAAGAAATCCATTTACTTACTCTTGAGCTTAGCAAAGTTGTTTAGACTTAAACTAAGCTCCCAAAACCTTCAAACCTTTGTTTAAAAGCCGAAAACCCAACTTCACTCACCGATAACCAAAACAAGACTAGCCAACAAGCCTTCCAAGCTTCCGAAACCTTCCGCAAACACCTTCAAAGCTCAAGGATCAAACTCCCCTGTTTCAAGCACACAAAAACAGCACATTAATGCATCATTATGCATTAAGAACAGCAGCCACACAACCAAACTCGCTGCTCAACACAAATCCAACAATTCGGCTACCAAACCCAACCGAAATCACCTCCAAACATTACCAAAACTTAACCCAGCCAAGATCCATCACTTCTAACCATTTTTATACATCAATTAACATCCAAAATGATTACAAACACATCCTTATACCTCCAGGTATAACAAATCACCAAAAACACTCCAAAAACAACCAAAAACTCAAGCAAAACTTAGGAAATTCAACCTATCCGGGATTGCATTAGTTAAACATCAATTTCTAATCAACTTAGCATTCATTTAACATCATTTTGACACTTCAAAACACTGCCCAAACAGATCACACGAAAATTCCACCAAAATCACCAAATCTTGCATTTTAGCCAAAAATCAAGATCTCATTTGAAAAACCATTAACAAATCATAAATCAAGGATTGAGAACTTGGGAATTTCAATAAAGAACTTGAAGTTCAGAGGAGAAGGACGTTCTTACCTCCAAACTTGAATTTCTCCTTTTTAGAGCCAAAAAGCTTGATGAAACAACTTGCAAATTGAGAGGTTTTGTTGATGAGATGATTAGGAATCAAGTAAGAGTTGAAATGAGAGATTTAGATGCCAAAATCAGAGAAAGAAATCTGGAGAATTTTGTTTGGGTTGAGAGAAAATGAGAGAAAAGAGAAATTGAGAGAAAATGGAAAATTAGTTAGGAAATTGGTTAAAGTGATTTCCCTCCTTTTCTTAATCTTTAAAAATCAGAATAAAGCCTTAAAATATCTTAGAAAAATCTGGAGAAATCCTTTTTGGAATAATAGCTCCTTAAAGATTCAAAGTTTCAATCCTTTATAAAACTGTCCCGCAACTTTCAAAAATTACATTTTGGTCACTAGCCAAAATGTCAACCTTCCAAACCTCATTTTCCAAAATTGATTTCACAGTTCACTTTTATATAATAAAAGATGATTTTAGAACATTTTCCCATATTTTTAATGCAACCCGAACTAGGCTTTCCTAAATTCACTCTTATATATTCGATCAGCACTTTGACCGAACCGGTCAACGCCCAAAACTTCTAAGCCCAAAACCGGGGTGTTACATAGAAAGGGGTTTCTGAGGTGTTCCGTGTATCCATGATTCGGAAGTGTGAGTCAGATCTGTCATGTGCTATGTTGTTGAAGAGATTGAGTTGAGTTTAAAATTGACAAGCAATGGAGAACCAGTTGAGATCTTAGCATCAGATAGCTAATGTTGTGTGGTAAGTCTATCGAGTTGGTTAAAATGTTGTGGTGAGAAGGAAAGGGGAGTGTGGAGGGGCAGTTTCTGTGGCTCTTCCTGTCTGATAAATTTCGGGGATGAAATTTCCTTAAGTGGGGGAGAGTTGTAACACCCGGGTTTGGGGGTCGGGTGAAAATAATATTTAAATAATGGTTCGGGTTTCAGTTTTATAATTAAAATAATAAAATATTATTTTGGGCTTTATATATTCGAAGCAAACAATTATGTTGGATTTAAATTGTTTTGGAAATCAAATTCCATGGATTTTAGAATTTGAAGATGGCCATCTCATTAATGGCAAAGTTGTAATTTCTTGGTCTTGTAAAATAAAACTCATTTTCATTTTATTTCAAATACCCAAAAATCACACCCATCTTCTTCCTCCCCATTTTTTGAATGTGAGTTTCTCCTCCCCATCTCCCATCACTATTCCATCACCAATCTTGCTTGTTTTTTTTGGGCTTTTCAAAGGTAAATACATTTTCTTATTACCCTCACCTTCCTCTTTCTCCCCATATAATTTGTTTTCATTAAAGCTCACTAGTTTGCATTTTAGGGTTTTGAGATTTTGAGTTAAAATGCTATCTTTGCTAGCTTTAACTAAAGCTTTTGATTTATTAATGTTATGTGGGTTGTTTACTACCTATAAGGTCTAACATATCCGATTCTTGCAAGGTTTTATGGTGAAACCCGAAATGGGTTTTTAGGGGTATATTTAAAGTGTCAAAATTTGTGTTTTTGGGATGGTTTTGTGAAAAATTGATGGGTTGATGTTATAGTAACATTGGGTAGGTGTCTTTAGATGTTATTTGATGATTTCTGAGTAGTTATAGTGTTGGTTTGAATGGATTCCCGTAGCTACTGCTGTAAGTGATTTTTGGGAGTGGAAATGGGAGTTTTCAAGGTGTCTATGTGGGGAAATGAAGGGCTGATGGTTATACTATGGTTGGTAGTGTTTTGAACATGTTTAAGAGTGCTTTGGATGACTACATTGCTGATTTTTTATGGGTCTTTGTGGAAGTACGAAAATGGGAATTTGGAGTATGAACTTGGCTTTGAATTGTGAGAATTATGGTGGATTTGTGTGTTGGTGTTAAACTTTGGGTTTGTGGCTGATTTTGGGGCTAATGTATCGTTTTTGAATGATTAGAAGCAAGGGAAATCAATGGGGAAGCTTCGGGCTCGAACCCAGAAACTTGGATGCTTGGTAGGCTTGTCGGCTTGTGCTAATGGAGTGGTTGGTGAGTGGTTACTATTTTTAATGGCTTTCAAATATTGGTTCAAGCATGTGAACCTAGGATGGGCTTGATAAACCTACCTAGAGTTGAGATTAGAGTGGTAGCTGTTGCGTGTAAAAGTGTCTATCGCAATGTAGTGCAAGTGTACACGACGCAAGTAGTAAAGTGATACTAGAGTATCGGATATCGTCTCCACAGGGACTGGGCTAACCCTTTCCTTTGCTATCTGCACAAGGGGAAAAGAAATAGTTTAAATTATTTGTCACGAAATAATAAAGATAACTGGAAATAAAGAGTAAAGAAATTAGGATAGAGAGAATGGGCTGGTATTGAATTGCTCAGTAGTGCAGGTATTGTAGAGTTTAGGAAATCCAGTCCTGTCGTCGCCGACAGCACCTGTCGCGGCAGCTGTCCGTTGGCTGTCGCGGGCAGCAAACACACCAACTCTGTACTTCAAGCTTGGCAAGAATCCCAGGTCTGCCTTGCCCTATCCCTAGGCACAAGTCTGTCGATGATCACGTCTTTGATGATACCTCCCGGCGTGAATCGAAGGATGAACACCGATGTGTATGAATTCTTCCTTAGCCACTTAACCTCGCCCTATCCCTAGGCACGAGATGGTTCAACTATAAACTAGAGAACGCGCTCTTATCTCTTTCGTATACTTAACTCTCCCGATGCTAAGTAAATGGATAACCTCACAATGCTCTCCCGATGCTCTTGCAAGATATTAAAACCAAGATAAAAGAACTTGAAGTTTATTTTATTGAACTTGAAAAATCCTAAAACAAAACAACCCTTGCAACTACTTTACAAAACAACCCGTGACCCTAGGGGGGTTTTAGAACATGTCGGTGACGGGTGGACGACAGGGGGTTTTTGGTTTCGGTTATGGGGTAGAATGAGGGATGATATCTCCTAGGTCAAAACTATGCCCTTATATAAGCTTTGGGCTCAAGTATTCTAAGGTAACAAGGATTGCAACTTTAATTAAAAGTAAGATTCTAGTAAAGACTAAATCTCTAAAGTCTCCTACTTTCCAGCCGCCTCCTTGTTTCATGGAAATTCTCCTCCTTGAGCTTTGGCTTGACATATCTTTTGATCCGGGGCTTGGAAAAATATTTGGCTTTCACACGACAGACGAGCAGATTTTTCTCTATCTATCGAGGTCCACTTGACTTTTCCTCTTCATAAATCTGCTGTCACCATGCTGTCACGACAGGTCCATGACAGGTTCGTCTTCTTTGGCTGCTTGTCCAGTTCCGCTCTCCTGCTTCTCTGCCCTGCGCCTGCCTTCATCTTCTACTATGACAGATACCTGCAAAAATAGCCATCTTTTAGTAGAATCCGTGCCTTTTATATAATTGTGATGTTTTATTGAAAACTAACCTAAATGCAATGCAATGATGCTTGAATGCAGCAGAAATATGGGTTAAAAAGGGTGTAAATAATAGAACTTTTACACACTCAACACACCCCCAAACTCAAGTTTTTGCTTGCCCTCAAGCAATGAAGAAAGAAAAATGAATATTTTTTGTGTTGGCCTTCAAACAGTGAACTGTCCCTTACCCGTCGCTCATTCTCTATGGCGGCAGCAACCTGTCGGAAAGGTTAGGATCTGTCCTGAATCTCCCTATAGTTCTCGTGCAGTGTGTGCATGCTTGTGAACAGTTATATGCTAAGACTCTCTTAGTTTCACTAGAATATTCAACTTCTTAACTCGAATTTTTATGCCAAAGTTTATTTTTTTAGAAGGCACATTTTCATGCTTCTTTTTCTTCTATTTTCAAGCTAAATTTTTCTAGAGCCAGTTTTGGGCACCTCTAGTTAGCTTCCTAGAGCCGGTTTCGGGCACCTCTAGGTTTTTGAGTTTCTTTTGCTAAACTTCTTTCCTAGAGCCAGTGTTAGGCACCTCTAGGGGCTATTCAAGTACTAAGCATCCTATTCTAGTTTGGCTAAAAGACATCTAAGCAGTATAACAGTCACAAAAGTGTTTAAGTTTTCAGAACTATAGAAAGGCTCTAAACTTCTCCTTAACCTGTCCTAAAGATGCTGCCACGACAGAGATGTCATGACAGGTAAGTTAACTTCACAGTTTTAAGCCAACAGTTTAAATTTTTTTTTTAGAACTTAAATAAATAATAAGACACAACAAATAATAAAAAAAATGTACTTAAGACTCCATTAATGATGGAGGGTTGCCACCCCCAAACTCAAGGGTTGCATTGCCCTCAATGCAAAATGACAGAAAATAAAAACATGAAAAGAAAAGTACATCACAAAAATATAAAAGCAGGCAGCAATAAGAGGAAAATAAAGACTTAAATTTTCAATCACTGCTCTCGCTGCTGCTGCTGACACGGATCTGGTGGCGGCGTCTGCGCTGTGGGGGAGGCTGGGCAGGTTCAATGGCAGGTTGAGCGGCAAGATCATCATCATTTGGAGGGGCAGTTTCATCGGCAGGTTGAGGGGCAGGTTGCTCCACTAGCCGGACATCAGAACTGCTGTTGCTATCCCGGCTGCTGCTAGTGGTGGTGCTGGCTCTGGGCAGCCGTTTCTTGTCTGCCACGTGCTTAATTCTTTTCACTCTCGTAAAGTCCTTCTCCAAATTCCTCCGTAGAAGAGGGCTGTCATCAGTGGCAGGTCTCTTGGTTCCTCTAGGGGAGGTGTCTGCCGATTGGCTGCCTGCTGCCGTCTGGGCAGGTGATGGTGTAGACGCGGCAGAATGCATATGGGGAGAGACAGGTGGTGTGGGTGTGGGGGAGGGGATATTGAAATAATGGGCGGGGAAGGTGGGGAAGATGACATCCGAAAAATTCAAAGTATTAGTAATGAAATTTACCGTAGCATTTGAGAAGTCACGGATAAAAGTCATCAAACCCATTTGACGCTCCTCTACCCTCATGATGGCAGCAAGGATGTGGGCGTTATGATCTGTCGGAGCGGTGTTGGTGGCAGCTTCTGGGGCAGGTTCGGTGGCAGGTTCATCATCGGAATTAGCAGGAGGGGCGTTTGGGTCGAAGGCGTTGATGGGAGTTGCAGCTACGACCTCCATGAGGCTGGAGATGTTGTTGTCAGTCCAGCCGCTGCCCGTCTTGATTTTGTCTGAAGGCTCCTCTGGTACGGCAGCACAGCGGCAGAGGGCGGTGATGGTGAATGGCAGGCAGAGTCGTGAGTCGGAGCGGAAGGCACAATCTAGGATGCTGTCCCTCATATATCTGCCCACATTTATGGGCCTGTCGTGCATAATGGAGTGGATGAGGGCCAGCCGCTGTCGGTTGACTGTCGTATGGTGGGACGAGGGCAGGATACGCTTTTTGATGAAAGCGTTCCATAGTTTTGCCTCAGGGAGTAGCTGCCCCCTGTTGACAGAGTGGGGGTTCTTCTTGCTGGTGGTCCATGTCGTCCCAGCTTCTGTCAGCTCCCTCATGACAGCATCATGTCCAGCAGCGTCGAGGGTGTCCCAAAATTGTTGGTGAGCATCATCATTGGGGCCAAAGAAAAGGCCGAACGTGTGGTTGATGCTGTTGGCGGTGAAGGGAACTGCCACTCCTCGGACGGTGACAGATGTCTCCGTTTTGCTGTCGATGGCCTCATAAAATTCTCGGACCAAAGTATCATTCAGCTCTGCCGGTTGCTCAGCAAAATCCTCCCAAAGTTGTGTTGTTATGGCCTTCACAATGAACGGCCGGAGTCCCATATGGGGGGCATCTCTGTTGTAGATGAAGCCACGCTCCTCCCATAGTTCCTTTTTAGCAAACGGTGATGCTGCTGCTGAAGAAGAGGCGGCAACAGTGTTTTGACGGGTTTGTCTTGATGACATTGTGGTTGCAAGGGCTGAAAAATAGAGAAAATAGATAAAACTAGAGGAGAATAGCAAGAGAGAAGAATCAGAAGTGAGGAAAAATGAAAGGGGAAGGGGTTTATATAGCGGTCGAGTAGCTGCCCATTTAATGCCGCAACGGCAGGCGAGAATAACGGGGCGGCAGATTGAATATAGCGTGTCTGACGCGTCTGACACGTATTAATGCGTCTGCTGTGCGTCTGCCGCATGCTTCTGCGTCTGTCGTGTCAGTCTGTTGACAGCCTGTCTTATCCGTCTGCGGCGGCAGCCAAAACAGCAGGCTTCAATAAATGGGCATTAGTGGGCTAATGGATGGGCGGTGGGCTTGGCTCACTTCTTCTTTTCTTCTTGACTCCTTTATTTCCTAAAAACTGAAATTATAAAACAAAACATTATTCGAATAAAATAAACCTAATTTCCTAATAATAATAAAATAAGTAAAAATAAAAATTAGGTTAAATTAGGGATGCCTTGTGGGGCATCATCTAAAGTAACCACTTCCTGTATTCCTGGGGCTTCAGTCCCCTGATAGTGCTTGAGGCGTTGTCCATTGACTTTGAATTGGTGCTCATCCTTTAATGATTGAATTGTAATGGCACCATGGGGAAAAACTTGAACCACTTGGAACGGGCCAGACCATCTAGATTTGAGCTTCCCTGGAAAGAGTTTCAACCTAGAATTAAACAACAACACAAGCTGCCCTGGGCAGAACTGTCGTGGCAGCAACTTCTTGTCATGCCACTTCTTAGTCTTTTCCTTGTAAATTCTTGCATTATCGTAGGCCATTGTCCGTAATTCTTCAATTTCGTTCAGATCTAATAACCTTTTCTGGCCGGCCTTATCCAAGTCCATGTTCACTGCCTTAATTGCCCAATATGCCTTGTGCTCGATCTCGACAGGCAAGTGACAGGTTTTCCCGTAAATCAGTCGGAATGGAGACATGCCCAATGGAGTCTTGAAAGCTGTCCTGTATGCCCATAATGCATCATTCAGAAGTAAAGACCAATCTTTCCTAGTTGGTTTAACCATTTTTTCAAGTATGTTCTTCACTTCCCTATTGGATATCTCAGCCTGTCCATTGGTCTGTGGGTGGTATGCTGTCGCGATCCTGTGCTTGACACCATATTTTCTCAAAGCGGCAGCTATTACCCTGTTGTCAAAATGTCTCCCTTCATCACTGATAATCGCCCTAGGGATGCCAAATCTAGAAAAGATGTTTTTGTGCAAAAACTTTTGGACCGTTTTGGCATCATTCTTTTGAGTTGCGATTGCTTCTACCCACTTGGAGACATAATCCACTGCTAGGAGGATGTAAAGATTTCCACACGAAGATGGAAAAGGTCCCATAAAATCAATCCCCCAAACATCAAAGATCTCTACTTCTAGAATATTTTGCAGTGGCATCTCATTTCTCCTCGAGATGTTACCTGTCCGCTGGCACCTGTCACAGCTTTTGTAAAATTCCTGTGCATCTTTATAAAGTGTCGGCCAGTAGAACCCTGACTGCAGCACCTTGGCAGCAGTTTTATTGCCTCCTAAGTGACCTCCATATTGTGACGCATGACAGTGATGGAGAATGTCTTCTTGTTCTTCTTGTGGTACACACCTTCTTATAACCTGATCTGCACACATTTTGAAAAGAAGAGGTTCGTCCCAATAATAATGTTTAACATCATTTTGGAACCTCTTCCTGGCTTGATAATTAAGATCAGTAGGTAATATTCCGCTAACTATAAAATTAACGAAATCAGCATACCAAGGAAGGTTAGAAGACTTACCTGCCGCCATGGCTGTCGCGACAGCTATTGCGGCAGCAAAGAGCTGCTCATCTGGGAAGGTCTCAAGTATGTGTGTCTCATCTAAAGGTAGACTCTGTCCCATCTCCAACCTCGATAAGTGATCTGCCACCTGGTTTTCTGTCCCCTTTTTGTCTTTGATCACAAGGTCAAACTCTTGTAATAGCAAGATCCATCGTATCAACCTAGGCTTCGCATCCTTCTTTGCAAACAAATACTTGAGGGCAGAATGGTCGGTGTGTATTATTACCTTCGTTCCAAGTATGTAAGAACGAAACTTGTCGATGGAGAACACCACAGCTAACAGCTCCTTTTCTGTGGTGGTATAGTTCACTTGGGCATCGTTTAATGTTTTGCTGGCATAGTATATGACGTGAAACAGCCTGTCCTTGCACTGCCCAAGTGCTGCCCCGACAGCATAGTCACTAGCATCACACATGATCTCAAACGGTTGTGTCCAGTCTGGTGGCTGTACTATGGGGGCTGTCACTAATTTTTTCTTCAGAACCTTGAATACTTCAGTACATTCTTCGTTAAAGTCAAAGGGTCGGTTCTGTTCTAGGAGATGGCATAGAGGCTTGGTGATTTTTGAGAAATTTGCAATGAATCTTCTATAAAAACCAGCATGCCCTAAAAAACTCCTAATGCCCTTGACAGTTGTTGGCGGCGGCAGCTTCTCAATGACCTCTATTTTTGCCCTGTCGACTTCTATCCCACGGCAGCTAATCTTATGGCCTAAAACTATCCCTTCATCTACCATAAAATGGCATTTTTCCCAATTAAGAACAAGATTAGCTTTTTCACATCTTTCAAGTACCTTTTGAAGGTTGCCGAGGCAGCTCTCAAAATCGTCTCCAAAGACGGAAAAATCATCCATGAAGATCTCAAGGAAGTCTTCTACCATGTCGGAGAATATTGCCATCATGCACCTTTGGAAGGTGGCAGGTGCGTTACAGAGGCCGAATGGCATCCTCCTAAATGCGTATGTTCCATAGGGGCATGTGAAAGTCGTTTTCTCTTGATCCTCCGGTGCAATAGCAATTTGGTTATAACCTGAATAACCATCAAGGAAACAATAATAAGATTTACCCGCTAATCTATCAAGCATTTGATCAATAAAGGGTAAAGGGAAGTGGTCCTTTCGGGTAACTTTGTTAAGCTTCCGATAGTCCATACAAACCCTCCAACCGGTCACAGTCCTGGTTGGGATTAGCTCATTGTTTTCGTTGGTTATCACTGTCATTCCTCCTTTCTTTGGAACACATTGCACCGGGCTCACCCATTTGCTGTCGGAGATGGCGTAAATAATACCAGCATCTAACCATTTAATTATCTCTTTACGCACTACCTCCTTCATCGCAAGGTTTAACCGTCTCTGGGCATCAATAGTCGGCTTATGGTCTTCCTCTAGGAGGATTTTGTGCATACAGATTGCCGGACTAATGCCCTGAATGTCTGCTATCGTCCATCCAATTGCCTTTTTGTGCTGCCTTAACATGTCGCCCAGCTGTCGTTCCTGTTCCTGCGGCAGCTTAGCAGAGATGATTACGGGCAGTGTGTTATCACAACCAAGATAAGCATATTTAAGCTGCCCTGGCAGGAGCTTAAGTTCTAAGACAGGTGGTTCAACAGTAGATGGCTTTTGGATTAAATGGTTATCCGAAGTGTAATTCAAGGGTTCGAATAACTTACCTGGACGATGGTCTAACCAGTCGACCTCCTCTTGACCTGCAGTATCAGATGTTTCGGAATCAGAGGAGTCGCTGTCGTCGATGCTGTCGTCGTTGCTGTCGTTGTCACTGTCGTGGCAGGTCTGTAGGTGGCTGTCGCAGCAGTGACCAAATTTTATATCACGGCAGCACGATTTGATGCAGGGTTGATCAAAGGTCACCTCAATGATGGCCTTACATTCCTCGTCCACATCAGCATGTTTCATTGCTTGGAGAACATTCAACTTAATCTCTTGATCGTTCACGCGCATGGTGAGTTCTCCTTTCTCCACATCAATCAATGATCTCCCCGTGGCTAAGAAGGGTCGCCCAAGGATGACTGGTGCGTTCTCATCTGCCTCACAATCTAAAATAAGAAAGTCAGCAGGAAAAATAAGCTTATCCACTCTTACCAAAATATCTTCAATTTTTCCTTCGGGGTGAACGTAAGAGCGGTCGGCTAGCTGTAGGGTAACTGTCGTGGGCCGCGCCTTCCCAATACCTAGTTTCTGAAAAACAGATTTGGGCATTAGATTAACACTAGCACCTAGATCACAAAGTGCCTTACCCACAAATCTGTCGCCGATTACACAAGGTATGATGAAGCTCCCTGGATCCTTCTTTTTCTGGGGTGGCTGCCTATGAAGAATACTCATGCAACCTTCTTGCATCCTCACCGTTTCAAATTCCCCAAGTTTAGATTTTTTTGACATAACATCCTTGAGAAATTTAGCGTAACCGGGCATTTCCCTAACAGCATCTAACAACGGAATATTAATATGAACCTGTTTAAAAATATCATAAATCTTTTTAAGTTGAGATTCATGCTTAGCTTGCTGTATCCGTTGAGGGAAGGGTGGTGGGGGACGGTAATCAGCAATACGTCCTTCCCACTGCATGCGAATCTGAGGACGGTATTCTTCTTTTTTCTCCTCTGTCGCTTCTGCTGTCGTGACAGGCTCATCGGCAGTAGTCTGTTTATTACCTGTCGGGGCAGCTTCCTCGGCAGGTTTATTCAAGGCAGGTTCCTTTTCTGTTTCAGCTTCTTTTTCCGGCCCTGATAACTTTTTCCCACTCCTAGTAGTAATTGCCTTGCATTGCTCATGTGGGGGTGGTCTAGCATTTTCAGTATTGCTAGGAAAACCTCCATTCTGCCTCGGCTTAATATGCTGCGACACCTGACCCATTTGTGTCTCTAAAGACTTCAAGGTAGCCTCATGATTTGTCATTCTCATCTTGGTTTCATCTATAAAATTTTCCGTCTTCTTGACAAACTGATTAATATTATCCATATATGTACCAGTCTGAGACATAAAAGTGGCCAGAGTCTGTTCCAATACATTACTTGTGGCAGGTGGTGGCTGCTGTTGCTGCTGCGGCGGCAGGTTCTGCGGCAAGTTCTGCGGCTGCTGTTGCTGTCGCGTCAACAGTCTAGGACCCCCCTGATTCTGATTATATGCTTGCGGATTCAAGGCATTATTAGGGTTACTCCAGGAAAATTTGGGATCCTTCCTCCAATTAGGGTTGTAGTTGTTGGAATTGTAGTTTGGCTTGTAATTTCCAACATATTTTCCCTCTTCTATATTTATAGGGCACTCATCCCTACTATGATTTCCCTCACAAGTAGCACAAACTTCCTCGATAGCAAATCCTCGTAAGTCTTCTTCATTTAATAAGTGTTTCATGGCTTTAGTGAGGAATGCTACCTGTGATTTCATAGTGCTGTCGGCCTCATAGTCCTTGACAGCAAGTACT
This sequence comes from Hibiscus trionum, assembly GCA_030270665.1. Classification (NCBI taxonomy): domain Eukaryota; kingdom Viridiplantae; phylum Streptophyta; class Magnoliopsida; order Malvales; family Malvaceae; genus Hibiscus; species Hibiscus trionum. The sequence goes on from BSYR01000046.1 coordinate 10,425,787, forward strand.
CGTTTACCCCCTCTTCTTGCTGTCGGAAACTGCTCCTCATTCTTAGCTAGATTTTTCAGAACTTGTAATGCCTCGTCCGGATCTTTATCCAATAACAGTCCATTTGCTGCAGAATCAATGCGAATGCGAGTTTGTAAGTTAGCAGCATTATAAAACTTAGTTACCTGATTCCAGACAGGAAATCCATGCATTGGGCAGTTCCGTAGAAGAGTTGTAAATCTGTCCCAGGCCTCGTGCATTGGCTCGTCATCTTCTTGTTGAAAAGTAGCAATTTCATTACGTAATCGCTCAGATAAATGTGAAGGATTAAAACGAGATAAAAATTCACGAGTGAGATCTGCCCAAGTCATAATAGAACCCGGTGTAAGTTTATTCCACCAAGTTTTAGCTCTGTCCCTCAATGAATGGGGGAATAACCGAAGCCTCAGTATCTCCGGACTAACTCCTGGCAGTCTAAACGAACCACAGATCTCCTGGAACGTTTTGAGATGCTCCCTAGCGTCTTCTGTCGCAGAACCACTAAACTGTCCGGCGTTGTTGATCATACTAAACATGACAGGTTTAAGTTCGAAGTTATCAACATCAATATCCGGCAGCGTGGTCTCCAGCTCTACATGATCATTCAGCATGTAGTCACGACATGACCGTCGTCCACCTGCTGCGGGCGGATCGGCGACAGGTGGGTTATTATTGCCAAGGGGTGGTATGAAACCACCACCAGGTTGGTTATGACCCATTTTCTCTAGCTGTTCCTCGAGATATTCGTTTCTGTCTAAAAGTCGGCGAAGTTGTTTCTTGAGATTGAAGGAACGTTCGATCTCCGGATCTAATTTATACTCAGGATCTTCACCTCTTTTGGATCTGCGCATAAACAAGAAAACCTCGTGAAAAGCAAGAGTTGAAAACACAAAAGAAAATTTAAAGAAAAATAAAGATAAAAACGTAAAATAAAAGAAAATAAAAATAAAAGCGAAAAGTGCAATAAAAGAAAGATGTCGTTATGTTGCCAATCCCCGGCAACGGCGCCAAAAACTTGTTGCGTGTAAAAGTGTCTATCGCAATGTAGTGCAAGTGTACACGACGCAAGTAGTAAAGTGATACTAGAGTATCGGATATCGTCTCCACAGGGACTGGGCTAACCCTTTCCTTTGCTATCTGCACAAGGGGAAAAGAAATAGTTTAAATTATTTGTCACGAAATAATAAAGATAACTGGAAATAAAGAGTAAAGAAATTAGGATAGAGAGAATGGGCTGGTATTGAATTGCTCAGTAGTGTAGGTATTGTAGAGTTTAGGAAATCCAGTCCTGTCGTCGCGCCTGTCGCCGACAGCACCTGTCGCGGCAGCTGTCCGTTGGCTGTCGCGGGCAGCAAACACACCAACTCTGTACTTCAAGCTTGGCAAGAATCCCAGGTCTGCCTTGCCCTATCCCTAGGCACAAGTCTGTCGATGATCACGTCTTTGATGATACCTCCCGGCGTGAATCGAAGGATGAACACCGATGTGTATGAATTCTTCCTTAGCCACTTAACCTCGCCCTATCCCTAGGCACGAGATGGTTCAACTATAAACTAGAGAACGCGCTCTTATCTCTTTCGTATACTTAACTCTCCCGATGCTAAGTAAATGGATAACCTCACAATGCTCTCCCGATGCTCTTGCAAGATATTAAAACCAAGATAAAAGAACTTGAAGTTTATTTTATTGAACTTGAAAAATCCTAAAACAAAACAACCCTTGCAACTACTTTACAAAACAACCCGTGACCCTAGGGGGTTTTTAGAACATGTCGGTGACGGGTGGACGACAGGGGGTTTTTGGTTTCGGTTATGGGGTAGAATGAGGGATGATATCTCCTAGGTCAAAACTATGCCCTTATATAAGCTTTGGGCTCAAGTATTCTAAGGTAACAAGGATTACAACTTTAATTAAAAGTAAGATTCTAGTAAAGACTAAATCTCTAAAGTCTCCTACTTTCCAGCCGCCTCCTTGTTTCATGGAAATTCTCCTCCTTGAGCTTTGGCTTGACATATCTTTTGATCCGGGGCTTGGAAAAATATTTGGCTTTCACACGACAGACGAGCAGATTTTTCTCTATCTATCGAGGTCCACTTGACTTTTCCTCTTCATAAATCTGCTGTCACCATGCTGTCACGACAGGTCCATGACAGGTTCATCTTCTTTGGCTGCTTGTCCAGTTCCGCTCTCCTGCTTCTCTGCCCTGCGCCTGCCTTCATCTTCTACTATGACAGATACCTGCAAAAATAGCCATCTTTTAGTAGAATCCGTGCCTTTTATATAATTGTGATGTTTTATTGAAAACTAACCTAAATGCAATGCAATGATGCTTGAATGCAGTAGAAATATGGGTTAAAAAGGGTGTAAATAATAGAACTTTTACACACTCAACAGTAGCCTAATCTCAAGCTTAGCTTAGGAAACCTTTGGTTGAACTCCTAATTGCTTATTATGCCTCATGTCTAATTGTGTTTGTGTTGGCTATGTATAATGTGTTATGCATGTTGTTGAGGCTTGATATGATGCGTTGATATATGCATGTGGATTGGTTTATGAATCGTGCATGATAGTGATCATGGTGAGTACGTGCTAAGCACGGAAGTTATGTTGAGTTGATGTTGTGAAAGGTTATGGAATTTGATTAATAATGGCACTAGTATGCTTGGGTACAATGATCGATCATTAGGATGAGTGTGCACACGAGAGTCAAAGTCACGCGTGGCCTTGGTGGCGTTAAGGCACCAAGGAGGAGTACGGGTACGCCCGAAAATCTTTATATTAGTCGGTGATGAGTGGAATCTCATCGACGGGGCGTGAGGATGAGTGGAATCCCCTTCACGAGAACCGGTGATGAGTGTAATCCCACCAAAGGTAATGGTTATGTTGGAAATGCGTTCCAACGTGTTATCCGCGTATTCGAGTCATAACTAGGTGCCAATATGAGTTTATATGTGCCTTTATGATTTGAGATGTGTTGCCAATATGATATGAAATGTGATTCCCAAATGCCTTGAGATATGTTGTTAATAATACATTGATATATGTATCATTGTAAGTTGAGCTTATGAGTTGTTGAGCATGGCATAATGTTGATTATATGTTCATACATCATGTTCATTTTGGCTCTAGTGGATCGGAGGTAAGATCATGCATTCCATCATGGTAGTTGCTCGTGCTTGGACCCTGCATTGTCGAAGGTTTGTTTTATGAGCTTACCCTCACTAAGCTTTTATGCTTACGCTCCTTTTTGTTCGACAATGCAGATCAGTAGCTTGTGGGTGGTAAGGGAAAGGAAAGATCTCCAAGTGTTGCTTTTGGTTAGCTCAAGTATGATATTTAAATTGTAGATTGTAATAGTCAAGCAATGGGATAGGTGTTGTTGATTTGAATGCTTATGTTGTTTAGGCTTTGGATGCCATGTTTGGTTTGTAAACCATGTTAAACTACCTACCTTAAATGCTTGGTGTCGACCTTGTTGAAGCATGCTATCTTAATGCCTTGAATAATCTTGTGAATGGATGTTCAATCTTGTATCCTTGTGTTAAATTAAGTATGTTTGCAATAGGGTGCATGCCTCTAGAATGTGTTTGTATGATGTGTATGCTTCTTGGAATCGTTTAGGGCGTTTGGGATCGTTTAGAGATGCTTCAAACTGATTTTGGAAAACTGCAGGCTGCAGGTGTTTCGAAACGAGTTGTGCCGTTTCGGAACGGGTGTGGTTCCAGGGTCCCCCGTATCGGAACACGTTTCGGTACGGTTTGGCCACTGTGAGCCCCTGTTTCGAAACAGGTTTCGAAACGCTTTGGCCACTGTAAACGCCTGTTTCGAAACTGGTATCGAAACGCCTAGACAAAACGTGACCCTGTTCCAAAACGGGGTGGAAGCGTTTCGGTACGAGTGTCTTGCTTTTCAAACTGAAGCCCGTGTTTCGAAACGGGTGACGTCTGTTTCGAAACACAGGCCTAAAAATGGGATGTTTGACATCCCTAATGGGTCCCAAGGTTTGGGCTTAGGCCCTGTTTGCTGTCTGGCTTCTCGTGAGCCTTGTTTCCGCTGTCTTTTCACACATAGGATAAATCAAAGCATCTAGATAAGATTATTAAATGAAAAAGTTTTCTAGGGTTGCTAACCGAGGTGGAACCTTCACGGGTTTCACATCGGTTTTCCCCGTGTAGCCTACTCAGACCGGTCAGTCGACCAGACCGGGACGAAGGGGTTACATAATCGATTAATATACAAGTATTGTTTTGAATGTATATTTTTTAGAGTGCATGTGTATTAATTAAAGATTTTATTTTCCAAAACTTTAATCATTACTATTAATTAATTTTAGTTTTTTCAATCCCTTAATTACTCTATTATCCAAAATTTTAATTTAACCGTCTCAAAATTTTTAAAAATATATATTAAGCTTTAAAATTTAAAAACTTTTAATTAAATTACTTCTCAAATTTTAAAAGTTTTTGTTTAGGATGAGTCTACCACGTGCGACGAACATTGATGAACACCACTAACGATGAACACCATTAATTTTTTTAAAATTTAAAAAATTTAAAGAACTAAAATTATAATTAAAATTATCTCTTAAAAAATAAAAATCAAATTTAATAGTTACTTTATAATATTTTTTAATAGGTTAGAATCAAATATACCTAATTCTCCTAAACCCTAGCAAAATCAATCTCTTAAAAAAATAAAAATCAGTTAATAGGTTTAGTAGAGTTGGGTATATTTGATTCTAATCTATTAAAAATTATAAACTAATTTCTATTTTTTAAGAGATTGATTTTGTTAGGATTTAGGAGAATTGGGTATATTTGATTCTAACCTATTAAAAAATATTATAAAGTAACTATTAAATTTGATTTTTATTTTTTTGAGAGATAATTTTAATTATAATTTTAGTTCTTTAGATTTTTTAAATTTTAAAAAAATTTAATGGTGTTCATCGGTGTTCATCGTTAGTGGTGTTTATCAATATTCGTCGCCCGTTGTAGATTTTTCCTTTTGTTTAAGCCTCTAATTTTTTTAAATTTAAGTTAACCCTACTACATGTTCATTAGTTGATGATTACGTTTTGCTCATGTGTCACGTTTTTGTTTTACTTTTATAAGTTTATTAGTGATTAAATTGCCATCATTTCTACAATTAATGACTATTTAATTATTATAGTTTCCAAGGATAACGGAGAGTTGGTAACTCAGTGTAATAATATCTTTTCAGGCCGTAAATGGGTTGAACTCACATATGCTCGTGTTCGTTCATTTATTAAACTAATATAAAAAAAATTATTTATACTAATTTATTTAACTTAATAAACGTTTATGAAATAAACATTGTATGAATGGTTCACGAACAATTCGAAGAACGCTCCATTCTTTTATATCCCTAATAGCTCTTAGGCTCTTACTATAAATAATCTTTTATATAAAAAGCTAATGGCTATTTGATCTTGATTGCCTGCATTTCCCCCTTTGAGATTTTATATGCAGATCTGAAATTATAATATCTTAATCTATCGGATAATAATTTATATCAAGTTAACCCAAATTATTATTCTATTATAGATCAGATCTGATTTGAATAAACTAATATTAAAATAAAGTTGAATATGATTATAATAGTCAATGTATGAGTTTCATGTATCATAAATTAATAAAAAAAATTCTTTCCTTCATTAAAAAATAAAACAAATTTACAAGACTTGTAATTTAGAGTTACGAAGCAAACAATATGTATTTCTTTGGATCTATTCTTCTATTATCTTTCACAATTATCTACATTTATTTTTTTAATGTAAATATATACATAGGAAAATTCTACAACGTGTGACGAACACCGATGAACACCACTAATGATGAACACCGATGAACACCATTAAATTAATTAATAAAAATTTAAAATTTCAAGGACATATCATACAATTAATAATTATTTTAAAAAATTCAATTAAGTTATTTTTATATATTGAAATTTTATTTTTTTAATAAGGATAAACTATATATTTATAGTACCTCACCTATTTTTGTATTTCTATTGAACCCTCATTATTTAAATATTATTTCAATTTGACCTTATTCTTTATAAAAAATAATTTAACCCTAACCTAAAACCCTAAACTATTAAACCTTAAACCCTTAAACTCTTAAACCCATACACTAAACCATATACCATTAAAAATAATTTCACCATCATTGATTCATTTCAATTAAATTATTTTATAATTCAATTAAAGGCATTTACCTTGATATGATACAATCTCAATGCTACAGTCAAAACATCCATGGTTCCGATCACAAGTGCAAAAGCTGAGAAACAAAATATTTATAAAATGGGAAATTAGAATCTGTGTGTGTAGAAAAATGAAAAGGATGACAGAAAAATGTGATGCCTGTGTGAAGTTAATCCACTTGCATCAAGAGTATATTTGCAGTCACCGTGATCGGAGCATCTTTTTGGGCATCTTTTAAGTGAAATAGACATAGTAGTCCGGCCATCGAAAATGCCACCGGTTCGGTTTAGATGCCTTAATGCAATATTCCAGATTCCTTCTCTAACATATAAGAAGTAAAGATCGACATTTTCATCGACCTAAAATATATAAAAAATAAAATTATATATCAAATATAATTTAATTGAATTTTTAGGAGAATTCTACAATTCATTGAATTGAATTGAATCGATGATGGTGAAATTATTTTTAATGGTATATGGTTTAGGGTATAGGTTTAAGAGTTTAAGGGTTTAAGGTTTAATAGTTTAGGGTTAAGGGTTAAATTATTTTTATAAAGAATATGGTCAAATTGAAATAATATTTAAATAATGAGGGTTCAATAGAAATACAGAAATAGGTGAGGTACTAAATATATAGTTTACCCTTATTAAAAAATAAAATTTTAATATATATAAAAAATAATTTAATTAAATTTTTAAAAATAATTTTTAATTGTATGATGGGTCCTTGAAATTTTAAATTTTTATTAATTAATTTAATAGCATTCATCGGTGTTCATCATTAGTGGTGTTTATCGGTGTTCGACGCACGTGGTAGACTCATCCATAAACATAATGTATTTATTTTTTAATGATAAAATTATTGTCTGCATTGCTCAATGATTAATGTGCAAAGAAACAAAAAAAAATCAATCAATTAGATTGGCTTTTTCTATTTAGGTATGGGGAGTCCCTACGACCGAATAGATTGTATTATCGAAGTTAAAATTTTCTTGCAATGTTATGTTTTTATAATCGATCGGTCTTCAAATTTAGTTCGGTAAGAGTAAATGTTGGTATAATTATTTCAACAAATTTAGTTCCTTTAAAAGTAAATATTATGATATTTATTAGGATGAGTCTACCACGTGCGACGAACATTGATGAACACCACTAACAACGAACACCGATGAACACCATTAATTTTTTTTTAATTTTAAAAATCTAAAGGACTAAAATTATAATTAAAATTATCTCTTAAAAAATAAAAATCAAATTTAATAGTTACTTTATAATATTTTTTAATAGGTTAGAATTAAATATATCCAATTCTCCTAAACCCTAACAAAATCAATCTCTTAAAAAAATAGAAATCAGTTTATAATTTTTTAATAGATTAGAATCAAATATACCCAACTGATTTCTAATCTATGAGGGGTTGAATTTGTTAGGGTTTAGGTTTAGAAGGGTTGAGTATATTTGATTCTAATCTATTATGTAACCCCCTCGTCCCGGTCCGGACGCTTGACCGGTCCGAGTGGGTCACACGGGGAAAACCGAAGCGAAACTCGTTAAGGTTCCCCTCGGTTAACAACCCTAGGAAATTTCTTTTATTTATCTTGTCTAAATGCATTAACATGTCCTATGTGAAACTCGTCAGCGGAAACACCAGCAATATAAAAACGATCATTCACGACATCATTCATAAAACAACCCATTTTCTGTATTTAAGCAGGCCGTATCGATACACCTGTCAAGGGTATCGATACGTCTTGACCAAAGTCAACACCCAACAGTCAACATAGGAAGACCGTATCGATACAGCCCTTGAGCGTATCGATATGCCCTTCCCAGTCAACATCTCGTGGTCAACGAAATGAACCTGTACCGGTACGCTAAGACATCGTACCGATACGCTAATAACTCACCAAAATCTCAGAATTCCAGTGAGCTAAAACCGTATCGATACACCCTCGTGTATCGATACGCCCAGCCAAAACTGAGTCCTGCAGGCAAGATCGTATCGATACGGCCCTCAGGAGTACCGATACGCCCTGCACTGCAAGTCTCCTAAACTCAGCAAAACAACACAAGACTCGAACCTAGATGCAATTTAAGACCTCCCAAGACACAATCAAGCATTCATACAACATTTATTAACCAAGATCTAGTCATACAAGACACCCAACATAAACACACATCATTCAACCAAGGGAATCATGAATTCATTCAAAGAAGGCAAACAAGAACTTAAGGTCTCATGCTACAACATCCATACACTAAGGCATTCTCAAAAGGCACATGACCAACACACATGGTAAGCAATTTAGACATGGTTTTACAATCCAAACATGGCATCAACAAGCCACACAAAAACAACATAATTAAGGAGTCTAAACATGCTCCTACACAACCATCAATAGCACAAATCCCATTGCTTAACTATTACATGTCCAAAACATTAAAACTCATACTTGATAAACTCAAAGCCAGCAACCACACTTGGAGGCCCTCCACTTGCGCTAGCAACCCACGAACTAAGGATCTGCATTGTCGAACAAAAGAGAGCATAAGCATAAAGCTTAGTGAGGGTAAGCTCTTTAAAAACAAACCTCGACAATGCAGGGTCCAAGCACGATCTCAACCAAGGTAAATGCATGTTCTTACCTTCGATTCTCGAGAGCCATAATGCACATGATGCATGAACAATTACTCAATAGTATGTCATGCTCAACAAGCTCAAATCCACAACATATGTAATCACATATATCTATCCATAAGAGAATCACATTGATACACATATCAATTCATATTGGCACCTAGCTATGACTCGAATACACGGATAAACACGTTGGAACTCACATCCAACAACCACTTTACCTCACGGTGGGATTACACTCATCACCGGTCTCGCGGAGGGGATTCCACTCATCCTCACGCCCCGTCGATGGGATTACACTGATGACCGACTATCACAATATAAAGAAGAATTTCCGGGTGAACCCGTACTCCATCTTGATGACTACCATCATCAAGACCACGCGCGCATTTGACTCACGTGTGCACACTAACATCCTAATGATCGATCATTTGTACCCAAGCAAACTAGTGCCAATACTAACACAATCCACAATATCAATTACAACCAATTCCGTGCTTAGCACGTACTCACCATGATTAGCATCATGCCCATATCTCATGCATATAACAATGCATCACAACCATGCCTCAACATACTTGTATAACACGTTATACATAATCATCATAACACAAACATCACGAGGCATAAGCATCAATAAAAAGTTCAACCAAAGTCTCTAATTTAAGCTTAGGATTAGGCTACCACCCTAATCCTAACTCTAGATGGGTCTACCAAGCCCAACCTAGTCCATATACTTGAACCAAACACTTAAAAACTACTTTGAAAACATTAACCACTCACCTTCACTTCCAAGCTCAATTACCAAGTAAGTAACCACCTTCAAGCTTCCGGATTCACTTCTGATGCTTCACCAACACAAGTTCTTGCCTCTAAACAACCTCAACACAATCCAAACAACTTCAAATCAGCCAAAGCATCAAAGTAGCTAACCCGGAATACAATTCAAACATCAAACACTACATTTCTAACCATGAAAAACCTCCAAAATTACCAAACTCGAGTAGCCCATAAACCTCAATCAAAACTCATGTTTCCAACACTTTTAATACCCCCAAATGATTCCAAAACGACCCCAAACCATAGTACTAACCTCAGCCCACAAATTCCAACCTAAAACAATCCCAAAAACCACTCCAAAACCCTTCAAAAACCCCTTGGAAACCCAAATCCGGGAATGTAAATAAAATCATGTAAAAACCATATATGTTGGACCTTTTGACTCACAAACACCATATCTAACATCATTAAATCAAAACTTTAAGTTAAACACCATAAAGCTACCATTTTTAATCAAATCCTCTAAAAACTCAATTTCCAAAACCTTGATGAAAATGAAAACTACTTGTACTTTTGAAGGGGGGAAGTTGAGGACAAGTCATAAACGTAATTACCTTTCGAAACCGAGTTGAAATGAGGAAGCAAAGTGATGGAATAGTGGAAGGGGAATGAGAGCTCTTTTTGTCGTTGATTTTGGGTATGAAGAAGAAGAAGATGTTAAAAGTGTTTATTTGAAATGGGTTTAGTTGGGAAGACTCATTATTTACAAAAATGCCATTATATGGCTATTGGGCTTGTCTTCCAAATTTGATCCAACTCTTCAATTAGATTTTGCAAAACAAAACCGAGACATTATTTTATTTAGTTAATTTGAAAATCGAGACCTAAATATTATTTAAATATTATTTTCACTGACCCCCAAACCCGGGTGTTACAACTCTCCCCCACTTAAGGAATTTCGTCCCCGAAATTACCTGAAGGAAACAAGTATGGAAACTGCTCAAGCATATCAGCTTTCCTCTCCCACGTGGCCTCTTCAACACCTCTATGTCTCCACAACACCTTGACCAACTCTATGGTCTTACCACGCAACACCTTGCTATCAGAAGCAAGTATCTCAACATGCTCTTCATTATAAGACAAATCCGGATTCAACTCTATCTCCTCGACAAGCATAACATGAGAAGGATCTGATCTATATCTCTTAAGCACCGACACATGAAAGACGTCATGGATCTTCTCTAACCCAGAAGGCAATCTCAAACGGTAAGCTACAGGCCCAATCCGTTCAACTATCTCATACGGACCAATGAACCTCGGACTCAACTTGCCTTTCCGGCCAAATCTCATCACCTTCTTCCACGGAGATACTTTCAGAAACACTTTCTCACCCACGGAGAACTCAATCTCTTTTCTCTTCAAATCTGCATAAGACTTCTGACGATCGGAAGCTGCTTTCAAACGGTCACAAATCAACTTCACTTTGTTGGTAGTCCCCTTAAGCAAATCCGGCATAGGTAACAACCTCTGACCCGTCTCAGCCCAACAAATCGTAGTCCTACATCGTCTACCATACAAAGCCTCATAGGGAGCCATCTGAATACTAGACTGATAATTGTTGTAGTAAGCGAACTCAACTAAAGGTAAGTGCTTCTCCCAAGAACCCTGGAAGTCAATCACACAACAATGAAGCATATCCTTTAGAATCTGTATCACACGCTCTGACTGTCCATCGGACTGAGGATGATAAGAAGTACTGAAGTGCAAACGGCTACCTAGAGCACTATGCAAACAACCCCATAACCTCAAAGTAAATCTCAGATCCCTGTCTAAAACAATAGACTTCAAAACTCCATGAAGCCTCACGGTCTCACGGATGTACAAGTTTGCAAACTTGTCTAAAGAATCTGTAGTGTTCACTGCTAAGAAGTGAGCACACTTAATGAACCTATCCACTATCACCCAAACAGAATTCTTCTTCGAAGGAGATAACGGTAACCCTGATACAAAATCCATGGTGATCCTCTCCCATTTCCATTCCGGAATCTTCAAAGGCTGTAACAATCCTGAAGGAACCTGATGTTCTGCCTTCACTCTCTGACAAACCATACAACGGCTCACATACTCGGCTACATCTTTCTTCAAACCAACCCAGAAATAATCATTCTTCAAGTCACGATACATCTTGGTACTACCCGGATGCATAGAAAAAGGACTCGAATGTGCTTCACTCAGAATCTGAAGTCTCAACTCAACATCTTCTGGCACAACAACTCTATCTCTAAAGCACAAAAAGTTCTCACCACTGAAACTATACTCGGTCGGTCTTCCTTCGGCTATGTCCTGAACATGAAGAACTAAAGACACATCTTGCAACTGCTTCTCCCTAATCAACTGGATCAAAGAAGGCTTCACTTGCAACTCGGTGATCAAACCACCATCATCGGATACACTCAATCTAGCAAACATAGCTCTCAACTCGACTGCAACTTTTTCTACTCAAAGCTACCACATTTGCCTTACCCGGATGGTACTCAATGGTCAAATCATAGTCTTTTAATAACTCAAGCCATCTTCTCTGTCTCAAATTAAACTCTCTTTGTGTCATCAAATACTTCAAGCTCTTATGATCGGTGTAAACTATACACTTCTCACCATACAAGTAGTGACGCCAAATTTTCAATGCAAACACAACTGCGGCTAACTCTATATCGTGAGTAGGATAGTTCTTCTCATGAACCTTCAACTGTCTAGAAGCATAGGCAACCACTCTTCTTTCTTGCATCAAAACACAACCTAAACCTATGTAGGAAGCGTCACTATAAATCACAAATTCTTTACCTGAAACAGGTTGCACTAACACTGGAGCATTTGTCAAAGCTTCTTTCAATTTCTCAAAGGCCTTCTGTCTTGCATCTGACCACTCGAACTTAACTCCTTTTTGCAACAATTTGTTCAAAGGAGCAGCTACCCTAGAGAAACCATCAACAAATCTCCTATAGTAACCGGCTAATCCTAGGAAACTCCTAATCTCAATCACAGACTTAGGTTGTTTCCACTCAATAATGGCCTCAATCTTCGATGGATCAACACAGATACCTTCGGCCGAAACAACATGGCCAAGAAATACAACCTCTCGAATCCAGAACTCACATTTGCTAAGATTCGCATAAAACTGATTGCTCAACAATCTCTGTAACACAAATCTCAAATGCTCATCATGCTCTTCTTCTGTCTTCGAGTACACAAGAATATCATCTATGAAAACAACTAGAAAGCGGTCTAGATAGTCTCTAAAAATCCTGTTCATCATATCCATGAATGATGCAGGTGCATTCGTGAGCTCAAACGGCATCACAAGGAACTCATAGTGACCATATCTAGTTCTAAAAGTTGTTTTCGGAACATCACACTCTTTTACTTTCAACTGATAGTACTCTGATCTCAAATCTATCTTCGAGAACACTGAAGCGCCTCTCAACTGATCAAACAAATCATCTATACGGGGCAACGGATACTTGTTCTTCACAGTCAACTGATTCAACTGTCTGTAGTCAATACACATACGTATACTACCATCTTTCTTTTTTACAAACAACACCGGAGCACCCCAAGGAGAACTACTAGGCCTAATGAAACCATGGTCTAATAACTCTTGCAACTGACTCTTCAATTCTTTTAACTCTTTCGGAGCCATACGATACAGAGCTATCGAAACTGGAGTAGACCCTGAAACAATCTCAATCACAAACTCAACATCTCTGTCAGGAGGTAAACCCGGCTACTCTTCAGGAAACACATCTGGAAAATCGCAAACTGTTCTAATATCTTTCGGTCTAGCCTAACTCATATTCAGATTCATCACGTAAGCTAAGTAAGCCCCACATCCGGAATCCATCAACCTATGAGCCTCTAAAGCTGATACAACATTAGACAAGAACTTAATGTTCTCGCCTACTACTACTACTACCTCGTAGTCATCAGAAAGTTTCAAAGAAATCCTCTTCGTCTCAAAATCCACACTTGCTCGGTGTTCAACTAACCAGTCCATACCCAGAATAATATCAAAGCCATAAAAAGGAAGCTCCATCATATCAACAGAAAACACATGACCTTGAATATTCAGTGGACATCTCCTATACATACGTCTAACTACAACTGTCTCACTAAAGGAACTAGTCACATGCATACCTACCTCTAAGATCTCAACAGGTATATCTAATTTCCGTGCATGATCACTCAAAATGTAAGAATGTGTAGAACCCGAATCAAACAAAGAAAGCAAAGACATAGACTGTAACTCAAAATTACCTGCTATCACATCAGTGTTGTTCCCGGCCTCTCTCTAAGCATAAACCCTCGTTGGTCCTCCTACCTCTGGTTGTACGGCTACAACATGAGCAAGGTTCCTCTGAGCATCTACCCTAGGTGCATCAGCCCTAGGCTAGAAGTAGCCACGACCGCGCCCACGGCCTCTCTAAAAATCAGTCGCTCTCGCATGAGCCTGAGCTATATTCGGTGCCTGTGCCACCTGATGCGGGCACTCCCTCCTAAAGTGGTCCCTCGAACCACAGTTCCAACAGGCATGGAAGTTACCCCAACACTCACCAGTATGCTGTCTCCCACACCGTGTACACTCGGGCAAGCGCCCTCCTCCTCGATGGCCCTGGTGGCCTCTACCATGGTAGCCACCACCAAGTCTATGGTCAAACTGCTGTCCGCCGCCTCTATGCCTCTTAGCATCCCCACGATCAAAGTTATTGTTCCTCTTACTAGAACTAGATCCTCCTGAACGCTTGGCCAGCCCTAAGCTGTGCTCAATGTCCTTGGCTCTAGCAACCAAGACATCGAAATCTGAGTAATCAGAAGCCAACGTAAACCTCTTAACCTCTTCATGCAGCCCATATCTGAAACGGTTACAACGCTCCCTCTTAGTGGGAACTAACTCTGGAGCATACTGACTCAAACGAACAAAGCGGATCTCGTAGTCAGTCACAGTAGCATCTCCCTGAACTAGGGCCATAAACTCTCGTTTCTTCTCATCTAGATACCTCGGATCCAAGTATCTCTTTCTGAAAGCAGACTCGAAGAAGTCCCAACCAATCTCAACCTCCGGAACTCCGGTAGTAATGGTGACCCATCAGGTGTAGGCATCACCCTGAAGCAAAGAGATCACACATCCCAATCTGCGAGCACCCACACAACCCATCTGAGCTAAGATGCGAACGGTCTTCTCTAACCACAGCTCGGATCTCTCAGGATTAGATCCTCTAAACTCTTCAGCCCCTAGGCTACGGAGCCTCTCTAACGGTAAACTGTTATCATCCCCTCTAGGCTGAGCTGCAGCCTGTGCCCCGGCAACTACGGCCTGGAATGCTCCTGCTATAGCTTGCACAAGCGGAGTCATATCTATTCCAGCTGGACTTTGGCCACCTTGGCCACCCTGAGGTCCCTCTCCCTCGACTCCAGCCTCGTCACCCTCACCGGGAGGAGGAGGTGGTGGTGGAGGTGGTGGAGGAGCTCCAACTCCAGCAGCAGCATGCCCTTCTATATGAGCCTCAACCCCAACCACCGGCTCAACAGGAGCTGCAACGCGTGGTTCCTGACGAACCACCCTCGGCCTACCTCTCGACATCGTTCACAAACAATAACTACAACCACAACAACAAAACATACAAGATTGGGTTAGCAAGGCAAGGCTTCCAAGTGCTCAAGTATGTTCCCTCACTTAAAAATCCCTTTTTCCAATGTAATAGTAGCAATGAGACTCTAAACAACATGCTTTAAAACAAAACAACGAGCATACTTGTTACACAAGCAATCATACTTACAAGGCAAACAAACATCGTGCATATCAATCATAAAACACGACTTACCTCACTTACCTGCCCAAGGTCTCGGTAACCTTAGGCTTTGATACCAACAAGTGTAACCCCCTCGTCCCGGTCCGGACGCTTGACCGGTCCGAGTGGGTCACACGGGGAAAACCGAAGTAAAACCCGTTAAGGTTCCCCCTCGGTTAACAACCCTAGAAAATTTCTTTTATTTATCTTGTCTAAATGCATTACCATGTCCTATGTGAAATATGTCAGCGGAAACACCAGCAATATAAAAATGATCATTCACGACATCATTCATAAAACAGCCCATTTTCTGTATTTAAGCAGGCCGTATCGATACACCTGTCAAGGGTATCGATACGCTTTGACCAAAGTCAACACCCAACAGTCAACACAGGAAGACCGTATCGATACAGCCCTTGAGCGTATCGATACGCCCTTCCCAGTCAACATCTCGTGGTCAACGAGATGAACCCGTACCGGTACGCTAAGACACTGTACCGATACGCTAATAACTCACCAAAACCTCAGAATTCTAGTGAGCTAAAACCGTATTGATACACCCCCGTGTATCAATACGCCCAGCCAAAACTGAGTCCTGCAGGCAAGATCGTATCGATACGGCCCTCAGGCGTACCGATACGCCCTGCACTGCAAGTCTCCTAAACTCAGCAAAACAACCCAAGACTCGAACCTAGATGCGATTTAAGACCTCCCAAGACACAAATAAGCATTCATACAACATTTATTAACCAAGATCTAGTCATACAAGACACCCAACATAAACAAACATCATTCAACCAAGGGAATCATGAATTCATTCAAAGAAGGCAAACAAGCACTTAAGTTCTCATGCTTCAACATCCATACACTTAGGCATTCTCAAAAGGCACATGGCCAACACACATGGTAAGCAATTTAGACATGGTTTTACAATCCAAACATGGCATCAACAAGCCACACAAAAACAACATAATTAAGGAGTCTAAACATGCTCCTACACAACCATCAATAGCACAAATCACATTGCTTAACTATTACATGTCCAAAACATTAAAACTCATACTTGATAAACTCAAAGCCAACAACCACACTTAGAGGCCCTCCACTTGCGCTAGCAACCCACGAACTAAGGATCTGCATTGTCGAACAAAAGAGAGCGTAAGCATAAAGCTTAGTGAGGGTAAGCTCTTTAAAAACAAACCTCGACAATGCAGGGTCCAAGCACGATCTCAACCAAGGTAAATGCATGTTCTTACCTTCGATTCTCGAGAGCCATAATGCACATGATGCATGAACAATTACTCAATAGTATGTCATGCTCAACAAGCTCAAATCCACAACGTATGTAATCACATATATCTATCCATAAGAGAATCACATTGATACACATATCAATTCATATTGGCACCTAGCTATGACTCGAATACGCGGATAAAAACATTGGAACTCACATCCAACAACCACTTTACCTTACGGTGGGATTACACTCATCATCGATCTCGCAGAGGGGATTCCACTCATCCTCACGCCCCGTCGATGGGATTACACTCATCACCGACTATCACAATATAAAGAAGAATTTACGGGCGAACCCGTACTCCATCTTGATGACTACCATCATCAAGACCACGCGCGCATTTAACTCACGTGTGCACACTAACATCCTAATGATCGATCATTTGTACCCAAGCATACTAGTGCCAATACTAACACAATCCACAATATCAATTACAACCAATTCTGTGCTTAGCACGTACTCACCATGATTAGCATCATGCCCATATCTCATGCATATAACAATGCATCACAACCATGCCTCAACATACATGTATAACACATTATACATAATCATCATAACACAAACATCACGAGGCATAAGCATCAATTAAAAGTTCAACCAATGTCTCTAATTTAAGCTTAGGATTAGGCTACCACTCTAATCCAAAATCTAGATGGGTCTACCAAGCCCAACCTAGTCCATATGCTTGAACCAAACACTTAAAAACCACTTTGAAAACATTAACCACTCACCTTCACTTCCAAGCTCAATTACCCAGCAAGCAACCACCTTCAAGCTTCCGGATTCACTCCCGATGCTTCACCAACACAAGTTCTTACCTCTAAACAACCTCAACACAATCCAAACAACTTCAAATCAGCCCAAGCATCAAAGTAGCTAACCCGGAATACAATTCAAACATCAAACACTACATTTTAAACCATGAACAACCTCCAAAATTACCAAACTCGAGCAGCCCATAAACCTCAATCAAAACTCATGTTTCCAACACTTTTAATACCCCCAAATGATTCCAAAACGACCCCAAACCATAGTACTAACCTCAGCCCACAAATTCCAACCTAAAACAACCCCTAAAATCACTCTAAAACCCTTCAAAAACCCCTTGGAAACCCAAATCCGGGAATGTAAATAAAATCATGTAAAAATCATATATGTTGGACATTTTGACTCACAAACACCATATCTAACATCATTAAATCAAAACTTTATGTTAAACACCATAAAGCTACCATTTTTAATCAAATCCTCTAAAAACTCAATTTCCAAAACCTTGATGAAAATGAAAACTACTTGTACTTTTGAAGAGAGGAAGTTGAGGACAAGTCAAAAACGTAATTACCTTTTAAAACCGAGTTGAAATGAGGAAGCAAAGTGATGGAATAGTGGAAGGGGAATGAGAGCTCTCTTTGTCGTTGATTTTGGGTATGAAGAAGAAGAAGATGTTAAAAGTGTTTATTTGAAATGGGTTTAGTTGGGAAGACTCATTATTTACAAAAAATGCCATTATATGGCTATTGGGCTTGTCTTCCAAATTTGATCGAACTCTTCAATTAGATTTTGCAAAACAAAACCGAGACATTATTTTATTTAGTTAATTTGAAAATCGAGACCCAAATATTATTTAAATATTATTTTCACCCGACCCCCAAACCCGGGTGTTACATATTAAAAAATTATAAATTGATTTCTATTTTTTTAAGAGATTGATTTTGTTAGGGTTTAGGAGAATTGGGTATATTTGATTCTAACCTATTAAAAAATATTATAAAGTAACTATTAAATTTGATTTTTATTTTTTAAGAGATAATTTTAATTATAATTTTAATCCTTTAGATTTTTAAAATTTAAAATAGAATAACGGCGTTCATCGGTATTCATCGTTAGTTAGTAGTGTTCATCAATGTTCGTCGACCGTTGTAGAATTTTCCTATTCCATTATACTTAAATGTCCGTAATTAATTACCGTAAAAAGTTTATCATCCAATAAATGAATGATATGTTGTCTATTTATTATTTTTATTTAGTTTTTCTAAAAGGAAACCATAACCTTGATCAAAAAAAAAAAGAAAAGTAAATCATAAAAAAATTTAAATTTCTTAAAAATATCGTAAATTTCTATTTTCCCATAAAACTTCAAATCATTAAATACCCAAATTCATCTTTGTCGCCGCCGAGTAGGGGTGGCAATCGGATGGGGAATAATCGAAAACCGTGGGGATCCGAACCGATGGGCATGAGAAATAACCGAAATTCTTACCCATGGGGACGGGGATGGGGGAAGTTTTATAACCGGAGCTCAAATGGGGATGGGGACGGGGATTGCTATATCCGAACCGTGGGGATAACCGAACCGTACCCGTATAAATCACCGCAGGGATCCCAAAAATATCCGCAAGAATCCCCAAAAATATCCGTAGGGATTCTGATATTTTACGAAGTTTGATGACCATAAGGGTAATTTACCTATGTTTCATTAAAAATCTATTCTCACCTGAGCATGGCCGGCTAGAGCAAGTTTGAAAATTCTTTGTAAATTTTATACAAAAAATTAAAATGTTATTTATACATTATTGTAAACGTGATTTAGTCTAGTTTTGTTTAAAATACACGGTGATTGATTTAGATATGCATTTTAAATTATATGAATATTTGAATGTTGAAAGGTCATAAAAATATGGCAGCATATTTCTTAAAAAAGTTTTAGTAATGACTTTGAAAAATCACCAAAAATTCTACAAGTTAAATTAGGAAGTGAGTGTTATATTTATATAATCACACGAAAGTCTAGATTTGTTTAAAACAAACAATTATTGATTTCGAGTTACATGTTAGGAATTATTAATTTTTGAGTGAGCAAATGTTAGATGAAAAGACAACAGATTGTTTTAAAAACAACAATAACAGTGACTTCCGAAATTCACCATAAATCGTACGAGTAAAATTATAAGAAGTAATTTATATGATTGAAAAAATTATCGAATCTAGTTTCTTTTAGAACAAACATACCATTATTTGAAACTATAGATTATTAATCACATATTTTCTTTTAAAAATAGTTCAAGATGCCATGTTTCAAACGGTTAACATTTAAGTCATGTTTTATAGTTTTGAAATTATTTGTTTGTTGTTTGATAAAACTAAATTTATCTTTTATGTTTGTAATTTTGGAGATTTAATGTTGAGTATTTGTTTTATAAATTAATTTATATTTTTTGAGTATGGGATTAACCGAAAACCGCGGGGATCCGTAAGGGATGGGTATGGGGACGAAAAAATCCCCGAAATGTTTAATGGGGATTCCCCAAAACCGTACCCGCAAGTGTTGGGGACGGAATGTGAAATACAAAACCGTCCCCGATCCGCCCCGTTACCACCCCTACCGCCGAGTCAACCACCATTGTAACACCTGGGTTTGGGGGTCGGGTGGAATTTAAAATATTAAAATATTATTTTGGGCCTCATATTTTCAAAACAAATAAATTTATGTTGGGCTTGTTTTAAATTAAAACCCAAATAGCCATGGTTTTCATACTATTGTGAATATCCCATTTCATTAAGGGTAAATGAGTCTTTTGACTTAAAAAAATAAAACACAACAAATAAAACACCCATTTTTCCTCATCTTCGTCCCCTCTCTCATTCAAACATAACGACAACTCCTCCTTCCCTGGGAGTTCACTATTCCATCACCATCCTCACTCATCTTTGAAGGTTTTTGAAAGGTAAACATGTTTTTGACTTGTCCTCACCTTCATCTTCATGTGTATACCTTTAGTTTTCATTAAAACCCATTGTTTGGAGTTTTGAGTTTTTCAAGTTCTAAGTTAAAAATCCAAACTTTAATGTCCATTGTTAAAGCTTTTGATTCCTTATCATTATTTATGTTATTAGCAACCCAAATGGTCCAACATATATGATTTTTACTTGGTCTTATTAAGAATTTCGGATATGGGTTTGTTGAGGGTTTTAGAAGGGTTTAAAGATGAGATTTGGGGCTGTTTTGTGTTGGAAATTGAGGCCTGATGGTTGTATGATGTTTAGGGGTTGTTTTGAAAGCTCTTAGGTGTGCTAAAAGTGTTGGAAACATTGGTTCTTTGCTGAGTTTGTGGGCTGCTCGAAAATGGTGTTTTGAGAGTGTTTTGGGTCTAGTATTAGCTTAAATTGTGTTTCGGGTTTGCTCAGTTGAATTGTGGACTGAAATGTGGTTGTTTTGCTTGTGTTTGATTCATAGCATCAAGGTTTTGTGTTGGCGAAGCTTCACATTCGAATCCGGGAAGCATGGGAGTTTGATCGGCTAGAGTTTGTTGAGCTTGGAGTAGTCGGTGAGTGGTTAATGTTTTAAAGTGATTTTAAATGGTTGGTTCGAGCACATGGACTAGGTCGGGCTTGGTAGACCCACCTAGAGTTAGGATTAGGGTGGTAGCCTAATCCTAAACTTAAACTAAAGCCATTGGTTGAACTTGTATTTAATGTATATGCCTCGTAATATTCGTGATATGATGGTTTATGTATAATGTGTTATACATGTGAAATGAGGCATGATTTGTGATGCATTATGATATGCATGTGAATGGCTCATGATTTTGATCATGGTGAGCACGTGCTAAGCACGGAATTGGTTGTATTGAATAATGTAGATTGAGTTAAATGTTGGCACTAGTATGCTTGAGTACAAATGATCGATCATTAGGATGTTAGTGTGCACACATGAGTCTATATTCGCGCTTGGCCTTGGTGGCGTTGAGTCACCAAGGAGGAGTACGGGTTCGCCCGGAAATTGTTATATATATATTAGTCGATGATGAGTAGAATCCCATCGACGGGGCGTGAGGATGAGTGGAATCCCCTCCGCGAGATCGGTGATGAGTGTAATCCCACCGTGAGGTAAAGTGGTTGTTGGATGTGAGTTCCAACGTGTTTATCCGCGTATTCGGGTCATAGCTAGGTGCCAATATTGATTGATTTGTATATCAATGTGTTGTGGAATGTGATCTCTATTTGGATGTTTATATGTGATTACATATGTTGTGAATTAGAGCTTATTGAGCATGGCATATAATTGGATATTGTTCATGCATCTTTAACATTTGGCTCTTGAGGATCTTTGGTAATCATGCATTTACCTTGGTTGAGATCATGCTTGGACCCTGCATTGTCGAGGTTTGTTTTTAAAGAGCTTACCCTCACTAAGCTTTATTGCTTACGCTCTCTCTTTGTTCGACAATGCAGATCCTTAGTTCGTGGGTTGCTAAGTGCAAGAAGGGGGCCTCCAAGTGTGCTTCGTGGTGCTTGTTTAGCTACCAAGTATAAACATTTTATTTGTGATGTAATGGTCAAGCAATGGGACATGTAATCGTGTTATGATGTTTTTGGATTATGTTTTTGATGTTGTTGCTAGGAGCATGCTAGACTCCTTTATATGCTTTGTTGGTTGGGATTTAAATGCCATGTTGCTTGTAAACCATATTGGCCTTTACCTATCTTGTTTTGCCTAAGTGTTTGCAATGTTGAAGCTTAATACCTTTAATGCTATGTATGCATGTATGGCTTAGTGATGTTGTTGCCTCTAGTGTTTAGCCTTGTTGTGTTGATGTTCAAGCATGCTTGTTATGTTGCTTTGCCTTAGGATTGATGTTAGTATAATGTTTGAGGTTTTAGAGGGGTTTAGGGACATCCTTGTGCCATAAACCAGCTAAAACCAGTCTGCAGACAGAGGGCGTTTCGAAACGGGCTACCCTGTTTCGATACGGTCCCTTTGTTTTTGGTCGGGCGTTTCGAAACGCGTAGAGGCTGTTTCGGTACATTTTTGCTACTGGGATTCTGAGAAAATGACGAGATGAAGGTGTTCCGAAACGGGTCTAAGAGTTTCGAAACGGTCAAAATCTCGTTGACCACGAGAAGTTGACCATAGAGGGTGTTTCGGAATGGTTGGCCTCCGTTCCGATACGGCCTCTTAGCGTAGGCTTAGAACCGTTGACCAGGTCAAGGCGTTTCGATACACCTTGAGGGTGTTTCGAAACGGCCTGCTTAATCAGTTAAAAATAGACTGTTTTGCTTAGGTTGTTCGAGTTATTGTTTTATGAATGCTTGTCTTTCCGCTGCTATGATCACATAGGATTCGAATGAGCCTTTAGAAAAGATTAAATTAAAAAGAAATTTTCTGGGTCGTTAACCGAGGAGGAACCTTAACGGGTTTCGCTTCGGTTTTCCCCGTGTGGCCCACTTGGACCGGACAAGCGTCCGGACCGGGACGAGGGGGTTACACTTGTTGGTATCAGAGCCTAAGGTTACCGAGACCTTGGGCAGGTAAGTGAGGTAAGTTCAAGTTTTGTGTTGTTATGCACGGTGTTTGCTTGCCTTGTAAGTATGATTGCTTGTGTGGCAAGTATGTTGATTGTTTTGTTCAAAAGCATGTTGTTTGAGAGTCTCATTGCTACTATTACATCGGAAAAGAATTTTTAAGTGAGGGAAACGTACTTGAGCACTTGGAAGGCTTGCCTTGCTAACCCAATCTTGTGTATCTTGTTTGTTGTGGTTGTAGTTATCGTTTGTGAGCGATGTCTAGGCCGAGAGTGGTTCGTCAGGAACCACGTGTTGCGGCTCCTGTTGAGCCGGTGATTAGAGTGGAGGCTCATATAGAAGGGCCTGCGGCTGCTGGAGTTGGAGCTCCTCCACCACCTCCTCCGCCTGGAGCTGGAGGCGAGGATGGAGCTGAAGGAGTTGGACCTCAAGGTGGCCAAGGTGGCCAAGGTCCGGCCGGAATTGATATGACTCCGCAAGTGCAAGCTATAGCGGGAGTATTTCAGGCCGCAGTTGCGGGAGCTCAGGCTGCAACTCAGCCTAGGTGTGACGATGCTAGTCTACCTTTGGAGAGGCTCCGTAGCTTGGGGGGCGAAGAGTTCAGGGGATCCACCCCTATGATTGGAGAAGATGGTTCGCATCTTAGCTCAGATGGGTTGTGTGGGCGCACGTAGATTGGGTTGTGTGATTTCCTTGCTTCAGGGTGCTTCCTACACCTGGTAGGTCACCATTACTACTGGAGTTCCAGAGGCAGAGATTGATTGGGATTTCTTTGAGTCCGCTTTCAGAAAGAGGTACTTGGGACCGAGGTATCTTGATGAGAAGAAGCGAGAGTTTATGGCCCTTACTCAGGGAGATGCTTCTGTGACTAACTATGAGATCCGTTTTGTTCGCTTGAGCCAGTACGCCCCAGAGTTGGTTCCTACTGAAGTGGAACGATGTAACCGTTTCCGCTATGGGTTGAGCGAGGAGATCAAGAGGTACACGTTAGCTTCTGTCTACTCAGACTTTGATGTATTGGTCGCGAGGGCCAAGGACTTATAGCACAGTTTGGGTTCGGCCAAACGATCTAGTGGATCTAGTTCTGGTAAGAGGCACAACCACTTTGACAGTAGAGATGCCAAGAGGCATAGAGGTGGCGGACATCAGTTTGACCATAGACGTGGCGGTGGCCACCATGGTAGGGGCCATCAGGGCCACAGAGGTGGAGGGCGCTTGCCCGAGTGCACCCGATGTGGGAGACAGCACACTGGTGAGTGTTGGGGTAGCTTCTATGCTTGTTGGAACTGTGGTTCGAGGGACCACTATAGGAGAGATTGTCCGCATCAGGCGGCACAGGCACCGAACATTGCTCAGGCTCCTGCGAGAGCGAATGATTTTCAGAGAGGCCGTAGGCGCGGCCGTGGCTACTTCCAGCCTAGGGCTGATGCACCTAGGGTAGATGCTCAGAGGAACCTTGCTCATGTTGTGGCAGTGCAGCCAGAGGCAGGAGGACCATCGAGAGTTTATGCTCAAAGAGAGGTCGGGAACGACACTGATGTGATAGCAGGTAATTTTGAGTTACAATCTATGTCTTTGCTTTCTTTGGTTGATTCGGGTTCTACACATTCCTATATTTTGAGTGAGAATGCACGAAAGTTAGATATACCTGTTGAGATCTTAGATGTAGGTATGCATGTGACTAGTTCTTTTGGTGAGACAGTTGTGGTTAGACGTATGTATAGGAGATGTCCACTGAAGATTCAGGGTCATGTGTTCTCTGTTGATATGATGGAACTTCCTTTCTATGGCTTTGATATTATTTTGGGTATGGACTGGTTGGTTGAGCACCGGGCTAATGTGGATTTTGAGACGAAAAGGATTTCCTTGAAACTTTCTGATGACTACGAGGTGGTAGTAGTGGGCGAGAACATCAAGTTCTTGTCTAATGTTGTGTCAGCTTTAGAGGCTCATAGGTTGATGGATTCCGGATGTGAGGCTTACTTAGCTTATATTATGAATCCGAATATGAGTGAAGCTAGACCGAAAGATATTAGGACAGTGTGTGACTTTCCAGATGTGTTTCCTGAAGAGTTGTCGGGTTTGCCTCCTGATAGAGATGTTGAGTTTGAGATTGAGACTGTTTCAGGGTCTAATCCAGTTTCGATAGCTCCGTATCGCATGGCTCTGAAAGAGTTGAAAGAATTGAAGAGTCAGTTGCAAGAATTATTAGACCGTGGTTTCGTTAGGCCTAGTAGTTCTCCTTGGGGTGCTCCTGTGTTGTTTGTGAAAAAGAAAGATGGTAGTATGCGCATGTGCATTGATTACAGGCAGTTGAATCAGTTGACTGTGAAGAACAAGTATCCGTTGCCTCGCATAGATGGTTTGTTTGATCAGTTGAGAGGTGCTTCAGTGTTCTCGAAGATAGATTTGAGATCCGGGTACTATCAGTTGAAAGTGAAAGAGTGTGATGTTCCGAAGACAGCTTTTAGGACTAGATATGGTCACTATGAGTTTCTTGTGATGCCGTTTGGGCTCACGAATGCACCTGCAGCATTCATGGACATGATGAACAGAATTTTTAGAGACTATCTAGACCGTTTTGTAGTTGTTTTCATTGATGACATACTTGTGTACTCGAAGACCGAAGAAGAGCATGATAAGCATTTGAGATTTTTTTTGCAGAGATTGTTGAGCAATCAGTTGTATGTGAAGCTTGGTAAATGTGAGTTCTGGATTCGAGAGGTTGTATTTCTTGGCCATGTTGTTTCGGCCGAAGGTATCCGTGTTGATCCGTCGAAGATTGAGGAAATTGTTGAGTGGAAACAACCTAAGTCTGTGACCGAGATTAGGAGTTTCCTAGGATTAGCCGGTTACTATAGGAGATTTGTTGATGGTTTCTCTAGGGTAGCCGCTCCTTTGACTAAATTGTTGCAAAAAGGATTTAAGTTCGAATGGTCAGATGCAAGACAGAAGGCCTTTGAGAAATTGAAAGAAGCTTTGACAAATGCTCCAGTGTTAGTGCAACCTGTTTCAGGTAAAGAATTTGTGATTTACAGTGATGCTTCCTACATAGGTTTAGGATGTGTCTTGATGCAAGAGAGGAGAGTTGTTGCTTACGCTTCTAGACAGTTGAAGGTTCATGAGAAGAACTATCCTACTCATGATATAGAGTTAGCCG
The DNA here is from genome assembly GCA_030270665.1 of Hibiscus trionum. NCBI lineage: Eukaryota > Viridiplantae > Streptophyta > Magnoliopsida > Malvales > Malvaceae > Hibiscus > Hibiscus trionum. Next base: position 10,452,063 of record BSYR01000046.1, read on the forward strand.
CGTTGTTTTTGCATTGAAGATTTGGCGTCATTACTTGTATGGTGAGAAGTTTACAGTTTACACCGATCACAAGAGCTTGAAGTATTTGATGACACAGAAAGAGTTGAACTTGAGACAAAGAAGGTGGCTTGAGTTGTTAAAAGATTATGATTTGACCATTGAGTACCATTCGGGTAAAGTAAATGTAGTAGCCGATGCTTTGAGTAGAAAAGTGGTCGTTGAGTTGAGAGCTATGTTTGCTAGATTGAGTGTGTCCGATGATGGTGGGTTGATCACCGAGTTGCAAGTGAAGCCTTCTTTGATTTAGTTGATTAGAGAGAAGCAGTTGCAAGATGTGACTTTAGTTCCTCACGTTCAGGACATAGCCGAAGGAAGACCGACCGAGTATAGTTTCAGTGGTGAGAGCTTGTTGTGCTTTAGAGATAGAATTGTTGTACCGGAAGATGTTGAGTTGAGACGTCAGATTCTGAGTGAAGCACATTCGAGCCCCTTTTCTATGCATCCGGGTAGTACCAACATGTATCGTGACTTGAAGAATGATCACTTCTGGGTTGGTTTGAAGAAAGATGAAGCCGAGTATGTGAGCCGTTGTATGGTTTTTCAGAGAGTGGAGGCAGAACATCAGGTTCCTGCAGGTTTGTTACAGCCTTTGAAGATTCCGGAATGGAAATGGGAAAGGATCACCATGGATTTTGTGTCGGGGTTGCCTTTGTCTCCTTCGAAGAAGAATTCCGTTTGGGTGATTGTTGATAGGTTTACTAAGTGTGCTCACTTCTTAGCAGTGAACACCACAGATTCCTTAGACAAGTTGGCAAACTTGTACATCCGTGAGATTGTGAGACTTCATGGAGTTCTGAAGTCTATTGTTTCAGATAGAGATCCTAGATTTACTTCGAGGTTCTTGGGTTGCTTGCATAGTGCTCTAGGAAGCCGTTTGCATTTCAGTACGTCTTATCATCCGCAGTCTGATGGGCAGTCAGAGCGAGTGATACAGATTTTAGAGAATATGCTTCGTTGTTGTGTGATTGACTTCCAGGGTTCTTGGGAGAAGCACCTACCTTTAGTTGAGTTTTCTTACAACAACAGTTATCAGTCTAGTATTCAGATGGCTCCCTACGAGGCTTTGTATGGTAGACGACGTAGGACTCCAACTTGTTGGGCTGAAACAGGTCAGAGATTGTTACCTATGCTGGATTTGCTTAAGGGGACTACCGACAAAGTGAAGTTGATTTGTGACCGTTTGAAAGCAGCGTCCAATCGTCAGAAGTCTTATGCGGACTTGAAGAGGAAAGAGATTGAGTTCTCCGTTGGTGAGAAAGTGTTTCTGAAAGTATCTCCGTGGAAGAAGGTAATGAGATTTGGCCGGAAGGGCAAGTTGAGTCCGAGGTTTATTGGTCCGTATGAGATAGTTGAACGGATCGGGCTTGTAGCTTATCGTTTAAGGTTACCTTCTGAGTTAGAGAAGATCCATGATGTCTTTCATGTGTCTATGCTTAGGAGATATAGGTCAGACCCTTCCCATGTTATGCCCGTAGAGGAGATAGAGTTGAATCCGGATTTGTCTTACAATGAAGAGCATGTTGAGATACTTGCTTCTGAGAGCAAGGTGTTGCGTGGTAAGACCATAGAGTTGGTCAAAGTGTTGTGGAGACATAGAGGTGTGGAAGAGGCCACGTGGGAGAGGAAAGCGGATATGGTTGAGCACTTTTCGTATTTGTTTCCGTCGGGTAATTTCGGGGACGAAATTCCTTAAGTGGGGGAGAGTTGTAACACCCAGGTTTGGGGGTCGGGTGGAATTTAAAATATTAAAATATTATTTTGGGCCTCGTATTTTCAAAACAAATAAATTTATGATGGGCCTGTTTTAAATTAAAACCCAAATAGCCATGGTTTTCATACTATTGTGAATATCCCATTTCATTAAGGGTAAATGAGTCTTTTGACTTTAAAAAAAATAAAACACAACAAATAAAACACCCATTTTTCCTCATCTTCGTCCCCTCTCTCATTCAAACATAACGACAACTCCTCCTTCCCTGGGAGTTCACTATTCCATCACCATCCTCACTCATCTTTGAAGGTTTTTGAAAGGTAAACATGTTTTTGACTTGTCCTCACCTTCATCTTCATGTGTATACCTTTAGTTTTCATTAAAACCCATTGTTTGGAGTTTTGAGTTTTTCAAGTTCTAAGTTAAAAATCCAAACTTTAATGTCCATTGTTAAAGCTTTTGATTCCTTATCATTATTTATGTTATTAGCAACCCAAATGGTCCAACATATATGATTTTTACTTGGTCTTATTAAGAATTTCGGATATGGGTTTGTTGGGGGTTTTAGAAGGGTTTAAAGATGAGATTTGGGGCTGTTTTGTGTTGGAAATTGAGGGCTGATGGTTATATGATGTTTAGGGGTTGTTTTGGAAGCTCTTAGGTGTGCTAAAAGTGTTGGAAACATTGGTTCTTTGCTGAGTTTGTGGGCTGCTCGAAAATGGTGTTTTGAGAGTGTTTTGGGTCGAGTATTAGCTTAAATTGTGTTTCGGGTTTGCTCAGTTGAATTGTGGACTGAAATGTGGTTGTTTTGCTTGTGTTTGATTCATAGCATCAAGGTTTTGTGTTGGCGAAGCTTCACATTCGAATCCGGGAAGCGTGAGAGTTTGATCGGCTAGAGTTTGTTGAGCTTGGAGTAGTCGGTGAGTGGTTAATGTTTTAAAGTGATTTTAAATGGTTGGTTCGAGCACATGGACTAGGTCGGGTTTGGTAGACCCACCTAGAGTTAGGATTAGGGTGGTAGCCTAATCCTAAACTTAAACTAGAGCCATTGGTTGAACTTGTATTTGATGTATATGCCTCGTAATATTCGTGATGTGATGGTTTATGTATAATGTGTTATACATGTGAAATGAGGCATGATTTGTGATGATTTATGATATGCATGTGAATGGCTCATGATTGTGATCATGGTGAGCACGTGCTAAGCACGGAATTGGTTGTATTGAATAATGTGGATTGAGTTAAATGTTGGCACTAGTATGCTTGAGTACAAATGATCGATCATTAGGATGTTAGTGTGCACACATGAGTCTAAATTCGTGCGTAGCCTTGGTGGCGTTGAGTCACCAAGGAGGAGTACGGGTTCGCCCGGATATTGTTATATATATATTAGTCGATGATGAGTGGAATCCCATCGACGGGGCGTGAGGATGAGTGGAATCCCCTCCGCGAGACCGGTGATGAGTGTAATCCCACCGTGAGGTAAAGTGGTTGTTGGATGTGAGTTCCAACGTGTTTATCCGCGTATTCGGGTCATAGCTAGGTGCCAATATTGATTGATATGTATATCAATGTGTTGTGGAATGTGATCTCTATTTGGATGTTTATATGTGATTACATATGTTGTGAATTAGAGCTTATTGAGCATGGCATATAATTGGATATTGTTCATGCATCTTTAACATTTGGCTCTTGAGGATCTTTGGTAATCATGCATTCACCTTGGTTGAGATCGTGCTTGGACCCTGCATTGTCGAGGTTTGTTTTTAAAGAGCTTACCCTCACTAAGCTTTATTGCTTACGCTCTCTCTTTGTTCGACAATGCAGATCCTTAGTTCATGGGTTGCTAAGTGCAAGAAAGGGGCCTCCAAGTGTGCTTCGTGGTGCTTGTTTAGCTACCAAGTATGAACATTTTATTTGTGATGTAATGGTCAAGCAATGGGACATGTAATCGTGTTATGATGTTTTTGGATTATGTTTTTGATGTTGTTGCTAGGAGCATGCTAGACTCCTTTATATGCTTTGTTGGTTGGGATTTAAATGCCATGTTGCTTGTAAACCATATTGGTCTTTACCTATCTTGTTTTGCCTAAGTGTTTGCAATGTTGAAGCTTATTACCTTTAATGCTATGTATGGATGTATGGCTTAGTGATGTTGTTGCCTCTAGTGTTTAGCCTTGCTGTGTTGATGTTCAAGCATGCTTGTTATGTTGGTTTGCCTTAGGATTTATGTTAGTGTGATGTTTGAGGTTTTAGAGGGGTTTAGGGACATCCTTGTGCCATAAACCAGCTAAAACCAGTCTGCAGACAGAGGGCGTTTCGAAACGGGCTACCCTGTTTCGATACGGTCCCTTTGTTTTTGGCCGGGCGTTTCGAAACGCGTAGAGGCCGTTTCGGTACATTTTCGCTACTGGAATTCTGAGAAAATGACGAAATGAAGGTGTTCCGAAACGGGTCTAAGAGTTTCGAAACGGTCAAAATCTCGTTGACCACGAGAAGTTGACCATAGAGGGTGTTTCGGAACGGTTGACCTCCGTTCCGATACGGCCTCTTAGCGTAGGCTTAGAACCGTTGACCAGGTCAAGGCGTTTCGATACACCTTGAGGGTGTTTCGAAACGGCCTGCTTAATCAGTTAAAAATGGACTGTTTTGCTTAGGTTGATCGAGTTATTGTTTTATGAATGCTTGTCTTTCCGCTGCTATGATCACATAGGATTCGAATGAGCCTTTAGAAAAGATTAAATTAAAAAGAAATTTTCTGGGTCGTTAACCGAGGAGGAACCTTAACGGGTTTCGCTTCGGTTTTCCCCGTGTGGCCCACTCGGACCGGTCAAGCGTCCGGACCGGGACGAGGGGGTTACAACCATAGCATATCCTTCCATATCTAACTTCACCATTGATTCCCTAATCTTCTGACGCCAGAAATCAACTAATTGTAGCGGTGGCGACGTGAAGATCAAAGATTTAGGTTTGGAAATACGTTCGTTGTGAGAAATTAAATTTTTTAGGGTTTTTAATTTAAGAAATTTATATTTTAAAAATTAAACGAAATTATAAAAAAATAAAACCACATGTCAAATAATGACTGGGTGTTAACTTTTTATAATGAAATGATTTTAAAATAATAACAATATAAAACATTAAGCATCTATTTTGACAAAAAAAATAAACATTTAATTGTCTAAAAAATACATAATATAAAAAAATATAGTTTGTACTTTTATTTTGTAATGAAGTCTTAATATAGTTTGTATTTTTATTTTATCTAAAAAATACTTTAAATACTTAATACAGCAAAATATGAGCCTAAGGGCCACTGTAATAAAGAGCAACAACCCTGTATCATCCTCGAAAACATATGATTGGACTACTTTTAAATTATAAAATAGAATCAAATTAATAAGATAATTAAATAATTGTCGATTGAAGAAATGACGGTAAATTAATTTTTTTAAAAAAAATTATAAAGTAAAATAAAAAACGTACTACATTAGTAAACAAAAAAAATCTATTGTTTTTATAAGAAAATGAAATGACTTAATAGAAACAAAATATCTAGGTTTTATTTTGTAAGTACGAATAAAACAAAACAAAAAAATGTATTCTTACAAAATAAAACCTATAGACGGAACGATTGACATCAGGTCGATAATGGAGCCAACCGATTAAATTTACTAATTATAAAAAATAAAAATGTTAAAGATACGAGAAAAAAAAATTAAAGTTAATAATATTGATTAATGTTTTGGTTAATAATTCTTTTTAACGTGGTTTCAGTGGAAAAGCGGATGATGTTCATCCTAAGAGACTTGGGTTCAATCGGTTTAGATTTTATTTAAAAATAATAAGAAATGTGTGATAAATATAACACATTAAAATAGTCCAAGTCTATCAAGAAAACACTCTAAGAAAGAAAATTAAAACATATAACTTAGAGGGCGTGAAGAAAAAAATTGAAACCTTTCATTTAATATGTCGTTTATAATCTATATAAAATCCAATAACCACCATGAAAAGATGTGCAAAAAAAAACCCAAAAAACAGAGAGAATTTTTATTAACACTATAAACAAAAGAAAATACACAAAAGAAAAAGCTAAACGACGCTAATATCGCCGTCAAAAACACTAAAATGGTTGCCACAGACACCACTCTTGAAGGAAAAAAAAGTTAGAAAAAGACTTTTGGCGAAAAACTTAATAGCTTTACAACTTGGGTTTTGAAAGCATAGATTACGGTTAATTTCTTGAAAGATTTGGAATCTTGAGTATTCAAATTTGAATTTCGTCAAATTATGTAATTTTCAACAAATAATTACTGTTTAAACATTAACTTTATTATGGAAGTTTCTTATGGAAACTTTTAAGATACAACAACCATATTAATAGAGTAAATTGTGTAAATATTATCATATAAACTTCTTTATGACTCCGATTATAACATGAAACTTTTTTTGACATATCCGGCCTATCTCAATTTAAAGGGGAAGGAAAGAAAGAAGCTAGAGAAATAAAATGTTCTTATTAAGTTTAGAATTCATATCGGTTATTTTTATATGTTAGTTTATATGTTCCACTAATAATTTTATAATATATGTATTATTATTAAAGTTTTAAAAAATAATCATTAGTATTACATGTATCATGAAATCATTAACTAAACATATAATGAGTGTAAAAAGGGACAGACCAATTTTATTCGATTAACACCATTGAAAACACAAATAAACAAAGAGTTACTGGACATAAGAAAAATAAAAGTACTCTAGGTTTTATTTTCATTTTATTCCCATGCATCCCACTTAATTTCATTATTATAATTATTATTACTTGGGAACAAGAACAACAGCCATGTCGTATGCGGGGACGAAGTGGCAAGCCTCGGTGGTTCCTCGCTCAACGCCAAGTTCGATTCCCTTAGAGTCCATCTTCCACTATTTCATTTTTCTTACTCCAATTGGTGGTGACACGTGTCACCACCTGATTGGGGAAGGAAAATAAATTTAAATCTCTTAAATTGAATAATTAATTTATTTTATTAGATTAAAATTAGGATTAAATTGAATGATTGTATAAATAAAGGGGACTAAATATGTAATTATACCAATTATTTTAACAGTCCCGTTAACTTTTTCGTTTTTTTAACGGCATGTGGCTATATTGGAACCAATTAAATAATTATGTGGTACATTTAACACAATTGAAAATATAGTGGTCAAATCGACACCAACCCCATAGTTCGGTGGTCATTAGTATAGTTTACCCTAAAAAGAAGTGATTTAGTATGATTAAGATTAACCTCAGACTCTTGCTTTGACTCAATTTCCTCGGATCATCGGAAAAAAAGATTTTTCACTTCGGAATTCACGTCGGTTACTTGTCTACAAGGACCAATCCTTGTGACTAAGCTTTGTAAACCGAATACCCAAGTGCCATCTCTGATATCGATTTTGTAAATTGATCTAATCAACGCAATGTTGTAGATAAAATCATTTAAGTTCGTAAAAGACGGATGAAAATCCTCTACCCCTTTTCGGTGCCCCTACATATGCCCCCATGCTCAAAATTAACTTTAGGGTTTAGGGTTTAAGGTTTTAGGTTAGGGGTTATGGTTAGGGTTTAGGGAATTTAGGGTAGGGTGTATTTTTTAGGGTATAAGGTGTAGGGTTTAGAATTTAGAATTTAGGGTTAGGGCTTAGAATTTAATTTTGTAGTGTTTTTTAGTGTTGGGGCATATGTAGGGACACCGAAAAGGGGCAGACGAATTTTATCCGTAAAAGACCGACTCGAATTATGTTGTTTCAATTTTTTTACATCACATCTCTTACCAAAACTTTTTCTTTCTAAAACTCTGTGAAAAGTCAATATGTGACAGTTTAACCAGAAGGGGGGAGTAATTAACAAACAACCAAATTGGGTTAAAGTCTACCATAAGTCCTTGCACTATGCTAAAAGTTCAATTTAATCATTCTGCTATAAAAAAGAACATTTTAGTTCATTTACTGTAAAAATAGACATTTTAGTCCTTCTACATTTGAAAAGTGAACATTTTGGTCTAAAATTTTAAAGTTATAGTTAGTTGGCTTAAATAATTTTGTTTAAACACCCTTTATGTCCTTTTCAATTTTGAAATTAATCAAATTGATTCATCTTGAAAAGGGGAGTAATTTATTCAATGGACATTTAAAAAATGAGTAGATAAGATCGGTTTATGAGAGTGTGACATTTTCCTTCAGTACACAACACATGTTCAATTATGATTGAAAATTAAATTAAATTAGATAAACCAAAAAATATATATTATTTTGTAAAAAGTAATAATCTTGATTTTCGTTTTGAAAATTTTAATGAAATTTTAATTTCTTTTTATGATTTTGTATCATATTATTCAATTGAACCCTTACTCTTCCTACAAATCTGAAAATTCTAAGAAAATTCAATGTGTAATTTTCCAATTCAACATTTTAAATATTTTTTATGTTTTGAATTGTAATTATAATATTATTGAAAGTGGACAAAGAAAAAGTTAGGAGTTAAAATATGAATTGATTTTGCATTTAGATATCATAAGTGTTTAAAATTTTTATGTAAAATTTCACAAAAAAATATTTTATAAGAGATTAATTTATCCATGTTCAAAATAAGAGGGACTGAAATGTACTTTTAGTTATAGTACATGGAGTAAAATGTTCTGTTTTATAGTAGCGGGACTAAACTGAAAATTTAGATGTAGTACTATTCTATAACCACCAAATTGATTGTTTTTTTCAACGTATATAAATCAAATTAGTGATGAATTGACTAATGACTAACGTAATCAAGGGAATTATATATAATGTAGGTTAAACTGTTGTATATATTTAGGGTAAAGTACACAAAAGGCACTAAACTATCTTAAAAAACACAAAATGGACACTGAATTTTTAAAAGTTACATAATGGGCATTAAACTTTAATTTTGGTTACAAAATGTTCATTTAGGCGTTAACTGTCGTTAGGGGTGTTCAAATCCGGGTACCCGGGTTTTCGGGTACCCGAAAAACCGGGTACCCGGACCTTCGGGTATTAGATTTGTCGGCCCGTGTCCCGACCCGTAAATACCGGGTACCCGGTTCTTATTTTTTTTATTTTTTTTTTAAATTAAAAAAAATCTTAAAAGTTTATAACACATGATCCAAACAAAAAAATAATAATGATTTGAAGTTTATAACTATAAGAAAAACATTAAAAATATTAATCTCGATCGTGATTTTTTTTAATCTCATATTTTTTAAAGAAACATACTAATGCATAAATGCAATAGAGAAACCTTGTTGTTTGTTTCATATCGAATCTTACATATTCACAAATTAATATTTTTTTTGTTGAAAAATTTAAAACATGAAAGCATATAATACAAATATAGAATGAATTTAGAGATTTAAATATAGTTCTAAAGTAAAAATATTAAGTAATCTAATAAAATAAAAAATAAAAAATAGGAACCGGGTACCCGAAAAAATCATATTTTTTGACCCGGGCCCGACCCGGGTAAAAAAAAATTCCGGGTAAATACCCGATTATTTGTGTTCGGGTAGTCGGGTAGTCGGGTAGTCGGGTCGGGTAGTTCGGGTCGGGTAATTTTGAACACCCCTAACTGTCGTTAAGTGGGTGACGTGACAGTTACGAAAATTTGTATAATATCACAATTAGTCATGCATATTTACACATTCAATCAATTTAGTTCTGATTCAAAAAATTATTCCTAGTCACAATCAATTTACACAAAAAGTTAATATTTGTGACAAAATTATTCCTAGTCACTATCAATTTGTCACTAAAAACTTATATTATTGTAGTGACACATTCTTTGAATTTGATCCTATTTTTAATTGGAAATATTGCTAAAATTTAATTTATCTTAAATTTATCTTCCTAAAACCATATCACAACACGAGTCACGATTTGGTTAAAAGAAAAGAAAATTCAAATATTTTAATTTATTAAACTTAAATTATATTAAGTGTTGAATTTAATTAAAATATATAAAAATATGTTGTCAAATATATTTTTTAAATATTCTAAAGGTGATTACAAAGTAGTATTTGTTCATATATATTCTTAACCTTTTGACAATACATACACCTTGCAGACAAAGTGGTTGAACTTAAGTCTCCTAAGATAAACATCATCCGCTTTTTCACTGGGATCACTTGTTGTCAAATATAATATAAGATCTAAATTTTTTCAAATATAATATAAATATATGTATATGTAATTGATAATACTAATTAAAGTTTTGGAAAATAAAGTTTTTAAATAATTATACTTTAATCTTGAATTATTAAATTACCATATGAACTACATTCGTTTTCTCAACATGGTGAACATACAAGTTGACGGGTGCTTAGCCGCTTCCTTCTTTTTCTTTTTCTCTCTAACCGCTTTAGCTTTTTTTTAACTTAGCCACTTCATCTACGTTGTAAAGCTGACAGTAGCACCAACCTTAAAACTGGTTGTCGACCGCCGATCACCTTCTTTTATTTTTTTGTTTTGTTTTTTATTTTAGTTTTTTTTAATAAATATGTCTTTATGACACGCTTTCCTCTACCATTTGGTACGTATTTTTTGCCTTTTGGCATGCTTTTCTGCCTATTGGCACGTTTATTTTGTTTTGCTTCATGGGTGGATTGGACGTCGCCACGACTGATCAAGATGTCGCTATTTTAGTTATCCTGTTGACCTCCCGGCTTTGGACCCTAGAACTGGAACTAGATGCAAGTTAGTCACCGCTCTTGTTCACGATTGAGTTGTGGTAATAAACGTGTTGTCAACGTACCCCAATTCTGCAATACACGTCTTTTAATGTTGTTGTTGATGTTTTTTACTTTCATCGTCGAGCTTTAGTGATGTTTTGTATCTATTTTGTTTTAAGTCTTTGAATTAGGTTTTTATCTTTTTTTCAGTCATGTTTATGATCTAGAGACTTTAGTTTTCACTTTAAGAATAAAACTGACGTACTCATTTTTTTTTTAAAAAAAATTGAGGGGTGCTTATTACATGTATAGGTCCAAATCTTAATCAATGCATTTCCACTTCAATATTTCAAATCTGGAGAAATAAATATGATAACATACTGATTATTATATGAATAGATCAGATCTTATTCATAAAAAAATTGGCATTCCTGTCACAGATTTTGGAGTGTTAAAAATATTATCTTAGTTGAGATAAAAGATTGTGGGTGATTTTGTTAAAAAAATCGTGAGTGATGATGTAATAGACTAATATTTTATATGCAGTTTCGATTTCAATTTATTTTTTTCAATATCTTAGTACCACATGCAATTCAAGTACTTTAAGTAGCCCTTAAGCCAAAAATAAATATCTAAATTATACTTTATTTAACTTTAAGTGTCTAAATTTTTTGGTTAGAATAGGTGTTTAACATTTACATTGTTATTATTTTATGTGTCTAACATTTTATCCAGTTAACATTTTAAAGTCAATCTATTAAAAAAACTCAACACTCAATCATTACTTGACACGTGACTTTGATTTTTATTACTATATATATTATTATTAAATTAATTTTAAAATACTAAATTTCCTTAAATTCACAAAATAAGCCTAACACCAAAAAACCCAAATCCCAAATTCAGCCACTACCATCGTTGACCGCCACACGCCACCCACCACTCTTGTTGAAATACCCCCACGACCATTTATCACATCCTTTCATCGTTGAAAATCGACGAACAACATCTCAATCAAACGTTAAACGTGAAATCTCCGTTGGAATGACGTCGAAAGGATGATGAACAGTGTAAAAATCGTGTGATAAGAAGAAGAACTTCATTTCGACGATAACGATGTGACGACGACAATATCAATGGCTGGTTTGAGATTTGGGTTAAGATTTTTTAAATTTGGATTTTTTTTTGTAAATTTTGGTAAAATTATAGTTTTTTTAATAAAAAAATAATTAAAAGAAAATATAAACTAAAACCATTGTTTTTTAATTACAACCCAAGCCTTAATGTCAAAATGATTATAAAATTAATAGTCTTGATTTTCTTTTGAAAATTTTAATGACATTTTAATTTCTTTTTATGATTTTGTATCATCTTTTTGAATCGAACCCTTACTCTTACTACAAATCTTAAAATTCTAAGAAAATTCAATGTGTATTTTTCCAATTAAACATTATAAATATTTTTTTATGTTTTGACTTGTAATTATAATATTATTGAAAGTGGACACAAAATAAGTTTGAAGTTAAAATATGAATTGATTTTGCATTTAGATTTCATAAGTATTTAAATTTTTTATGTAAAATTTCACAAAAATATTTTGTAAGAGACTAATTTATCCAAGTTCAAAACTAAGAGGGACTAAAATATACTTTTAGTTATAGTACATGAAGTAAAATGTTCCGTTTTATAGTACAAGGACTAAACTGAAATTTTGGATGTAGTACTACTATACTATAACCACCAAATTGATTGCTTTTTTTCGTTGTATATAAATCAAATTAGTGATGAATTGACTCATGATAATAACATAATCAAGGGAATTATATATAATATAGGTTAAATTGTTGTATATATTTAGGGTAAAGTACACAAAAGGTCACTAAACTATCTCAAAAAATACAAAATGGTCACCGAACTTTTAAAAGTTGCATAATGGACATTAAACTTTAATTTTGGTTATGAAATGTTCACTGAGGCGTTAACTGTCGTTAGGTGGGTGACATGACAGATATGAAAATTTGTATAATATCACATTTAGTCATCCATATTTACACATTCAATCAATTTAGTTCAGATTCAAAAAAATTCAATAGATTTAACAGTTCATTATTTTACACATTCTTTTAATTTGATCCTATTTATAATTGGAAATATTTTTAAATATTTAATTTATTTTAAATTTATATTCCTAAAACCAGATCACAACACGTGTCACGATTTGGTTAAAAAATGAAATTCAAATATTTTGATTTATTAAACTTAAATTATATTAAGTGTTGAATTTAATTAAAATATATAAAAATATGTTGTCAAATATTATGTTTTTTTTCAATATTACAAAGGTGATTACAAGGTAGTATTTGTTTATATATATTTTTAACCCTTTGACAATACACACACCTTGCAAACAAAGCGATTGAACTCGGGTCTCCTAAGATGAACATCATCCGCTTTTTCACTCGGACCACTTGTTGTCAAATATAATATAAGACTTAAATTTGGTCAACTATAATATACATATATATATGTGTGTGTGTGTGTGTGTGTGTGTGTGTGTGTGTGTGTGTGTGTGTGTGTGTAACCCCCTCGTCCCAGTCTGGGCGTCCAACCGGTCCGAGTGGGTCACACGCGGGGAAAACCGAGACGAAACCCGTTAAGGCTCTACTTTGGTTAACGACCCTAGAAAACTTTCTTTTAAATTATTATCTTGTCTAGATGCTTTAACACATCCTATGTGAAACAACGACATCGGAAGCAACAAGCGAGGCGAACAACCAAACAACAAATTAAAAACAGACCATTTTAGCTTATACTGCAGACCGTATCGATACGCTCAAAGAGGGTATCGATACGCCTTGACTAGGTCAACTGACCAAAGTCAACTCGAGGAGACCGTATCGGTAAACTGGTTGACCGTACCGATACGCCCTCAACGGTCAACTTCTCGCGGTCAACGCTACAAGACCGTTTCGATACACCTAAGCTCGTTCCGATACCCTCAATTTCTCGTCAAAATCTCAGATTTCCAGTAGCAAAAATGGTATCGGTACGCCTTCCCGAGTATCGAAACGCTTGGTCTGAAACAAGAAGGCTGTATTAATACGGGCCCAACCGTATCGATACCCCTGACTCTATCATACAGGTTTTAGCTGGTTAAGGCACAAGGGCTGCCTCAAAGACACCAACTAGGACCTCCAAACATACATGCATGATCTCTAGAGGCATACACCCTATATCAATCATGATCAACACACAACATACATAAAAAAGGGCATACATTTAAGGGAATCAAGCATTCACCATAAAAAGACATACATTGCATATTAAGGTTTCATGCCTTAGAACAAACATACACAAAAGCATAAAGATAAGGACACAAGGCTAACATACATGGCACAAACAGCCACAACCAAAACACCAACATATTAAAGGAGTCTAAACAAGCTCCTATCACAAAACAACGACACAAATCCCATTGCTTATCCATTACATCTCATAACTTAAAAGTTCATACTTGAGGATTAAGATAGCACACTTGGAAGCCTTCTCCTTGCACAAGCAACCCACGAACTAAGGATCTGCATTGTCGAACAAAAGAGAGTGTAAGCGTAAAGCTTAGTGAGGGTAAGCTCATAAAACAAACCTCGACAATGCAGGGTCCAAGCACGAGCACAAAACCAAGGATGAATGCATGCTTCCTTACCTTCGGAACCACATGAATCAGATATGAAATTCATGAACATAACATCAATTATCATGCCATGCTCAACATGTCCACAATACAACCATATGGAAACACATTTAACAAACCGTATTGGCACCTAGCTATGACCCAAATACGCGGATAACAATCGTTGGAACTCACATCCAACAACTCAACCATTACATTACCTCACGGCGGGATTACACTCATCACCGTTTCACGCGGAAGGGATTCCACTCATCCTCACGCCCCGTCGATGGGATTCCACTCATCACCGACTAAAATATAAATGAAGATTTCCAGGCGTACCCATAATCCATCTTGATGACTACCATCATCAAGACCACGCGCGCATTTCGACACTCGTGTGCACACTAAACATCCTAATGATCGATCATTTGTACCCAAGCATACTAGTGCCAATACTAACTCACCACAAGATCATCATAATACAATGTTCTTACAATTTCCCGTGCCTAGCACGTAGCCACCATGATTTACCATCATGCACTCACATTACATCAACCACATGCATATCACAATGCATAAATGAATCATCATGCCTCATCACAACACATATGCACAAAATGCATAGCAACATTATTCACAATCAATACGTGAGGCATAACACAACATTTAGAAGTTCAACCAAAGTCTTCTAAACTAAAGCTTGAGATTAGACTACCAATCTAATCCCAACTCTAGGTGTGTTTACCAAGCCCGACCTAGGTCTACATGCTCGGACCAAGGTATTTGAAAACCAAGTTAAAACTGAAGAACCACTCACCGACTACTCCAAGCTCAACAACTCAAGCCAATCAAACTTCCAATCTTCCCGAATTGACTCCCGAAGATTCTCCAACACCAAACCCGATGCTAGTCAATTAAAGCCAACAAAACAAACACAAATCAGCCCACAAATCACTGTAGCAATCTCGGAGCACAAAACAAGAATTTAGTCAACTAAGAACACACCCCAAACTAGCATTTTCGAGCAGCCCAAACACACAACAAATAACCGATGTTTCCAACACCCAAAATGCCATCTAACACAGCTTGGGTGTTTCAAAATGGTTGACCAGCGTTTCGATATGGTCTCCTTGTGTTGACTTTGGCCAGTTGAGCTAGTCAAGGCGTTTCGATACACTCCTTGGGTGTTTCGAAACGGCCTGCAATTTAAGTTTAAAATGGGATGTTTTGTTGGGCTGTCCGGTTGTTTGCCTCGCTTGTTTCTTCCGCTGTTGCCTTTTTCACATAGGACATAATAATGCATCTAGATAAGATAATAATAATTGAAAAAAATTTCTTAGGTCGGTAACCGAAGTGGAGCCTTAACGGGTTTTGCCTTAGTTATCCTCGTGTAGCCCACTCGGACCGGTCAGTCGCCTGGACCGGGACGAGGGGGTTACACTTGTTGGTATCAGAACCTAAGGTTTCCGAGACCTTGGGCAGGTAAGTGAGGTAAGTTAAGTTCTTGTATTGTAATTGTACGGTGTTTGCTTGCTTATCAAGTATACCTTGATGTATGCTTGTTTGATCATGTTTGAGTGTTGTTTGAAGCATGTTGAGTAGAGTCTCATTGCTTCTATTACATCGGAAAAAGGATTTTTAAGTGAGGGAACATACTTGAGCCACTTGGACCCTTGCCCTTGCTAACCCTGTTTGTATGTTGTTGTTATTGTTTTTGTTGTAGTTGTTATTTGTAAGCGCGTATGTCGAGGCCTAGAGGTAGACCGAGGATGGTTCGTCAGGAACCTCAGGTTGCGGCTCCTGTTAATGAGCCGATGGTTGGAGTAGAGGCTCGTGTGGAAGAGCCTGCTGTTGGAGTTGGAGCTCCTCCACCACCACCTCCTCAGCTTGAAGTGGGAGGCGAGGCTGGAGTTGAGAGAGCGGGACCTCAGGTTGGTCAGGGTGGCCAAGGTCCTGCGGGAATAGATATGGCTCCGTTAGTTCAAGCTATAGCGGGAGCGTTTCATACCGTAGTTGCCGGAGCTCAGGCTGCAGCTCAGCTGGGAGGTGATGATGCTAGCTTACCGTTAGAGAGGCTTCGTAACCTAGGGGCAGAAGAAACCAGGGAATCTACACCTGAGAGGTCAGAGTTGTTTCTAGAGAAGATAGTCCGTATTCTAGCTCAGATGGGATGTGTTGGTGCCCGTAAGTTGGGCTGTGTGGTTTCGTTACTTCAGGGTGATGCCTACACCTGGTGGGTCACAATTACTACCGGTGTGCCTGAGGCCGAGATTGGTTGGGACTTCTTTGAGACTGCTTTCAGGAAGAGGTATTTGGGGCCGAGATATCTGGATGAGAAGAAGCGAGAGTTCATGGCTCTTGTTCAAGGAGATGCTTCAGTGACTGATTATGAGATCCGTTTTGTCCGACTGAGACAGTATGCTCCAAAGTTGGTTCCTACTGAGAGGGACCGTTGTAATCGGTTCAGATATGGACTTCATGACGAAGTTAAGAGGTACACCTTAGCTTCAGAGTATTCTGATTTTGATGTCTTGGTCGCTAGGGCCAAGGACATTGAGCATAGCTTGGGGCTGACCAATTGTTCGGGAGGATCCAGTTCGAGGAAGAGGCACAACAACTTTGACCGTGGTGATGCCAAGAGGCATCGGGGCGGTGGATATCAGTTTGACCATAGGCGTGTCGGTGGCCACCATGGTAGAGGCCACCAGGGCTATAGAGCTTGAGGGCGTTTGCCCGGGTGTACACGTTGTGGGAGACAACATTCTGGAGAGTGTTGGGGTAACTTCCATGCTTGTTGGAACTATGGTTAGAGGGACCACTTTAGGAGGGAGTGTCCGCATCAGGCGGCTCAAGCACAGAATCTTGCTCAGGCTCCTGCGAGGGTCGTTGATTATCAGAGAGGTCGTGGGCACGATCGTGGTTACTTCCAGCCGAGGGCTGATGCACCTAGGATAGAGGCACCGAAGAATCTTGCTCATGTTGTGGCAGTATAGCCAGAGGCCGGTGGACCAGCAAGAATCTACGCACAGAGAGATGCAGGGAATGACACAGATGTGATAGCAGGTAATTTTGAGTTCCAGTCCATGTCTTTTCTTTCCTTAGTTGATTCGGGTTCTACGTATTCTTACATTTTGAGTGAGCATGCAAAGAAGTTAGACATACCTCTTGAGATCTTAGATGTAGGTATGCATGTGAGTAGTTCCTTTGGTGAGACAGTTGTAGTTAGACGGATGTATAGGAGGTGTCCGCTGAAGATTCAGGGTCATGTGTTCCCCGTTGATATGATGGAGCTTCTGTTCTATAGTTTTGATATTATTCTGGGTATGGATTGGTTGGTTGAGCATAGAGCTAGTGTAGATTTTGAGACAAAGAGAATTGCTTTGAAGCTTTCCGATGACTACGAGGTAGTAGTAGTAGGCGAGAACATTAAGTTCTTTTCGAATGTTGTGTCGGCTTTAGAGGCTCATAGGTTGATGGATTCCGGTTGTGGGGCTTACTTAGATTATGTGATGAATCCGAATATGAGCAAGGTTAGACCGAAAGATATCAGGACAATTTGTGACTTTCCGGATGTGTTTCCAGAAGAGTTACCAGGTTTGCCTCATGACAAGAGATGTAGAGTTTGTGATTGAGACTGTTTCAGGGTCTACTCCAGTTTCTATTGCTCCGTACCGTATGGTTCCGAAAGAGTTGAAAGAATTGAAGAGTCAGCTTTAGGATTTTTTAGACCGTGGTTTTATTAGGCCTAGTAGTTCGCCTTGGAGTGCTCCTGTGTTGTTTGTACAGAAGAAAGATGGCAGCATGCAAATGTGTATTGACTACAGGCAGTTGAATCAACTGACCGTGAAGAACAAGTATCCACTGCCTCGTATAGATGACTTGTTTTATCAGTTGAGGGGTGCCTCAGTGTTCTCAAAGTTAGATTTGAGATCAGTGTACTATCAGTTGAAGGTAAAAAGAATGTGATATTCCGAAGACAACTTTTAGGACTAGATATGGTCACTATGAGTTCCTTGTGATGCTGTTTGGGCTCACGAATGCACCAGCAGCATTCATGGATATGATGAACAGAGTTTTCAGAGACTATCTAGACCGATTCGTAGTTGTTTTCATAGATGACATCCTTGTGTACTCGAGATCTGAAGAAGAGCATGATGAGCACTTGAGACTTGTTTTGCAGAGATTGATGAGTAATCAGTTGTATGCTAAGCTTAATAAATGTGAGTTCTGGATTTGAGAGGTTGTGTTTCTTGGCCCTGTTGTGTCAGCTGGAGGTATCCGTGTTGATCCGACAAAGATTGAGGCTATTGTTGAGTGGAAACAACCTAAGTTAGGGACTGAGATTAGGAGTTTCCTAGGATTAGCTGGTTACTATAGGAGGTTTGTTGATGGTTTCTCTAGAGAAGCTGCTCCGTTGACTAAACTGTTGCAAAAAGGAGTGGAGTTTGAGTGGTCAGATGCGAGACAGAAGGCATTTGAGAAATTGAAAGAAGCTTTGATGAATGCTCCAGTGTTAGTACAACCAGTTTCAGGGAAAGAGTTTGTGATCTATAGCGATGCTTCCTACGTAGGTTTAGGTTGTTTTCTGATGCAATAAAGGAGAGTTGTTGCTTATGCTTCGAGACAGTTGAAGGTGCATGAGAAGAACTACCCTACGCACGATATTGAGTTAGCCGCAGTTGTGTTTGCGTTGAAGATTTGGCGTCACTACTTGTATGGTGAGAAGTGCACAATTTACACTAATCATAAGAGCTTGAAGTATTTGATGACTCAGAGAGAGCTGAACTTGAGACAGAGAAGATGGCTTGAGCTGTTGAAAGACTATGACTTGACTATTGAGTACCATCCGGGTAAGGCAAATGTAGTAGCCGATGCGTTGAGCAGAAAAGTTGCAGTTGAGTTGCGAGCTATGTTTGCTAAGTTGAGTGTATCCAGTGATGGTGGCTTGATTACCGAGTTGCAAGTGAAGCCTTCATTGATTCAGTTGATCAGAGAGAAGTAGTTGCAAGACGTGTCTTTAGTTCCTCATGTTCAGGATATAGCCGAAGGTAGACCGACCGAGTATAGTTTCAGTAGTGAGAATGGGTTGTGTTTTAGAGACAGAGTTGTAGTACCTGAAGATGTTGAGTTGAGACGTCTGATTCTGAGTGAAGCACATTCGAGTCCCTTTTCGATGCATCCGGGTAGTACTAAGATGTACCGTGATTTGAAGAATTACTATTTCTGGGTTGGTTTGAAGAAGGATGTGGCCGAGTATGTGAGCCGTTGTATGGTTTGTCAGAGAGTGAAGGCAGAACATCAGGTTCCTTCAGGTTTGTTACAGCCTTTGAAGATTCCAGAATGGAAATGGGAGAGAATCACTATGGACTTTGTGTCGGGGTTGCCGTTGTCTCCTTCGAAGAAGAATCCCGTTTGGGTGATAGTTGATAGGTTCACTAAGTGTGCCCACTTCTTAGCAGTGAACATTACAGATTCTTTAGACAAGTTGGCGAATTTGTATATTCGCGAGATTGTGAGACTTCATGGAGTTCCGAAGTCTATTGTGTCAGACAGGGATTCGAGATTCACTTCGAGGTTCTGGAGTTGTTTGCATAGTGCCCTACGTAGTCGTTTGCATTTTAGTACTTCGTATCATCCGCAGTTAGATGCACAGTCAGAGCGAGTGATACAAGTGTTAGAGGATATGCTTCATTTTTGTGTGATTGACTTCTAGGGTTCTTGGGAGAAGCACTTGCCCTTAGTTGAGTTTGCTTACAACAACAGTTACCAGGCTAGTATACAGATGGCTCCTTATGAGGCTTTGTATGGTAGACGATGTAGGACTCTGATCTGTTGGGTTGAAATGGGTTAGAGATTGTTACCTATGCCATATTTGCTTAAGGGGACTACTGATAAAGTAAAGTTGATTTGTGACCGTTTGAAAGCAGCTTCCGATCGTCAGAAATCTTATACAGATTTAAAGAGAAAAGAGATTGAGTTCTCAGTGGGTGAGAAAGTGTTTCTGAAAGTATCTCCGTGGAAGAAGGTGTTGGGTTTTTCGGTGCTCGATTCGATCAACCGTTCTTGCTCGCCAAGTGGTGGAGAGGTGAATTTTTGGGTGGAAGGGTTTAGGAAGCTAGAAAGAATAAAGACACGATGATTTATAGTGGTTCAACTCCTCAACCGAGTCTACATCCACTACCTTAGCTTCCTACTAAGGATTTCACAACCAATTCACTAATTGATTCGTCCCCTTTTCTAGGCTCAGGAGGAAACCCTTTACAACGATCAAGCTTCTACCCAAAGCCTTGATCAAAACCCTCGAAGCTTTCTACCCAAAGCTTGAAGGAACCCCTCTCTTACAAGAGATAAACAAAACAAACTTAAAACCTCTCAATAGGCGTTTGTTTGCACAATTAAGCTCTCACCCAAAAACCTAAACACTTGAGCAAATTTAACAATGTAAGCTCACAAGTGTTGTCTAAGCAAAGAATGAACAATTAAGCACTAGACAATGTTTTTCACTCATAATGTTGTAACAATTTAAGCTCTTGTCAATCTTGATGCTTGGAGGTCTTATTTATACTCCAAATTGAGTTTGTAGCCGTTTATGGCCGTTGGGGATGTTTTGGAGCCGTTGAGGACTTTATTTCCCTTCTTAAATGCTTTTCTGCAGCTAATGGTATCGATACTCGTGGAACGGTATCGATACTGCCTTCATAGAAACTAGCCGTTGGACTCTTGCCTGCATGGGCGTATCGATACACTTTAGGGCGTATCGGTACCCTTTAACATTTAAAAGGCCGTTGGGAAAATAGCCGTTGGGGTGTTTAAACAGGTATCGATACGCTGACGTGGCGTATCGAAACGATCCCTTTAGTATCGATACCAGGGTTTGCTGTATCGATACGGGTTTTGACAGTGGCCAAACTAAGGCAAAATGGTATCGATACCGGTATGACCGTATCGATACTGGTGACTTGAAAAGTCAAGTTTGGCTTTTGAAAACATGAAAAATCTTTGTCAAAAACCTCTTAAAATACCTCAAACATAATTTCAAGTTGTTTGGACTTAAAAACAAGTTTTAAATTCTTTTCAAATTAGTCCAAAACATTTTTCAATTATTATATCAAAACATTAGTTCTACAATCTCCCCCTTTTTGATATAATAAAACCAACTTGAAAAATTGTTTGGGTTCTCCCCCTTTAGCATTAAAAAAAGTGAATAAGAGATTAAAGATATGAAATCAAATTAAGCTTCCCCTTATTCAATTGAAAATTCAATTTTTCAAAACCATTTCTCCCCCTTTTTGTTATATCAAAAAGAATTTAAAAAGACATTTAAGTTCAAGATAACGTAGGAGGCAAAAAAAATTTTGACATTTTAAAAATTTTTTGGTTTAAAATTGGCTCCCCCTTACTCATAGCATCATCAGAATGTTAGTCCAACATTTATGAATATCTAGTTGACATAAAATAAAATAAATCAATAAACACTAAAACAACTAGATTTTACCACACTTGAACTCAAGGGAGGATGTGAAGCCTTCCTTCTTCAAGTGTTCTTCCTTTGTGTGCATGGAGCTCCCCCTCAATATTTGACTTGTTGATCATTCTCCATCACACCTAGCAAAAGACAATCAAGTAATTTTTGGTATCCAAATTGCTTTGGATCCATAGACGTTAGTAGCACAAAATTTAGTCCCTTTAGGAATCCATTTTTCAATTTCATCCTTTTTAGTTGAAGTGGTTAGTCCTTTTGGGACCCAAACACTTCTAAAACATTTTCCATTTAAAAATCTAGGGGCACTAGATTGTCTTACATAAAAATTTGATTTTCCAAAATTGTTTTTCTTTTCAAGTTCTTTGGAAATCAAATCTTTTTCCTTTTTGAGATCATAAACTTCCTTTTGATGATCTCTTTCCATCGTTTGAAGCAAGTTTTGTAGGTTTAAAACTTTAAGCTCAAAATTTTTAATTTTTGCTTCAAACTCTAAATTGGTTTTAGAAAGCAAATCATTTTCGGTTTTCAACTTTGAAATCAATTTTTTTATTTTTCGAAAATGAAGCCTTGAATT
This sequence comes from Hibiscus trionum, assembly GCA_030270665.1. Taxonomy (NCBI): domain Eukaryota; kingdom Viridiplantae; phylum Streptophyta; class Magnoliopsida; order Malvales; family Malvaceae; genus Hibiscus; species Hibiscus trionum. Next base: position 10,474,296 of record BSYR01000046.1, read on the forward strand.
CAAAAACCAATTCATCATAGGCTTCTTGTAACTCATCAAATGTATAAGAATTTGAAATAGATGAGTTAGAAGTTACCTCCCCCTCATTGAGGGCCATCATGCATAGGTGGGCTACTTCATTATCGGTGGAGTCTTCATCACTCCAAGTGGCCACGTATGCTTGTTTAGAAGATGATCCCTTCTTTTTGGATTTGTGGGAATCCTTCATCTTCTTCCTCGATTCATGCTTGGATTTTTCCATTTTGTTCTTCATGAACCGGGTGAATTTGTTGAAGAGATAGGACATCTCTTCATCTTCACTATCCTCCTCACTTGAATCTTCATGATGACATGTGGAGGATTTGAGAGCCATGGCATTTACATTGATGCCAATACTCTTGAGTTTCTTCTCTCCCATAGCTCTAATTTCTTCCCTCCTTTTCTCATCTTCTTTGTTCTTCTTCATGATTTGATGAGTAAGAAGTGACCCCATGAGTTCATCAAGCTTTAAAGTCTTCAAATTTTTGGCTTCGATGATGGCGGTCCTTTTTGAGTCCCAAGACTCGGGAAGTGAGTAGATGAGCTTTCGGACAAGTTTTTCTTCCGGAATGGCTTCTCCATAACCTTTAAGACCATTGATGATGGTGGAGAATCTATCAAACATCTTCTCGATGTTCTCTTCCGGATCCATTTTGAAGTTCTCATACTCTAAGGTGAGGAGCCCAATCTTGGTCTCCTTGACTTCATTAGTCCCCTCGTATGTGACTTCAAGCTTGTCCCATACCTCCTTGGCACTTTCACAAGAAGACATTTTCTCATAGATGGTTGGGCCAAAAGCACAAAAGAGCATGTGCAAGGCTCTACAATTTAGCTCCATCTTCTTGCGATCGTTGGCACTCCATTCCGCTTTGCTTCCTTGAGGCACGAACGGACCATCTTCAACTATGTCCCATAGTTTGTAATCATTTGCCTTCAAGAAGAATTTCATCTTTGTCTTCCAATGGGCATAGTGATTTCCGTCGAAGAAAGGCGGTATGTTGATGGATTGCGACATTTTGAGCCGGTTGGTGAAATGTTGATCGAGCTTGCCGGATCTTCTCAATAGGATGTGAATCCCCTTCGATTGAGCCAAGCTCTGATACCAATTGTTGGGTTTTTCGGTGCTCGATTCGATCAACCGTTCTTGCTCGCCAAGTGGTGGAGAGGTGAATTTTTGGGTGGAAGGGTTTAGGAAGCTAGAAAGAATAAAGACACGATGATTTATAGTGGTTCAACTCCTCAACCGAGTCTACATCCACTACCTTAGCTTCCTACTAAGGATTTCACAACCAATTCACTAATTGATTCGTCCCCTTTTCTAGGCTCAGGAGGAAACCCTTTACAACGATCAAGCTTCTACCCAAAGCCTTGATCAAAACCCTCGAAGCTTTCTACCCAAAGCTTGAAGGAACCCCTCTCTTACAAGAGATAAACAAAACAAACTTAAAACCTCTCAATAGGCGTTTGTTTGCACAATTAAGCTCTCACCCAAAAACCTAAACACTTGAGCAAATTTAACAATGTAAGCTCACAAGTGTTGTCTAAGCAAAGAATGAACAATTAAGCACTAGACAATGTTTTTCACTCATAATGTTGTAACAATTTAAGCTCTTGTCAATCTTGATGCTTGGAGGTCTTATTTATACTCCAAATTGAGTTTGTAGCCGTTTATGGCCGTTGGGGATGTTTTGGAGCCGTTGAGGACTTTATTTCCCTTCTTAAATGCTTTTCTGCAGCTAATGGTATCGATACTCGTGGAACGGTATCGATACTGCCTTCATAGAAACTAGCCGTTGGACTCTTGCCTGCATGGGCGTATCGATACACTTTAGGGCGTATCGGTACCCTTTAACATTTAAAAGGCCGTTGGGAAAATAGCCGTTGGGGTGTTTAAACAGGTATCGATACGCTGACGTGGCGTATCGAAACGATCCCTTTAGTATCGATACCAGGGTTTGCTGTATCGATACGGGTTTTGACAGTGGCCAAACTAAGGCAAAATGGTATCGATACCGGTATGACCGTATCGATACTGGTGACTTGAAAAGTCAAGTTTGGCTTTTGAAAACATGAAAAATCTTTGTCAAAAACCTCTTAAAATACCTCAAACATAATTTCAAGTTGTTTGGACTTAAAAACAAGTTTTAAATTCTTTTCAAATTAGTCCAAAACATTTTTCAATTATTATATCAAAACATTAGTTCTACAGAAGGTAATAAGATTTGGCCGGAAAGGCAAGTTGAGTCTGAGGTTTATTGGTCCGTATGAGATAGTTGAGCGGATTGGGCCAGTAGCTTACTGTTTGAGATTGCCTTTAGAGTTAGAGAAGATCCATGATGTTTTTCATGTGTCGATGCTTAGGAGATATAGATTAGATCCATCTCACGTTATGCCCGTTGAGGAGATAGAGTTGAATCCGGATTTGTCTTATAATGAAGAACCAGTTGAGATACTTGCTTTTGATAGCAAGGTGTTGCGTGGCAAGACCATAGAGTTGGTCAAGGTGTTGTGGAGACATAGAGGTGTGGAAGAGGCCATGTGGGAGAGGAAAGCTGATATGCTTGAGCAGTTTCCGTACTTGTTTCCGTCAGGTAATTTCGGGGACGAAATTCCTTAAGTGAGGGAGAGTTGTAACACCTGGGTTTGGGGGTCGGGTGAAAATAATATTAAAATAATGTTTCGGGTTTCGGTTTCACAATTTAAATAATAAAATATTATTTTGGGCCTCAGGTTTTCAAATGTATAAATTATGTTAGACATGTTTTGGTTTTAAAGCCCAATTCCATGGAATTGGGAAATTTAAATGGCTATCCTCATTAATGGAAAAAAGGGTAATAAAATGGTCTTTCAAATTAAAACCTTTTTTGTCTAAAATAAGCCTTTGTCATCTTCTTCCTCACTCCCATTTCCATTTTCAACGACAAGAGAGAGCTCTTCTCTTCAAAATTACTATTCCATCACATCCTTTGCTCTTTGTTGGTGATTTTTGTAAGGTAATCACGTTTTTGACTTGGCCTTATCTTCCTCTTCATTTTGGTACCATTAGTTTTCATTAAAACCATGTATTTTGTATTTTGGGTTTTGCAAAGAATTTGTCAAAGGTTGAAGCTTTATTGTCTTTAACAAAAGCTTTTGATTATTTATTGTTAGACATGTTGTTTACTACCTATAAGGTCGAACATATTCGATTTTTACAAAGTTTTATGGTGTTTCCCGAAATTGGGTTTTATAAAAGTTTTTGAAGGGTTTTATGTTGAGTTTTGGGTGTGTTTTGTGTGGGAATTTGTTGGCTGATGGTTAGGCTATGTATAAGGGTTATTTTGGAAGCTTTTGGGAGTAATTTAAGTGTTGGAATCATCGGTTTTGGACTGTGCTTAAGGGCTGCTCGGGAATGGCATTTTGGGGTTGTCTTTAGCTTGAAAACATGTGTTTTGTGCTTGGTTTGTGTTTCGGGTTTGCTACATTGTTTTTTGGACCGATTTAAGGTCATTTTGATTGTGTTGGGATGATTAGAAGCAAGGATTTGTGTTGGTGAAGCCTCGGGAACGAATCCGGAATCGTTGGGAGCTTGATCGGCTAGTGTGGTTGAGCTTGGATAGTCGGTGAGTCGTTAATGTTTTTAACTTGATTTTCAAAGGTTGGTTCAAGCATGTGGACTAGGTTGGGCTTGGTAGACCCACCTAGAGTTGGGAGTAGATTGGTAGTCTAATCCCAAGCTTTAGTTAGAGACTTTGGTTGAACTCTAATTGTTGATTATGCCTCATGTTTAATTGTGATTAAGGTGGCTATGTGTATTGTGTTTTACATGTATGTTGAGGCTTGGCATTTGATGCATTGTTATATGCATGTGGATTGTGCATGATGGTAATCATGGCGAGTACGTGCTAAGAACGGAAGTTGATATGAAATGGTGTTGTGAAAGGTTATGAATTGTGTTTAGTATTGGCACTAGTATGCTTGGGTACAATGATCGATCATTAGGATGTTAGTGTGCACACGTGAGTCAAATGCGCGCGTGGTCTTAGTGATGGTAGTCATCAAGATGGAGTATGGGTTCGCCTGAAAATCTTCTTATATTTATGTTGGTCGGTGATGAGTGTAATCCCATCGACGGGGCGTGAGGATGAGTGGAATCCCCTCCGCGTGAAACGGCGATGAGTGTAATCCCACCGCAAGGTAATGGTTGTGTTGGATGTGAGTTCCAACGGTTATCCGCGTATTCGAGTCATAGGTAGGTGCCAATATGGATTGATATATGTGTTGCCAATAAGGATTCGTGGAATGTGTTGCTTATACGTTGATATATGTATTTCCTTATGTTGAGCTTATGAGTTGTTGAGCATGGCATGATGTGGATATTTATGTGGTTCGGAGGTAAGATCATGCATTCTACTTTGGTTGAGTGCTCGTGCTTGGACCCTGCATTGTCGAGGTTGTTTTATGAGCTTACCCTCACTAAGCTTATTGCTTACGATCTCTTTTGTTCGATAATGCAGATCCGTAGTTCGTGGGTTGCTTGTGTGAGGAGAGGGCCTCCAAGTGTGCTTGTGGTGCTATCTGAGCTTTCAAGTATGGACTTTTAAGTTATAAGGTGTAATAGTCAAGCAATGGGATATGTGTTGTTGAATTGAGCTTTTGATGTATGTTGATGGTTTGTTTTAGGAGCATGTTAGACTCCTATGTTTTGGTGGATGGTTGTTTAAGGCTTGCTTATGCCTAGTACGTTGGCCTTGTGCCTTTTTGAATGCTTAAGTGTATGTTCTTGTTGAAGCATGTTATTTATGAATGCTATGTTTGAATCTTATGTTGAATTGATGCTTCTTATCTATGTATGGCTTTTACCTGTTTGTTGAGTGCTAAGCATGTTTGTATAGGGTGCCTTGCATCTAGAGTTGATGTATGTTGGTTGTGGAAGGTTCTAGGTTGTGTTTGAGGCAACCTTGTGCCAAAAACCAGCTAAAACCTATCTGTTCGCAGCAGGTGTATCGAAACGGTCTATCCCGTTTCGATACGGTCTCTTGTTTCAGGCCAGGCATTTTGGTACGCAAGGGGTTCGTTTCGATACGTTTTTGCTACTGGAAATCTGGGATTTTGACGATAAATTGAGGTATCGAAATGGGCCTTGGCGTTTCAAAACGGTCTTCGTATCGTTAACCACGAGAAGTTGACCACTAAGGGCGTTTCAGAACGGTTGAGCAGCGTTTCGATATGGTCTCCTCGTGTTGACTTTGGCCAGTTGACCTAGTCAAGGCGTTTCGATACATTCCTTGGGTGTTTCGAAACGGCCTGCAGTTTAAGTTTAAAATGGGCTGTTTTGTTGGGCTGTCCAGTTGTTTGCCTCACTTGTTTCTTCCGCTGTTGTCTTTTTCACATAGGACATAATAATGCATCTAGATAAGATAATAATAATTGAAAAAGTTTTCTTGGGTTGGTAACCGAAGTGGAGCCTTAACGGGTTTCGCCTCGGTTATCCCCGTGTAGCCCACTCAGACCGGTCAGTCGCCCGGACCGGGACAAGGGGGTTACATGTAATGCTTGAGTACAATGCCCTCATTGATAATGGCACGTGAGACTTGGTTACCTTACCACCTGGAAAGAAGGCTATAGGCAGCAAATGGATATTCTGAGTCAAGTACAACACTAATGGATCTGTCAATATGTTTAAAGCACGATTGGTTGCCAAAGGCTATTCTCAAACTCCTAGCCTCGATTTCATGGAAACATTTAGTCTCGTAGTACGATTCTCCACAGTCAACATTCTCATATCCTTGGCTGTTACAAAACAATGGCACATACATCAAGTTGATGTAAACAATGCCTTTCTTAAGGGAGATCTACATGAAATTGTCTACAAGCAACAACCTGATGGTTTTGTTCAACTTGATTCCACTGGTAATCCTCTTGTTTGCAGACTCAAAAAGGCTATCTATGGATTAAGACAAGCCCCAAGGAACTAGTTTGTCAAACTACAATCCTACTTAAGCAAACTTGGCTTTCAAGCTTCACGGGCCGACCCCACTTTGTTCAATATTCTGCAAGGTTATCTTATATTCTATCTAGTAGTCTATGTTGATTATATTTTGATTACCGGAAATGTTGAAACACATGTTTTATAAGTGATCAATGCCCTGCATGAAGAATTCTCACTGAAAGATCTAGGCAATCTTCAATTTTTTTCTTGGCATTGATGTTCATACACATGAAGGTGGATTGCTCTTAAATCAGAGAAAGTATATCTCTGAACTTCTACTTAAAACAGACACAATGGGAAGCAGAGCTGTATCTACTCCAATGGTTACATTTCCCAAACTCAGAAAGCATGACAGTGATGCTCTACAAGATGCTCAACGCTACAAAAGTACAGTTGGTGCCCTACAGTACATCGGCCATACACGGCCTGACCTATCCTTTGCTGTGAACAAAGTTGCACTGTACATGCAACATCCTACTGATACTCACTGGCAAGCCATACAGAGAATTCTGAGATATATAGCTCGCACTATAGACTATGGAATTTGGTTCCAACCTCAGTTCTTTGACAACTATCAACTTTCAGCTTTTTTAGATCCAGATTGGGGGAGTGACTCTGACGATCAAAGGTCTATCACTGGTTATTGTGTTATGCTTGGCAGTCACACCATCACATGGTGTTCAAAGAAGCAACGTGCTGTGTCTCGATCCACAGCAGAGGCCTGAGTATAGGAGCCTTGCTGATGCAACTTCAGAAGTAATGTGGGTTCAATCAGTTCTAATTGAAATGGGGATCAAAGCCAACAACATTCCTTAGCTCTGGTGTGATAATACAAGTACGGTCTCGATGGCAGCTAACCTCGTCCTTCATGCAAAAACAAAACACGTTGATCTTGACCTACACTTTGTGCGAGAGAAAGCTACCACAGGAAAAATGCAAGTGAATTATGTTCCAGCTAGATGTCAAGTAGTTGATATCCTTACCAAAGCCTTGCCGGTTCAACAATTTGAAGAACTTCGATTCAAACTTCATATACTGAATCTAAGAAGAAACTCAAGTAGGGAAAATTTTGAAGATAAGAAGAAGAATGTGAGCTGTTATCACAGCTGGCACAATCTGAATTCATTCTCCAAGATTGTTGGAGATACAACAAACTGCTTCTAGAAGAAGCTGAGCTGTCGTGCAACCTGTCATGCATCCATTGCTTAATACACATTAGGGTTTCTCATCATTTGCTGTATATAAACAATGTTTAATCAATGAAACGATCAAGCTCTTCATTTCACTCTATTCCTGTGCACCATATTATCAAATACATAGTAGATCTAACAGAAAACACGCGAGCTCCCTTTAATTGGTCAAACAAATTGTTGATCTTGGGAAAAGGATAACGATTCTTTATTGTCACTTTGTTATGTTGGCAATAGACTATACACAATCCCATGAATCCACACTTCTTTTTCACAAAAGTACAAGGAAAAGAGAATAGGGTGAAAGTACCTTAAATCATGTGAACTCCAACCTCTAAATCCTCAACTATAATCCCTCACCCTCAGAAAATCTCACTACGAATATAAATGGGTGGATCCATAGTCCACTAATGCAACAATAGGAAAAGAGAATAGGGTGAAAGTAACTTAAATCACATATGTAGCCTCGTAGTCATCCTTAGCCTTCACATCATACTGTCTCATTGGAGCTCTAGCAGTAGACCTCTCGGTGCCTTTACTCCTCTATCCTGACATGGATCCTGATTTTCCTCTGTCGAACCCTCGACCCCTCTGTCCAGACTGGTGGGACCTCCGAGACTGGGTTGGGGCGCCATAGCTAGCCTGGTGCCAATCCTTAACAAATTGATCCAGATATCTGTACCCATAACAAGTCTTAGTCGACTTATCGCACTCCCCTGGGTGGTGTTATCCGCACCGATCACACAAACGGCGGGTCAACGATCTAGACGAACCTCCCCAATTCATCATAAACAACAAAGTCGAATGCTCTTTGTGGCATCCCTCTGATTTAACCTCTGTGAAAAGGGGGCCATGGTGGCTACAGATGTGACTGGCGGTGGTGGTTTGTGAGTAAGGGAGATGAACGGTGGTTTAAAGTTGAACACGAGAGAATATTGAGGAAATGGGAATTTTCATTAATAAAAGAATTAAAAATACAATCGGTACTTTCTTAAGCCTATTTACATTTGTTATATAGGCTTGCGGTTCTAAACTCAACAGTCAACAAACTAACTGACTCTAAACTAATCCATAACTAATTAATTGCAAAGTAATGCTTAACATTCGTCCTGCTCTAAATCTTCTTGATGTTCATGAATTTGATTCTCGAAAAAAATGCAATTATAGTGAGCTGAAATAGGATGCCTGAGCTGATTCTTGCTGCTGAAAAAAAACTTCTTCATTCACCCTACTTTTCTTCTTCTTTCTTTTTTTTTAGATTTTCTCGAATAAGAAAAACAAAGGCCTGGAATTACAAATGCATAGTGAGCTGTTTCACAGATTATAACATTCTTCATTCATTCTTACTTAGGTGAGACATGAATCGAAAGTATTCTTCATTTTACTTTCATTCTTCTTCTTTATAGCTTCACATGTTTAGTCTCCATCTACACTACTCTTCTTCTCACTTATTCAGACTTTCTTTTTGTCAGAAGCAAGGCGGTTAAGCTACATGCTATCGGGTGCAATCTAAAGCCTCTCTTGGGCAAGAAGACACCCTCTTATGTCTGGTTGAGGAAAGCAAGGTTGTTAAACACTTAACTCTCCCCCAGAGATTTTCTTCCATGACAACTTGGCTGTCAAGCCTCAAGTTTCATGTTCACTTTGGAGTAGAAGCAACAGTTAATGAAGCCAAACTGATTTCAAATGATCGACACAAATCTTTAACAACGGAACCAACAACACCAAGCATCAGTAACAACAAGCAAAAACAAATCACCAGATTTCTCCAACAATGTGAGGTTGTGAACTTTAAGCAACAATATTAGATGACACCAATTGAGATGCTCAGAACCTAATAACCAGTAATATTGAAGATGTTTAACTCAGAACTTAACTTCAGTAATCTATCACATTTGCAACCATTACCACATAACCCATACATACCAACACATCATCAGATTATTCAACAGAAACTCAACCAATACGCTAGAGTCCTCAATTCATAAAACAATATTCACAGAACTCTTGAATTCCCTATGAAGTAGTAGCAGTAGTGTTTCATAGTAAGAAGCATCAACTACGCTATAAGTAGCATAAGAGGGCATCACCATTTCTTCAAATCATACATCAATAGCACGTGTGCTCACATCTTATTAATGACAAAAGCTTGACATCAGACCGACAAATATCACTATATCACACCAGGAGAAACCAATTTCTACAATAATCTTAGAAGAGTCCCACATTAGCATCAGTAACAGAAGATAATAGCAATCCATAAATTTCAGAACATTGAGCGAAACAAAAAATATGCCGAGAGAAAACTCAGGAAATCAGTTATAATCGCACAAAATCGAAGTAGCAGAGATGAACCAAATCGAAGCAGAGAAACTCAGATTATGGCGGACTATATCACACGTGAACCAAAGATACAAGTAAAATTATTCAATGAATCAAAATCGCAAAGATCTCACCAGATCGAAGAAGATTTACAAATCGCACATGCATTAGCAACATGTGAAACAATCGACGGCGCAGATGAAACTCACCACTGAGGAAATCGATTGCCAATTGATGAAGTAGTGTCAAGATCACCTGTAAGGAGTCAAAATGACTTTGAAACAAAATAAGAAGACAATTGCAACGAGAAGCAACAATAGATTCGAAGAATCGGATTTGAAAATTGAACAAAGAAGGAAAAACAAAAACGGAGAGATAAGAACGACCGCAGGATCATTAGCGATTTGAGTAACAAAAACAATTTCAATATTTGAAATCGAAGAACGATTGAAGAACTTAGCAGAAAACACGATGGAGGATTTCAAGATCTGAATTCAGAGAACTCAAAGAATGCAACGTAAATGAACTTAGATTTGAAAGGCAAAAATGAAGTAGAAAAGGCACCAGGAACGACAGCGAATGATATCATGTGAAAAGAGGGCCATGGTGGCCAAAGATGTGACTGACGGTGGTGGTTTGTGCGTAAGGGAGATGAACGATGGTTTAAAGTTGAACACGAGAGAATATTGAAGAAAGGGGAATTTTCATTAATAAAGGAATGAAAAATACAATCGATACTTGCTTAAGCCTATTTACATTTGTTATATAGGCTTGAGGTTCTAAACTCAACAATCCAACAAACTAACTAACTCTAAACTAGTCCAAAACTAATTAATTGTATGGTAATGCTTAACACCCAATCCATCATAAACGACGAAGTCGAATGCCCTTTGTGGTAACCCTCTGATTTAACCTCTGTAAATGATTTTTGTTGTTCCACCTAGAATCTCTAAATCTCTTGCCTAAACTTTTAGACGAACCCCAGTCTCATAGGTCTTGTACTAAGCTTGGGACCCTCTAGCATGTCCCTGAATCAGGCTCCCCACCTTCTCAAGGGATCTGGCACTATTGGCTAACTATACAAATGTCTTGTGTAGGTCAGCAGTCACGTACATTTGTAGCTCGAGTTTTAGCCCTCGATAGAACCTCTTAGATCTCAACTCCTCAGTTGCAACTAACTCGAGAACAAATATAATCAGCTGCAAGAAATCTTGCTCATATTCAAACATTGTACGATTCCCTTGTTCCAAATGAGAGAACACATCCATCAACACGTCCATCTAAGCCTCTCCAAAGTACTTTCTCTTGAACTCTTTCAAGAAGTACTCATAAGTGGGTAGTGCAGGGTGCAATCCCATCTCAACGATTTCCCATCATTCTTTGACATTACCCTTCAAAAGGAAGGTAATGCAATCAAGCCTATCACCGGTTCTGCACTGCATATGCCTAATAGCGTTTGGATTAACAAACACATCGATATTTTTCATTTGCCTATTACTCTTCCTCAAACAGACAGACACGATCTCCAAATACCAAATTCCTAAATCTCTGTTTTTCTCTCGCCACTCTCTCATCGCTGGCGGTCCTTCCAGTTGTCCCTTAGGTCGTGTCTTCGTCGAATGTTTGGGGATCTCAATATATTATTTCAGCCACTTATCTCACCGCCGGTCGTTCCAGTTGTCCCTTGGGTACTTTGGCAGCAAACATCTTCAATGAAGGTAACATCTTCGGCGATGAACATTTTTGCAATCAATGTTTACTTTTCTCTTTGGTTTTCATGAAGAGAGAGATTCAGTTTTAAGGATAAGATGGAAAATGGAACAAATGAAGCTTCTATGAAACGCATGAAACCAAATGTAAAAGCTTCCTTGATATCTTTTTATTTCTGATCAAATTAATATATGATTGTGTTGTAATCATTACGGATTTCAAGTAACTAAACATTTGAAGTTACTCGAAAATACGGTCATTTTTGTTTTTCCTCCCACTCTCGGTGGACAATGGAAGCAACGCTTTTCGGCTCTCATCGCTTAAACCCTAGCCTCTTATCAACAAAACCTCGTAAAATTCTAGGTTAGTCTTCCCCAGTTTGGTTCTTTAGAAAAATCTAGATGTAAAAGCAGTGAACATTAACAAAAAAGTGTTAAGCACCGTTTCAATTTTTTATAGTTTCTGTCAATTGGCTGTTTCAGTCAGGGTTTCAAATAGCGGAGCGCAACTGCGATAGCGGCCGCAAAATTGCGGTCGTGCCACCGTCCGAAACCGCAATCGAAGGAAATCATGGTGGGCAATGGAATCACGACGATAACGGGCTGTCACGGACGCGAAATAACGAGATAGCGGCTGTCGCGACGATAACGGGACGCTATCCCCGTTTTCAGTTCAATCGCAGATGGTGGCCGAGGAGGAGGAAAATGTTGTAGAGAAAAAAAAGATAGAATCGGGGTTGAAGATAATGTTATAACATTACAAGGGTAAATGCGGGAAGAAGGGTTCATTTTTAGTGAATTTTTGGAGAGGCTTAAAAGTTTTTGTACTCTTACAATTTAGTCCTTTAAAGCAGATTTTTAGTTTAATTAAAATGTTTTATTTTATTCCATTTCCAATTAAGTCTTCAAATCCATAACGAAACTTCCAATTGAGCCTTTAAGTCTTATTTTCTTTGAATTAAATCCATTAATAAGTGTTGGAAATTTTTTTATAATTATAATTTAAATTTTCCATTGTTGATATTTACATTGATCATTTTTTTTTAATTTAGGTATTGACTAGTTGAACAAATATATATATATTTTGAGTTTGCTGGTGGAAAAGAACAAATTTAATCTCCTATCTCACAATTATAATATTACGCCCCGGGTTTAGGGGTCAGATGTTACACGGGTGAATCGGGTTTAAGTCGTGGGTTCGTTTTAAATTAATTTGGGTTTTTGATTTAATTAAAAAGAGTTTGAATTCATTAATGGCATTTTGGTAATTTTAAAATAGGGAAAAATAAGATGTGAAAAGGGGACTTTTAAAATTTGCTACTCATCTTCTTCTTCCTCTAGTTTCTTTTTTCACGTTGAAACCCCCCTTAACCCCTAAACATTATTCCATCAAACTTCCTCATCTTTTCAAGAGCTCTCTTCAAGGTAATTACATATTTGACTTCTCCTCTTTATTCCAAGCATTTTCATGGTTCTAATTTTACTTAAATCACATTGTCCAAGTTTTTAAGTTTTCAAGTTTTAAGGGGAAAAGGGAGGAACTTTAAGGGTTTTTGTTTAGCTCTTGATTTGATGAGTTTATCTATGTTTTAATCTAGTCCATAGATGCATCATATCTCAAAATGGAGAGGTTTTAACAAGAATCACAAAATGAGTTTTGTGGATGTTTTAAAAGGGGTGAAAACTAGTGTTTTTGGTGTGGTTTTGTGAAAGGGAGTTGGGCTGGGGTTATAGTGATACTAGAAGGTGGTTTTGAAGGTGTTTAGAAGTGTTTTGAGTGTTGAAATCTTTGGTCTTCGGCTGGGCTATTTGGGAGTACGAAAATGGGGATTGTTGGTGTTGGATTTGGTTTGAGATTGTGAGAAATTAGCTTGTATTTGTAGTTTGGGGTTGTGACAGTGTTTTGTGATGTTTTGGCTGAGCAATATGTTGTTTTTGATTGGTTAGAATCAAGGGAAACCGTCGGAGAGGCTTCGGGCATGATTCCATGGAATTTGGAGACTTGAGATCGGTGGTTCGGCTTCCGTTTGGGTTGCATCGGTGAGTGGAAAAGTTTTAAACTTGTTTTGCTTTCGAAATGGGATTCTTGGGGGTTTGGGTGGAGCCTTGTGGGCTAACCTAAACCCAAGTGTAAGTTTACTAATCCTACCTTGATGGTTAAGTGATGATGTATGATTAATTGTTGTGATATCATATGCATTGTGGATTGCTTTTACATCCATTGTTGTGGTGTACCCGTTGTTGGTGTCGAGCCTCACGTGATAGTTTTCATAACTATGGTGATGTGTAGTCCCACCGATAGTGACTAGTAGAAGAGTACTTTGATGTGTAGTCCCATCAGAAAACTACTAGTCTCACCGTGATTTGGGTTGTGCTTGTGCAAACCTTGTAATTGTGTTGTTGTGCCTCATTTCGTGCATATAAATGGTTTACTTATCTTTTAAGAAATGTGTTTTGAAAACTGCATTGTTGATGAGTTTTTAGAGCTTCGCTCACTAAGCTGTCAAGCTTACGCTCTCCTTTTTTCCAACATGCAGATCATTAGAGTTCGGAAGGCAAGTGGGCAAGGGATGAGCTTTTTGGAGTTCTCGAGTAGCTCAAGTATGATTTAAGTATTTGTAATAATGCCTAGACAATGGGGGTGTAGACTTGTATGGAGTTGGAGTTCAAACTCCTTAGTTTGGTTTGTTGGTGTTGAAGGATGTTTGGTTTGATGATACTATGAGTTTTTGTATGAGCGTTGATAGACTCATATATGCTTGGTTTTAATGTTGATGCCTTGGATGTGGAATTGTAACACATGTTTGTGATGTTGCTTAAATGCTTGTGTTTTGAAGGCCTATAGCCATGTCCCATGATTGCTTATATGTTTGTTTTAAAAGCATGTGAAACCTTGTTATGAAATGTCTATGTGTGTGTTTATTGCCTTTAAATGAAATGGTGAAGTCGTGTATGTTTTTATGCAAGTTTTCTACCTAAATGCCAATCTTGAAATGAATGCCATATTTGTTCAATTAAGTAGCATCGCATGCTTAATCTTAGTTGCTAAATGATGTATGAGTGTTGGTATGTTGCTAGACGAGTCGTAAAATGCATCTAGAGTTGAGTCTTGGTTCGTTTTGCTGCTAAATTGAGTCTTGCAATGCAGGGCATATCGGTACGCCCAAGGGCCGTATCGATACGGTCCTACACTTTGGGGCTCAGTTTAAGCCTAGCGTACCGGTACATGGGGGTGTATCGATACGCCAAAAGCTCTCTGGAAATCTGAGAAATTGACGAGATTTTGGCGTATCGGCACGGGTTTTAGGTGTATCGGTACGGTCTTTTATCGTTGACCATGAGAAGTTGACCGATGAGGGCGTATCGGTACGGTCAACCAGTGTACCAATACGGTCTTCCTAGGTTGACTATGGGTTGTTGACCAAGTCAAGGCGTATCGATACGGCCTGCTGTAAGGATTAAAGTGGGCTGTATAAATTGCTTGTTTGGTATGCTTTGTATCGTTTCGTTGTCTTTCCGCTGTCGTGTCTCACATAGGATATATTTAAGCTTTAGACAAGATAATAATTGAAAGAATTTTCTAGGGTTGCTAACCGAAGGGGAGCCTTAACGGGTTTCACTTCGGTTTTCCCCGTGTGACCTACTCGGACCGGTCAGTCGTCCAGACCGGGACGAGGGGGTTACATATAATTTATAATATATATTTTTTTATCTATTTTAATTTATGTTCATTTTTGTTTAAAAAATACTCTAAATATCATTAAAGATGATTTTTTATAATTATAATTATTATTTTTTACAATAAGTTGTGCAAATTTTAAAAAAATTCACGACCGCGACACCCGCAATGATCGCAATAGCCTCCGTTATGTCCACAACCGCGATAACCGCGACACGGCCGAAAACGCGACCGCGGACGCTATCTAAATCCCTGGTTTCAGTATATGTGCATGATTTTTAGGTGATTCCATTTACAGATTATTTATATTCGGGATTTAGTTGGAAGGAACTTAATTAACATGCTTATAATATGTTTATGTATTCTGTTTGAGAAATGCGGTTTTGGTTAATTGGAGCTATTTCTTCGTTGACGATGTTTTAACTATGAATTTAATTTGTTAAGAGGAAAATGCTTTTAACTCTTGGCTTCTAAATACGTATTCTTTATGTTTGTTTTAATTATGTTCCATTTGGAACTTCATTTAGCCTTAGAATTTCAAACATGGGGAAAAATAGGTGATGTTGAAGCTGAATGATAACCACAATACAACTTTGCTAGAACCGATAGATATGGATATTTTACCTTAATTTTTCTCTCTTTTAATTGGTTTTGCTTCTCTCTAGTTGAAATGAGCTGGTGGGAAAGATACGATGTTATATAAGATATGTTAATGGGGCAATAATGTATACTAAATATTTTGCTATGACTTGGTACGCAGATGGACATGTGGCTCACGACCTATGGTTTTATCATCCACTTCATACCAGATCCCACCGGGCGCTCAAGATGAAGTTGGTAAACTCAAGTAGAATCCATTTTGTGATGCCAAATAGATGGTTCCAGTCGAGAACAAAAAGAGAATGGTCGAGCAATTCTTCAGATCAGCTTCGAAGTGACTATGTCAATGTCGAATCATCTTCAGAGTCTCTAAATATGGAAGTTGTTCCTTCAACTTCAGATGACGGGGCTGTTGTTAATAACATTGAGGCATCACACGTTAGACCAAAATATTTTAAAAATAGGTTTCTAAACTTTGTACGGTTGAGTTCTGTCCT
Organism: Hibiscus trionum; assembly: GCA_030270665.1. Taxonomy (NCBI): domain Eukaryota; kingdom Viridiplantae; phylum Streptophyta; class Magnoliopsida; order Malvales; family Malvaceae; genus Hibiscus; species Hibiscus trionum. Next base: position 10,490,282 of record BSYR01000046.1, read on the forward strand.
GAATAATTGTTGTAACTAGAAATAGTTAGTGCAGTTAGAGTTTTTTAAAGATAGTTAGATGGTTAGTTAGATTAGCCAGCTGATTATTTTTGTATATATAAAGCCCATGTATTCATTTTTTCTGATATATGAAAATACATTCAAATCCATTTCATAACAATAATGATGCGGAATCATTCTTTAAGAGTAAGATTCGGCGGAGGTTATTTGTGATAGTTGTTCTTCTTGTAATTAGTCGTGTTGGATATTTTTGATAGAAGATTGATATCTCAAGATTATCTTAGCTTTGTCTCTGGGTCTGTTGGTAAGTTGAGTAATCTAGAAGAAAATCTTGCACCCTTTTTCATCCCTTTTAAGCTATATGGAGTTTTATCTTCATTTATAATCAGTATTGTTAATTAATTTTTGTCTATAACAAATTTGTGGGCTTTTATTTTGCTTTTGGTAGATGATCTGGGTGATTTTTCTTCGGAGCTTAAACTGTCCTTTTTTCAGCTTGGTATCACCCCTCAGATCATTGCATCCATAATTATGCCAGTTTGTAACTTATCTTTGGTCATATAGGATTTATTTTCTTACATGATTGTGTGAGCTTTTAAATTCCTTATTTTTCAGTTTTTCTCCATTTCATGCTATGAAATCTATTTGCCACCCTCATGTTATATACTTAAGTGGAGATAGATAGATGTTGAGGATGCCTGCTATGGCCTTTTAAGACGGAATGGTTGCACAAATGGCCAAAAATTATTTCCTGTAATAAAAAGCTCATATGATGAGCCTGGTTATTCTTCTTTGGCCTATGTTCCAGAGTTTAATGGTACATTGGGGGTTCTGGAGTTGCTCTCTTTTAGTTGGAATAAAATTACTACCTTGGGATTGGATAAATGCACGGGAATAGGAATCCCTTCATATTTTTTGGTGTTGCTCTTCTGTAGTGTATTTACGAGCAGGGAAGGATGTACAGAATGCTCGAGTTCTCCTCATCCTTTAGTTTAAAGCAACAAGAAACTAGTTGTTTCTATGCTACTGAACAAATTTCTTTCCATGCATGATGGTGTTGAAGGTGAATCAGCTCATAGGTGTAAAGCTAGATTAGAGAGATATAAGCAGACAATGGAACGAGTTGTATGATATTTTCTTGTTTCTTCACAGTAACTAGAATGTTTATTTATACATATCAAACTAACATGTAGTTCCCAGCGCTGCATGCTTTTTCACACTCAAACAAAAATTTAAACATTCCTTAATGAATGAAATGCCCTTAGATTGTGTGTCCATTTTGTTTCTTTTGCATCAATAAGTAGTTATAATAAGTGCTTTTTTTATAGAGTGAACAATACATACATATTTCTGTTGAGTGTTGACAACCTTTTATATTGTCAAATGTTGTTATTAAGACATATTCCAATTGATCTATTTGTTTGGTATTCTTGTATTTCTTCTTTCACACATTTGTATTTATCTTCTGGTAGGAACATAAAATGTGTATCGACAAGCTGTAGTATCGTTTAATCTTCGAACTTAACGGTTTTCATGTGTTCATCAGATGTTGTACTGGATCCTCTTCTTTCTCTATCTATTTTTTTGTGTTGTAGTAAATTCTCAAAGTGAACTTTATCTATTGCTTAAACAATTTCTTATTGATTCAAGTGATATGAGTGTAATGGTTTGAATCCTTGTTATGGATCAATTTCTTAAATTTTAATCCTTTTACATTTCAGATTTGAGAATTCAATTTTAATTGTCAATGGTTTGAAATACTAATTTGCAACAAAAAAAATCAAAAAGGCAAATTTGCGGCGTTTGTGGAAAAAATGCCACTAAATATCTCAAATCCAATCATATTTAGAGATTTTTTGGTGAAAAGCGCCACTATAACTCAACATTTGCGGCGTCTCAAAATACAAACGCCACTAAAGACTTGGTATTAGCGGCGTTTTGAAATACAAACGCCATTGCAGACATGGTATTTTTAGCGGCGTTCTAAAATACAAACGCCACTAAAGACAGGGTGTTAGTGGCGTTTTAAATTTCAAACGCCACTAAAGACAGACTATTAGCGGTGTTTTGGTTTTCAAACGCCACTATAGAACTTCACCTTCTGCGGCATTTTTTGTTCGCAAACGTCGCTAACTATTGCGGCGATGGATCTTGCGGCGCTTAAAAACGCCACTATAGAGAAAAAAATGCCACTAAAAACTTGTTTTGCCACTATAGAGCAAAATATGAGCTTAAGGGCCACTGTTATAAAGAGCAACAACCCTGTATCATCCTCGAAAACATATGATTGGACTACTTTTAAATTATAAAATAGAATCAAATTAATAAGATAATTAAATAATTGTCGATTGAAGAAATGACGGTAAATTAATTTTTAAAAAAATTATAAAGTAAAATAAAAAACGTACTACATTAGTAAACAAAAAAAAAATCTATTGTTTTTATAAGAAAATGAAGTGACTTATTAGAAACAAAATATCTAGGTTTTGTTTTGTAAGTACGAATAAAACAAAACAAAAAAATGCATTCTTACAAAATAAAACCTATAGACGAAACAATTGACATCAGGTCGATAATGGTGCCAACCGATTAAATTTATTAATTATAAAAAATAAAAATGTTAAAGATACGAGAAAAAAATTAGAGTTAATAATATTGATTAATGTTTTTGGTCAATAATTTTTTTAACGTGGTTTCCGTGGAAAAGCGGATGATGTTCATCCTAAGAGACTTGGGTTCAATCGGTTTAGATTTTATTTAAAAATAATAAGAAATGTGTGATAAATATAACACATTAAAATGGTCCAAGTCTATCAAGAAAACACTCTAAGAAAGAAAATTAAAACATATAACTTAGAGGGCGTGAAGAAAAAGATTGAAACCTTTCATTTAATATGTCGTTTATAATCTATATAAAATCCAATAACCATCATGAAAATCTCTTTATCTCTTTCAACTAGACGGTATATTATGTATGAGTGGAGATCGAGAAGATCAGTTAGGTTATACTATCATCTTCCTTAGACTTTTCATGATCAGAGGGTGCATTGTGTTGACCGCAACATGAACCCAAATTACCATAAAAATAGACAAAATTTGTGCCATAAGACAGACAAAAATAATGTTACAGAAACAGATAAACAAACAAACACGACAAGATGTGCAGAAAAAATAAACCCAAAAAATAGAGAGAATTTTTATTAACACTATAAACAAAAGAAAATTGTAACACCCTGTTTTTCCTAAATAAAAAAAAGAAAGAAAGAAGAGAATGGTGCTTGTACGAGGGTTTTAACCCCCGACCTAAGGTTAGAGAGTGCAAGCCTTTACCGTTTGAGCTAAGGTAATTTCTGGTTGTACCCTACCATAATTCCCTCTTAAGTTATTCGTCCAGATATACAGAAAATAAAAGAATGGAACCGTTCATCTACCTATGTCTGCCCATTTCGAAAATGGAGAGAAATTTCTAGATCTAAAACTCCTCCCCAAATGCTTCAGCTACATAAACCGAACGCCACTCCGATCTCCTTCTCCGGTCGTTCGTGGCATGCACCGCCACCTCCTTGGCGCTAGCTGTCGGACCCCGCTCCTAGCCCACCGTCCCACTCGCGCATTAGCGCCGCCGTCTGCCGTGAAGATTGGTTCAAAAGATCCATGAAACCCTAAGTCGACCATTTTATTTTTCAGTGATTTCTCTGCCGTCCGTCTTCCGTTCGCCACGCCGTCGCCACCCCTAGACTCTTCGTTCCAAGCCGAGCAAAAACCCATATCACCGATCGTCGAACGACCACCGTTAGACCGTCGTCGGAGCCACGACAGTTTCGAGTGTTTACCGTCGATTTCGGTAAGTCTGATGAGTTTTTAGCTAAATTTTTGGGTTCCCAGTTGAAATAGGATAGATTTAAGGTCGTTTTCGGTGTTTTTGGTGCTGTCCGGCGTGTTTTCCGACCGGGAAAGGCCGCGCGTGGGCTTCACGCGCCGTCCAAGGCGATTTTCGGCCGCCTTGGACGGTGGCTGTTGAGCCGGCCTGCTTAGACCCGGTCTGGCCTAGAATCAAGCCGTCTAAACCGGTTCGAACAAACCGACCCAAGCCCAATAACTGACCCAAGCCGTTGACCCGTACCCGAACTGTTGACCGACCCGACCCGTTGACCGAGTCAACTTAGTGAGTCAACTCGCCCGAGTCAACCCAGTGAGTCAACTCGCCGAGTCAGTCCAGTGACGTCAGCGTTGACTTTGACAAAAAAGTCAACTTTTTTCGAAAAGCCCTATTTTATGTTTTTCGACGTCCTCAGTCCATTTTTGATGCCCGTTTCATGAAATTCTAACCCGAAAGCCTCCAAATTAGACCTTGAACTCGAGTTTGCTTATGTAATTTATTAATCAAATATGAGCAATGTGAATAAGAACTGAAATTGGAATTTGTGTGATTAAAGGTAATCATAGTTCCTTGTATTCGGGATGTTGAGGACGTCGCATTCGGGTTCGAGAGTGATCGAATGGAGTACCATGGTTGACCGATATAGCAATGATTAAAGGTAATACACTACTATCTCTAGTATGCTTTATGAACATGTTGGTATTCGGTTAATGCATGCATGAATATGTTAAAGAGTGTTGTTAACCCTGCTTAAGCCAAACCTGATATGAAATTGAGTACGATAACATAGAAAAGATCGAAATGTTCGAATGAGAAAGTTAATAAATGTAAGGATCTAGAGTTCATTAAATTAATTAATAAGGCGACTAATCTCCAAACCTGATTATTGATGTCAAATGAGTAAATGCTAGAAATATTTGGTTATGAATTATGAAAATGCCCTTGAGGTATGAGAATGACTAAAATACCCTTGAAATTGGAAGCGATCTAGAAATCTACAGTGGATATGATAAAACAACTCGATTCATCTGGAAACCTCGATCTACTCGTAAAGTTATGGTAACAAGATTTAAACCTTCGAGATTGTAAGGTGTTAGATTTCCTTGAATTTTGAATGAATCCTTGAACATATATTTACGGGAAACTATTCATACCTCTAAATTGATCAAGCGACTCAAAATACTGAATTGACAGAAATGACTAAAAGTATTGGAAATACTATTATGGTTAAATTAATCGGAATGATCGTATTGACAAAAAGGGATAAAGTATTCTCGGACACCGAGGTTTGCAATTAATTGGAAGGATGGATAAACCCTTGAGTTCTAAAATGAATGAAGTGGTTGGAGGTACCAAAATTTCTTGAATGGCTGAAACACCCACGAGTACTTAAATGATTGAAATACTATAAATGGTTCAATTGATAGGAATGATGGCTATCCCGAGCTTCAGAATGACTGAAATACCCCCTGACTGGAATAAGTAGATTGACTTTGATAAAATTCTAGAAATGCCAATAAAGTTGAAAATGACTGAAATGTCCCTAAGGGTTGAAGCATGACTCTGGTATGTCAATCACTCCTAATATTAATATGAGGATGGAAGTTTTTCCGCACATAACATAGGTTCGACTACTCTGTGGCAAGTTCTGTGGTGAAATATGAAGGCAACCATTCAGATATACGATACAATCAGTATTTGGAAATGATACTTGTGAAGTGCTTACATCAAAAGGTTTGGTTAGTACTGTAAGGTTGGGACATGTTAGTTCGATTGGTTTTAGAGGCTCGATAAACTTCTGGAAATCTTAAATATTGTAAATCTTCATTTTATCACTATTGGGCTAAATTACAAAATCACCCCTGATAGTTAAATGACCAAAATGCCCTCGTTAGCCAGAGTAATCAAAATAGCCCTGAATGTATCTGATATCGTGAAAGATCTTAACATAGAAATCTTTGAATGTCTGGTTGGAAACTTGATGAGCTAATAGAATTTCTGAGCCACTATTTACGCACTGTTGGTATAAATTACCAAAATGCCCGTGTATGATAAAATGACCATAATGCCCCTAGTAGGCTTAAATGGCTAAATCACTCATGATATGCCTAAACTCTCAAAGATCTTGATGTATCATCTCCTGAATATCTGGTTTGAACCGTTAGTACAAACCCCTCTTTTAATAGGGGCCTTGTTTCAAAGATCCGTTCAATTGTCAAAAGTTTAATGTGTTCTCTTCCGTAAATGCCAAGTATCTCCAAGGAATAAATTGTTCCACCTAGTGTGTTCCATGTGTGCCACACGACTGTTTTTGCATACTGAATTACATGTTATAATATCGATCACGTGCACTTGATTGACATACTTGAACTCACATGAACATGACATGTTTTATAATTAAGCATGACCGTACTATATTTCTGGTATATGCCTATGCACCTGATATGACAAACATGCTATATAGATAATGCGTTACTAAAAATACGGTTATTGATTGATGAACTATTGATGATCTGATTCACTGGGGTACTTGGGACATGATATGAAGTTACCGTCGGCTCAGCCCTGATCCAGCTGGTAAGTCCGCCCGTATTTGGGTCCTAAGCTTCAGCTAGGTCCGCCCGTTTTCGGATCCTAGGCTTCGGCCAAGTCCGCCCGTTTTCGGTTCCTATGCTTCGGCAAGGGCCGCCCGTATTCTAAGGTATATCCTTAGGATGGTACCCACGCCCAATGGGCTCGGGTTAATGCCTGTACATGATACCGCACTGGGGAAACTATATACTGGAGTATGGTTGGACGGTAAATATAGAATTAAAATGAACTTTACGGCTACTTGAAACAAATGTATTTTAAATAAAAAGGTTTACTACATTGTTACATTTCATGCATTAACGTTGCACTGTTGGAACACACTAGACACCAAACTCTCTGATTCCTACCTCGTATATTACCAGCCTATATAATTCCCGTCTAATTCTCGAGGTCTAGTTAAAGAACAAATATCGTTATTCTCGAGTATGATGCAACCTCGAAATAGTAGAACAGAAATTGAGACAGTTACTGCGCGGAACATCATGAAAATGTTATGCCTACCATATATCTGCATGAGCTTATAGCATCTTTTGGTAGTTCTGTATTACTGAGCTTTTCCAAGCTCACGTTGTTTTTACCATCGCAGGTTAAAGGAATATATCATGGTATAACGTTTGACATCGGTGTTCGGAGTTCTCTCGACGTTGCTTTTGGAGTACGGTACTATATAGTTAGTGGGCATGTATGTCATGTATTGTTTTATGATAGTATTTGTAAAGCACTCTCTGAAATTTCTGTTATGTGTTTAAATGACTTCCCGAAATGGTATTTTAAACAAACGTTGATTTTACAATTTAATAAGTGTTTTGAAGAAATATGTTTTTATGTGTATTTTTACTGTGGGTCGCTCTTGTGACCCTAATGTGACTTCCTAAGATCCGTTGTAACGCATAGGCGGGTCTAGGGGGTTACAAAAATACACAAAAGAAAAAGCTAGACGACACTAATATCGCCGTCAAAAACACTAAAATGGTTGCCACAGACACCACTCTTGACGAGAAAAAAAGTTAGAAAAAGACTTTTGGAGAAAAACTTAATAGCTTTACAACTTGGGTTTTGAAAGCATAGATTATGGTTAATTTCTTGAAAGATTTGGAATCTTGAGTATTCAAATTTGAATTTCGTCAAATTATGTAATTTTTCAACAAATAATTACTGTTTAAAAATTAACTTTATTATGGAAGTTTCTTATGGAAACTTTTAAGATACAACAACCATATTAATAGAGTAAATTGTGTAAATATTATCGTATAAACTTCTTTATGATTCCGATTATAACATGAAACTTTTTTTGACATATCCGGCCTATCTAAATTTAAAGGGGAAGGAAAAAAAAGAAGCTAGAGAAATAAAATGTTCTTATTAAGTTTAGAATTCATATCGGTCATCATTGCTTTCACAAAGATAACCTTGGGATTCAAATTTTGTTCAAATAAAATATGAGTGATAAAAACATTTTTACTTAATAAATAAAAAGCTGAATATAAAGATATACATATGGGGATTGGCCCTTTTCTTCCACCCGATTAAAGTAGTTTTGAGCTTCTTGATTGACGCGAATATAATTTGTGTCCTTTTTATGTGTTAGTTTATATGTTCCACTAATAATTTTATAATATATGTATTATTATTAAAGTTTTAAAAAATAATTATTAGTATTACATGTATCATGAAATCATTAACTAAACATATAATGAGTGCAAAAAAGGGGCAGACCAATTTTATTCGATTAACACCACTGGAAACACAAATAAACAAAGAGTTACTGAACATAAGAAAAATAAAAAGTACTCTAGGTTTTATTTTCATTTCATTCCCATGCATCCCACATAATTTCATTAATATAATTATTATTACTTGGGAACAAGAACAACAGCCATGTCGTATGCGGGGACGAAGTGGCAAGCCTCGGTGGTTCCTCGCTCAACGCCAAGTTGACGGAACGCGAAGAAATTACGATTCCATTTAGAGGTATCCACGTGACAGATCAAAACTGCTTCCACCACAGCGCCGTTTTCACCTCTCAGCGTTACCTTAAACATTCTGTTGGTGGTGTCGATCAGGATATGGCAGTAGAACACGGCGTAAGGATACGGTAAGTTACGACACAACATGGACTTTGTCGATGTTTTATCTTTCACTTCAAGAATGGTGTAGTTCTGGAGAACATGACTTGTCTTTGTGGCTAGGGAAGTTCTAAGGATTTTGAATCGGACGTCTGGTCCGAAGACGCCCCCGACAAAATCGATTAGGGAGTCAACTGATGTAATACATGCCCTATGCTCTCCTGGTCGTTCTCTGACGCAATCAGTGAGTGTTTTCTCCGTTGCTAAGGCTTGTGGGGAACCGGGGGAGATGGAGAAGTAGCGGAGGAGGGAAGGAAGTGCCTTTAATGTGAAAGGAGGGAAAGTGCGTGTTTTTTGGGCATATTGCGAGCAGGGTCCGATTCTTTTAAGTGGGGGAAGTTGACTGGGATCGTTTTCCCAACTTGAATATCTTCGATGAAAAAGTAAGCATGATTACACTTATCAGAGGTCGGGGGGTTGTCGATTTTACGTATCGCCGGTTATTTGATTCTTCTCATGTTTAAGGATCCAACAACACGCAATAAGGTAATGCAACTAGAATCAGTCCGAGGGTGTTTTTCGAAGTTGGAACGGTGGTCACCGGAGCTAGTTGTAGGGAAGAGGAGGGTTTGGCTCTCGATCAAGGGTGTACCGATTCACGCGTGGTCACGAGACTCTTTTGAGAGCATTGTGCATATCTGGGGAAAATTTGTACGTTTAGCGGATGCTACAGAATCCCCTCAGTCTTTTGAATGCGGCTGGATTTTAATCGAAATGTCGGTCATGCCGTGCATTGAAGCTAAGGTAAAATTGGAGGTGGATGGCGTGTCTTACCCTTTATATATCAAAGAACTCAACACGTTTGGTCCATGGGTTGATTGTGAGTGTACGATTGTGATGACTGAAGAAGGTGATAGCGACTCATCGGCTTCGGGCTCGGTTGGGAAGGCAACGAGACCGAGATATGACCGTCTATCTTCGAAGCTAGGGGACATAGAACCTGCTGGGGTGACATCTGCCCCAGAGTGGGTAGAGCAGTGGCACTGTAATCACCTTTGGGAAGTTAGTAAACAGTTGGACCATGTCGATGGTGCACAGGTCGAGTATGACTCGAAGGGGGCTCCCGAGCCAAGAGAGGTGCAGGATGGTAGGACCACGGGGTTGACGGATGGACGGCAGTCCGATCGGGCGGTGGGAGAGGTTGAGACGAGTTCTACAATTGGCGATCTTCATACGGTAGATAGTTTGAGTATGATTAGGAGTCTGCTGTTAGAATTGAATGCTAGTATCGTGGAGTTGGTTGAACCAAATTCAAATGCTGTAGAGGTGGCGGATAAGGATTATTCAAACGCTGTAGAGGTGGCGGATAAGGATTATTCAAACGATGTAGAGGTGGCGGATAAGGATTGTTCAGGGGATCAGCTGGTGGTTCATTCAGATATCGCAAACTAGAATTCTCCGCTTTGGATTAATGGTCGAAAAACCAAGTCTATCAATCTTCTATCGGGAGTACCTTTGACGCAGAAACCTGGTAGGGGCAAGCCGCGTAAACAAATAACACAAGTTTCTTCGCAGGTAGTTAACACTTCTTTATCCGACTTGGATTTCCAAAATAGACAACAAATTTTACACAGAGAAATCGCGGCTACAGTTGCTTTGGGTAGTATAGTGGGGGTTAAGACTGTGGGTTGCGAAGAAGATATTATAAAGCATCTTACTCGTGTTTTTTCCGGAGAGAAACGTGGGCTGTGAGGATGCGCGTCGTGTCTTGGAATGTCAGGGGGTTAGGTTCATCTTTGAAACGACGGGCGGTGAGCGATGTGATTAAAAAACAACAAGTTGATATGGCGATGTTTCAAGAATCAAAGTTAGAGGAAGTGTCTTCTTTGATGGCTGCGAGTTTGTGGTATTCCGATGGATTCGAGTTTATTTTTGCACCTTCAATAGGTGCCTCGGGTGGACTGATTACAGTTTGGGAAGGCTTCCGTTTTCTCCTAACTTCAGTGGAGGTGGATCGCCATTTTATACTCTTGCAGGGGAGATGGTGCGCCGAGGATTTGAGTTTTTGTATTCTGAATGTTTATGCTCCGTGCGATGTGTCGGCTCAAGGATTGTTATGGAAGCATCTTGGGGACTTGATTCGTAGCTCTCCAGGTTCTTGGTGTCTCGCGGGTGATTTTAATTCGGTGCGGTGGTTATCGGAACGTGCTGGCTGTAGTTCGCTTACGACAGGTATGTAAGCTTTTTCTGAATTAATTGATTTTGTTGGACTTGTGGATTTGTCGTTAAGAGGGAAATAGTATACGTGGTTTGGGATGGGTTCTCGTTGGAGTCGTATTGATAGGTTTCTGATATCGTCAGCTTGGGTAGATGCTTTCTCCAATATTGAACAGTCTTCTTTGCCTAGAGGGGTTCAGATAATACGCCATTGTTATTGCTATGTGATGATCATGATTGGGGACCTCGTCCGTTTCGCTTCATTAATTGTTGGTTAGATGACAAGAAACATATACAAGATTTGGCTGTAGAGTGGTTTCGGTTATCAGAATTAGGCGTTGGGAGTGAAAACATAATGGTGAAGCTTAGATTTTTGAAGAAGTTTTTGCGGGGTTGGAATCGTACTATTTTCGAAGATGTTGAGCAGGAAATTAATTCGCTTCATATTCAGTTAGAGGGCCTAGATGCTAAAGGAGTTGATGAGGATCCGAGCGGGACTGAATCGGAGCTGGTAGAATGGAGGCGGGGCTGGTTGCAGCTGCTTTGGCAGGCTATAAAATGGAAGGAGTCCCTTTGGAGACAAAAATCAAGAGCTAATTGGTTGCGTTTAGGGATAGAAACACAGCTTTTTTCCACCGCGCAGCTAAGCTTAGAGCAGTTTGTAATTCAATTTCTGGTTTGATGGTAAAGGGCCGTTGGGACACGGATGTGCGTCGGTTACGCAGCCATATTGTGGGTGTTTTCTCTTCACACTTTGCGGCTGTTGCACAGTTGTGTGTATGGTGCGTTGAGGGTGAGTTTCGACAGGTTGGTACAACAGCTAAGGAGGGGCTGGTGGCTCCATTTGGTATTGAGGAAGTTTGGGAGGTAATTCGAGGTTGTGATGGTTCGAAGTCGCCAGGTCCGGATGGCTATAGTATGGCTTTCTTTAATTCATGTTGGGATGTAATCCAAGGGGATGTGTTACGTTTTTTGGAGGTGTTCTATACCTCGGGTACTTTAGTTACGGGCGCGAATTGCACTTTTCTTATATTGATTCCGAAAATTGACTCTTCCAGAACACTAAGTGATTATCGGCCAATTAGTCTAGTGAATTCTATATACAAAATTTTAGCTAAGGTGCTAGCAAGGAGGTTGCAAAAGGTGTTGGGTGATTTGATAAGTGATAATCAATTAGCTTTTGTTCGTGGACGGAAAATTGTTGATGGAATTTTACTGGATAACGAGGTTATTCATTCTTTACGTAAGAGTGCATCGGGTGGCTTCGTTCTTAAGTTGGATTTTGCTAAAGTTTACGACTGTGTACGGTGGGATTTTCTAGACCATATGCTTACGCACATGGGTTTCTGTGAGACTCGGCGTCGCTGGGTGATGGAATGTGTATATACTGTTCGTATGTCGATTTTGTTGAATGGTTGTGCTATGAAAGAATTCCCCTTGGGACGTGGTTTAAAGTAGGGGTGTCCTCTATCGCCTCTGCTTTTCGTTATTCTGGTGGAGGCTTTGCACAGTCTCTTGGTTCAGGCCTCAGGAGGCGGGGCTTATACAGAGGGTGCGCTTAGCTCCGGGTGTGTCAATTTCGCACTTACAGTTTGCGGATGGCACAATTTTATTTTTTGAAGCACCGCCTGGTTGTGCTGACAATATCCTACGGCTGCTTTGTTGTTTTCAAGTTTGTTCTGGATTGCAAATTAATTTTGGTAAGTCCTCGTTGTTTTGTATTGGAGTTGAGGATGGATTGATCGACTCGTGTGCTAGTGCTTTGGGATGTTGTCGTGGTGCCTTTTTTTTACTTATTTGGGGATTCCGTTAGGGATTAATCCTCGTAGTGTCGTAGTTTGGGAGCCTGCCATTGCCAATGTTCGATGGAAGCTTGTTGGGTGGAAGCGAACTTTACTATCGTTCGCGGCTCGGGTCACTTTGGTTAATTCAGTCCTCTCCTCATTATCGGTTTATTACATGGGATTGTTTAGAATTTCGAAAGGAGTAATTGCGGCCAGTGATAAGGTGAGGCATGCTTTTTTTTGGGGTGGTGTAAGCTTACATCGTAAAATGAGTCGAGTGAGCTGGAAAATGGTGTGTCGACCGCGTCATTTGGGTGGTTTGGGGGTGGCGGATCTATAGGTTCGGAATACATCATTATTAGCTAAATGGTCGTGGCATTATGCTACCGACACGTCCTCGTTGTGGAGGTCTATTATCGTGGCAAAATATGGCGAGGCTGCCCAATTGTGGCGTTTTAATTCCTTACGTCAACATGTGATGTTCGTAGTATGGAAGCAAATTGTGTAGATGGCTTGCTCAGTAGATGTTCAAAGGCATTTGCATGAAAATTTGTTATGGCAAGTGGGGGATGGGAGTCGTGTACTCTTTTGGTTTGATGTCTGGTGTGTAGATAAGCCCTTGAAGGATATTTTCCCGCGTCTGTTCTCCTGTGTTCGGAATCGTTTAGCCTTGGTCGTGGATTACTCGGTGCATGGGGCTTTTCGACATTCTTTGTGGTCTAATTTTTTCCGTCGACCTATTCGTTCGTTTGAGTTGGGGCAGCTCCACGAGTTGTGGTCTGTCGTGGGCGATATACGACTTCATGTTGGCTGTCGCGACAGGTTGGTTTGGTCGCCGGATGCTCAAGGGCTCTTCTTGGTTAAATCCATTTCTTAGTTGTTGATGCTAGATCGCGCGGGCGATAGCGATCTTGGCTCTTGTTTTACGTGGAAAATTCTCGTGCCGCCTAAGGTACAAGCTTTTTTATGGTTTGTTTGGTTACGCCGCTTGCCTACTTTTGATTTTTTGCGACAACGGGGTGTTGTTTTTTATGGTCAAAGTACGTTGTGTATCTGGTGTAAGGATAGTGAGGAGGATATCGATCATTTGCTATTTTCATGCTCTTTTGTTCAGAATATTTGGGATTGGTTTCGAGATTGGTGGGGTGTGTGTTTGCCTTTGCCGAAGAACTTGTCAGCTTTTTTCATACCGGATTTTCATTGTTCCTTTTTTGGTGTGCTTCGCTGCTTGTGGATTTCGAGTGTGGCAGCTTTGTTTTGGTCAATTTGGCTCGCGCGCAATGAGGTGGTTTTTAATAAGAAGTTTTTACCGGCATCAGAGGTTTGCTTCTTAATTAAATTGCGCTCATTTTATTGGATGCGAACGTTGCGAGATGATCTCCTCATTAGTGAGGCGTTGTGGTGGGAATGCCCGAGTTTATTCCCCGAGCCTTCCGTTGTGCGACCGGTGCGCAAAGGAATTCGTTGGGAACCACTGATTGCAGGGACCTTGAAGTTTTCGGTCGACGGGTCTGCATGTGGTAAACCTGGTCTGGCAGGCTTTGGGGGTGTGTTGCGAGATGATCAAAGTAGGATAGTGGCTCTGTTCTCTGGTCCGCTCGGCTGTCTCGAGTCTAGCGAAGCTGAGTTGCGGGCAATTGCATTTGCTTTATCGTTCTTTCGGAAGTCGGCTTGGTCGTCTTGCCCATTGGCGGTGGAGTCGGATTCCATGGTCGCTGTTAGTTGGGTTCTAGACATGGATAAGCGTCCGTGGCGTCTTTGGGATGTTTTTCATGAGATTGATCGTGATTGTCTTAGTTTATCTTTTGTGTGTTTCTTGCATATTTTCCGCGAAGTGAATGGTCTAGCCGATGCTTTGGCTAAGGAGGGGGGGGTATCACGTGCCTCTTTATTTCTTCCTTGTTAATGTTCTTGTGTGGGTGTTGGTTGTTTGTGTTGAGGGGTTTTTTCTGTGCTCTTAGGTTGTGCCCTATCCTTGTCGTCAATGGGTCGTACTCTTTTCCTCCGTTATGCTTAGGGAGGTTTTTAACGAGGCGACCGTTTGACGTAACGTTGTATATTTTTCGTAATAATATACGACTTTTAATGAGCAAAAAAAAATTGTGCAAGGGGCAGATATACTAGCTAGGCTGCATTGCTTGAGGACAAGCAATAGTTCGAGCTTGGGGTGTATAGAGTGTCCACAAGGTCTATATTTTGTACACAGTTTTGCTCGTATTATTGCTATTCTTAAGCTCACTTAGGCATATTTAGGTGCGTTGCATGCATAATAAAAGTATTTTCTCTTTTACCATGCTTTTATTGAATATTTTATGTTTGGTTAAGAAAAGATATTGTTTTAGTTTAGTTTTTATTTTCAGGTGTTGTAGCTGTGTAGAGGAGGAGAGGACAGGAAAGCTGGAAACAATAGGAGCTGTACTGAAGCAGTTCCAGATGCTGCCATAGCAGCGTTGCTGCCAAGTGCCACCCAGGCAGGAGTTACACCGACTTAGTCAAGATGGATCGCGAATGAAAGAGGGCAATTCCTTGAGCCCAGTCTTGAAATTCTTTGAAGCCTGTAGCGACCGGTAATGCTGACCCAAGATTGATAAGTAAGAGTACTTATCCTTACTTGCGGGAGAAGGTAACATCCAAAGAGTCCACATTTAAGTAAAAAAGGAGTACACATTTAATGTAAAACAACTTTAAGAACTTCTACTTCAAGGAGGACTCAAACTTATGCCATGAGCCCTATATATACCCAATGTATGTAAGGGTATAGGGCATGAGAGGATATGGGTGCGTGTGCTTAGACGCACAGTTAAATGGAGAGATAGCTAGATAGATGGGAGGTGTTGGAGGTCACGACCCAACACCCCTAGGGTTTAGGTTTTTGCATGTAAAGTAGTTGTGAGAAACGGTTGTAATAGTTTAAGTATGTTTTCAATAAAAATTCCGAGTTTGCTTAATTCATGTTCTTCACTTCTTCAATTAGTTCCAAAAGTCCAGTTGAGGAAATCCATTTGTCGGGCACGAAAGTTTAAGGCTCACGAAAGAATTAAGTACGGTCTCATCATGTTGAGGTGTTGACTAATTTGGCTTAGACATAAGTTCGAGTTTCAGCGGCTAAAATGAGTAACAAAATGTCGATTACATGTGTTAGGTTTACGCTGAGATTGCTAGGTATTGCCTACATCATGTGGTGACAGAATCCTTGCCTAGACATAGGAAGGATCACTTAAGAATTGCTCTGCCGAACTTGGAGTATCTGTCAGATTTGCCGCCAAGACTTATTTCCATTCCACCTGCCGGCACCGCGAAAGTTGCAGGGGCAGAGACCCGTTGCAGCCGTGTGACAGGGTCGTAGCTACCGCCCGCCATTACCCGCCGATGCAGAAAATCATGGCAGCGCAAAATACTCTTTGGCTTTACAATGCAGACTACATGCTACTGAGCTGCAATTGCCTTACCCAATCTATCGATCAAATCTCTCCCTATCATCCTTATCATCACTATCTTTATTTTACTTGTGTTTTTATATTTCCACATTGTGAGATTTAATTGTGCATTTACTAAATCTTTGTGCAGGAAACCATTCATAGAAGCTGCTCCAATCCTTGTGGGAGACGATATCTTTTATACTATAACTTGACAAGAGTGTGCACTTGCGCTCATAAATAGAGAACACCCAAACGCTCTACAGGAGGCAACCCTTTACAACCTAGACTCACTCACCAAGCCTAGCATCCAAAGCTTACAAACCATGCTTTGGGAAACCTCCATAACAAGAGAATTAATAGAAAACTAAAATCCCTCTTTTAGGTAGATGATTGCACTCTAAAGCACTCACTCCAACCCTAATACACTTGAGCATACATTGACATTTGAGCTCAACAAGTTTAGTCTATACAAGAATATGAATTTAAGCACTAAGACATATTTTTAATAAAATGAATGTTGACTTGAGGATCATTAGTTTCTTCAGATACTTCTTGAGGCCTTAAATACTCCCAAATGAGTTTCTAGCCGTTGGAGACTGTTGGGATTGAATAAGAGACTTTGGTAGATTTATTTCCCCGAATAAATACAGTTTTGGAGCAGTCGGTATCGCTACATGAGTAGCCATATCGGTATCAGTTCATTAAAAACTAGCCGTTGAGCTTCAAGCAGCCTTCTCGTATCAATACGTTGTGGCGCGTATCGGTATTTGGGATCGGTACGCCATAGTCCATTTCTGTATAGGGGATTGGTACGCTGTAGGGAACTAGCCGTTAGGGGTTTTGAAAATAGCTGTTGGGGATTTGAAAAATAGGGATCGGTACGCGTATAAGCGTATCGGTACGACCCTTTCCGTATCGATACGGCGTGCTTGTACAGATACGGGTTTTGGCTACTGGAAAATTACTGTAGCTGAAACCCTAAAGGGTATCGATACAATATACACCGTATCGGTACATTAATGAAGAAAACTCAGGTTTAGCTATTTGAAAACGTGTTTAAGCCTTTCCAAAGCCTTATAAAACCCATCAAACATATTTTCAAGTTGTTTGGACTTAAAATCTTTTTTGAAATCTTTTCAATTCAATCCAAAACTAATTTTCAATTATTATATCAAAACAAATATCCTAATAGACATGAACAAGACAAAGGAAAGATCTCACTAAATTCAAATGGAGAATTGCTAAGCCGATATCCAATCAACAAACTCCACAAAGAATTTGAAGTAGCAAACTAAATCGCCACCAAGCATGAAGGAAACACCGATTGAACTTTATTGACACTTGCTCAGCTTAATCGTCGATAGTAGGATTGTGAAAGAGAAATAGAGAATCTCTAATGAAGCAAATGGCGGCGCAAATGAAACTCGCGACTGAGAAAGCGTAATGGGAAAGATTCGTCATATTCGAATGACATCATCAAAAAACAATGTCAAGATCTTTGGCCTCAAATACCATGTCAGATTATCTCCATGTTTAGAATTCAAGTTACTAATACAGAGAATGAATGTGAGATGAAGAAGATAACAGATGAAGACGATGATAGATGATATTCAAAGAATTATCTTTTCATCACTTAGAATACAAAATGGGGTTAACCCTTTACATGATTCTGACCCGGACTTTATAGCCCAATACATAAGCCCAAATTGTTACAATTAATCAGTTACACTAACTGACTTGCTAAACGGTTCTTCCAGCTAAGCACAACCAACTCTCCAATGATAGACTTATAGTCTTAGATAAACTGGGGACTGAGTATATGTTTCATTTGACATTATCATAAGTACTATTTTCTTCCAATTAGGATTAGAGGAAATTTTAATGAGGTTTTTGGTAGTGGTGACTTTGTATGATTATTCGTCAATAAATCATATGATCTGCCAAGCAAGAAAAAAAAACACTTACAAGCTGAGACATGCTTATTACATGTGTGATGTATGTGTCCAAATCTTATTCAATACATTTCCACTTCAATATATCAAATCTGAGGGGGAAAAATATGATGGTCTCCTCCTAGTTTAATGGATTTGGGATCGGTAAGATATAATAACATATTTATTTTTATATTAATGGATCAGATCTGTAATAAAAACTTAATTAATAAGAGTCTTACAATGTAAGATCAAATCGCCATAACTTGAACAATCATTTGAACAATTAATTTTAAATTTTGGATAATTTTGATTAGGTATTTCTTACTTGTCACGTGTAATATTAAAATGAATTTATCTTGCATCACATAAGAGTTTTATAATTCGGATAAAATTCGTCTGCCCCTTTTCGGTGCCCCTACATATGCCCCAACACTAAAAAACACAACAAAATTAAATTCTAAGCCCTAACCCTAAATTCTAAATCCTAAACCCTACACCCTATACCCTAAAAAATACACCCTACCCTAAATTCTCTAAACCCTAACCTAAAACCCTAAACCCTAAACCCTAAACCTAATTTTGAGTGTGGGGGCATAAGTAGGGGCACCGAAAAGGGGTAGAGGATTTCCATCCTTATAATTCCTATTTTAAAAAAAGAGTTTTTAAAATTCAGGAGGAATCACATTCATTAGGACAATCAAAATCAAATAGCAATTATTGACACAATCTTTAATGTTAAAAGTTTATTGATACATTCTTTAATGTTAAAAGTTTTTACGACTTTGGATAAAAATAATGGTATTTTATGGGTTTAAATTGTATTACTCTTTTTTTATTCATCGAGAAAGTAAAAATATTGATGTATCTATTTTTTATTCCAAAATTAAGGGTCTTTAAATCTCTTTTGAAATATGAATTTTTTGAATTTTGAATAGGTCAAAATAGGTCACACCCAATAGTTGGGTGGTCACCCACGTAGTTTACCCTAACAAATATTGTGAAAAAACTAAAACCCTAATATTAAAAATTTAAGAGTATGTCCTAATAACATGTATTAGAAAACAATTATGTCTCTAGTAATTGGTATTAGGACAAAATTAGGCCCTTATAACTAGTACTGAAAAAAATGGTCTATAATAATAAATATTAAGAAAAATAAATAAATTTTAATAGTAGACCCCTACTAAAAATATTAAAAAATTTGACTCCATAATAAAATTTATTAAAAAAATAGGCCTTAATAACAAGTTTTGAAAAAAATGGGTCTCTAATAATAAGTATTAAAAAAATGGAACTTTAATAACTAGTATTGAAAACAAATTAGACCCTTAATAACAGATATTGAAAAAAATTAGACCACTAATAACGAGTGTTAAAAATTTGGGTCCATAACAAAAAGTATTGTAAAAAAAAATGTACCTTACAATAAATATCAGAAGAATTATATTTTAAGAATAAACCCTTAATAATAAGTATTAAAAAAATAGACTCATATACCAGATATTATAAAATGGGCTTTGAATGGGCGCTCCTTCTGCCGTTGTTCTTTGGTTTTTGATTATGTTAAGAGGAGTGGTTCTTAGGTGTTTCGAGTTGATTTGTTGACATTATTTCAGCTAGTTTTCCTTGGTGATTGATTTGGTGTTGTATGGCTATTTGGTGATTGTGGGTTGATGTGTTGTGGGAATAAGTTTTGTTCTTGTTGAGTTGGTGATCAGTGTTGTTGGTGATTCATTGGACTGCATTGATTGGTTATGATTCTCTCATTTTGCTGTGTTCTCTGGGGAAGTTAGTACTTTGGCGTTTTTTAGGGCTTCGTCGTTGTGTAGTGCTTCTAGGTGTGGGGGAGTTTTGTTAGTTGTAGTCTGTTGTTTGTCAGAGCTTTTGTTTTTGTATTATTAGGGAGAAATGTTGGAGAATTGAGGGGTTACAAGTGTGATTTGGTGTTTGTCTTTTCTGGACAAGGGGATGTGTTGTACCTAGATTAGTGGTGTTGTTTTGGTTGTACTTAATACCTCGTTTGTGTGCACTATTTCCCCCTTTTAAATTTAGAGAGGTTTTTAATGAGGCACACTACGTAGGTTATGGTTTTCTTTATACTTTAATAAAATCTCATTTGCTGAGCCAAAGAAATCATTTTATTATTTTTCTATCTTTTTGCTTCCACCACCATCACCCAAAATTGAACTTCTTCACCACTTGGCAAGCATTTCGGTTAAAGATATCGGGCTCCACAGTGTCTCTAAGTTGTTATGATGATCTAGGGTTTTCTTTTTGGCATTTCTGAAAGGCTCAATGTCTTCAACTAAAATTAGTGCCAATAAAGGGTGTAGAGGTTTCTTTTGAAATTGGGAAAACAAAAATCGAAAGAGGAATGACAATTTGACACAATTGATTTTAGAGTGGTTCGACCTTCTAACCAAGTTCTACATCCACTACCTTATCATCAACTAGAACCTATCCCTCAACAATGAGGTCTTGATATTGTAAACAATTTACCTCTCTAGGTGGGTGTTTACACAATTTAGCTTACTAGGATTGGACTAAAGAATTTACAAGAAATTACAAAATAAACAATGAAAAACACAACTCTCTTGATCTTTAAGCTTGGATGTCCATCCTCTTCTTTTTCAAGTGTATTTGGCTTGTATTTATAGTGTGGAATGAGAAACTAGCCGTTAAAATATTAGTCGTTGGAAAAACTAATCGTGTGGGGACTTAAATTCCAACCATAAATGCATTTTTGCAACATTGGGTATTAGTACTCGAAAGTTGGTATCGGTACCTGCCAAAACAAGAAAGAGTCGTTGCACATAAATGCAGAGCGTACTGATACACGATACTTTGATATCTGTATGGTACTTCGGGTATTAGTTCGAAGGCTTCCGTATCGGTACGCGAAGTGCTCTCTAAAAATCAAAATGCTTTTGCGTATCGGTACAAGTGAAGACCGTATCGGTACGGGGAGTCAATTTTTGACTTTTAAGACATTTTAAAAATTTGTTCGAGTCAAAAATCTTTTCAAAAACCTTTCAAATGTATTTTAAGTTAAATTGACCTTGAATTAATTTTGCAATATTTGTTCAAGTCCAAAAACATTTTCATTGAGTTATATCAAAATAAATATCTCGACAATCTTCCCCTTTTTTATATAATGAAACTACTTGAAAAATTATTTTTGAAAATGCCCCCCCTTAGAAAAATAATTTTAGAAAAATAGAACATTTTTCAAAAATATATAAAGCTCTCATTTTTTTTTGAAATTAAAAATTTTCAAACCTATCTCTCCCCATTTTTGTTATATCAAAAATAACTACAATCTTTAAAGTTAAAAAAAACAATAGAGAGTAAGTTGATTGTTTTGAAAACAAAAGCTTCCCCTTAATAAGTGCATTCCATTTTAAATTTTAGCTCAAAATACATTAACACTTAAGAAAACCATTGAATTTCAATAAAAATGATCAAGTTTTAAAATCCGTGAAATTCAATGTATCCAAGACTTTTTAGAAAACTTAATGCATTAAAAATAAATAAACCATATTTAGAACTCATATGCACAAAGCCTCAAAGAATGTTATGCACTAAAATGATTTTTAACACTCAAAATTGCATAAACATTCAAAAATCATTAAAAATAAGTAACCAAATTATATAATCAAATAGATTAAGTTTAGAGGTTACCTATATTTAATGTGCGAGCATGCCACCATTGCAATTGAGAGGAGGATTGATGGTTCATCTTTGAATCCTTGAGCTTGATGCCGCAAAATATAGCTCTTCAAGGTCTGTTGAATGTAGAGATGGATAGAGCACTCCTAGGATCTCCTCAAAGGTTGTTAGAATGTCGATTTGAGTCCCGCTCTGATACCAATAGAAAGGCTCAATGTCTTCAACCGAAATTAGTGCCGATGAAGGGTGTAAAGGTTTTTTTGAAATTGAGAAAAAAATCGAAAAAGGAATGACAATTTGACACAATTGATTTTAGAGTAGTTCGACCTTCTAACCAAGGTTTGCATCTACTACCTTAGCATCCACACTAAGGATTTCTCAATTCACTAACAATGAATTCTTCCCTTTTTACGGGTTCAAGGGGTAACCTTACATCTCTATCTTTTCATGGGCTAAGATAGAACCCTCTCCCTAGTTTTTATAAGAATCAACTAGAACATATCTCTCAACAATGAGGTCTTGACATTGTAAAGAATTTACCTCTCTAGGTGAGTGTTTACACAATTTAGTTCACTAGGATTGAACTAAAAAATTTACAAGAGATTACAAAATAAATAATGAAAAACACAACTTTCTTGATCATTAAGCTTGGATGTCCATCCTCTTCTTCTTCAAGTGTCGTTGGCTTATATTTATATCGTGGAATGAAAAACTAGTCGTTGGAAAACTAGCCATTAAAAATTAGCATTTGAAATACTAGTTTTTGGGGACTTTAATTCCAGCCTTAAATGCATTTATGCAACCTTGGGTATCGGTACTCGAAAGTGGGCATCGGTACCTGCCAAAAATAAGAAAGAGTCGTTACACATAAATGCAGAGTGTACCGGTACACGATACATCTGTACCGGTACGGTAATTCGGGTATTGGTAAGGAGGCTTCCGTATCGGTACGTGAAATGTTCTCAAGAAATCAAAATGCTTTTGCCTATCGGCACGAGTAAAGACCCTACCGGTACAAGTAGTCAATTTTTGACTTTGAAGACATTTTGAAAATTTGTTCGAGTCAAAAATCTTTTCAAAAACCTTTCAAATGTATTTTTCAAGTCAAATGAACCTTAAATTAATTTTGCAATATTTGTGTAAAACCTATGTTTGATTTTGATATAACTAAGTATATTAAGGATTAAATTGAAAACTTGAAATAGATTTCTAAGTCCCTAAAAAGATTTATAAATCACCAACACTTAAATCTGATTTGAAAAACTCAAAACTCCAAATATTTTCTAAGTGTTCCAAAGCCAGAGTGTTGAAAAATGTCCATGCGTATCGATACGCTTCCAGCCATATCGATACCATTTTTACTAAGTTGGCTACTGGAAAGACGTGTTTCGATACGCCCCTCACCGTATCAAAACAACGTATCAAAACAGATTGAATCTGTATCGATACGCCCCTCTGTAAAAACTGAAGGAGTTTGAATGGCGTACCGATACGGTTCCACCCTTATCGATACAGATTTAATAAATTTTTAAAATCGAAAGTTTTTAAATCTTTTGACCGTTGGTGTCAGCTGGTTAGGTAACTAACATTTAAAGTGGTAGTTGTCCCGTATCGATACGGTGTTCCCCGTATCGAAACGGAAACTTCCAGTGAGCTAAGTTGAGAAAAAGGTATCGATACGGTCTTATCTGTATCGAAACGGTCCATGTCCTGTACCGATACGCTTACACACGTATCGATACACCCTCTTTATTATTGTGCAACGGCTCTTTCTGTTTTGAGACATGTATCAATATGGGTCTTCGTGTACCAATACAAATAGCTGCAGAAGTGCATTTATGGTGGAAAGAGAGGGTCCCGAAGGCTATAATCAATACCCTAACCACCCAAACTACTAGAATTGATAGAGAAGGTATAAATTGAAGCTAATTGAAGACCAGCAACAACTATTGCATCAAAGATAAGCATCCAAACAAAAATCCAAGCTCATTGTGCTTATTTTCCAATTTCTTGTAAACCCCAAATTGTGTAGTGTTCAATTCCTATCTTATCATCAAATTTGGGTTGAGTGTTTGTACTTAAAGGGGCAATCTTGTATTTGAGAGATATCTTTCTTGCCTAAATTCTTCTTTGTTCACTTATGAGGGTTTGATCAAATTTTAGGGAGAAAATTTGACCGGTTGTGTAAAGGTTACCTCATAAGACTTGAAAAGAGGAAGAACAAATTAGTGAATTGTTGCAAATCCTTAGTGGTAGCTAAGGTAGTGGATGTATAGTTCATTTGGAACTTGAACCACTCTAAAATCCTTTGTTCTTCATTTTTAGCTATCATTTTACTCCAACAAATTTTTAAAAGCCCAATTCACCCCCCTCTTGGCTTTGATCAATCCATTGATCCACTCAACAATTTGTTCAAGTCCAATAACATTTTTTATTGATTTATATCAAAATAAATACCTCAAAAGTTTTTTTTGGTTAATATCTAGTATGATGTGATACGTCCTTATTGTCTCTGCAATTGAGATTGATTTGCCTCTAATTGTGTTGTGATTCTTGTCGATTGCGCCTATGTTGTTTGTCTTGTGATTTTGCAAATAAGTTCTGTGTTGCCTTTGGTTGGGTTGGGATTGTGTTCAATTGAGTGTTTATTTCTCATCTCAGTGTGGTTGAGAATATTAGTGATGTGTCACGAGAAGTGCCTGATTCAAAGACTGGTGTTAACAGTGCTAATAACTCAGTTCATTCATATGCGAATAGGATTTTCTCCACAAAAAAGAGAAATGTCACTTTGCAGATAGTAATTACATTTTATGGCTTCAACAAGTGTTACTCATTATTAAAACACATAGGCTTTTGAAGTTTATAGACAACAATGTTACAAGGCCTACGCAATATGTGTCTAAGGATGGAACTCTAACCCCTAAACCCGGCCCAGAAGAAATAGGCAGAATTTAGGAAGGCACGTTTGAAAACTTAACCCTCAAGAAAAACCAATTTGAAGATTATACTTTAATTTAAATTAAAATAATATATAACAATAATTTATTAAAACACTTAAAATAAATAAACACAAATGTCATAATTAAAATTCAAATATTTAATAAACATCTCTAAATAAAAACCACCATAAATAGTCTCAAAGTATGAAATTACATCAATGTCTCAAAATAATAAATAATAATATGAATACCAAAAAATAGTTTCGTACTGAATAATAAAATAACCGGATAGAAGGTGAGATCCTCCAAGTACCACGTCTCATAAAGTCCAAAGATATCTGTAAGAGGAAACTATGGAGGAGTAAGCTAAAGAGCTTAGTGTGTCTCTAAAGTGCAAGAAACGCATAGTAGTAAAATACAGTAATAATTTCTTAAAATTCTTTAAAACATAAAACCAATGGTACAATATCGCAAGCGTAATGCAATGCACCCAACTACGTCCGCCAAATATGACAAAGGTTCCCATAACCTCCTCGCTATGTCCGCCATCCGAAGTGTAATTTAGCCTGAAAGGTGAAACCACTGAACATCCCCGTACAAATCCCAACCCATGCTCATACATAAACGATGTTTAAAACTCAAATTTTGTAAACAAAGTTCCATAAATCAGACATTCCATAAACACACTTCATAAATCATAGTCCATAAATCCATAAGTTATGGTTCCATAAATTCGATGTTTCATAAATCATATACTTCTTAAGTCGTAATTAAAACAAATTCTGAAATCGTATGCATGAGATGAACCATACAAGCCATAATGCATATAAATAATCACATAAGGTGTAAAACATATGTAGCAAAGTAAGAAACACACCTCAAGCAGCAATAACTTTAATGTCGAGAAGAACGCCTCTCACGTCCAGGTCTAGCACTGGTCCTAGATGAATCGGAACCTACGATATAAAAATCTACATAAAAAATCTATCACTATGCCACTAAACTAAACATCACAGTCACTAATCCTAATCAAGAAGAATACTCACATGTAGTCCTCGTGGTACATGCACGGTCAGACCGAACATGCGAAGTAGATGGTAATTCGTCTTCCTCAAAATTGATATCGTCTAAAACACATATATAAACTAAATCAAATCTCATATCCAAATCCCTCAAAAATTATTAAGTACAAAATATTTTACTATTAGTAAAACTAGATGATGGGGTTTACCCACGAAGGGAAAAAATAACGATTATAATTGTGCGGTGCCAGAGACTCGCCAAAGTTCGATCGAAATAAAAAGCATAAAAGGGAGATGGTTATACTTGGCAAGCGATGGACAAGAGAATGTGTAGGTGCAACTGCCAATCTTGAATGAAATCTCAAAAAGTGTTTTAGGGCATATAAAGGTGTTTAAATACCCTACTCAAGGGTAAATCACACAATAGGCCATCCAACTTTACCCGATTTACAAAATGGCCCCAAAAATTCTAATTAAGCCATAAACTTTTGAATTAACTCAATTTAACCCTTTAGAAAAAATTAGATTCCCAAATTCAAATTTCCAAAATTAATTTAGGGTTTTTAACCTAAATTCTCAAAATCTAGGGTTTTAAAATTTGGAAATTTTTGGGGTGTTACAACTCTCCCACCTTAAAAGAAATTTCGACCTCAAAATTTTAGACTTAGCGATGGATCCCTAAAAATTAACTAACACAACTTAAAATTGTTCGTTCTGTATTTCTCATCCTTCAACATAAAAGTAAAAACTAAAAACATCAAAATGTACATGCTATGTCCTCTGGCTCATCATCATAACTCTCATGAGCTTTAGGTGCATAAACCAATCATGGTCGTCTAGCATTTGATCTATTACTTTGTACAGGTTTACCTCTACTAGCATTACTAGTAGTAACATGCCTATTCTAGCCACTATATCTAGATGGTGCTTGTACTAATCTTTGAGATTGTGTAGGAGCCTGGTTAGCACCATGGGCGAGGGGACAATCACTTCGAAAATGCTCTAAAGAACCACATAAGAAACATGCTCTCAACTTCTTTCGACACTCACCATTATGTTGTTTATTGCAACAAGAACATATAGGAAAAGGACGGGAACGTGTCGAACTACCTACACTGTAACCCTCTGTACCTGCCTATGCGTTACACCTAAGTTACAGAGGATCATCATAACATATATAACATATATGCAAACTTTCATGAAAAACCAGACATGTCTCAAGATGTAACTCGAGTAGAAAACCTGTTGGGAAAATATATTATCCAGTTGAAAGTATATAATGGCATAACTCGCTATAGAGCGACCAAGATAATAATAGGTAAAAACATATCCATTCTAAAGTCTCGTAACGATGATACACACAATTCAAAGTTTAGGGCCCCTTTGGTAATGAAGAGAGGATAAGGGAACTAATAAATCATGATTGCAAATTAGCACAAGCAAATAATATCCCAATTAAGTATCATAAAGTCAAAGATGGAATAAAATCAAACACCTTTATAAAAGATTCACTCAATATCGCTCAAAATGTTTCAGGGACAACAACACTCAAGTCAAAGCATGAAAAGATACTTACCATAGGCTTGCAAATATATCACATCTCCACCACTAGTTGGGTCGAATTACAAGGTCAAAAGGTCTTTGAATTTGGTTGTAATAGGGCTTAGGACAAGGTATGATGAGAAAGACTTTTAGGCTTTTTGAATCGAAGAACTTCACACTCTTTTTTCTATTTTGTATCAATCTTTTTGTACAAATTTAATTTTGGGAGAAACAAGGATTCAATCTTTTTCACATTTTTTGTCTTTTCTTTTCTTTTGTTTTTTCCTTATAAACAAAACAATTTCTTTTTGATTTTTTTCTTGTTTTCAAGATTTTCTCCTTTTCCTTTTTCTTTTCATTGATTTTTTTATTTTTTTAAGTAAGGAAATTGTGTAGTTCTCCAATTTTGGGTGCAAGTTGGTGAAATCAACAAAAAGGAATTAGGCTTGTAATGTTGATTAATTTCCAAACAAAAGGCTTAGGCTCAAATTGTGTTCTTTAATGGTCATATTTACCAAGGGAGGCTTTTTGGTTCAAGGTTCATACCTAAGTGCCTTAATCATCTCAAGTAATTTGATCCTATGTGGTCTCAACATGTATAACATTGCAAGTTCTAGAAGAACTCTAATCATACTTGACAATCACTCAATGAAGAAAAATATAAAGCACAAGATATATGCTTGTTAAGGTTCAAGTCTTACAAAGTGGTTTGTTGTGTCCAATTTTTATCCATCTGACTATCGAGTCAATTAATATGAGAAACGATTTGCAAGTCTAATAAAATCTAATCAATCATATTTTAATTCCCATATCAATATCATCTTTACCTAGGGATCCAATTTTCTTAAAAATCTCAACATGTTAAGTTCAAGAAAAAATTTCATGTGAAAGTAATATTCAAAGTCATCTAGAAGCATGCAATTTCACACAACTATATCCCATGGTTTTAGCATAAATTAAGCACATCAAATTTAAACCTCCCCCCACACTTAAACCTAACATTGTCCTCAATGTTCCCTAACCTACGTGCAGAAAAAAAGAAAGCAAATAAAAAGTTAAGGGAGAAGAGTGCTCCCTCTTGCAACATGCATCGGGTTAAGGGGTGTAGGGGTGTGGTGGGTCAAACTCCGCTTGCTTGAAGAATTCCCTTTGGTGCGCCTCTACTGTTAGTATTTGATATTCCAAGCGATCTAGTCACTGCTTGATGGTCATTACTTACGAAGAGGAGGCTTCCTCCGTGGTTCCATATAGTGACTTCATGACAAGATTCCCCTTTGCATCCTTATCGAGCATCTTCATGGTTTTTAAGTAATTGATTTTGATTGGTTCCATTTGTCGCACTACCTGCAAGTTAGTATTTGCGGCAAGCGAGTCATCCTTGAAAGCTAAATGACACATATAAGAGCCTAGGATCAAGGGTTTAAGTCTTCTGATTTTCTACGGTGGCAAGTTGTTGTGTAAACCAATAGCCGAGGTTAACTTTTCTACACTTTAGCATGCACCAAATGAAGAAAAAATTGGCTTTGTTCAATATGCCCGACGAATGCACTCTACCGGAGAAAGAATATGCGAGGAATCTATAGATGTATTTTAGCGCCGGATCTTTGAGTTCTTGATCTTTCGAGTGGCTTGGGCTGTACCTCGTGGTACTCGTCGACCATTCTTTAAAGAGGTTTGTGGGTTCGAAATCTGCACTATAATCACACAAGCTCGATGCATAGTCATTAAATCGCGCATAGTCGTTAGAAATAAAACTCATGGCAAGATTAAATTCCGTAATGGACAAAGAAAATTGTTTGTTCATCAATCAGAATTTAAAAACATTATGAGCATTTAAATCAACATACCCTTCATCCTTAAACTCAAAGGTAGCATAAAATCCCCATAACAATTCAACATAAATCGGAAAGGTAATAGTCATGTAGTTCATCCAACCAATTTCATGAAAGTATTTTCTTAACTTCTCTAACAATCCAAGCTTAGAAAGAGTTTCAAGATGAATGTACTTACAACCTTGGATTGTTCTTCGTTGTACGTTGACTAACCTTTTCTTGTGCTTTGAAGATGTGAAGGTGAGGTTGTCGGCATGGTTAGCATTGGTTGGAGGAGGTGGCACGCGGCGACGGTTGCGAGTGCGAGAGGAGGAGGCGCGAACCGGCAGCTGCTCGGGTTGCTCTTCGACCGGCGGT
The DNA here is from genome assembly GCA_030270665.1 of Hibiscus trionum. NCBI lineage: Eukaryota > Viridiplantae > Streptophyta > Magnoliopsida > Malvales > Malvaceae > Hibiscus > Hibiscus trionum. Next base: position 10,519,535 of record BSYR01000046.1, read on the forward strand.
GGTGATTGTTGGAGGATTCGTCCTTCATCCCTCCTTCCTTGACACTTTGTCCTTGGCATGCTTGAATGGTTTCTTGGAGAGAATTCTTTTGGTGTTTTGAAGATCTTTAAGAAAAGAAAAAGAGAAAACCTTTTTCTTGTAGGACTAGAACTAGGGTGGATTTAAGAAGGAAAATAGTAGTTGAAAAAGTGAATGATTTTTTTCTCTCTTAAAAAGAATTTCAAATTCTTGGAAAACAAGAAAGGTTTAAAGATGGAAAGTTTTGATTGGATAGAAAGACTTAAAGGTGATAGACTTTTAACTAAAGTAAATCTTTCCCTCATTTTCTCTAAATTTTCAACATCTATCTTGTAAAAAGAAGAGCAAATTTTTGTTTTACCAAATCTTGCTTTCCCACCTGTGGTAAAAAGTTCCCTCCAAAAGTTTACATGAAATTTTCGCAGTGTGAGCACGCCATATTTTCATAGTGTTTCTGCCTGGAGCTTTTTCTTAAGGCGTGAGCACGCCTTATTTCCAGAGTGCTACCCCTGTACCAGGAAAAAAATTATTGATGAAATAAAATAAGATGAAATAAACTAAAATAAACTAAGAATAAAATCATAGGTTGCCTCCCAAGAAACGTCTTTGGCTAGACGTGACTCCCTTTTTACGCTATGACAAGAATGTGTTCTTCATGAGGTTTGTCCTTGATTGATTTGAAAACTTTCTTCTGTCATGGTAGTTTTATTGCAAGTTTATAGGGAGGTTCGACATTGATTGGTTGGATCACTGGATCCCAGTTGAGGTTCCCCACCATGCCTGGATCCGCTCCTATCTTCCATAGGCATGGATCATCCCATAGGTACGACTTCGTGTCATATTTGATCTTATCTTTCTCAACATGCGATGTACATGTTGAAAATGTCTTTGTCACAAAATAGTATGTGATATCCGCATACCACGGTATGATGTCTTTTTACGCAAGGAGTTGTCTTGATCTGATATCTTGTTCCCCAGGTTTATTGATGATTAGCTCAACCTTGTGAAGTGTTTCAAGAGTTTTTCATTCATGTTCATCCTCTTTGGTCTGTGCGAACCTTTGAGGTAAATATGGTTAAACCACAATGGGTGGCATAGGACTCTTTGTACCAGCTTCGTCATTCGTAGGCTTAGGAATTTGGGGATTGCTATATTTGTCAGGAAAAGGTGCGAGCCAAAAATTAGAAGGTTTGTTGGCCTTCACACTATCATGTTTGTCGTGCGCATTTGGCGGATTCTCCTTTGAATTCTCTAGTGCATCATTCACGGAAAGCTCATTATCCTTCATTTTCTCACAATCCGCATCAAGTTGGCTTGTATTCGCATCATGGGTTTCCTCTTGTTTAGCATCAGCATCATCTTTGTCCGCATAAGGCGCGTTTGCCTTCCCTTCATTTTGTTTATTAGTCACGTCAGACAAACTCTCCTTCGCATGTTCATGTTCTGTAAAAAGTTTCCTCGCATTGTTATATTCAGCGTTCACAACACCTTCGCTCGCATTTTCTCCATTCGCCAAGGGTATGGGACATGGTGCATTCGCACCCTTTTCTTCCTTTGTTGTCTTCGTAGTGAGCCTACATGGTTCCTGTGTTTCGCGGAAATTTTTTCTCTCTTGCTGGAACTGCTCTAAATTGCTCTCGATTTTATTCATAAGTTCCTCTAAAGAAGGCTTCGTTGGTGATTCATGTTCGCGAAAACACTTTGTTCCCATAAGGTATGTTGTGCATACTATTGGGGTTTTTTGTAGACTTCTTGTGGATGTCCTTTCCCATAATGCAAGTGTGAATAGTCCTTCCACAAGGAATTGTATGTATGTGGGTATGGATTATGCTTCTTTTAGACGTAAGGTCCTTCAATGGCATTGGCTTCCTTAGTACTTTCTACTTGGAGTGTGGGGCACATCGGTTACATGCTCTTGACTTATGAAAATCCCACATGCCTCATTCACACGTCGAGAGACGATGTCATGTATTGAACTAAATTGTTGAGAGTTTGCGACCATAATGTTGATGATTGTTCGCCTTTCGGTTTTTTCGATATCATGATCAAACAAATTTTTTTATCTACACTTGAAGAACAAAGCATAAAAGTAGAAAAAGAAAATAAACTAAAAAAGTGAACTTAGCTTCTTGACACCACTCCCCAGCAACGACGCCAATTTTTTATGGGTGTCGAATCCTTCAAAATAAATAGCTATTTGTTCTTTGGATTTGTAGTAGCGGCAAGTAGGGTCGATTTCACAGAGAGCGGTAAGAAATTAGATTCACAAGCAAAAGCAATTAAAGTAAAGGGGGTTTGGATTTGAAGAAAGCAATTGAAGTAAAGTAGAATTCAATATAAATTGGAACTCTAGTCAAGGTAGAACTTGGAATATTCTATCAAGAATTGAGATCATTGACCAACAAAAGATAAATCAACATCAATTTCAAATAGCTTGGTTTTAAGTTAGATGATAACCCATAAGTAACTTAAATCTCTTCTTTGATAGAAAGTGACTTAATAAACCATAAATTACCAACTTTTATTATCGAGGTTAAAATTCCTTAAATAACCCACTAATTATTAAAATGTATCAAATAGCATTACGAACCATAAAGACCCAAAGCACATATTCTTACTAAGCACTAACTCGTTGACTTATTAAGAACATGAATTCATACTTTTGGAAATCTAACCAGAATTTCCTTACCACTTGTATTCAAATACCATTGAATTGGTTGTAGCATATATTTAACCCAACATACACATGAAGATGAAGCACAAAAGATATGAAAATACTTGAACAAAGATGAAGATAATTTGGGAATAAGAAATCTAACTAAAAACTTGAAATAATATCTTTGTAACTACACTTGACAAGAAAGAGGGGTTTAGCTACTCATGGAGTAGGCGACACAAGAAGAGGGATAGGGTTTCGACTACTTGAGTTTTTTTCCTCTTCCTTATTATCTATATTTATAGGGAAAATAAGAAGATATTACATTAAACTCAGTGACCCTAGACTACTTTAACTGCATTAAATGTAGAATTCCACTTTTAGTAGGATTACTTTTCCTCCAAGTTAAAAAGTCTGCCTTGCGGCGTGATCACGCCTTATTTTGCGAGTGCTACTTGTTTTGCGCAAGGGATTTTCCAAAAACGTCAAAAGGTGCTAAATCTCGACTTTTACGTATAAAATGTCTTTAAGGCCCAAAAACACCTGCAAAACCAAATAGGAACGGAATTAAGGGTTTTAAGATAGATTAATGTGCTAAAACATAGGATTTAATATATGAAAATCATGCAAATTAATGACTTATCAGAGGATGATGTATTATGGGCAGCTTTTGGAAGGATAGGGGACAAAGTTTAAAAGTGTTCAACCCAAAAATGGGAGTACCACACTTCAAGTCCCTCATCCAAAGCTTCACAACATGGCTTATTACCTAAGACCAAAGGCAACACTCAAGGCCCAAAAGGTCTGAAATCCACTTGAACTAAGGCCCAAGGCTCGGATCAACGCTAACTCGTTAACTTGGAAATCCTGGTCGTTATAGTATCAATTGTACAATAGAGTTTCCGAAATAGTTTCTTAAATCGAGACCGTTCAAAGATTATGGATTGTGTACAATTTATTGGAATAAAAAAGTGTTGTGTACAAATTATTAAAATATGATCATTAATTTATAATTCGAAAGAGATTTAAAGGTGTTTGATTTGGGAGTAAAAAAGTGAAAATTCCAGGTGCAACAATATTTTGCTTTTACGTGAATAAAAAATGAATTTAACATGACTCAAACACATGAAAACATAATAATATTTTACTTTTCTTACATGTTTTACCACTAGTGTAGAACTAATCATTTAACAATCATTTTGACTTTATGGCTTAGATAACGATTAATATACAAGTATTGTTTTGAAAGTATATTTTTTTAGAGTGAATGTCTATTTTATAATCGCTCACAATCTTTATCCCAAGTCAGATAATCTTTTTAACACTTAAAAATTGTGTATTTAATATCCCATCTATTTTGTGTATCGATTTTGTGTATCTGTTATGGTTATTTAATTATTATTTTTGTAAAATAACACCCATTGATGTTATCTTACTTTACGTTACTAATAGAGAGAAAATGATTTTTTAAATGTTACTTCAGTTTTGCCGTTAATTTTTAACGTTGAGATACTAAAATAGAAACAAAACACAATGTTATGCAACATTTTGTCAAAAATTAGTTGGGATCAAAATAAAAATACAAATAGGTTGCCAAATAGATAATTTATCCTATTTTTTAGTAGTATCAATATAATAATCAATATATTATTGTTTCTAGCCGGTCCCAAATCAATAAAACTATTAAGATAAGTCAATAAGTGAAATATTATATTTTTCCCTCGAGATTTGAAATGTTGAAATATAAGCACCTCTCGACTTGTAAGTTCAGTATATTGAAAAAAAAAACAAATGTAGTTCACATGGTAATTTAATAATTCAATATTAAAGTATAATTATTAACAGATTTTATTGTCCAAAACTTTAATTATTACTATTAATTTTAGTTTTTTTTCGTTCCCTTAATCATTCTCTTATCCAAAATTTTAATTTAATCGTCTCAAAATTTTTAAAAATACATATTAATCTTAGAAACAAATACTTTTAATTAAACTACTTCTCAAATTTTAAATTTTTTTAAGCTTCTAATTTTTTTAAATTTAAGTTAACCCTACTACATGTTCCATCGTTGATGATTATGTTTTGCTCACGTGTCACGTTTTTTTTTACTTTTATAAGTTTTTTAGTAATTAAATTGCCATCATTTCTACAATTAATGACTATTTAATTATTATAAATTATAATTTATATCCTTTACGAGTGGTGCAAGCTTATGTTTCCAAGGATAACGGAGGGTTGGCCACTCAGTGTAATAATACCTTTTCAGGCCGTAAATGATCTCAGCTTAAAAGAATAAAGTTTTGTTTATGTTTGATTAAATTTTTAATATTATGTTCGTATTTGTTTTTTATTTTTAAAGGTGTTTGTGGCTTTTTGTGCTAATTCACGAACATATTCGTTTATATGTTCACCAATGGTGAAATTACACAATTAGTTATGAACATAAATCAACCGAACTCACATATGCTCGTGTTCGTTCATTTATTAAACGTACATAAAAAAATTGTTCATACTCATTTATTTAACTTAATAAATTTTTATGAATAAACATTGTAGGAATGGTTCACGAACAATTCGAAGAACGCTCCATTCATTTATATCCCTAATAGCTCTAACGCTCTATTCATTTATATCTCCAATAGCTCTTAGGCTCCTACTATGAATAATCTTTTATATAAAAAGCTAATGGCTATTTAACCTTGATTGCCTGCATTTCCCCCTTTGAGATTTTATATACGGATCTGAAATTATAATATCTTAATCTATCAGATAATAATTCATATCAAGCTAACCTAAATTATTATTCTATTATAGATCTGATCTGATTTTATTAATAAAGTTGCATATGATTGTAATAGTCAATGTATGAGTTTCATGTATTATCAGTTAATAAAAAATTTCTTTCCTTCATTAAAAAAAACAAAAAGTATTACAAGACTTGTAATTTAGAGTTACGAAGCAAACAATCTGTATTTCTTTGGATCTATTCTTCTATTATTTTTCATAATTATCTACATTTATTTTTTAATGTAAATATATATAATGTATTTATTTTTTAATAATAAAATTATTGTCTGCATTGCTCAATGGTTAATGTACAAATAAACAAAAAAAATCAGTCAATTAGATTGGCTTTTTTTCTATTTAGGTATGGGGACTCCCTACGACAGAATAGATTGTAATACTAAGGTTAAAATTTTATTGCAATGTTATGTTTTTATAATTGATCGGTCTTCAAATTTAGTTCGGTAAAAGTAGATGTTGTTATAATTAGTTCAACAAATTTAGTTCCTTTAAAAGTAAATATTATGATATTTATTAAAACGAGTCTAATTATTAATTAATATGTCCAATAAAAATCGAAGAGCTCCAACATAAAATCTATTAGATATATTAATACCGGAGTTTTCAAATTCGAAATAAATAAAAGGGGGACAATATGGACACTTACGGTGTAATGAAAATAAAGGAAAATTACACCAGATACTACTAAACTATGTCGTCGTATCGTCTATGTTACTGAATTTTCAGTTTGTTTAATTTTAGCACTAAATTTTAATTTTAGGTTCAACTATGCCATAATGTCGTTAGTTGTTAATGGCGTGACAACGTGAATGGTAAATTATGTTATGTTATAATGGGGCAAGACCACATAGCATTTTTATAATTATTTAATATCTTTCAATCATGACATGTGTCACCATCTTATGGGAGAACTTTCTGATTTAAGCTTGACATGATTTTGTGGGGAGGAGATCTTATTATTGGATAACAACATTCCTTTATTCATTAAAATCACTCAACATGTCTAAATAAATCTCTATTAATTCGATTATTTATTTAGTTTAGTTATGGTTAAAAAAGCTGTTAAAAGAGAAAATTAATGTATTAGTTTTTTTTTGAATATGCTCGAACCCGGGTCCCAATGAATGATAAACATCAACCTTTGCTACCAGGACACAAGGGGATGAGCAAAATTAATGTTTTAGTTATAGTTGAGGAACAAAAGTAGGTATTAAAGCTTTTAGACAAGATATTGTTAAAAGAAATTTTCTAGGGTTGCTAACCGAAGGGGAGCCTTAACGGGTTTCACTCCGGTTTTCCCCGTGTGACCTACTCGGACTGGTCAGTCGATCAGACCGGGACGAGGGGTTACAACAAAAACTACTACTACTACCACCACCACCACCACCACTACTACTACGGGCACCCCATGTTATGGTACCATAACCCAAAAATGACATGTTTGGCCACAAATTTCTCTATAAAAAAACTCCCCAATCGAACCACCCAAATTGTTTTCATGCTTTCTATCACTTATTAGGTATATTATTGGCAACTTATATCCCTTTACACATATTAATAGTCATAGACACCCAAAATCAAGAATATCCAAGTCAACATGCTTAAACACCCATAACACCTAAAAACTTAAACAATGCAAAGCAATCACATTTATGAAAAGTATGAAGCATATTAGAGTTGGAGATGTACGAACCTTGCTTAAAATCGTGAAATCCTTCTCTCACAAGCTCCTATTCACTTCTTCTCTTTGCCTTGGGTGATGGATGGCTCCCCAACTTCTTTAATTAATCCAAAAGTGTAAAAATATATTTGTTACACTCTCAAATGATTAGAAACACATTTTAAACGAATTTGCAACATGAAATTTGTCCTAAAACACCCACCACTCAAAACCCCCATTAAAACTCATTTTCTCCTCTTACCACCATTTCCAACCATACTTACCTCGAAATGTAGATCGTGAGGCGAGGGTTAACATATCTAAAACTCAAATCTCGGATGGTAAGATTGAAATACAAACTTTGGACCTTTACCTTGAATTTTCCCTAGAGCTCTTGCAAGAAAGCAGGAGTTTTTCAGTGAAGTATATGAGTTAAGGAGGAGGATGTATTATGGGAAACTTTTGGAAGAAGAGGGAACAAAGTTTAAAAGTGTTCAGTCCCAAAATGGGAGAACCACACTTAAAGTCCTTCATCTTCCAAAGCTTCACAATATGGCTTATTACCTAATCCCAAAAGCCAACAATCAAGGCCCAAAAGATTTTAAATCTACTTGAACTAAGATCCAAGGCTCGGGTCAACGCTAACATGTTGAATCAAAAATTCGAGTTGTTACAACTCTCCCTTTCTTAATGAAAATTTCATCCTCGAAATTTACCTAAACTGAAGAGTTGTGGATACAACAACTCCATGTCGTCTTTGGTTTCTCATGTAGTTTCCTCTACGCCATGGTTCCTCCATGGTATCTTTACCAACGGTATGCTCTTGTTGCGCAACTCCTTGACTCCCACGTCAAGGATCTTAATCGGTTCTTCACTGTAGGAAAAATCTGCAAAAACTTTGATTTCCTCAAGAGGAATAACATGCGAGGGTTCATAGCGATATCACTGAAGCATCAAAACATAAAACACATTATGAATCCGCTCCAATTTAGGTGGTAAAGCCAAACGATAAGCCACCGGTCCTACCCTCTCAATGATTTCATAAGGTCCAATGAACCTCAAGCTCAACTTCCCATTTTCTCCCAAAGCGTATGACTTGTTTCCATGGTGACACTTTAAGAAACACCTTGTCACCTACCTCGTAGTCAATATTCTTACAACGCGGATCCACATAATCCTTTTGGCAGTCGAACGCCGCTTGCAATCTGTCTTTGATTATCTGAACCTTTTCCTTGGTTTTGTCTAATCACGTATGAGCCCACAATTCACCTCTCGTACAACTCAGTCCAACACAAGGGAGTTTTACATTTATGTCCATACATCGTTTCAAAATGATCCATATGGATACTCGATTGAAAGCTGTTGTTGTAAGCAAAATCGATGGAAGATGCTCCTCCCAACTTCCCTCAAAATCAATGATACAAAATCGAAGCATATCCTCAAGAATCTGAATAACTCTCTCAAATTGACCGTTCGTCTACTGGTGGAAAGTCGTACTAAAATGCGGTTTGGTGCTCAACTCCTCATGAAACTTCTTCCAAAACCTGGAAATAAACCTCATATATCTATCTAAGTTGATCGATAATTGCACACTTTGAAGTCTTACTATCTCCTTAATGTACAACTTGGCTAATCTCTCCAAGGAGTAATCAATTCGCACAGGTAAGAAGTGTACAACCTTAGTCAATCTATCCACTATAACCCAAATTGCATCATGTTTCCCTTTTGTCATTGGTAAACCAGTCACGAAATCCATCGTCACTCGATCCCACTTCCATTGTGGAATCTGAATCTGTTTTAGCATCCCCGAAAGAACTTGATGTTCATCCTTGACTTGTTGACAAGCCAAGCATTTAGTCACAAACTCTAAGACGTCCCTTTTCATTATTGGCCACCAATAGAATGGTCGCAAATCTTGATACATCTTATTGCTACCCGAGTGCATAGAAAAAGGTCTAGTATTAGCTTCTCTAAGGATCCTTTCCCTCAACCGGTCAGTGGCCAGGTGCACACAAACAGTCATGGAAGTACGAGATCCCATCTTGTAGTTCAAACTCAGTCGTCTCGTCACGTTGCACCATTTCAATCTTGGCCACTAGATCTTCGTCTAGAGAAAGTTTTTTCTTAATCTATTGCACTAAATTTTGTTCCACACGAAGTTCGGCTAGCAAGCCTCCATCATCGGTCATCCTCAAACGAGCAAACATGGTCCTCAAATCTGACATAGATTTTTGGCTCAACGCGTCGGTGACTATGTTAGCCTTTTTAGGATGATATTCAATCACGCATTCATAATCATTGAGCAACTCTATCCACCGATGTTGTCTCAATTTCAACTCCTTTTGTGTCATCAAATATTTCAAGCTCTTGTGGTCGGTATAGATGTAACACTTCTCGCTGTATAAATAATGCCTCCAAATCTTTAAGGTGAAAATAACTGTTGCCAACTCCAAGTCATAGGTGAGATTATTACGCTCATGAACCTTGAGATTTCTTGAGGCGTAAGCCACAACTTTTCCTTCTTGAATAAGGACACAACCAAGTCCATTTAAGGATGCATTGACAAAAACCAAAAAATCATAACCCAATTCTAGCTGGGTCAAGACTGGTGCCTCTGTCAGATAAGCCTTAAGCTATTCGAAACTTTATTGTCTATTTTCGTTCCACTCGAACAGAACTCCCCTTTGAAGCAATTTGGTCATAAGAGCCGTTATGATAAAGAACCCTTCACAAAGCGTCGGTAGTAACCTACCAAGCCAAGGAAACAAGGAACATCTGACACATTTCTCTTTGGCTTCCACTCAAACACGACCTGAATCGTCTGAGGGTCTACACAAATTCGTTCTTCCTAAACAATGTGGCTAAAAAATTCCACTTCAGGCAACAAAAACTCACACTTGTTGAACTGAGCAAACAATGTCTTCTCTCAAAGAGTCTGAAGCACAATGTGAAGGTGGTAGTCATGCTCTTCCTCTAAACTAGAGTACACCAAGATGTCCTCAATGAAATCAACCACAAACTAATCTAGGAAGTGTTGAAAGATCTCGTTCATTAAATCCATAAAAACTGCCAGGGCATTTGTGAGGCCAAACAACATTATCAGAAACTCGTAGTGGCCATAACGAGTTTGAAAGGCAGTTTTATGAACATACTTATCTTTAACCTTCAATTGGTAATGCCCCGACCTTAATTCAATCTTGGAAAATGTTGAAGATAAGAAGAAGAATGTGAGCTATTATCACAACTGGCACAATCCGAATTCATTCTCCAAGATTGTTGGAGATACAACAAACTGCTTATAGAAGAAGCTGAGCTGTCATGCAACCTGTCATGCAACCATTGCTCAATACACATTAGGGTTTCTCATCATTTGATGTATATAAACACTGTTTAATCAATGAAACGATCAAGCTCTTCATTTCACTCTATTCTTGTGCACCATATTATCAAATATATAGTAGATCAAACATGGTATCATTGCTCAGGTTCGTTTCCTAGCAAGTTCTTCTCCATTTTTTTCGTGATCACCATGCCTGGAGACGAGGCATCTACCATGGCTACTACTCCCACCTTCTTCACCGATGCGTCTGATCACTTCTTCTCCAACAAACGTATCAACATCCAGCTTGACGAAACCAACTATCTCCTATGGAAGCAGTAAGTCACCTTGTTGATCCACGGACAAGGGCTAGAAGGATTAATTGATGGTTCCAAATCTTCCCCAGCTAAAGAAATCACAAATGAAGCTGGTGAACGAACCCCAAATCCTTCCTACCTCAAGTTTGTGAAACAAGATAGCTCGTTGGCCTCCTGGTTGCTTTCCACCTTCTGCTCAGAGATTCTTCCTCAGCTTGTTGGAGCTGATTCCTCAGCCCTGATCTGGTCTACTATCACACGACTCTACTCTCAGCTATCTACTACACGTCTCATGCATTTACATTGTCGACTCAGATCTATTAAGAAATCTTCCATGACGATGCATGCTTACACCATGCAAATCAATGAAATTTGTGATTTGCATGCCTCATGTGGTAGTCCTATTTCTACAGTTAAACATATCACCACCATCTTGAATGGCCTTTCACCTGAATATGACCGATTTGTTGCTGTCATTTCTGGTAGCAGGGAACCCTACACAGTAGATGATGTTGTCTCTTTCCTTATTGATGCTAAATCCCGGCTCTCTGATCCCCTTCGAATGACCATTGGCATTCACAACACCAATTACACTGATTCTCGTGACAGACTGGAGTACACTCCTCCTTCAAACACCTACAGATGTAGCAATACTAGAGGTCGTTATCGGGGCAACAGACCACGAATTCAGTGCCAACTCTTTGGCAAACCAGGACACTTGGTCGAGCTTTGTTGGCATCGTTATGGCCATAACTTCAAGGGTACTACGCCAACTACCTCTCAACCTCGAGGCCCTACACAGGCTAATGCATGTTCCTACAATCCTGACACAGTTGAAATTGCCTACGATCCCTTCCTTGGTGACAAGCCAGCAGAGGATCAATCTCTCAATCCGGAAACTTCTCCTGGTGATGCTCATGTCAACACTCTAGTAGCATCGAACACCATTTGGCATCCAGATTCTGGGGCTACGCATCATGTAGCCAGTAACTCCTCCTCTCTCCTAGGTGGCTCACCATACTTTGGTAAAAGGTCTGTTCACATAGGTGATGGTTCATCCCTGAATATTTCTTATATTGAACATTCACTCATTTCTACATCATCATGCAATCTTATACTCAGTGATCTATTACATGTTCCACGGATTACTCGAAACTTGATGTCTCTTTCCAGATTTACAAAGGATAACTCAGTGTTTATTGAATTTCATTCCAACTATTGTTGAGTGAAGGATGAGCACACAAGATCAGTCCTTCTGGAAGGAACACAAGAGGGTGGTCTCTATACTCTAGTTGGTTATCTTCCTAATGACCACATTTCAGCTCTCTCCACTGAAGTTAGCTCTTCTTCTTCTCCTCCTTTTTAGCTTTGGCATAGACGCCTTGGACATGCCTCGCCTGAAATAATTAAGTTAGTTGTGAACAAACCACTTGTTATGGAAAGAAATGTTGTGTGAAGTGCTTGTCAACTTGGAAAATGTCACTCATTACCCTTCAAATCTTCTGTAACAGTGTATGAGAAATCATTTGAATTAGTACAAATTGACCTTTGGGGTCTTGATCCAATATCTTCCGATGGCTTTTTCTATTACATTTCATTTGTTGACATGTCAACTCGAAACTGTTGGCTCTACTTGCTCAAAAACAAATCTGAAGCATCCACAACATTTAATCCCTTCTACAATCTCGTTAAAACACAATATTCCACTACATTGCAAGCAGTTCAAACGGATGGTGGAGGTGAATTCCACTTCCCTTGGTATACAGCAAAGAATTACATGTCCCTACATCTCACAGCATAATGGTGTAGTGGAGCGCAAACACATGCATATTATCGAGATGGCTCTATCTCTTCTTGCTCAGGCCTCAATGCCACTTTAATTCTGGTCGTATACAATCTTAAGCTTCGTGTATCTCATCAATCGTTTACCATCTAAGCAGCTGGGCAATATCTCCCCCTATCAAAAGCTGACTGGTCGTGTTCCTGATTACAGTAACCTCAAAGTCTTTGGTTGTGAATGCTATCCAAACCTTAGGCCATTCAACAGATGCAAGCTCAGTTATAGATCGAAGCCCTGTCTCTTTCTTGGCTACTCTCCAAGATACCAAGGCTATCAATGTGCCAATGAACATGGTCGAATCTACATGTCTCGGAGTGTGACTTTCAATGAATCCATCTTTCCATATGCTACCAAGACACATCATGCTCCTTTTTTTCCTACTAGGTCCATGACATTACTTGTTCTTCCTACACATGCACTATCAACAGCCCAAACATATCCTCCAAACAGACAAACAATCCCCTCCATACATACTAGTCACGAAACACAATCCCCAACACCATCTCCTACTTCAGCCACCCATTCTACTTCCACATCAAACAACATTACTCCTACAAACCCTATACAATCCTCTTCTACGCATACTGATCCTCTCCCATCATCAAATAATCAATCCGATCATCCTACACCTCCACCAGATACCTCCCATGATAACCCTACACCATCCACACAACCTACAACTTCTTTAACTCTTGACATTCCTTCAAACACTCATCCCAATACCACACTAACTCCCACCCTATGGTTACCCGTAGCAAAGTTGGCACCTTCAAACCTAAACTATATTCAGCTTATTGTACTACCACCCAACCACAATCAAAGATGCATTAACCAACCCTGAATGGTCTAATGTTGTAATGCATGAGTAAAACGCCCTCATTGATAATGGCACATGAGACTTGGTTACCTTGCCACCTGGAAAGAAGGCTATAGGCAGCAAATGGATATTCCGAGTCAAGTACAACACTGATGGATCTGTCAATAAGTTTAAAGCACGATTGGTTGCCAAAGGCTATTCTCAAACTCCTGGCCTCGATTTCATGGAAACATTTAGTCCCGTAGTACGATTCTCCACAGTCAACATTCTCATATCCTTAGCTGTTACAAAACAATAGCACATACATCAAGTTGATGTAAACAATGCCTTTCTTAAGGGAGATCTACATGAAATTGTCTGCATGCAACAACCTGATGGTTTTGTTCAACGTGATTCCAGTGGTAATCCTCTTGTTTGTCGACTCAAAAAGGCTATCTATGGATTAAGACAAGCCCCAAGGAACTGGTTTGTCAAAATACAATCTTACTTAAGCAAACTTGGCTTTCAAGCTTCACGAGCTGACCCTACTCTGTTCGTTCTTCTGCAAGGTGATCTTACAATCTATCTAGTAGTCTATGTTGATGATATTTTGATTACCTGAAATGTTGAAACACATGTTTTACAAGTGATCAATGCCCTGCATGAAGAATTCTCACTGAAATATCTAGGCAATCTTCAAATCTTTTCTTGGCATTGAAGTTCATACACATGAAGGTGGATTGCTCTTAAATCAGAGAAAGTATATCTCTGAACTTCTACTTAAAAGAGAAACAATGGGAAGCAAAGATGCATCTACTTCAATGGTTACATTTCCCAAACTCAGCAAGCATGATGGTGATGCTCTACAAGATGCTCAACGCTACAGAAGTACAGTTGGTGCCCTACAGTACATCTGCCATACACGTCCTGACCTATCCTTTGCTGTGAACAAAGTTGCATAGTACATGCAACATCCTATTGATACTTACTAGCAAGCCATACAGAGAATTCTGAGATATCTAGCTCGCACTATAGACTATGGAATTTGGTTCCAACCTCAGTCCTCTGACAACTATCAACTTTCAACTTTTTCAAATCCAGATTGGGGGAGTGACTCCGACGATCGAAGGTCTATCACTGGTTACTGTGTTATGCTTGGCAGTCACACCATCACATGGTGTTCCAAGAAGTAACGCGCCGTGTATCGATCCACAACAGAGGCTGAGTATAGGAGCCTTGCTGATGCAACTTCAGAAGTAATGTGGGTTCAATCAGTTCTAACTAAAATGGGGATCAAAGCCAACAACATTCCTCAGCTCTGGTGTGATAATACAAGCACGGTCTCGATGGCAGCTAACCCCGTCCTTCATGCAAAAACAAAACACGATGATCTTGACCTACACTTTGTATGATAGAAAGCTACCACAAGAAAAATGCAAGTGAATTATGTTCCAGCTAGATGTCAAGTAGCTGATATCCTTACCAAAGCCTTGTCGGTTCAACAATTTGAAGAACTTCGATTCAAACTTCATATATTGAATCGAAGAAGAAACTCAAGTAGGGAAAATATTGAAGATAATAAGAAGAATGTGAGTTGTTATCACAGTTGGCACAATCCGAATTCAATCTCTAAGATTGTTAGAGATACAACAAACTGCTTCTAGAAGAAGCTGAGCTATCGTGCAACCTGTCATGCAACAATTGCTCAATACACATTAGGGTTTCTAATCATTTGTTGTATATAAACACTGTTTAATCAAGGAAACGATCAAGCTCTTCATTTCACTCTATTCCTGTGCACCATATTATCAAATACATAGTAGATCCAACAGAAAACACGCGAGCTCCCTTTAATTGGTCAAACAAATTGTTGATCTTGGGAAGAGGATAACGATTCTTTATCGTCACTTTGTTAAGTTGGCAATGGACTGTACACAATCCCATGAATCCACACTTCTTTTTCACAAACATAGTTGGAGCACCCCAAGGCAAAATACTCAGTTAGGTGAACCCTCGTTCAATCAACTCCTAAAGTTGATTTTTCAACTCTCTAAGTTCGGTCGGTAGCAACTCAATCTAGAACTCTAGCTTTCAATTAGGAGGCAACCATGGCAACTCCTCGAAAAAACATCAACGAATTCACGTACAGTCTGAAGACTTTCAGGCGTGGCACAAGGAATCCTCGTATCCACCACGTGAGCTAAGAAAGCCTCACAACCCTGAAGCATCATATCTCGAGCCATTATGGTCGAGATCACATTGGAAAGGCAATGGTTCCTTTCAACTTACACAAACAACATCTCTCCGCCAGATCCACGAAATGTCAAATTCTTCGACTGGCACCTCAAGCTGGCATCATGCTCGAATAACTAATCCATGCCCAAGATTACATCAAACTCTTGGAAGGGTAACTCCATCAAATCTTCTGGGAACACATGCCCTTGAATCTCCACCAGACATCAACGATACACCTTGTCTACCATAACATCAAACCCCATAGGACTATTCACATGAACTCCAACCTCTAAATCCTCAACTATATTCCCTCACCCTTAGAAAATCTCACTACGAATATAAATGGGTGGATCCAGAGTCTACTAATGCAACAATAGGAAAAGAGAATAGCTTGAAGGTACCTTAAATCATATTTGTAGCCTCGTAGTCATCCTTAGCCTTCACATCATATTGTCTCGTTCGAGCTCTAGCAGTAGACCTCTCGGTGCCTTAACTCCTCTATCCTGACATGGATCCTGATTTTCCTCTGTCAAACCCTCGACCCCTCTGTCCAGACTGGTGGGACCTATGAGACTGGGTTGGGGCGCTGTAACACCCCAATTTTGGGCTTAGAAGTTTAGGGTCTGAACCGCACCGGTCATAGAAACGGTTCGAGTATAAAAGGAAGTTTTAGGGAACACCTAGTTCGGGATGCTTTAAATATATAGAAAAATATCTAAAAACCCTCATTTAATATATAAAGGTGAGTGGTGAAACCAATTTTACGAAATAGGGTTTGGAAATACTACATTTTGGTGTAGTGACCAAATCGCGATTTTTGCAAAGTTTAGTAGTGACTGTTTTGTAAAGGATTGAAACTTTGAATCTTTAAGGAGCTAATTTACCAAAAATGTTTTCACCAGATTTTTCCTTAATTTGGGTGATTTAATTAAATAAAAGAAAGGTGATAAACTACTTTTGACTTTCATAACTACTTTTCACAAATTTTCCCTTATTTTATTTTCTCTCAAATTCCTTTCAACCAAACACTTTTCCTCCAGCAAAATTCACTTTGATTTCCACTTCATTTGATGAGATTTCCATCACTCATTGATTCCTAATCAATCTTGCAACAAATCCATTTGATTTCTACATTGTATTTTCATGAAAATTTGCCCAAATCAAGGAGAAATAATCTTTTAGAGGGGAGACATCTTCAGACACTTTTGGAGTTGATCCGGAAGCTTAATTGGCGTTTTAGCAAGCAAGCGAAATGAAATCGGTGAGTGCGATTGGGTTAGAAGTCCATGAGGACAAAAATACAAGGTTTGGAGATTTAGAAGAGGTTTGAAACACCTTCCTAAATCTGGAAGTAAGTATGGCTTGATTTGGTCTCTCTAAAGTAGTGTTTGACCCTAAATTGCTTTTACATGCTCATGGTTTGAGATTGATAAATTCCTACTGTTTTTATGCATGATTTAGAGCATGAGATTATGCTTGTAGAGATGTCATGAGATGGCATGTTGCATTGAATAGATTTGAGCTTTTGGTTTGAAGCAAAGTATGATTTATGATTTGAAATGTGGTGAGAAAACCTTTGAGTAATATTGCATGAAAAAAAGTAGGTGTGGTGATGTTTTAACAAATTATATTGGCATAGATGTTGAGAAACTTACCGGATATGATTGATCGATCAATAGGATGATAGGGCACTATAAACTAAAAATTCGTACGTGCTATTTGGTTAAGCCAAAGGGAGATATTCTGATGATGGGCATTCCATCGGTAGGACTTGGTGAAATACCCAAGCTTTGTGGTGATGAGAGATTTCGCCATGTGAGTACGGTGATGAGCGATTCCACCGGAAGCTATGTTGCTAGACAAGTGAGTACGGTGATGCGAGATTCCACCGGAAGAGTCTAATGTAGAAAATTGTCCGCATATCCGAGTATTAATGAGATGTTAAATGCCAATATAAATGATGAAATGGTTTTTGTTACACATGTACCCTTGATGAAATGATTTATGATATGAGTTATGCATATGAGATTGGTTTAGAAATACTTTGACAATACAAGCATGTGAATGGCCTTGCCATGAGTTTTGCATTGGTTTTAATGCATGAGATAGAATGAAGGTACATGTAGGTTCAATGAGTATTGCTTTGAAAGTTTTCCAAGCATGAGAAAGAGATGAGCATGTGGTTTTAAAGCTTTTGATGAAAGTGTTTTCTAAATGTGCATTATTATGTTGGTTTTATTTAGAGCATGCCCTACTAAGTATTTGTGTAGATAATTGAGGTGTTTTCGGGCATCAAGGAAGCTAAGTCCATCCAAGGAAATGTAAGCTCACGTATGGTGAAGTTTTCATACACTTTAGTTCTGATAAATTGGCAATGGGAAATCAAGATTTGTTTTTGGGAGATATGTTAAACTCCCTAAGGTTGTGTCATGTTTGATTGCCTATTTGGATTTTGATATTAGGAAGCATGCCTCTAGACTATGGAGATTTTGTGTTGGATGCTATGATGGTGTTTGAGTGTTCCAAATAGGTATCTTATATGTACGTTGACTTGTTGGTATTATTAGAGAGTCCTTGGGATGGGTTTGGATGGGTTTTTGGGTGAAAAACCAGCATTTGCTGCAGTTTCTGGGCAAACCGTATCGAAACACCCTCTAGTGTTTCGAAATGGTGGCATGTAATGGCCTTCGTGTTTCGAAACGATGGAGGCTGTATCAAAACGATTTGGCTACTGGAATGCCGTGTTTCGGAATAGGTTTCGAAACGGGTGGGTGTTTTGATCTAGCGTTTCGATACAACAGGTAGGTGTTTCAAAACGGGTGATCGTTGGGCACAGATTTGAATTTTCTGAGGTTTGCATGTTTACATTTTAGTCCTAAATGTTGAGATTGCAATTGCTTGAGTTTTAGGAAGCATGTAACATGACTCATTTTATATTGGTAACCTAAAAATCGATGAGGAACTTCTAATTTACAGAAATTACAATTTGGTCTCTAAATTCGAGTAAGGTGCAATTGAGTCCCTATTTGAAATCCGTTCGCTGTGCCTTTTTCAATCGTATCTCGTGATTACTCACTTAGGGTTAACAAGCATCTAGGCAAGACTAAAAAGAAAAAAAGGGTCGTGAATCAAGGTTGACTTTGGTTTTCATTGTGTAATCTTCGTAGTTCGGGTCAATCGTCTAGGCCGGGCTAAGGGGGTTACATTTGGTGGTATTAGAGCTTGGTTCTCGTATAATTGGGGTTTGTTATGTAGATGATGTATGTATAGTTGAATGATGTGCCCTTTTGGTGAAAGAATGTTGTGTGAATAGTGGTATATGATTTCAATTATGATGTTATGCTACGTTGGAGAGTGAAAGGGGATCCCATTTCAATATCAAAACTAATGAGAGGAATTGTTTTCGAAAATGAGCTTGAGTACTTGGATTACTTACCTTATTGTGCCTAATTGTGTTATTGAATTTTTGTTCAGTGCATTGTTTTCCATATAATGGGGCCACCTGTATAAATACAAGAGCTATGGCTCAAAATGAGAATGAGGAGAATGCTGAGAATCTACCTCCTCCTCCTGGTGGTGGAACACCCGGTGGTGATGGTGCTGGAGCTGGTAATGATGGTGCTGGTGCTGGGGTCGCTGGACCTGAGGGTGCGCAGGGGCAAGCTGCTCCTGACATAACCATGTTGATTCAGGCTATTGCTGGAGCTTTCCAGGCAGCAGTAGCTGGAGCTCATGGAGCTGCGCATCAAGATGATGCCAATAGGAGGTTGCCTTTGGAACGTCTTCGCAGTTTGGGAGGGACTGAGTTCAGAGGTTTATCTCTGGAAGGATCTGAGTCTTGGTTGGAAAGCACCAAGAGGATTTTGGGTCAGATGAACTGCAATAATGTGCAGAAGCTGGGTTGTGTAGTGTCACTGCTGCATGGTGATGCTTATACATGGTGGACGACCACTATTTTTGAGATGGAGGATGATGAGGTGACTTGGAAATTCTTTATGAATGCGTTCAAGCGGAAGTATCTGGGTGTGCGTTACCTAGATGAGAAGAAAAGAGAGTTTATGTCTCTTATGCAAGGTAGCATGTCTATAGCCGAGTATGAAATTCAGTTTGTCCGCCTTAGTCAGTATGCACCTGAGCTAATCCCTAATGAGCGGTAGAGGTGCGAACGATTCTGCTATTGGTTGGTAACGGATGTGAAGACTTTTATGCTAGCGGCTGATTATACAGATTTTGATGTCTTGTTCACTAGAGCCAAGGACATTGAGACAAATCTTGGTCTGACTAGTCGAGCGGGTGGATCTAGCTCTGATAAGCGAGCGACTGAACGTGATTATGGTAGAGATCGCAACAAGAGGCATAAGGATAAGAGGCCGCATTATGATGCTAGGCGTGGGGGTGGTAACCCTGGCAGAGGTCAGCAAGGACCTAATGTTGTTCTGAGGACTCCTGAGTGTAACCGTTGTGGTAGACGGCACGATGGTGAGTGTTGGGGTAACCTTGGGACATGCTGGAATCGTGGGAACCATGGACATTTGAAGAAAGATTTTCCTCAGCCTCTGAGAGAGGGACAGGCTCCGGTAAGAGCAGCTGAGCCACATAGAGGTCGTGGGCGCGGCCGTGGTAATTTTCAGCGCAAAGATGATGGTGACAGGAATGTAGCACATGTTGTGCCAGTACAACCTGAGGGTGGCGGTCAGGCTCGAGTGTATTCCCATCGTGAGGGAAGGAATGATACGGATGTGATAGCAGGTACATTCACTTTGCAATCCTTATCATTACTTTCTTTGATTGATTCTGGATCTACACACTCATACATATTGCGTGAACATGCTCAAATGCTTGGTTTACCTGTTGAGTCTTTGGATGTTGGTATGCGTGTGACTAGTTCCTTTTGTCACAGGGGAACTTTTTGCGACCGAGCCAGCCGCACCCATAGGTACGGACCCTTGCGCACCACGCCTTCCACCCGACCGAGGGGTCCAATGTATTACCGATGCCAAACACCAAGGGGCCATGCACAACGCCCTTGGTGGTGTCCGCGCCCAAGAGAACCGAGGTGGGCCTGTTTCTCCGCACCATGGGGCCTTGTCTAGCACCCCATGCGCTGCCCACACGACTTGCACCCGAGGAGGCCCAACACGCGCACCCGAGGGGCCTTTGCCATGCACCCTCCATGCCAGCCAAGGCATGGAGCCCGAGCCCGCACCCGACGTGCGCATCAAGGCCGAGTCCACACACGAGGGGGCCTTGCCTTGCCCTATCCATGCTGCCCAAGACATGGAGACCAAGCCCGCATCCGACGTGCACACTAAGGAGGCCAAGTCCACAATCTAGAGGGCCTTGCCTTGCACCATCCATGCCGGCCAAGCCATGGAGCCCGAGCCCGCACCCGATGTGCTCACCAAAGAGGCCGAGCCTGCACCCTCCATGCGCACCATAAGGCCTAAGGGATGCCCATCCGAGTTGCCCACACCCCTAGGGCCCGACTTAGCACCTAGCATGCTACCAAGGGGGTTTTGGACACAAGAACCGAGCCATGCCAAGCCCAATCCGCCCAAGCATCCAAGACCCAAGCCATGTTGTCATCTTTTGACCAACACACAAGGAAAGGTATCTTCCATGGGGGCCTATCCGAGGAAAGTATTCCATGACAACAATCATATGATGTCATATCTTTGTAATGAGGGCAAGTTTGTTCATATGAAAGTGTTGCCATGTTTAGGAGGGAGGATTCATCCTTAGCCATTGGATTGAATCACTCGTAGCCGTTAGATCGAGGGGGCTTAGGCTATAAATAGAGCCCTCCTCCATCCTTTGTATTCATTCCTCATTCTCCACATTTTCATCTTTCTTTGAGTATTAATAAGAGTAAGCATCGAGTACTCTTTTCTCCCCGTCTAGGCTTAGGGGGAGTTTTTAACGAGGCTCCTTGCTTTGAAAAACACTTGTCTTGCCTTTCTTCTTTTGCCTAGCCATCGCTTCCATCTTCCCAACGCTTCCGCAACCCAACTAAGCCCTCCAAGCTTAGTTTCCAAGGCTGAACTTGGTCACCTTTCTTCCTCTTTTCGACCAAGTGCCGCACGGTGCTAGCCCTTCTGACCTAGGCCCGTGACAAGTGGTATCAGAGCCATTTTCCGCATCCGTACGAGACAAGATGGCAGGTGACGGATCCGATCATGAACGTAGTGAGCACAAGAGCCGACGTGTGACTCAACAAACCGAGAAAGCCAAGAGGGCTAGTTCCAAGGACTGAATCACGACACTTGAGGACAAGGTCATCCTCCTAGAGAATGCCATGATCGGAGCGAGAGAGAAGCTCGACGTGGTGGACGTTCAACTATGGGAGTTGAACCAGCGGGATGGCAAACTCAAGGAGGAGTTCCAAGGAATCATCAACGAAGTCAATGAACGCGTCAATCTACAAGACGGATCCCTCAAAGACGAAGTGAGAGAACTCAAGAAGACCGTGGAGGATCTTGCTAGACAAGCCGAGGTTGCCGCGCTCAGAAAGGAGATCGAGGATCTCAAGAGTGAGGTACTTGTTTACCAAGCCACCGTGAGGAATGGTGTGGTGGCTAGCCCAGCGAGAGTGCTAGTCGATGTCCCAAAGCCGAAGCACTTCGGGGGGACGATATCAGCCCAACAAGTTGAGAACTTCTTGTGGGGGCTCGAACAATATTTCAAAGCATCGTGCATCATCGAGGATGCCGACAAGGTAAGTACCGCGTCAATTTATTTAAGCAATAACGCTTTACTTTGGTGGAGACGCAGGTGTTCCGACGAGAAACGTGGAGACACAAGTGTTCAAACGTGGGACGAGTTCCAAACGGAGCTCAAAAACTAATTCTGTTCAGGAGATGCCGAGAGAGATAGGCCCGATCCATGCTTAGACACCTTAAGCAAGAGGGATCAATCTGAGACTACGTTCGGGAGTTTAGCGAGCTACAACTCCAAATTTCCGACCTAAGTGAGAAAGATGCCCTATTCCATTTCATGGATGGGCTAAAACCGTGGGTATGCACCGAGCTAGAGAGGAGAGACGTGAAGGAACTCTCCAAAGCGATTTCCATTGCCGAGTCATTGAAGGATCAAGGTAACGATCAACACAAATAACCCAAGCCCAAGCCACGTTCGAATGAAAAGGAGGAGTCATCGAATGGTAGTGGTAAGCCATCAAATGACAAGCCCTTTCGATTCACAAGGCCTTGGGAGAAGAAGGACCGAGGTCCAGTGAGGTGCTATCATTGTGATGGGCCACACTTCATCAAAGATTGCCCGAAAAAGACAAGCCTTTCTGCCATCCAAGGAAGAGATGGAGAGGATGATGAACTTGCCCAACTTGGTTCCATAGTAAGTTCGCTTCAAGCAAAGAGTGGCCGAAAGAAGAAGGGACTTATGTTCGTGGACGTGGTAGTTGCCGGCAAGAAGCTAAGCGCGCTTGTGGATAGTGGAGCATCGGAGTTGTTCATATCCGAGCAAGCGGCCAAGAGTTTAAACCTTCGAGTAGAGAAGGTAAACGGATGGATCAAGACCGTCAATTCCGAAGAAGAGCCAATTGCAGGAGTTGCAAATGGCGTGAGCCTTCAAGTCGGAGATTGGAACGGTAAAGCTTCCATCAAGGTAATCCCTTTAGATGATTATGATTTCATTTTGGGTTTATCTTTCCTTGAACGGGTTGAAGGACTTGTCTTGCCCAAGAGGGATGTTTTGTGCATTTTAGATCCACGCCAACAATGTGTTGTGCCGGTGAAGCGAGTCGCGGACAAGGACACCATGTCATTAGCAACAATTCGATTCGTCAAAGGAGTGCCCAAGAATGATGACAAGACCATGGAAAAGTCCATGGTGGTTCGAGAGATCGAATTTGCATCCGAGTTTGATGAAGCGGATGAAGCGCCCAAGGAAGAGGGGCTAGCAACTTTCTACGAAGAGTTGCAAGACGAGTTTGACGAATGGACCAAATCCTTAGACGAGTGGCACGAGCCAATGGAACCGAGACGCGCCAACAACACTTGCCTTGGGTATCGACAAGGCGAAGTGGAACGAGCCGACAAGGACCTTGCGTCCGAGGTAAGTGATCCAATTTTACAAAATTTGGATCTAACTTTGTGTGATTCTGTCCACAGGTTGTTCGAGGGGCCAAAGAAGGAACAAAGTGACAAGGTGGTTGGAACAAGTCAAGGACCTCCAACCTTCACCAAATCCGAGGGACAAGTGCTAGAGAGCACCGAAGTGGGGAAATCCAACGACCCCGCCATCATCACTTGCCTTGAGTATCGACAAGGCATAGTGAAGCCAACCAACGAGGACATTATGTCTGGGGTAAGTGAGCCAAATTCTTTTAAAGATTTGAGTCTAACTTACTTTGTTTCCATCCCTAGGTTGCTAGAGAGATCGAGTAAGGAGCCGAGGCCGTTTGATGAAGAGTCGACCGAGGTTCTTCAATGCCTATCGACGAGTGCATCGATAGATTTAGTGGGGGAGAATGTCACATGGGAACTTTTTGCGACCGAGCCAGCCGCACCCATAGGTGCGGACCCTTGCGCGCCACGCCTTCCACCCGACCGAGGGGTCCAAATTATTGCCGATGCCACGCACCAAGGGGCCATGCACAACGCCCTTGGTGGTGTCCGCGCCCAAGAGAACCGAGGTGGGCCTGTTTCTCCGCACCATGGGGCCTTGTCTAGCACCCCATGCGCTGCCCACACGACTTGCACCCGAGGAGGCCCAACACGCGCACCCGAGGTGCCTTTGCCATGCACCCTCCATGCCAGCCAAGGCATGGAGCCCGAGCCCGCACCCGAGGTGCGCATCAAGGCCGAGTCCACACACGAGGGGGCCTTGCCTTGCCCCATCCATGCCGCCCAAGACATGGAGACCAAGCCCGCATCCAACGTGCACACTAAGGAGGCCAAGTCCACAACCGAGAGGGCCTTGCCTTGCACCATCCATGCCGGCCAAGCCATGGAGCCCGAGCCCGCACCCGATGTGCTCACCAAAGAGGTCGAGCCTACACCCTCCATGCGCACCATAAGGCCTAGGGGATGCCCATCCGAGTTGCTCACACCCCTAGGGCCCGACTTAGCACCTAGCATGCTACCAAGGTGGTTTTAGACACAAGAACCGGGCCATGCCAAGCCCAATCTGCCCAAGCATCCAAGACCCAAGCCATGTTGTCATCTTTTGACCAACACACAAGGAAAGGTATCTTCCATGGGGGCCTATCCGAGGAAAGTATTCCATGAAAACAACCATATGATGTCATATCTTTGTAATGAGGGCAAGTTTGTTCATATGAAAGTGTTGCCATGTTTAGGAGGGAGGATTCATCCTTAGCCATTGGATTGAATCACTCGTAGCCGTTAGATCGAGGGGGCTTAGGATATAAATAGAGCCCTCCTCCATCCTTTGTATTCATTCCTCATTCTCCACATTTTCATCTTTCTTTGAGTATTAATAAGAGTAAGCATCGAGTACTCTTTTCTCCCAGTCTAGGCTTAGGGGGAGTTTTTAACGAGGCTCATTGCTTTGAAAAACACTTGTCTTGCCTTTCTTCTTTTGCCTAGCCATCGCTTCCATCTTCCCAACGCTTCCACAACCCAAATAAGCCCTCCAAGCTTAGTTTCCAAGGCTGAACTTGGTCACCTTTCTTCCTCTTTTCGACCAAGTGCCGCACGGTGCTAGCCCTTCCAACCTAGCCCCGTGACACTTTGGTGAGACAATTGTGATGCGAAAGTTGTATAGAAGATGTCCCTTGAAAGTGCAAAACCACGTTTTTCTAGTTGATCTCATGGAATTGCCATTCTTTGGGTTTGATGTAATCCTTGGTATGGATTGGCTTGTTGAGCATCGAGCTGTAGTGGATTTTGAGAGCAAGCGAGTTTCGTTGAAACTTGCGGATGACTATGAAGTGGTGGTGGTAGGTGAGAATGTGAAGTTTCTTGCCAATGTGGTGTCTACATTAGAAGTGAGTCGAATGCTGAGGCAAGGTTGCGAGGCTTACCTAGCCTTTGTGATGAATCCTAGTTCAAAGGAGTTGCGCGTTCAGGATATCAGAACTATACGGGAGTTCCCTGGAATGTTCCCGGAGGAGCTACCTTGATTGCCGCCTAGTTGAGAGGTTGAGTTTGGGATAGAGCTGTATGAAAATACAACTCCAGTGTCCATTGCTCCTTATCGCATGACACCTAAGGAGTTGAAGGAATTGAAGACGCTGCTTAAGGAGTTGCTTGACCATGGTTTCATTCGTCTTAGTGTGTCACCTTGGGGTGCACCGGTCTTGTTTGTGAAAAAGAAGGATGGCACTATGAGAATGTGCATCGATTATCGTCAGCTGAATAAGTTGACTATCAAGAATATGTATCCTTTGCCGAGGATTGATGATCTTTTTGATCAGTTTCGGGGAGCGGCTATCTTCTCCAAGATTAACTTAAGGTCAGGATACTATAAGCTTAAGGTGAAAGACGTGGATGTGCCAAAAACAGCCTTTAGAACGAGGTATGGGCATTATGAGTTCCTTGTAATGCCGTTTGGCTTGACGAATGCTCCTGCGGCTTTTATGGACATGATGAATAGAGTGTTCCATGAATATTTGGACAATTTTGTTATGGTGTTCATCGACGATATCCTTGTGTACTCTCGTACTGAGGAGGAGCATGAAGGTCATTTGAGGGTTGTCTTGCAAGCGCTTATGGAAAATCAGCTTTATGCTAAGTTGAGCAAGTGCGAGTTTTGGTTAAGGGAAGTGGTGTTCCTTGGTCATGTGGTTTCGGCTGAGGGGATTCGTGTTGATCCTCAGAAGGTTGAGGCGGTGATGAATTGGAAGCCTCCTAAGTCTGTTCATGAATTCCGTAGTTTCCTTGGGTTGGTAGGATATTACCGGAGCTTTGTGGATGGATTTTCAAAGATTGCTGCCCCTTTGACGAAGTTGTTGCAAAAAGATGTTAAGTATGAATGGACGAAATCAAGACAACAAGCTTTTGAGAAGCTTAAGGCAGCTTTGACGCAAGCTCCTATTTTGGTTCAACCTGAATTAGGGAAGGAGTTTGTGGTGTATAGTGACGCATCCTACATTGGTTTGGGGTGTGTGCTAATGCAGGAGGGTAAGGTGGTGGCTTATGCATCGCGATAGTTGAAGGCGCATGAGCGCAATTACCCTACGCATGATATTGAATTAGCTGCGGTGGTTTTTGCTTTGAATATCTGGAGACATTATCTTTATGGTGAGAAGTGTATTGTGTACACGGATCACAAGAGTTTGAAGTATTTGATGTCTCAGAAAGAGTTAAATCTTAGGCAACAACGTTGGGTGGAGTTGCTTAAGGATTACGATCTGACGATCGAGTACCATCCGGGAAAAGCTAATGTTGTGGCGGATGCCTTGAGCAGGAAGGTGGCGGTAGAGTTAAGGGCTATGTTTGCTAGCTTGAGCATTTTGCGTGATGGAGGTCTTGTGGCTGAATTACAAGTGAAACCATCTTTGGTTCAGTTGATAAAGGATAAGCAGTTGTTGGATGATTCTTTGGTGCCACATGTTCAGGATATTGCCGAGGATAGACCATCGGATTTTTGTTTTAATGATGATGGAGTTCTGTGTTTCGGAAGATGGATAGTAGTGCCGAATGATTTGGAGTTGAGGCGTACTATTCTGACAGAAGCTCATAGTAGTCCTTTTGCTATGCACCCTGGTAGTACAAAGATGTATCGTGATCTGAGAGATGAGTACTATTGGGTGGGTTTGAAGAAAGATGTTGTAGAGTATGTGGGTAAGTGCATGGTTTGTCAGTGGGTTAAGGCTGAGCATCAGTTTCCTTCGGGGTTGTTGCAACCGTTGAGGATTCCTGAATGGAAGTGGGAAAGAATCACCATGGACTTTGTGTCTGGTTTACCTTTGTCGCCATCGAAGAAGAATTCGGTGTGGGTGATTGTGGATCGCCTTACGAAGTGTGCGCATTTCTTACCTGTGCATACCACGTATACCTTGGATAAGCTTGCATAGTTGTACATTGTTGAGATTGTGCGTTTGCATGGTGTACCAAAGTCTATAGTGTCGGATAGAGATCCGAGGTTCACATCACGATTTTGGGAGTGTTTACATCAAGCTTTGGGTACGCGGCTGAATTTCAGTACTTCTTATCATCCGCAGTCGGATGGACAGTCTGAGCGTGTTATCCAAGTGCTCGAGGATATGTTGAGGTGTTGCGTGATTGAGTTTCAAGGCTCTTGGGAGAAGCATTTGCCTTTGGTGGAGTTCGCTTATAATAATAGTTACCAGGCAAGTATTCAAATGGCACCTTATGAAGCTTTGTATGGGAGGAAGTGCATAACTCCTCTTTGCTGGACTGAAGCAGGTCAGAAGTTGGTCTCAATCCCGAATTTATTGAAGGGAACCACCGAGAAGGTGAAGCTCATTTGTGAGCGGTTGAAGGTAGCTTCTGATCGACATAAGTCTTACGCAGATTTGAAGCGTAAGGAGATTGAGTTTGCGGTGGGTGACCGTGTGTTCTTGAAGTTTTCACCTTGGAAGAAGGTGATGAGATTTGGCCGGAAGGGTAAGTTGAGCCCTAGGTATATTAGACCATACGAGGTGATTGAACGTGTGGGTCATGTTGCTTATAAGCTGAGGTTACCACAAGAATTAGAGAAGATACATGATGTGTTTCATGTATCCATGCTTCGGAGGTATCGGTCGGATCCTTCGCATGTTATGCCTGTGGAGGAAGTTGAGTTGAACCCAGACTTGACCTATGATGAGGAGCCGGTTGAGATTCTGGATTCGGACAGTAAAGTTCTTCGAGGTAAGACCATTGAGTTGGTTAAGGTGTTGTGGAGGCATCGTGGTGTTGAGGAAGCCACGTGGGAAAGGAAAGATGACATGAAGAAGTAGTTTCCTTATCTTTTTCCTCCAGGTAAATTTCGAGGACGAAATTTCTTAAGAGGGGGAGAGTTGTAACACCCCAATTTTGGGCTTAGAAGTTTAGGGTCTAAACCGGACCGGTCTGAGAAACGGTTCTAGTATAAAAGGGAGTTTTAGGGAACACCTAGTTCGAGATTCTTTAAGAATATAAAAAACTATCTAAAAATCCTCATTTAATATTTAAAGGTGAGTGGTGAAATCAATTTTATGAAATAGGGTTTGGAAATACTACATTTCGGTGTAGTGACCAAATCGCGATTTTTGCAAAGTTTAGTAGTGACTGTTTTGTAAAGGATTGAAACTTTGAATCTTTAAGGAGCTAATTTACCAAAAATGTTTTCACCAGATTTTTCCTTAATTTGGGTGATTTAATTAATGATTTAATTAAATAAAAGAAAGGTGATAAACTACTTTTGACTTTCATAACCACTTTTCACAAATTTCCCTCATTTTATTTTCTCTCAAATTCCTTTCAACCAAACACTTTTTCTCCAGCAAAATTCACTTTGATTTCCACTTCATTTGATGAGATTTCCATCACTCATTGATTCCTAATCAATCTTGCAACAAATCCATTTGTTTTCTACATTGTATTTTCATGGAAATTTGCCCAAATCAAGGAGAAATAATCTTTTAGAGGGGAGACATCTTCGGACACTTTTGGAGTTGATCCGGAAGCTTAATTGGCATTTCGGCAAGCAAGCGAAACGAAATCGGTGAGTGCGATTGGGTTAGAAGTCCATGAGGACAAAAATACAAGGTTTGGGGATTTAGGAGAGGTTTGAAACACCTTCCTAAATCCGGAAGTAAGTATGGTTTGATTTGGTCTCTTTAAAGTGTTGTTTGCCCCTAAAATGCTTTTACATGCTCATGGTTTGAGATTGATAAATTCCTACTATTTTTATGCATGATTTAAAGCATGAGATTATGCTTGTAGAGATGTCATGAGATGGCATGTTGCATTGAATAGATTTGAGCTTTTGTTTTGAAGCAAAGTATGATTTATGATTTGAAATGTGATGAGAAAACCTTTGAGTAATATTGCATGAAAACAGTAGGTGTGGTGATGTTTTAACACATTATATTGGCATGGATGTTGAGAAACTTACCGGATATAATTGATCGATCAATAGGATGAGAGTGCACTATAAACTAAAAATTCGTACATGCTCTTTGGTTAAGCCAAAGGGAGATTTTTCAATGATGGGCATTCCATCGGGTAGGACTTGGTGAAATACCCAAGCTTTGTGGCGATGAGAGATTCCGCCATGTGAGTACGGTGATGAGAGATTCCACCGGAAGCTATGTTGCTAGACAAGTGAGTACGGTGATGCGAGATTCCACCGGAAGAGTCTAGTGTAGAAATGTGTCCGCATATCCGAGTATTAATGAGATGTTAAATGCCAATATAAATGATGAAATGGTTTTTGTTACACATGTACCCTTGATGAAATGATTTATGCTATGAGTTATGCATATGAGATTGGTTTAGAAATGCTTTGACAATACAAGAATGTGAATGGCTTTGGCATGAGTTTTGCATTGGTTTTAATGCATAAGATAGAATGAAGGTACATGTGGGTTCAATGAGTATTGCTTTGAAATTTTTCCAAGCATGAGAAAGAGATGAGCATGTGGTTTTAAAGCTTTTGATGAAAGTGTTTTCTTAATGTGCATTATTGTGTTGGTTTTCTTTAAGCATGCCTCACTAAGCATTTGTGCTTACGCTCTCTTTTACCATTAATGCAGATAATTGAGGTGTTTTCGGGCATCAAGGAAGCTAAGTCCATCCAAGGAAATCTAAGCTCACGTATGGTGAAGTTTTCATACACTTTAGTTTTGATAAATTGGCAATGGGAAACCAAGATTTGTTTTTGGGAGATATGTTAAACTCCCTAATGTTGTGGCATGTTTGTTTTGGGATTGTTGGATTGTAAATGGTCTTAATTGCTTGTTTTGAGGTTTGATTGCCTATTTGGATTTTGATATTAGGAAGCATGCCTCTAGACTATGGAGATTTTGTGTTGGATGCTATGATGGTGTTTGAGTGTTCCAAATAGGTATCTTATATGTACGTTGACTTGTTGGTATGATTAGAGAGTCCTTGGGATGTGTTTGGATGGGTTTTTGGGTGAAAAACCAGCATTTTCTGCAGTTTCTGGGCAAACCGTATCGAAACACCCTCTAGTGTTTCGAAACGGGGGCCTGTAATGACATTCGTGTTTCGAAACGATGGAGGCTGTTTCAAAACGATTTGGCTACTGGAATGCCGTGTTTCGGAACAGGTTTCGAAACGGGTGAGTGTTTTGATCTAGCGTTTCGATACAGCAGATAGGTGTTTCGAAACGGGTGACCGTTGGGCACATATTTGAATTGTTCTGAGGTTTGCATGTTTTACATTTTAGTCCTAAATATTTAGATTGCAATTGCTTGAGTTTGAGATGTCCAATTAAGATGAAATTTGGCAGAGAAGCATGTAACATGACTAATTTTATATTGGTAACCTAAAAATTGATGAGGACCTTCTAATTTACAGAAATTACAATTTGGTCCCTAAATTCGAGTAAGGTGCAATTGAGTCCCTATTTGAAATCCGTTCGATGTGCCTTTTTCAATCTTATCTCGTGAGTACTCACTTAGGGTTAACAAGCATCTAGACAAGCCTAAAAAGAAAAAAAGGGTCGTGAATCAAGGTTGACTTTCGGGTTGACTTTGGTTTTCCCCGTGTAATCTTCGTAGTTCAGGTCAATCGTCTAGGCCGAGCTAAGGGGGTTACAGGTGCCATAGCTAGCCTGGTGCCAATCCTTAACAAATTGATCCAGATATCCGTACCCATAACAAGTCTTAGTCGACTTATCGCACTCCCCTGTGTGGTGTTATCCGCACCGATCACACAAACGGCGGGTCAACGATCTTGAAGAACCTCCCCAATTCATCATAAACGACAAAGTCGAATGCTCTTTGCGGAATCCCTCTGATTTAACCTCTGTGAAAAGGGGGCCATGGTGGCTAGAGATGTGACTGACGGTGGTTGTTTGTGAGTAAGGGAGATGAACGTTGGTTTAAAGTTGAACACGAGAGAATATTGAAGAAATGGGAATTTTCATTAATAAAAGAATAAAAAATACAATCGGTACTTTCTTAAGCCTATTTACATTTGTTATATAGGCTTGCGATTCTAAACTCAACAATCCAACAAACTAACTGACTCTAAACTAATTAATTGCATGGTAATGCTTAACATTCATCCTGCTCTAAATCTTCTTGATGTTCACGAATTTGATTCTTGAAAAAAAATGCAATCATAGTGAGCTGAAATAGGATGCCTGAGCTGATTCTTGCTGCTGAAAAAAAAACTTCTTCATTCACCCTACTTTTCTTCTTCTTTCTTCTTTTTTTTTTAGATTTTCTCAAATAAGAAAAACAGAGGCCTGGAATTACAAATGCATAGTGAGTTGTTTCACATATTATAACATTCTTCATTCATTCTTACTTAGGTGAGACATGAATCGAAGGTATTCTTCATTTTACTTTCATTCTTCTTCTTCATAGCTTCACATGTTCAGTCTTCATCTACACTACTCTTCTTCTCACTTATTCAAACTTTCTTTAGGTCAGGAGCAAGGCGGTTAAGCTATGTAACATCCCAAAAATTACGTCCAAATTGTAAACCCTAGATTCTAAAAATCACGAATTTTAAAATCTCTAATTCTTGAAACATTAATGATTTGAGAATTTAATTCAAAAACCTTATTTGAGTTTGAGGGTTAAGTTGAGAAAAATCCAAATTTATAATTCTTAATATAAAAATTTAGGGTCAATTAGTAAATCATGAAAAGTCTAGGTGCTCGTTTGCAAACCCCATTTAATTCAATGGATTCCCTTGTGATTAATCATTTTCATCAATTTGAATTTTAGTTTCCTTTGGTTTCTGCCACCCGTCTTTTATTATTATTATTATTATTATTATTATTATTATTATTATTATTATTATTATAATATGTATTCTATTCCCGATTGAAAACCTAAACCTAAATGTATATATATATATATATATATATATATATATATATATATATATATTGGTTCGTAGGTTTAAATGCCATAGAACAAACGTCCAATTCTTTTTCCCTCCATGTCTTCGTCAAAACATTAAAACCCTTTTGTCCAATTAAAAATTCCTATGATATTGTTGGGCTGCTCCAACCTAATGTTGAGTATCTTTCCAATCCCTTTTATTTCACTTCTATACTTCCATGATTCGGTTGTTAGCCACGATCTACATCCATGCTACTCATTTTTCGATCCAGCAGAACCTAATATTAGATTTGAGTGCGAGGAGCACTCTTCCCGATGTTAGATCTATTGTTACTTGAGGTGTGTTTTCTTCCGGTACTATAATTAAATTATATGTTATATTTTTCTGTGTTGGTGTTTTACCCTTTATGTGATTATTTATATGTATTATGATTTTTATGGTTGACATCACATGCATACGTTTTCAAAATATATTTTTACTATGATTTACGAACCGCGATTTATGGACTACGATTTATGAAATATGATTTATGGACTTATGGACTATGATTTATGAAGTATGTTTAAGGAATATCGGATTTATGGAACTTTGTTTATGAAATTTGATTTCTAATCATCATATCATTGTATGAGCATGGGTTGGGATTTGTTCGGGGAAGTTCAGTGGTTTCACCCTTCGGGCTGAACTCCACTTCGGATTGGCGGTTGTAGTGAGGAGTTCTGGGGAACTTTCCTCTTGGCGGTTGTAGTTGGGTGCATTGCATTGTGCTTGTGATTTATGTGTTATGCTTTAAAGAATTTTAAGAAAATATAACTATATTTTTACGAGTATGATTTTCTTGCACCTTAGAGACACACTAAGCTCTTTAGCTTACTCCCCCACAGTTTTTCTTTTACAGATATCTTGGACTCTAGGCAACTTGGTACTTGTAGGATCTTATATTTTATCCGGTTATTTTATTATTCAGTATGAAACTATTTTAGTTTAATCAGATTTCTATATATTATTTTGGGACATGGATGTAATTTTAGACTATTTATATTTTGAGATTATTTTTAGCATTCATATACTATTATTTTAATTCAGAGATTTTATATAATTATTCGAATATCTATTACGATATTTATATTTTTATTTATTATTAAATTTATGTTATTTTATTTTAATTTAAAGTATATCTTTTTTTAAAATTGGTTTTTGTTGAGGGAAAAGTTTTCAAACGTGACTTCCTAAATTCGGCTATTTCTTCTAGGCCGGGTTTAGGGGGTTACATTTAGTGGTATCAGAGCTAAGTTCAACCCTCGGACTGTGTGGCTCACATAAAATTTTAAGCAGAAAATAATTTTTGCATGCATATTAAATGTTTTGGGCAAAATTTGATTTTCTGATAAATTTATTATTTTAAAGAACTAAAGATATGTTTTGAATAAAATCTCCAAGTACCAACTCTAATTCTAAGATTGTCCCTATTGTATATAGATTACTATGTCACCTCGTATGAGCTCTATATTAACGATCGATTGTGATCATACTCGTTCCTATAAATTTGAGATTAAAGCCTATTTGAAAATTCTGTGTTGCCATTTATAACCTGATCTAAAATGCATTTTTAAAAATGTTATCAAAACCTCTATTTTTTAAAGTATGTCGTTAGTCTGGAAATTTTGAGGACAAAATTTCTTTTAAGGGTGGGAGAGTTGTAACACCCCAAAAATTACGTCCAAATTGTAAACCCTAGATTCGAAAAATCGCGAATTTTAAAATCTAATTTTGAAATCTCTAATTCTTGAAATATTAATGATTTGAGAATTTAATTCAAAAACCCTATTTGAGTTTGAGGGTTAAGTTGAGAAAAATCCAAATTTATAATTCTTAATATAAAAATTTAGGGTCAATTAGTAAATCATGAAAAATCTAGGTGCTCGTTTGCAAACCCCATTTAATTCAATGGATTCCCTTGTGATTAACCATTTTCATTGAATTTTAGTTTCCTTTGGTTTCTGCCACCCGTCTTATATTATTATTATTATTATTATTATTATTATTATTATTATTATTATTATTATTATATTATTATTATTATTATTATGTATTCTATTCCCGATTGAAAACCTAAACCTAAACGTATATATATATATATATATATATATATATATATATATATATTGGTTCGTAGGTTTAAATGCCATAGAACAAACGTCCAATTCTTTTTCCCTCCATGTCATCGTCAAAACATTAACACCCTCTTGTCGAATTAAAAATTCCTATGCTATTGTTCGGCTGCTCCGACCTAATGTTGAGTATCTTTCCAATCCCTTTTATTTCACTTGTATACTTCCATGATTCGGTTGTTAGCCACGATCTACATCCATGCTACTCATTTTTCGATCCAGCAGAACCTAATATTAGATTTGAGTGCGAGGGGCACTCTTCCCGATGTTAGAGCTATTGTTGCTTGAGGTGTATTTTCTTCCGGTACTATAATTAAATTATAGGTTATATTTCTCTGTGTTGGTGTTTTACCCTTTATGTGATTATTTATATGTATTATGATTTTTATGGTTGACATCACATGCATACGTTTTCAAAATATATTTTTACTATGATTTACGAACCGCGATTTATGGACTACGATTTATGAACTATGATTTATGGACTTATGGACTATGATTTATGAAGTATGGTTACGGAATATCGGATTTATGGAACTTTGTTTATGAAATTTGATTTCTAATCATCATATCATTGTATGAGCATGGGTTGGGATTTGTTCGGGGAAGTTCAGTGGTTTCACCCTTCGGGCTGAATTCCACTTCGAATTGGCGGTTGTAGTGAGGAGTTCTGGGGAACTTTCCTCTTGGCGGTTGTAGTTGGGTGCATTGCATTGTGCTTGTGATTTATGTGTTATGCTTTAAATAATTTTAAGAAAATATTACTATATTTTTACGAGTATGATTTTCTTGCACCTTAGAGAGACACTAAGCTCTTTAGCTTACTCCCCCACAGTTTTTCTTTTGCAGATATCTTGGACTCTAGGCAACTTGGTACTTGGAGGATCTTAGATTTTATCCGGTTATTTTATTATTCAGTATGAAACTATTTTAGTTTAATCAGATTTCTATATATTATTTTGGGACATGGATGTAATTTTAGACTATTTATATTTTGATATTATTTTTAGCATTCATATACTATTATTTTAATTCAGAGATTTTATATAATTATTCGAATATCTATTACGATATTTTTATTTTTATTTATTATTAAATTTATGTTATTTTATTTTAATTTAAAGTATATCTTTTTTTTAAAATTGGTTTTGTTGAGGGAAAAGTTTTCAAACGTGACTTCCTAAATTCGGTTATTTCTTCTAGGCCGGGTTTAAGAGGTTACATCTAGTGGTATCAGAGCTAAGTTTAACCATCGGACTGTGTGGCTCACATAAAATTTTAAGCAGAAAATTATTTTTGCATGCATATTAAATGTTTTGGGCAAAATTGGATTTTCTGTTAAATTTATTATTTTAAAGAATTAAAGATATGTTTTGAATAAAATCTCCAAGTACCAACTCTAATTCTAAGATTGTCCCTATTGTATATAGATTACTATGTCACCTCGTATGAGCTCTATATTAGCGATCGATTGTGATCATACTCGTTCCTATAAATTTGAGATTAAAGCCTATTTGAAAATTCTGTGTTGCCATTTATAACCTGATCTAAAATGCATTTTTAAAAATGTTATCAAAACCTCTATTTTTTAAAGTATGTCGTTAGTCTGGAAATTTTGAGGACAAAATTTCTTTTAAGGGTGGGAGAGTTGTAACACCCCAAAAATTACGTCCAAATTGTAAACCCTAGATTCGAAAAATCACGAATTTAAAAATCTAATTTTGAATTCTCTAATTCTTGAAACATTAATGATTTGAGAATTTAATTCAAAAACCCTATTTGAGTTTGAGGGTTAAGTTGAGAAAAATCCAAATTTATAATTCTTAATATAAAAATTTAGGGTCAATTAGTAAATCATGAAAAGTCTAGGTGCTCGTTTGCAAACCCCATTTATTTCAATGGATTCCCTTGTGATTAACCATTTTCATCAATTTGAATTTTAGTTTCCTTTAGTTTCTGCCACTCGTCTTTTATTATTATTATTATTATTATTATTATTATTATTATTATTATTATTAATAATATTATTATTATTATTATTATTATTATTATTATGTATTCTATTCCCGATTGAAAACCTAAACCTAAACGTGTATATATATATATTGGTTCGTAGGTTTAAATTCCATAGAACAAACGTCCAATTCTTTTTCCCTCCATGTCATCGTCAAAACATTAAAACCCTTTTGTCGAATTAAAAATTCCTATGCTATTGTTCGGCTGCTCCAACCTAATGTTGAGTATCGTTCCAATCCCTTTTATTTCACTTGTATACTTCCATGATTCGGTTGTTAGCCACGATCTACATCCATGCTACTCATTTTTCGATCCAACAAAACCTAATATTAGATTTGAGTGCGAGGGGCACTCTTCCCGATGTTAGAGCTATTGTTGCTTGAGATGTATTTTCTTCCGGTACTATAATTAAATTATATGTTATATTTCTCTGTGTTGGTGTTTTACCCTTTATGTGATTATTTATATGTATTATGATTTTTATGGTTGACATCACCTGCATACGTTTTCAAAATATATTTTTACTATGATTTACGAACCGCGATTTATGGACTACGATTTATGAACTATGATTTATGGACTTATGGACTATGATTTATGAAGTATGGTTACGGAATATCGGGTTTATGGAACTTTATTTATGAAATTTGATTTCTAATCATCATATCATTGTATGAGCATGGGCTGAGATTTGTTCGGGGAAGTTCAGTGGTTTCACCCTTTGGGCTGAATTCCACTTCGGATTGGCGGTTGTAGTGAGGAGTTCTGGGGAACTTTCCTCTTGGCGGTTGTAGTTGGGTGCATTGCATTGTGCTTGTGATTTATGTGTTATGCTTTAAAGAATTTTAAGAAAATATTACTATATTTTTACGAGTATGATTTTCTTGCACCTTAGAGAGACACTAAGCTCTTTAGCTTACTCCCCCACAGTTTTTCTTTTGCAGATATCTTGGACTCTAGGCAACTTGGTACTTGGAGGATCTTAGATTTTATCCGGTTATTTTATTATTCAGTATGAAACTATTTTAGTTTAATCAGATTTCTATATATTATTTTGGGACATGGATGTAATTTTAGACTATTTATATTTTGATATTATTTTTAGCATTCATATACTATTATTTTAATTCAGAGATTTTATATAATTATTCGAATATCTATTACGATATTTTTATTTTTATTTATTATTAAATTTATGTTATTTTATTTTAATTTAAAGTATATCTTTTTTTTAAAATTGGTTTTGTTGAGGGAAAAGTTTTCAAACGTGACTTCCTAAATTCGGTTATTTCTTCTAGGCCGGGTTTAAGGGGTTACATCTAGTGGTATCAGAGCTAAGTTTAACCATCGGACTGTGTGGCTCACATAAAATTTTAAGCAGAAAATTATTTTTGCATGCATATTAAATGTTTTGGGCAAAATTGGATTTTCTGATAAATTTATTATTTTAAAGAATTAAAGATATGTTTTGAATAAAATCTCCAAGTACCAATTCTAATTCTAAGATTGTCCCTATTGTATATAGATTATTATGTCACCTCGTATGAGCTCTATATTAGCGATCGATTGTGATCATACTCGTTCCTATAAATTTGAGATTAAAGCCTATTTGAAAATTCTGTGTTGCCATTTATAACCTGATCTAAAATGCATTTTTAAAAATGTTATCAAAACCTCTATTTTTTAAAGTATGTCGTTAGTCTGGAAATTTTGAGGACAAAATTTCTTTTAAGGGTGGGAGAGTTGTAACACCCCAAAAATTACGTCCAAATTGTAAACCCTAGATTCGAAAAATCACGAATTTAAAAATCTAATTTTGAATTCTCTAATTCTTGAAACATTAATGATTTGAGAATTTAATTCAAAAACCCTATTTGAGTTTGAGGGTTAAGTTGAGAAAAATCCAAATTTATAATTCTTAATATAAAAATTTAGGGTCAATTAGTAAATCATGAAAAGTCTAGGTGCTCGTTTGCAAACCCCATTTAATTCAATGGATTCCCTTGTGATTAACCATTTTCATCAATTTGAATTTTAGTTTCCTTTAGTTTCTGCCACCCGTCTTTCATTATTATTATTATTATTATTATTATTATTATTATTATTATTATTATTATTATTATTATTATTATTATTATTATTATTATTATTATTATTATTATTATTATTATTATTATTATTATGTATTCTATTCCCGATTGAAAACCTAAACCTAAACGTGTATATATATATATTGGTTCGTAGGTTTAAATTCCATAGAACAAACGTCCAATTCTTTTTCCCTCCATGTCATCGTCAAAACATTAAAACCCTTTTGTCGAATTAAAAATTCCTATGCTATTGTTCGGCTGCTCCAACCTAATGTTGAGTATCGTTCCAATCCCTTTTATTTCACTTGTATACTTCCATGATTCGGTTTTTAGCCACGATCTACATCCATGCTACTCATTTTTCGATCCAGCAAAACCTAATATTTGATTTGAGTGCGAGGGGCACTCTTCCCGATGTTAGAGCTATTGTTGCTTGAGATGTATTTTCTTCCGGTACTATAATTAAATTATATGTTATATTTCTCTGTGTTGGTGTTTTACCCTTTATGTGATTATTTATATGTATTATGATTTTTATGGTTGACATCACCTGCATACGTTTTCAAAATATATTTTTACTATGATTTACGAACCGCGATTTATGGACTACGATTTATGAACTATGATTTATGGACTTATGGACTATGATTTATGAAGTATGGTTACGGAATATTAGATTTATGGAACTTTGTTTATGAAATTTGATTTCTAATCATCATATCATTGTATGAGCATGGGCTGGGATTTGTTCGGGGAAGTTCAGTGGTTTCACCCTTTGGGCTGAATTCCACTTCGGATTGGCGGTTGTAGTGAGGAGTTCTGGGGAACTTTCCTCTTGGCGGTTGTAGTTGGGTGCATTGCATTGTGCTTGTGATTTATGTGTTATGCTTTAAAGAATTTTAAGAAAATATTACTATATTTTTACGAGTATGATTTTCTTGCACCTTAGAGACACACTAAGCTCTTTAGCTTACTCCCCCACAGTTTTTCTTTTACAGATATCTTGGACTTTAGGCAACTTGGTACTTAGAGGA
Source organism: Hibiscus trionum (assembly GCA_030270665.1). Taxonomy (NCBI): domain Eukaryota; kingdom Viridiplantae; phylum Streptophyta; class Magnoliopsida; order Malvales; family Malvaceae; genus Hibiscus; species Hibiscus trionum. Next base: position 10,559,447 of record BSYR01000046.1, read on the forward strand.
TCTTAGATTTTATCCGGTTATTTTATTATTCAGTATGAAACTATTTTAGTTTAATCAGATTTCTATATATTATTTTGGGACATGGATGTAATTTTAGACTATTTATATTTTGAGATTATTTTTAGCATTCATCTACTATTATTTTAATTCAGAGATTTTATATAATTATTCTAATATCTATTACAATATTTATATTTATATTTATTATTAAATTTATGTTATTTTATTTTAATTTAAAGTATATCTTTTTTTAAAATTGGTTTTGTTGAGGGAAAAGTTTTCAAACGTGACTTCCTAAATTCGGCTATTTCTTCTAGGCCGGGTTTAGAGGGTTACAAGCTACATGCTATCAGGTGCAATCTGAAGCCTCTCTTGGGCAAGAAGACACCCTCTTATGCCTGGTTGAGGAAAGCAAGGTTGTTAAACACTTAACTCTCCCCAGAGATTTTCTTCCATGACAACTTGGATGTCAATCCTCAAGTTTCATGTTCACTTTGGATTAGAAGCAACAGTTAATGAAGTCAAATTGATTTCAAATGATCAACACAAATCTTTACCAACGGAACCAACAACACCAAGCATCAGTAACAACAAGCAAAAACAAATCACCAGCTTTCTCCAACAATATGAGGTTGTGAACTTTAAGCCACAATATTAGATGACACCAATTGAGATGCTCAGAAGCTAATAACCAGCAATATCGAAGATGTTTAACTCAGAACTTAACTTCAGTAATCTATCACATTTACAACCATTACCACAGAACCCATACATACCAACACATCATCATATTATTCAACAGAAACTCAACCAATACGCTAGAGTCCTCAATTCATAAAACAATATTCACAGAACTCTTGAATTCCCTATCAAGTAGTAGCAGCAGTGTTTCATAGTAAGAAGCATCAACTACGCTATAAGTAGCATAAGAGGACATCACCATTTCTTCAAATCATACATCAGTAGCACGTGTGCTCACATCTTATCAATGACAAAAGCTTGACATCAGACCGACAAATATCACTATATCACACCAGGAGAAACCAATTTCTACAATAATCTCAGAAGACTCCCACATTAGCATCAGTAACAGAAGATAATAGCAATCCACAAATTTCAAAACATTGAGTGAATCAAAAAATATTCCGAGAGAAAACTCAGAAAATCAGTTATAATCGCACAAAATAGAAGTAACAGAGATGAACCAAATCGAAGCAGAGCAACTCAGATTATGGCAGACTATATCAGACGTGAACAAAAGATACAAGTAAAATTTTTCAATGAATCAAAACTGCAAAGATCTTACCAGATCGAAGAAGATTTACAGATCGCACATGCATCAGCAATATGTGAAACATTCGACGACACAGATGAAACTCGCCACTGAGGAAATCGATTGCCAATTGATGAAGTAGTGTCAAGATCACCTGTAAGGAGTCAAAATGACTTTGAAACAAAATAAGAAGACAATTGCAATGAGAAGCAACAATAGATTCGAAGAATCGGATTTGAAAACTGAACAAAGAAGGAAAAACAGAAACGGAGAGAGAAGAACAACCGCAAGATCATCGGCGATTTGAGTAACAGAAACGATTTCAAGATTTGAAATCGAAGAACGATTGAAGAACTTAGTAGAAAACACGATGGATGATTTCAAGATTTGAAATCAGAGAACTCAAAGAATGCATCGGAAATGAACTTAGATTTGAAAGGCAAAAACGAAGTAGAAAAGGCACCAGGAACGACAGCGAATGATACCACGTGAAAAGAGAGCCATGGTGGCCGAAGATGTGACTGACAGTGGTGGTTTGTGCGTAAGGGAGATGAACTATGGTTTAAAGTTGAACACGAGAGAATATTGAAGAAAGGGGAATTTTCATTAATAAAGGAATGAAAAATACAATCGGTACTTGCTTAAGCCTATTTACATTTGTTATATAGGCTTGAGGTTCTAAACTCAACAATCCAACAAACTAACTAACTCTAAACTAATCAAAAACTAATTAATTGCATGGTAATGCTTAACACCCAATCCATCATAAACGACGAAGTCGAATGCCCTTTGCGATAACCCTATGATTTAACCTCTATAAATGATTTTTGTTGTTCCTCATAGAATCTCTAGATCTCTTGCCTAAACTTTTAGACGAACCCCAGTCTCATAGGTCTTGTAATAAGCTTGCGACCCTCTTGCATGTCCCTGAATCAGGCTCCCCACCTTCTCAAGGGATCTGGCACTATTGACTAACTACGCAAATGTCTTGTGTTGGTCAGCAGTCACATACATTTGTAGCTCGAGTTTTAGCCCCCGATAGAACCTCTTAGATCTCAACTGCTCAGTTGCAACTAACTCGAGAACAAATATAATCAGCCGCAAGAACTCTTGCTCATATTCAAAGATTGTACGATTCCCTTGTTCCAAATGAGAGAACGCATCCATCAACACGTCCATCTAAGCCTCTCCAAAGTACTTTCTCTTGAACTCTTTCAAGAAGTACTCATAAGTGGGTAGTGCAGGGTGCAATCCCAGCTCAACGGTTTCCCACCATTCTCTAGCATTACCCTTCAAAAGGAAGGTAATGCAATCAAGCCTATCACCGGGTCTGCACTGCATATGCCTAATAGAGTTTGGATTAACAAACACAGCGATATTTTTCATTTGCCTATTACTCTTCCCCAAACAGACAGACACAATCTCCAAATACCAAATTCCTAAATCTCTATTTTTCTCTCGCCACTCTCTCGTCGCTGGCGGTCCTTCCAGTTGTCCCTTAGGTCGTGTCTTCGCCGAACGTTCGGGGATCTCAATATATTAGTTCAGCCACTTATCTCGCCACCGGTCATTCCAGTTGTCCCTTGGGTACTTTGGCAGCAACGATCTGCAATGAAGGTAACATCTTCGGCGATGAACATTTTTGCAATCAATGTTTACTTTTCTCTTTGGTTTTCATGAAGAGACAGATTCAGTTTTAAGGATAAGATGGAAATTGGAACAAATGACGCTTTTAAGAAACGCATGAAACCAAATGTAAAAGCTTCCTTGATATCTTTTTTTAATTTTCTGATCAAATTAATATATGATTGTGGTGTAATAATTACGGATTTCTAGTAACTAAACATTTGAAGTTACTCGAAAATACGGTCATTTTTGTTTTTTCTCCCACTATTGGTGGACAATGGAAGCAACGCTTTTCGGCTCTCATCGCTTAAACCCTAGCCTCTTATCAACAAAACCTCGTAAAATTCCAGGTCTTCCTCAGTTTGGTTCTTTAGAAAAATCTAGATGTAAAAGTAGTGAACATTAACAAAGAAGTGTTAAGCACCGTTTCAATTTTTGATAGTTTTTGTCAATTGACTGTTTCAGTCAAGGTTTCAAATAGCGGAGCGCAACCGCGATATCGGCCGCGAAATTGCGGTCACACCATCGTCCGAAACCACAATCGAAGGAAATCACGGTGGGCAATGGAATCACGACGATAGCGGGCTGTTGCGGACGCGAAATAATGAGATAGCGGCTGTCGCGGCGATTGCGGGACGCTATCCCCGTTTTCAGCTCAATCGCGGATGGTCGCCGAGGAGGAGGAAAATGTTGCAGAGAAAAAAAAGAGAGAATCGGGGTTGAAGATAATGTTATAACATTAAAAGGGTAAATGCGGGAAGAAGGGTTTATTTTTTAGTGAATTTTTGGAGAGGCTTAAAAGTTTTAGTACTCTTACAATTTAGTCCTTTAAAGCAGATTTTTAGTTTAATTAAAATGTTTTGTTTTATTCCATTTCCAATTAAGTCTTCAAATCCATAACGAAACTTCCAATTGAGCCTTTATGTCTTATTTTCTTTCAATTAAATTCATTAATAAGTGTTGGAAAAATTTATAATTATAATTTAAATTTTCCATTGTTGATATTTACATTGATCATTTTTTTTTAATTTAGGTATTGAACAAATATATATATATATATATATATATATATATATATATATATTATTTTTGAGTTTGCTGGTGGAAAAGAACAAATTTAATCTCCTATCTCACAATTATAATTTATAATAGATATTTTTTATCTATTTTAATTTATGTTCATTTTTGTTTAGAAAATACTCTAAATATCATTAAAGATGATTTTTTACAATTATAATTATTATTTTTTACAATAATTTGTGCAAAATTTTAAAAAAATTCACGACCGCAACACCCGCAATGACCGCAATAGCATCCGTTATGTCTGCAACCGCGATAACCGTGACGCGGCCGAAAACGCGACCGCGAACGCTATCTAAATCCCTGGTTTCAGTATATGTGCATGATTTTTAGGTGATTCCATTTACAGATTATTTATATTCGGGATTTAGTTGGAAGGAACTTAGTTAACATGCTTATAATATGTTTATGTATTTTGTTTGAGAAATGCGGTTTTGGTTAATTGGAGCTATTTCTTCGTTGACGATGTTTTAACTATGAATTTAATTTGTTAAGAGGAAAATGCTTTTAACTCTTGGCTTCTAAATACGTATTATTTATGTATTTTGTTTGAGAAATGCGGTTTTGGCTAGATTAGAGAGATATCAGCGGACTATGGAACGAGTTGTATGATATTTTCTTGTTTCTTCACAGTAACTAGAATGTTTATTTATACATATCAAACTAACATGTAGTTCCCAGCGCTGCATGCTTTTTCACACTCAAACCAAAATTTAAACATTCCTTAATGAATGAAATGCCCTTAGACTGTGTGTCCATTTTGTTTCTTTTACATCAATAAGTAGTTATAATAAGTGCTTTTTTATAGAGTGAACAATACATACATAATTCTGTTGAGTGTTGACAACCTTTTATATTGTCAAATGTTGTTATTAAGACATATTCCAATTGATAAATTTGTTTGGTATTCTTGTATTTCTTCTTTCACACATTTTTATTTACTATATATTCGAATATTGTTTTGATTGGTCTCTATCCCTAAATACGTTGTTTTATATGGTTTAATGAGTCAATGATAGAAAGTTGATTTAATGGCGAACTTTGGCTCCTGATTTTTGGTGCATTTGTGTTCATTCTGCAGGTTATTGCAAGAAGGTAATTGGAATCTAAACAGACTACACCACATTTGTATTTATCTTCAGGTGGGAACATAAAATGTATATCGACAAGCTGTAGTATCATTTAATCTTCGAACTTAACGGTTTTCATGTGTTCATCAGATGTTGTACTGGATCCTCTTCTCTCTCTATCTATTTTTTTGTGTTGTAGTAAATTCTCAAAGTGAACTTTATCTATTGCTTAAACGATTTCTTATTGATTCAAGTGATATGAGTGTAATGGTTTGAATCCTTGTTATGGATTAATTTCTTAAATTTTAGTCCTTTTACATTTCAGATTTAAGAATTCAATTTTAATTGTCAATGGTTTGAAATACTAATTTGCAAAAAAAATCAAAAAGGCAAATTTGCGGCGTTTGTAGCAAAAATGCCACGAAATATCGCAAATCCAATCATATTTAGAGATGTTTTGGTGAAAAGTGCCACTATAACTCAACATTTGCAGCGTCTCAAAATACAAACGCCACTAAAGACATGGTATTAGCGGTGTTTTGAAATACAAACGCCATTGCAAACATGGTATTTTTAGCGGCGTTCTGAAATACAAACGCCACTAAAGACATGGTATTAGTGGCGTTTTAAATTTCAAACGCCACTAAAGACAGACTATTAGCGGCGTTTTGGTTTTCAAACGCCACTATAAAACTTCACCTTCTGCGGCGTTTTTTGTTGCGGCGCTTAAAACGCCACTATAGAGAAAATGCCACTAAAAACCTGTTTTGTTGTAGTGTGGGTTGCAATCACCCATTGCACAGAAATCCTTGACCCCATATCGACGGATCTTTTTTTTACAAGAGTTTGTCGTTGTGCTTCAAATGGCCTAGGTAAGGCCCTCACTAGGCGACGGAGGAAGCCATTCAAATTTCGAAAATACGCCGCATCCTCATCTCTGACATCCTCCCTCTGTATTCGGGACATACTCATCCTCATAATCGTCCACTAGAGGTGCATGACTCTCTTCACGACCATCGTTACCATGATTTGTGCCACCTGGCGTAGCAAATTTCTAAATTCAAGGGAAAACATAAGAAGCACATCAGATTCCTAATCTTGAAAGATTACAAACTTAATCTTAGGGGGTTGTATCCACTAGAAACCTTACGAGAACTCCCATATACCCCGAAAATTTTCTAGAACCGACTAAACCTAGGCTCTAATACCACTAAATATAAAACCTTAATCCCACCTAATCCGCAACTCTACATTCGGGTTACCTCTAACCCGACTCATAAAATTTTGTTCAATTTAAAAACCCCACTTTAGCCATAAACCATCATTTAAAAACAAGTCATTTAAATAAATGTCTCATCAAAGTTTCAAATCAAAATATAAAAGGAGCTTCGTACGAATTAAACATCGTATATCAAAATAAGGGAGTAATAGAGTTACAAACCATCTACAATAAGGTCCTATGGATATATAGCCCTAGAACTAAAATCAAGGTATTGTACTCGAGTTGATTCAGGGTTGGGAAATCCTCATCGATGTGCTCCCTCCAAGAGAGTGACTTGTCAACCTACGCACGAAAAAACAACACATCCTCACACTAATCTAACAGTGCTCATTGGTACATGTCTACTCTACAATAATTCACGATGTTCATAAAAGTAAGCATGCAATAAGCAATGAGTATATGGTACAAAAGCAAAAGAGTTGACAAGTGCCGCCATAGTGGTAATCAAACCTTGGACCACGTCGACATCAGTTCCTTTCATTGGGTACATACCCGGAAACACTTAGTCATCGGGTAATAACAAGGGTCATCTACTCAAAAAACACCTAGCCATCAAGTAGAGGGCAACATTTAATCGGAAACACATAGCCATCGAGTAAGGTCATTGCATACTCAGAAACACTTAGCCATCAAGTAGCAGCATTTCGTATTCGAAGACACGTAGCCATCGAATAACGAGTATCTCGCAATCGAAAACTCCTAACCACCGAGTACTACTCTTGGGTATCTGGATCCTATACAAATGCATCACAAAATCAATCAAAGGCTCACAAGGCCCATATACGTACAATGCAATGAAAGACCATATAATAAGAGCATCCAAAGTCATAGTTCAACCAAAGGCTCAACCTAAAATTTAACATGTTTGATCTTATAGCCATATAGCCCTTTTTAGATTCATTAATCAAATTGGGCAGTGGCTACAGGGGTACGAGTACGGCCCAGTGAGTATCGATACACAACCATGGTTATCGATATTGAACCTCGTACCGATACCAAATTTGGTTACTGAAATTTTTTAAAACCCTCGAGTATCGGTACGTACACCCCATGTACCATTACCGTAACCCAGAAATGCCATGTTTGGCCACGAATTTCGCTAAGAAAACTCCCCAATCAAACCACCCAAATTGTTTTCATGCTTTCTACCACTTAGCAGGTATATTATTTGCAACTTATATCCCTTTAAACATATTTATAGTCATAGACACCCAAAATCAAGAATATCCAAGTCAACATGCTTAAACACCCATAACACCTCAAAACTTAAACACTGCAAATAAATCACATTTAAGAAGAGCATGAAGCACATTGGAGTTGGAGATGTACGAACCTTGCTCAAAATCCCGAAATCCTTCTCCCACAAGCTCCTATTCACTTCTTCTTTTTGCCTTGGGTATTGGATGGCTCACCAACTTCTTTAACTAATCAACAAGTGTAAGAACATATTTGTTACACTCTCAAATGATTAGAAACAAGTTTTTAAACGAATTTGCAACATGAAATTTGTCCTAAAACACCTACCACTCAAAACCCACAACTAAAACTCATTTTCTCCTCTTACCACCATTTCCAACCATACTTACCTTGAAATGTAGATCGTGAGGTGGGGTTAACATATCTAAAACTTAAATCTGGGACGACAAGATTGAAAGACAAAGTTTGAACCTTTACCTTGAATTTTCTTTAGAGCTCTTGCAAGAAAGAGGGAGTTTTTGGGTGAAGAAGATAAGTTAAGGAGGAGGGTGTATTATGAGAAGCTTTTGGAAGGAAAGGGGACAAAGTTTAAAAGTGTTCAGCCCAAAAATGGGAGAACCAATGGCGGAGCCGCGTTTAGTTTAGGGGTCAATTAACCCCACTTGATTTGTTGTGGTATGAGATTTTCAAATAGTTATATGAGTTTTTGAGGAGTTCGTATAAATTTTTTCATGGAAATATTATTATTGACCCCACTTGATATGTTTGGGTATGGGGTCAACAATATTTATATTGTAGTGGTATGGGAATCTTCGTACCTCAAAGTCTACTCTGACCCCACTAAATGAAAATCTTGACCCGCCACTGGGGAGAACCACACTTCAAGTCCATCATCTTCCAAAGCTTCACAACTTGGCGTATTATCTAAGCCCAAAGGCTGTAACCCCCTTAACCCGGCCTAGACGGTTGACCCGAACTACGAAGATTACACGGGGAAAACCAAAGTCAACTCGAAAGTCAACCTTGATTAACGACCCTTTTTTTCTTTTTAAACTTGTCTAGATGCACATTAACCCTAAGCGAGCACTTGAGAAACATTTACGTAATAAGCACATCGATCGGATTCGAGCAAAGGACTCAATTACACAATAAACAAAGATTAGGGACCAAAATGTAAATTCTGAAAACGTGAAGGTCTTAGCAGGTTTTTAAGTTACCAATATGGAATTAGTCATATTACATGCTTCCCTGTCAAATTTCACTTAAATTGGACTTCTCGAACTCATACAATTGCAATTACATCTTTCGGGACTAAAACGTAAAGCTTGTAAACTTCAACACCATTCAAAACAGTGCCCAATGATCACCTGTTTCGAAACGGCTTTGACCATTCCGAAACACGGGTTCGTTCCGAGACTGGTTCCGAAACAGGGCTTGGCAGTAGCCAAAACGTTTCGGAACAGCCTCCAGCCGTTACGAAACACGAAGGCCATTACAGGCCCCCGTTTCGAAACGCTAGTGCCCGTTCTGATACGGTTTGCCCAGAAGCTGCAGATTTTGCTGGTTTTGCACACATAAATTCATTCAAACACATCCTAATGACTTCCTAATCAAGCCAACAAGTCATCATGCATATAAGGTATATGTTTGCAACTTCAAAACACATACATAGCATCAAACATGAAATTTCACAAGTCTATAGGCATGCACCCTATTATCCAAACCAAGCAATCAATCAATCTCCAAACCAAGCATTAAAAGGCCTCTTACAATTCCAAAACATCAAAATCATCATGCCACAAACTAGGGAGTCCAAAACATCTCCCAAAACATACTATAGGTTCCCATTACCAATTACCAAAACTAATAGTGTACGAAAATATCACCATACATGAGCTTGGTTTCCCTTGGATACTCTAGCCTCCTTGTTGCCTTAAAACTCTTCAATTATCTGCATTATTGGTACAAGAGAGAGAGCGTAAGCACAATTTCTTAGTGAGGCATGCTCTAAAGGAAACATCACAATAATGCATTTTAGAAAAACACTTTCATCAAAGCTTTTTAAACCACATGCTCATCTCTTTCTCATGCATGGAAAAAAACCTCAAAGCAAAACTCCATGGAACCACATGTACCTCTATTCTATCCCATGCATTAAAACCAATGCAAATCTCATGGCAAAGCCATTCACATGCTTGTATTGACTAAGCATTTCTAAACATAACACATATGCATATCTCATAGCATAAATCATTTCGACAAGGTACATGTGTAACAAAAACCATTTCATCATTAATATTGGCATTTAGTATCTCATTAATACTCGGATATGCGGACACATTTCTACACTAGACTCTTCCGGTGGAATCTCGTATCACCGTACTCACTTGTCTAGCAACATAGCTTCCGGTGGAATCTCTCATCACCATACTCACATGGCGGAATCTCTCATCACCACAAAGCTTGGGTATTTCACCAAGTCCTACCTGATGGAATGCCCATCATCAGAATATCTCCCTTTGGCTTAACCAAAGAGAACGTACGAATTTCTAGTTTATAGTGCACTCTCATCCTATTGATCGATCAATTATATCCAGTAAGTTTCTCAACATCTATGCCAATATAATGTGTTAAAATATCATCTCACCTACTGTTTTTCATGCAATAAAACTCAAGAGTTCTCTTATCACATATCAAATCATAAATCATACTTTGCTTCAAACCAAAAGCTCAAATCTAGTCAAAGCAACATGCCATCTCATGACATCTTTACAAGCATAATCTCATGCTTCAAAACATGCATAAAAACAGTAGGAATTTAACAATCTCTAACCATGAGCATGTAAAAGCATTTTGGGGCCAAACACCACTTTAGAGAGATCAAAACAAGCCATACTTACTTCCGGATTTAGGAAGGTGTTTCAAACCTCTCCTAAATCCCCAAACCTTGTATTTATGTCCTCATGGACTTCAAACCCAATGCACTCACTAATTTCGTTTCGCTTGCTTGCCGAAACGTCAATCAAGCCTCCGGATCAACTCCACAAGTGTCTGAAGATGTCTCCCCTATTTTAAACATATCAAAGTAGAGGATTAATGCATCATCATGCATTGAAATCTTCAGCCAACACACTCAATCTCGCTGCTCTACCTAAAGCCAACATTTCGGCTACCAAACACAACCGAAATCATATCCAAACTCTCCCAAAACTTAACCCAGCCAAGATCCATCACTTCTAACCATTTCTAGACATCAATCAACATCCAAAATGAACCTAAACTCGTCCTTATACCTCCAGCTACAACAGAACACCAAGATCACCTCAAAAATCACCATTTCCATAAGCAAAAACTTAGGAAATACAACCTATTCGGGATTGCATTGATAAAACCTCATTTACACATTGTTAGACATCCAAAATACATTTAAGAATCATCTCTAAACAGAGCCCAAACAATCACAACGAAATTTTTCAAGATTTCTTCCAAATCTTGAGTTTAAAAGCCAAAATCAAGTTCCTATCATTAAAATCATTTACAAAACTTAAATTAAGGATTGAAAACTTGGGAATTTCAGTAAAGAACTGAGTACTTAGAGGAGAAGAACAATCTTACCTCTAAATGGTGATTTCTCCTTGATTTGAGCCAATTTCCTTGAAAATCCAATGAGGAAATCAAAAGGATTTGATGTAAGATTGATTAGGAATTAATTGATGATATAAATCTCATCAATTGAAGTGGAATTCAATGAAAAAGTTGCTGGAGAAAAGTGTTTGGATGATGGAATTTTGAGAGAAAAAGAGTAGAGAGAAAACTAGGAAAAAATAGTTATGAAAATCTAAAAGGTAGTTTCCTTTTCCATTTAATTAATTAAAACATTAATTAATTCACTCAAATTAAGGAAAAATCTGGAGAAAACATTTTTGGGTAAATTAGCTCCTTAAAGATTCAAAGTTTCAATCCTTACAAAACAATCACCACCAAACTTTTCAAAAATTGCATTTTAGTCACTACTCCAAAATGTAGTATTTCCAAACCTTATTTTGCAAAATTGATTTGACCACTCTCTTATATATATTAAAAGAGGATTTTTAGATATTTTCCATATTTTTAAAGCATCCCGAACTAGGCTTACCTAAAACATGCTTTTATATTCGAACCGAAAATCAGACCGGTCCGGTTCAGACCCTAAACTTCCAAGCCCAAAATTGAGGTGTTACAACTCTCCCCCCCTTAAGAAATTTCGTCCTCGAAATTTACCTGGAGGAAAAAGGTACGGAAACTGCTTCAACATATCATCCTTTCTTTCCCACGTAGCTTCCTCAACACCACGATGCCACCACAACACCTTAACCAATTCAATGGTCTTGCCCCGAAGAACTTTACTGTCCGAATCCAGAATTTCAACCGGTTCCTCATCATAGGTCAAGTCTGGGTTCAACTCCACTTCCTCCACAAGCATAACATGCGAAGGATCAGATCTATACCTCCGAAGCATAGAGACATGAAACACATCATGAATCTTTTCCAACTCTTGCGGTAACCTCAGCTTATACGCAACAGGACCCACATGTTCAATCACCTCGTATGGTCCAATGTAACTAGGGCTCAACTTACCCTTCCGACCAAACCTCATCACCTTCTTCCAAGGCGAAACCTTCAAGAACACACGGTCACCTATTGCAAACTCAATCTCCATACGCTTCAAATCCGCGTAAGACTTATGTCGATCAGAAGCTGCCTTCAAACGCTCACAAATGAGCTTCACCTTCTCGGTGGTCCCCTTTAACAAAGCCGACATTGAAACAAACTTCTGACCCGTTTCAGTCCAGCAAAGAGAAGTTCTGCACTTCCTCCCATACAAGGCTTCATATGGTGCCATTTGAATACTTGCCTGGTAGCTATTATTATAAGCAAACTCCACCAAAGGAAAATGCTTCTCCCAAGAACCCTGAAACTCAATCACAGAGCACCTCAACATATCCTCTAGCACTTGGATAACACGCTCAGACTGTCCATCCGACTGTGGATGATAAGAAGTACTGAAATTCAGCTGCGTACCCAAAGCTTGATCCAAACACTCCCAAAAACGCGATGTGAACCTCGGATCTCTATCCGACAATATGGACTTTGGTACACCATGCAGACGTACAATCTCAGCAATATACAGCTCTGCAAGCTTATCCAAGGTATACGCAGTATGCACATGCAAGAAATGCGCACACTTTGTAAGGCGATCCACAATCACCCACACTGAATTCTTCTTCGATGGTGACAAAGGCAAACCAGACACAAAGTCCATGGTAATCCTTTCCCACTTCTACTCAGGAATCCTCAACGGTTGCAACAACCCATAAGGAAACCGATGCTCAATCTTAACCTGCTGACAAACCATGTACTTACTCACGTACTCCGCAACTTCTTTCTTCAATCCCACCCAGTAGTACTCATTGTAACACCCCAATTTTGGGCTTGGAAGTTTAGGGTCTGAACCGGACCGGTTTAAATTGCGGTTTGAATATAAAAGGTGGTTTTTAGGGAAAGCCTAGTTCGGGATGCATTAAAAATATGGAAAAATATCTAAAAATCCTATTTTATTATATATAAGAGAGTGGTGAAATCAATTTTACAAAATGGGGTTTGGAAATGTGAGATTTCAAGTTAGTGACTAAAATGTAATTTTTGAAAAGTTGGTGACTGTTTTAAAAAGGATTGAAACTTTGAATCTTTAAGGAGCTAATTTACCCAAGGGAGGGCTTCTCCAGATTTTTCTTAATATTAAAGATTTAATTAATGTTATTTAATAAAAGGAAAGGAGGGAAAATAGATATTTGGTGGTATCAGAGCTGAGTTCTCGAGTATTTGGGAACGGTTATGTGGGTGTTAAGTGTTTGATTGCTTTGTATGCTTGTTGAGTGAAAGTATGATGTATGAATTGTAAGAATGTTACAATTGTGGTGTGTGCTTTGGTGAAGCATGTTAGAGGGACCCATTGCCAAATCAAAGCTAATAAAATGGTTTGTTTTAATTAGAAATGAGCTTGAGTACTTGGATTGCTTACCTTGCTGAGCCTGACTTTGTTTATTGCATTTGTGATTGTACCGTAAACTCCATCCAAGTACACTAACGAGATGTTTAATATCACAATGGTGGTTAAAAGTCCATGTGTGGATCTTGTGTTGTGTGTCCTAAGATCACAATGGTGGTTAAAAGTCCATGTGTGGATCTTGTGTTGTGTGTCTCGTGTTCTCGTTAGTATTGCTATACAACTACCAATGAGTGATGTTGAGGGGTTGTGATTGTACCGTAGACTCCATCACGGGTGTTGAGGGGTTGTGATTGTACCGTAAACTCCATCCAAGTACACTAACGAGATGTTTAAGATCACAATGGTGGTTAAAAGTCCATGTGTGGATCTTGTGTTGTGTGTCCTAAGATCACAATGGTGGTTAAAAGTCCATGTGTGGATCTTGTGTTGTGTGTCCCGTGTTCTCGTTAGTGATGCTATACAACTACCAATGAGTGATGTTGAGGGGTTGTGATTGTACCGTAGACTCCATCACGGGTGTTGAGGGGTTGTGATTGTACCGGTAAACTCCACCTTGATATTGGTAGTGTGTATGAAGCGTATGGGACAACGCTTGTAATCCGCGTATCCGATTGTGTTTTTCAGTGTAAAATGTTATGGATTATCACTTGTAAGCCAATATGACATGTTGATGGTTTGAAGCATGAGATGCTTGGTTGTATGCATAAATGCATGACAAATGATGTTTTGAACTTAAAGGCCTTGGAAAGGTGTTTTTACAAATGCATTATTGTGTTGTTTGTAATTGAGCATTCCTCACTAAGCTATGTGCTTACGCTCTCTCTTTCTTAAACCAATAATGAAGAGCATTGAAGTGCTTTAAGGGCAGCAAGGAGGTCAAGGATCCAAGTGAAAGACTAAGCTCATGTATGGTGACTATTTTTCACAACACTATTAGCTTTTGGCATTTGGCAATGGGAACCTAGTTTGTGTTTTGGGAGATGTTTTGGACTCCCTAAGTTTGGGTTAATGCCTTTGATGATGTTGGAACATGTAAATGGCCTTTTGGTATTTGGTTTGATGAATTGATGAATGCATGATTTCTAATATAAGATGCATGCCTATAGATTTGGGGTTTTCCTTGAATGATGTCATGACTGAGATTAGATGATGCTAATATGTTCCTTTATTGATTGATGACTTGTTGGTATGATGTGGAGGTCATATGATTGTGTTTGGTGGGTCAAAAGTGTGTTAAACCAGAGAAATTCTGTAATTCTGGGCAGTCCGTATCGGAACGGGTGCTACCGTTTCGGAACAGATGGCCTGAAATGACCATGGCGTTTCGAAACGGGGTAGAGCCGTTCCGGAACAGATTTGATACTGCCAAGCCCTGTTCTGCAACACGTTTCGGAACGGTCCCACGTTTCGGAACGGTCCTTCCCCGTTTCGGAACACTCGACCGTTGGGCACTGAATCTGATGGTTAAATGTTTTGAAACTCTCACATTTTAGTCCCAAACTTTGTTTATTCAATTGATTGAGTTTGAGATGTCCGTTCGAGATGAAATTTGACAGTGAAGCATGAAACATGATTAATTTCATAGTGGTAACTCAAAATTTGGCTAAGTCCTCTTAATTTCTAGAATTTACAAATTGGTCCCTAAATTTGTATGTTGTGCAATTGAGTCCCTAAGTGTTTTCCAATTGCTGTGATTTTCAAGTATGCTTATCTCAAGAGTTCACCTAGGGTTAGTATGCATCTAGACAAGTTTAAAAAGAAAAAAGGGTCGTTAATCAAGGTTGACTTTTGGGTTGACTTTGGTTTTCCCCGTGTAATCTTCGTAGTTCAGGTCAACCGTCTAGGCCGGGCTAAGGGGGTTACATTTGGTGGTATTAGAGATGTATGAAAACACAACTCCAGTGTCCATTACTCCTTATCGAATGGCACCTAAAGAGTTGAAAGAGCTGAAGACGCAACTTCAGGAGTTGCTTGATC